>CM066034.1:712626136-713226136 GCA_033557465.1 Ichthyophis bannanicus
GCTTATTATGTAATGCTGTATACACAGTGCTGTGCAGTTGCACAAGGCAGCCCTTGCTCCACAGAGCTTGCAATCTGCTAAGACAGACAAACAGAACTAAAAGACCAGGGAATTCTTAAAGAAAACAGGAGAATATGGGGGTCAGGATATGAAGGCAGCCTTAAAGAGATGAGTTTTTAGCCTGGATTTGAATAGGACTAGGGATGGAGTCTGACGTACTGACTCAGATAGTCTGTTCCAGGCATACAGTGCACAAGATGGAAGGAACGGAGTCTGGACTTGGTAGTAGAAGAGAAGGGCATAGATAATGCACTGCTTCAATTCCTCTGATACGCTTAATATCGAGGAGTCCTTAAGCTCACTCAGAGCCAAGCACCCGTAGATTTCCCTACCACCCCCCCTAGAATCAACCCCTTCCACCAATTCCGTCCTTAAGAAGAGGAAGGATTTGGCCTCATCTTCAAAAAGAGAGAAAATCATCAAGCAGGTAAATCTGTGCATCAGCATCAAAAGCCATCAGTGTGTGATGTCTAGAGCATTGAGGCTTTGGATGAACCTTCATCGTCTAAGCAGCCCCAACATAAGGGCCACTCACCCTCCTCATTATCGGAGGGGCTGCGTGGAGCTGAGATAAATCTGCCGATACTCCTGCTCTGATTCTGCAGACATTGGCCAAATTGCCCATTTCAACCCTCGAGGAGTGGCCCATGACAAGGTTCAAATAGAGGAAGACTGTTTTTCGTCCTTCATGAGGCTGCAGCTTCAGTGGCATTGACAATGGGATGATGGCACATCGAATCCATCCTCGAAACACTGAGTCTGCCTGTGGGCAAAGAATCATCGAGGGCTCAAAGAGTCTCAACACTGGCCCCTGCCCAGCCAATTTCACTCTTGCACATCGGGGCGTGATGGCTCCCCATGGCATCGAAAGTCACTCCCAAAGGAGATCTGTTGACACAGGCAAAGACTTGGACCTCCATTGAGTACTTATGAGTCAGATTTTGAGCGCTCCTGGGAATCTGAGTTTGACTCTGAATACTTCTCAGAGAGGTCTCTAGACCTACATAGAATTGATGACAAAAAAGACCACATGGCCTATCTAGTCTGCTCTTCCATATCAACCACTACAACAGTTCCCTTTTTTTCTTTAGAGATCCTCTGTGTTTGTCCCATACATCTTTGAATTCAGATACTGTCCTCATCTCTCTACAACAGTTCCCTTTTTTTCTTTAGAGATCCTCTGTGTTTGTCCCATACATCTTTGAATTCAGATACTGTCCTCATCTCTACCACATCCACTGGGAGACTATATCACTCTTTCCATAAAGAAATATTTCCGCATATCACTCCTGAATCTTCCCTTGATTCCAGCCCTTCTCATGTCTCCACCTGAGGAACTTACTGTCCATGATTTTATTAAGGAAATGGCCAGCTCCATTCCATTTCTGGAGGAGGAGGAACCCAAGACTGAGAAGATGGATATCTTCAGTATTCCATTGTCCTTAAGGAAGTAGTAACAGTGCCCATGCTCCACATCTTTCAGAGACTGCAACTGAAAATGTGGGAAACCCCCTCCCCCCTCTCTGTGCCTCCAGGCAGCAAGCATGTTGACTCCATATAATATATATAGAGAGAGTCCAGAAGGTTCCTATATTCTAAAAGCTTCAGCTGCCACACCACTCCATGGTTATTGAATCTGACCTTAAAAGGGCCTAGTTCCCACTCGCCTCCTGCCCTCACTTGTTTGCCAAGTGCCTCCTGGTAGCTTCATTGTATTTCCATAGACTGCACACGCATGTTTTTCCTTTGTAGACAATTGGCTGATCAAGAGCCCCACTCAGGAAAAGGTTCAAGAATCTGCACACCTAACCACCTGTGTGCTAGAGCTACTAGGATTCATCATCAGTTATTCCAAATTGAAACTCAGTCTGCCCTGTCAATAGGAATTCATTGGAGCTGCCCTAGATATGACTCGAGCAAAGATCTTCCTTCCTCAAGACATGTTCAGTCGGCTAGTGGTGATAGTGGAAGGGGTACAACAGAGTCAACGGGCATCTGGAAGATGCATGTTGAGAATGTTGTGCCACATATCTTTGGCAGTTAATGTAACACCATTGGCACATCTCAATATGAGAAGTTCAGTGGACCCTGAGCACGCAGTGGATGCAATCCACCCGCAGACTCAAGGGCATCATCTGTCACGTCTCCTCCCTGAGACTCCCTGTCCTGGTGGATGGATCATTCCAATCTGGCGAAAAGTCTTCCCTTAGAAATTTCCCCCTACCTAAAGTTCCTGACAGCAGAATAGACCTGACCAGACTGGGCTGGTGAGTTCAGAAAGATAGGTTCCAGACTCGGGGCCTGTGGTCCTCCCAGGAAAGTCTTCATCAAATCAATTTCCTGGAACTGGGAGCAATATTGAATGCATTTAAAGGCATTTAAAGATCGATTGTCCATCTGCATCATTCCTGCCAGGCGAGAACAATGCCCTGGTGGACAAACTGAGTCACATCCTTCAACTTCATAAATGGGCCTTGAACCAGGAGGTGGCTCTATCTCTTTCAAGAGTCGGGCATCTGCTCGATAGATTTGTCTACCACTCTTTGGAACAGGCCAGTACCTCATTTCTGCTCCAAGGTGGGACAAAAGGCAAACTAATCCTTGATGCCTTCCTCTCCTACTTTGGGGAGCGGGTATTCTGTACACAACTCTTCCTATTCCTCTGATAGCAAAAACTCTTCTGAGGCTTAAAGATGTGGGGACATGCTAATTTTCATAGCATCTTATAGGCACAGGCTACCATAGTTTCCTCTTCTGCAAGAACTTTCCATCAGGGACCCAATTTGCCTTTCTCATGTTCCACAGAAAACTGCTTGAATACTTTATACATTTGTCTGAGTCAGGTTTAAAAAACAATTTTCTCAGGATTCACTTCAGTGAAATTGGAACTAATCATAATGTAGAAGGTAAATCCATCTTTCTATTGACATTAGTTGTTTGATTCATGCGAGGCTTGCTTCTTATGAAGTTTCCCCTAAAGCCACCACAGTGTCTTGGGATCTCAGCATGGTTTTGATTCAGCTGATGAAAGCTCCTTTTGAGCCATTACATACTGTGCAATAAAGTACTTGACCTGCAGGTCTTGTTTTTGGTGGAAGTCACTTCAGCACACACAGTGTGTAGTGGATGCACTCTTTACTAAGCTTTTTCCACCGTAGGCTCTTCTGCATTTTCATCATAAATTCCTTCCTACAATAGTGTTAATTTCCACCTTAACAAATCATCCTTCCAACATCTTTCTCATGGCCCTATTCCCACAAAGGGGAGAGCATGTTGTACAAGTTGGATTTCAACAGTTATAATGCCCTGTTCAATGTAATTTCAGTTTGTTCAATATAAACCTCACTGATGCAGAATAGTGCGGTATATAAGAGAATGTAAATAAAATAAAAAGGAATCTTGGCCTTTTGTTTGAAATGGACTAAAGCCCATAGACAGTTCGCTCAGTTTTCTTTGTTTTGACCCCAGTAGGTTCAGGATTGCCATCAACGAACATACTCTTTCAGTTTGGCAAGCAGATAGCTTCTCTTTTGCTTTTGCCCAGGCAGGTCTGTGGCTTGAGGGTCATGTCAAGGCTCACAATGTCCGAGCCATGGGTACATCTGTGGCCCACGTGCACTCAGCTTCCCTTGTGGATTCATATCATTTCTTCCTGGTTTGGAGAGGAACATGTAATCCAATGTAAAATTAACAAGATGTCCCAAGATTTCCACTTGAAATTTTTTTAGATAGTTTCTTTTGCCCTATAATTAAAAAATGAGTCTCTTAGTTCTGGAAAGTAGAATCTTTTGTCATTGGGTATGTACATTTTCCTTCATGTTAGTATATGCAGTAGGATACATTTTTTCAGACTCTTACTAAGTTTTTTTTTCTCAGGGACATTCAGTGGGGTGGAGGGCAGTCATAGTCTCCTTTTAATATGCATAAAAGTCAGTAATATGCAGGTGGGGGGGGGGGGGGCAGCCACCTGAAAGTCTTTACTGCTCTTCTAACGCTCTGAAACTTGTCTGTACAAAAACAAGGCATTCTGGAGGTGGCATTTTGAGGAATTCCACCTCTTTAAGTATGTTTTTTGCCTGCCCCACACCATTTTTTTATTTACAACGTTGGGCAGACAGTAACCTATATGTCAAAACTTACAGCTGCAGCAGATAATTATTAAATCATTTGTGGTCAGCGCTGCTACTCTTACCAACTGCATAAATGCCATTCAATATTGACATAGTGTATATTTAATTATATAATCTGATTTTTCAAATTCAGTTAGGTGAGTACTTGATGATTGAAAATCTAGATGTATGCAGGCATAAAAGTAAGTGCCAGTTTTTTTAGTTAGGAGCCCTGCTGAAAGTTATCCCTGTGGAATCATTTTTCAAATGAAGTTAGCCAGCTGAATTTCTCAGGGTAAAATTATCTCACACCAGCTAAATGTAGCTTCCATATTGTCCTGCTAGACCATTTCAGACAAGTGGGTTGTGTTCCCCTACAAGCAGATTGGTGAAGACAGAGCCAATGAAAAGCCTAGATTTCAGTGACATTACTCCCATGCCTCTATTCAACTCGACCACCAGAAGTCCCTTCAGTATTTCTTTGTCTCCAGCAGATGGTGGATGGATTTTCTCCTCTCTGAATAAAATCTGAGGAATTGAGAAGAAGAGATTGATAAAAACGCTTGTGACAGACTACTTTGAGAGTGACTCTCTCACTTTAGCATGACGTAGAAGGCTTCACTAGACTCTGGTCTTTTTGGTAGCCATAGGAGGAGGGAAAATTGGTTCAGCTCCACGCTCTTATCATAAGAGCTTCTGAGCAGCCATAAATTGGAAGGATTTGGAAGAGTGCAGTAGCCTCATACAAGCTTAGTGCCCCTTCCCTCCTCCTCTGTTCGAAGATTGCAAAACACTCTGAGGGATCTGCCTGCCAGTTACCTTAAACCCAGAGCTGCAAAGCCAGTAAACAGTTTCTGGGGAGTAGAGCTGAGCCTGGCACAAATTCTCTGCCTGGGGCTCTCAGGGGGTGAGTACCAAGGCTTGACCTCATGATTGTCTTTATTTGGGGGCTCCTGATTCCATCTTTCTGGGTCGCAATTTAGGGTGGACTGCTGGTGACCGTTGGCACAGTATGGGGGTTTCCTGCCGTTTTTCTGCATGCATCAGTAGCATTTTTACCTATTGTAGGACATATAGATATGTTCTAACTAGTATGAACAACAATGTAAATACACTGTAAATAGTTACAGCGAACCTGATCTGTATTGCATTTGTAAATAGTTTGAGGGTTCCCCTCAATTAAACCATTCTATATACAAAGTTCTAAACCTGTTGTATGTAACTGTTACTGTTAACGTTTATTGTTATAATATAAACCACTCCTGATCACTGGAAGGAGCGGTATAAAAATGTAACCAAATAAATAAAAATTGTGCACCTGGCAGTCACATGGTCCTAGCGCGCGTTCCACCCAAGCACCTGTAATGCACGTTGCAATAAAAGCACAGTTAATGCATGCTCTAGCATGCTGCTGTGGCCTTAGCATGCACTGTTTTGATACTGTACTTGCCTTAACAATCTGTGTCTTCTTCCGGGAAATGTTGTTTGACCTGTGGCAAATAAGATTCTGGATGCTGCTCTTCTTATATAGCAGCTTCTGAGTCATCCCTTGAGGGCCTGCTTCCCCTTTCTCAGCCAGGGGGATGCAGTTAGTCTGAACTTGCCTACCTCAGGACAGGAGGTAACGGATGGCACTATGGGTAAGGATAATCCAGCCAGTCAGAGGGTCCGGCGACCATGCTGTGAGCCGCTCTTTGTTCTCTGGGGGATCTGTGTCACTCTGCCCCCTGGGTTTGGGGGGTGGGGTCATTGCTGAGAGGAGAGCTTCCAGACCCTGATTATCCTCCCTGGAATTCTTTTCTTTTATACAGCAGGCCTGATCCTTCTGGCAGAGAAATTCTGATCCTGCGGCCTCTGGGTGCCACCAGGTGCAGTCTCATGCGGAGCGGGCTGAGAGTGAAAGCCCTATCCGATTGCCTTTGGCTAATCACCCCAAGCGAGGGGCGCCTCCTGGAGATTGGGAACAGCTGGGAGCTGTGTGAGATTTTGACTATGACTCTGGGTCAGATGGCTCAGTACTGGGCTCTTATGTGGATGAAGAAATACTCTTGCCTCTAGAAGATTGTGAAGAAGCTGGAGTAATCTGCCTATTCAGGAAGGAGGAGCTGGTAACGTTGATTGTTAGAGTCTCATCTACCTTGAACTTGACGGATGCTTCCGGCATGGAGCAGGAGCCAAATGTCCACTTGCTTTTTCAAGAGGTGCAGAAATCCACTACTGTCTTTCCGTTCCCAGATGTGATGAAGTATATAATCCAATTGGAGTGGGATTCTCCCGCCTATGGGGTAAAGGTGTATAAAAGATGATTCTCCAGGACCAAGCAGGAAATCAGTCCTCACTTAAGGGTGACATCGACGCCGATGGAGCCCCCGTACGGAGCATTTCCCCAGCTTTCTAAGAAAGCCTTTGGGAATACTGCACGCATGTGCGGTCCCCTTCCTGCCTAAAGGTGCCATCTTGCTCAGTCTTTCTTTTTCCGTGGAGCCCATCGGACGCCTGTCCGTGTCACCCGGAAAAGTTGACGTTTTTCTGAGATTATTTTGTTCTTTTTCTCCGGTTCGACACCGGTTCCCCTTCCCACCGGGTTCGGTACACCGGTATCGAGCCCGTCTTCTATTTTTCGTTTTTTGCCCTTCGTGGCTGGTGTTCGCGCCCTTTTTTGCCTTTTCCCTGGAAAGCCTGTCCTTTGACCTCGCGGGGGCCCTTTTTTCCCCGATGGCTTCCAGTGGTTTCAAAAAGTGTGATCGGTGCAAGAAACTGATGTCTCTCACTGACACACGCGACTGCTGCCTTCGGTGCCTAGGCCCAGATCATGATCCTATGGTCTGTGGCCCGTGTGGCAAAATGTCCACCAAGGCACTTCGAAGCCGTCAGCATCAGAAAGAGAGGATTTTCTCAGATTCTGCCTCCGGCCGGGCCCGCACCTCGTCTGAGGCCTCGATGTCTCGGGAGTCTGATCCCGAGCATCGCCGGGGTTCCTCGAATGGGGTCCCCCGATCGGGAACGTAAGAGGAACAAACGGCTCGTGAGGGCAGCGTCGGAAGAGGTCCCTGGTTCCTCGAGAGCCAGGTCTAAGACCCCCGACCGCCGCCCCGGGCCCTTGGAGCAGGAGAAGCTGTCCAAACTGCCTCGCGTGGAGCCGGAGCCCATCGGACACGTAAGTCCTGTGGTGCTCATGGACTCCTCCGAGGGAGCCGACGTCGGGCCCGGCACTGCCGGGGCCCGAGTCGGTGGCTGCTGAGCCTCCTGAGCTTGGACTCAGGCTGTGACAGCCTTGGAGTGCAGACTGTCTGCCTTCATGGATCAGCAGCGGGTACTGATGGCCAGCCTCACTGGTGCATCTGCCCTGACCACCGGGACATCGACGTCGAAGTCAACCCCGGAGACCGAGCCGATACTCGAGACCATGAAGGCTCGAAGTCGTCCTCGGTCACGGTCACCCTCGACCTCCCGCTCGGAACCAAGGGCGTCGACGCCGGTGCCTTCGGTGTCGGGGCGGATGCCATCGAGGCCCGCGCGGTCAGAGCCCCCCGACTCCTCTTCGGATGAGTCCGCATGGGAGACGGAGGATGAGGAGTCCCCCGATACTTTTCGGACTCGGTGCATCCCATCGGACTCACCGCAGTCCGAGCCCCGGAGTAGGTCCCCACCAGAGGACACCAGGTTCTCGGAGTTCGTCAGGGACATGGCCAAGGCATTGGCGATTCCCGTGGACCCCGAGGAGGAGCCTCGAGCCGAGGAGCTCGAGGCCCTCCAGTATGACTCTCCTCCGAAGGAGGCCTTTACTATGCCAGTCCCTCCAATGCTGGAACGGCTCCTCTTCCGGATGTGGGAGGCACCATCCTCGGCGCCGGTTTTAAGCAAGCGGGTCGATTCTATCTATCAACTCCGTAAGAGCCCTGGATTCCAGAAGGCGCAGCTGCCGCACCATTCCATGGTGGTGGAATCGGCCATGCATCGTCTGAAGAGCCAGAAGATGCACTCTGCGGTGCTCCCATAGGGAGCCCCGGAATCTGGATGCTTTCGGCAGAAAGTGCTTCCAGGGCTTGATGCTTGCTTGCCGTGTCCAGTCCTACCAGCTGTACATGGGCATGTACTTACGAGACCTGGCGAAAGAGATTGCCGGGTTCTCTGCTGGCTTCTCCGGGGAACCTTTGCAGAGGTTCCAGACTTTGTACTCAGGAATCCGGGACTGCTAGAAGTTCATGTCCCGAGCGGCCTATGATGGCTTCGAGGCTTCGGCTCGAGTAGCGGCAGCTGGCATCGGAGCCCGACGCCAGGCATGGCTGCAGTCATCGGACCTCAAGCCCTGGGTGCAGGACAAGTTGGTCAATGTCCCTTGCCGAGGTGAAAACCTTTTTGGCAAACCCATGGCTGAGAAGGCGGCTGAGCTCGAAACTGTGCACCTGACTAGGACAAGGCTGTCCAGAAAAACTTCTGCCCCTTCTCACAAAAAGAAGGGCTCTGGTAAAAAGCCCTTTTACCTGAGTAAGGCGGCTGCCTACAAACCTTTCCCTCAGTACCAGGCCTCCCCAGCTCCCCAGCAGGGTCAGCAGGTCAAGGGGCAGGGACATGGGCCGCGTAGGCAAAAGACCCCCAAGCCTCCGGCTCCTGCTCCTACTCAGCAGGGAGGGGGTTTTTGACTCCCACAGCATAGCCTTTCCACCTCTGCTGCCCCATTCCTGCACAGGAGGTCGTTTAGCCCTGTTTGCCCACAGGTGGCCACCCATTACGGGGGATGCTTGGGTATTGAGCATAGTCCACAGAGGCTATATGCTCCATTTCCAGCAGTTTCCCCCTGTCTACTTCCCAGGAGAGCCTCTAAGGCCTCCTCTACACACAGACCTCCTCCTTCAAGAACTTCAAGGTCTGCTTCTGGACAAGGCGGTGGAGCCTGTACCTCCTCGCTTGCAAGGGCACGGTTTCTACTCCAGGTACTTTCTCGTTCCAAAGAGAACCGGTGGCCTCAGGCCTATTCTTGACCTCAGGAACCTCAACAAATTCTTGGAGAAAGAAAAGTTCAAGATGCTTACTCTTGGAACACTTCTGCCCTACCTCCAGCAGGGAGATTGGCTATGATCCTTAGATCTCAAGGATGCATACACTCACATCCTCATTCATCCAGACCACAGAAAGTACCTCAGGTTCATTGTGGGAGGAAATCATTACCAGTACAGAGTACTGCCTTTTGGCCTAACCTACGCCCCAAGGGTCTTTACAAAGTGCCTGGCTGTGGTGGCGGCCTACTTGAAGACTCAAGGTGTTTTTGTTTTCCCCTATCTGGACGACTGGTTCATCAGGGGTCAGACTTACCAGGAGGCCAGGCAGGCCACCTTTCGAACTGCATCACTCCTTCAACACCTAGGCTTTGTCATAAACTTCGCAAAGTCCACTTTGCTTCCCTCCCAGAACCTAGAGTTCATAGGGGCGCGGCTGGACTCTCTGCAAGCCAGGGCTTACTTGTCAGAAGACAGGGCTCAAAGGCTCATGGAGTTGGCATGCCGGTTTCTCAGCATGCCAAGGGTTTCTGCCCGACTCTGCCTACAGCTCCTAGGCCACATGGCGTTGACAGTACATGTGACCCCCAATGCCCGCCTCCACATGAGGCCTGCACAGTGGTGCCTAAGAACTCAGTGGAAGCAAGCCACAGGGAACCTAGCAGACAAAGTAAGGGTGTCCAAACCCTTCCTGAATTCCCTGCAGTGGTGGCTACCCCCCCCCCCCCCCAGCTTACTTCAGGGGGTGCCTTTTCAGGTGCCTGTCCCCACAGTGGTGTTGACGACAGATGCTTCCTTGCAGGGCTGGGGTGCACATTGTCTGGGACGGTGCACTCAAGGCCTATGGTCTCCATGGGAGGCCACACAACAGATCAACCTACTAGAACTTCGGGCTATCCGTTTAGCTCTCAAGACCTTTTCTCACACTTTGGCTCACCAGTCTGTTCTGGTACAGACGAACAGTCAAGTGGCCATGTTCTATGTGAACAAGCAGGGAGGCACAGGGTCCAGACTCCTGTGTCAGGAGGCACAGGCCCTTTGCTCTTTTGCGCTCAAACACAACATGTTTCTCAAGGCTGTGTATCTCCCTGGCCAGGAGAACTTCCTGGCAGACAGGTTAAGCAGGATTCTGCAGCCCCACGAGTGGCAACTGCACCCATTGGTGTTTCAGAAAATTTTCCTGAAATGGGGACTTCATCCATGGATCTCTTTGCCAGTCCCCTGAATCACCAGCTACCCAGGTTCTGTTCCAGACAACCGCACCCCCTGAGGTTAGCAGCGGATGCCTTCCTCATTTCTTGGTCCCAGGGCCTCCTATATGCGTTTCCTCCCACACCTCTGGTGGCCCAAACATTGTTCAAGATTCTAAAAGACAAGGCCTCGGTACTTCTGGTAGCCCCCAGATGGCCGAGGCAGCCCTGGTTCCTACTTCTGCTTCAATTGACAGTGGAGACAACCCTATCTCTGGGGTTGCAACCCGATCTTCTCTCTCAGGATCAGGGTTCCCTTCTACACCCCAATCTCAAATCTCTCAATTTGATGGCCTGGAGGCTGCAAGGGTAGTGTTGGCTCCCTGGGGCTTGCCTCAGGAAGTGGAAGAGGTGGTCTTGGCCTCTAGAAAGCAATCCACCAGGAAAACGTATGCCCTGAAGTGGAGAAGGTAATCCTTGTGGTGTCAGCAACACAAGGCAGATCCTTTCGCCTGCACTGTGCCAGTAGTGCTTCAGTACCTGCTGCACTTGTCCAATCAGGGCCTTAAATCCAATTCTGTTTGGGTCCACCTCTCTGCTCTGGCAGCTCACCACTCTCTGGTGGAAGGACACTCTTTGTCGGTTCACCCCTTGTTGTCCAGATTTCTCAGAGGCTTGTTATTGCTCAAGCCTCCTCTCCGTCCACCGGCCACTGAGTGGGAGTTGAATGTGGTCTTGCAGCAACTGACTCGCCCACCTTTTGAGCCAATGGCGACATGTCCTCTCCGCTTCCTTTCTTGGAAGACTCTCTTCCTAGTGGCTGTCACCTCGGCCAGGCGAGTGAGTGAGTTTCAAGTCCTGGTCTGTGACAGGCCATACACTCACTTCTATAGGAACAGGGTAGTCCTTAGGACTCATCCTAAGTTCCTCCCAAAGGTTGTCTCCTCTTTCCATCTCAACCAGGAGGTGGTTCTTCCAACGTTCTTCCCTAGGCTTTATGCCAGCCGGGCTGAAACAGTCCTGCATACCCTGGACTGTAGGAGGGCCTTATCCTTCTACCTGTAACGTACGCAGGGGCATAGGAAGGCTACTCAGCTCTTCGTCTCTTTTGACCCTAATAACTTGGGGGTTACTTGTCTCCAAGCATACCTTGTCCATCTGGGTGGCTGACTATCGCCTGGGCTTACAGGGCAGCTGACCTTCCCTTGCAGGGTCGGGTCACAGCCCACCGTGTCAGGGCAATGGCTGCCTCAGTAGCACATCTCCGCTCTGTACCGTTGGCAGACATCTGCAGGGCCGCAACTTGGTCCTCAAGCCAGACTTTTGCGGCCCATTACTGCCTGGAGAGGGAGTCCCGTAGGGACAGTGCTTTCGGTCAGGCAGTGCTCCGGAATCTCTTTGAGGTTTAGGCAACTCCTACCCTCCAGCCCTCTGGTTGGGCTACCGGTGGAGGTATGTTTTAGTGAAATCCTTTCTCTGATGCTGCGGCTAGAGGGAGCTCATTTTTCAGCTCTGGGTCCCCGGTAGCCTGAAGCTGGGGAGTCCCATAAGTAAGGACTGACTTCCTGCTTGGTCCTGGAGAAAGAGTAGTTACTCACCTGTAACAGGTGTTCTCTAGGAGCAGCAGGAATCAGTCCTCACAACCCTCCCTCCTCCCCTGGGATTTGCAGTTGTACATAGTTTATTTTTACATTTTTTGTGTGCTGTCTTTTAGCTATGTCATTGGACTGAGCAAGATGGCACCTTTAGGCGGGAAGGGGACCGCGCATGTGTGCAGTATTCCCAAAGGCTTTCTTAGAAAGCTGGGGAAATGCTCCGCACGGGGGCTCCATCGGCGTCGATGTCACCCATAAGTGAGGACTGATTCCTGATGCTCCTGGAGAACACCTGTTACAGGTGAGTAACTACTCTATACTCTCCCAGAGAAGGAGTGCATTGAGTGGTTTGGTATTTCCAAGGTGGATAGCGTAGGTCACGATGGTTACCAGATAGACTACCATTCCAGTGGAAGATGGATTGGCCTTAAAAGATTTTCTGGACCGTAAGGTGGATTCATTGTTGAGGAG
Source organism: Ichthyophis bannanicus (assembly GCA_033557465.1). NCBI lineage: Eukaryota > Metazoa > Chordata > Amphibia > Gymnophiona > Ichthyophiidae > Ichthyophis > Ichthyophis bannanicus. The sequence continues at coordinate 712,638,559 of CM066034.1, forward strand.
CCAGTTTGCCATGGCGGCTGGTATTCTGCAGCTGGTAGTATATACCAGCCTGCTCCAGTGGATTCAATTTCTTCTGCCAGATGGTACTGCCCCTCTTTTGGAATCAGCTATGGCTTTCCTGTCTGCTGCCATGTATGACCTGGTACGTTTGGCGGCCAGAGATGGTATCTTGATAACAGTGTCACAGCATTGGATTTGGCTTTGGCACTGGACAGCGGACCCATTTTCCAAAGCCTGGTTGGTTCAACTGGCTTTCATGTCCAGGGGGCCTGTAAAGTGGGCTGTGCTCCTTTCTCATTAGCCTTCACCCGTTCAACAAGGGCAAACTGGTTGGATGCCTGGGGGGGTGGTCTCAGAAATTTTGCTGTTACCAACCTGGAAAGCCTTTCTTCCCCTCTGCTTCCGGGCTTTGAGATCGTTCTTAATCCTTCTGTGTGGACCCAAGGCAGTCTGTCCCCTCCAGGAGAGGAACATCCCAGGCTGCGCAGTGAAGGTTTGGGAGCCCATTCCGTGGTTCCTCCGTTGGAGGTAGCCTTCACCTTTTCAGTCTGAAATTGGCTCTGGTTACCAAGGAGCACTCTTCTAGACACAATTCAATTCAGCTATGTCCTGGGATGTGAAGAGCTGATTCCGGATGCCTTCATCATTTACCTTGTGGGTCTGTGATCAAAGATGCTGCTCTGCAGACCATCTTGGAGAAATTGCTGCACTTAAAGACGGTATTGCCCATCCCACCAGATGAGCAAGGCAAAGGCAGATATTCCATCTATTTCATCGTGCCCAAAAAGGATGGTTCGTTCCAGCCCCTTCTGCACATCAAGGGGGTCAAAGAGCACATGCACATGTTGCACTTCTGAATGGAAACCTTGCACTTCATCACTCAAGCAGTGCACCATGGGGAGTGCTTGGCTTCACTGGATCTGACCGAGGCATATTTTCATATCCCATTTCAGGAGGATCAGCAGAAGTATCTGTGTTTTGCTGTGCTTTGCTCTCACTATCAGTCCACCTCCCACTCTTTCAGGCTATCCACTGCCCTGAAGATGTTCTCCAAGGTCATGATGGTGGCAGCTGCAGCACCATCATGCTGAGTGGCCTGTGCCCATCCTTATCTGGATGATTGGCTCATCCAGGCCTCTTCCCTTTTGGAGGCTTCTCGGGTGGCATTCCGAGTGGTGTCCTTTATGGAAACCTTGGCTGGGTAATCAATTGGGGAAATAGCCAGCTATTGCTTCCCAGTCTTTGTAGTTCCTAGGAGCACGTTTCAACACTCAATTGGGCAGAGTTTTCTTGCCAGAGGAGAAAGTCAAAAGACTGGATTGCCTGTCGCTGTTCTGTGCACAGCAGGCTCCCAGAGTCTGGGATTATCCACAGTTTCTCAGAATGATGGTGGCAACCATCAAGACGGTGCTGTGGGTGCATGCTCAGATGCAGCCTCTCCAGTGGTCCCTGTTGACTCGATGGTATTGGAGTTCTCAGACGTTTGAATGCAGGCTCCCACTTCTGATGATGGTGAAGGCCAGCCTGCGGTGGTGGCAGAAGCCATGTCATTTCATGAAAGGCATGCCTCTGGACTATTTCTCCTGGATCCCTCTGATGATGAATGCCAGTCTCTTGGGCTAGGGAGCCCATTGCCAAGACCATACAGCCAGGGCTATTGGAACAGCAGGAAAGTGGTGTGGTCCATTAACCGCCTCGAAGCGAAGGCCATCAGGTAGACTCTTCAGTGTTTCCGGCCGCTAGTTGAGAGTCAGGCAGTTTGAGTGTTTTCTGACAATGCCATGGTGGTGGCTTATGCCACTCACCAAGGTGGCTGGAGGAGTGCCAGAATAGCTCTGGAGATGGCTCTCCCGTTTGCCTGTGTGCAGAAGAACCTCCTAGCCTTGTAAGCTCAGCACATTGCTGGAATGGACAGTGTGGAAGTGGATCTTCTCTGCCAGCACTCTCTGGATCCAAGAGAGGAGGCATTTCAGTTGATTCTGCACCACTGGGATCATTCTGAAATGGATCTGATGTGACCTGCTCCAATGCTAGTTTTGCTGCTGTTTCAGTTGCTACCTAGACACAAGGTCTTAGGACATAGACGCCTTGGCCAAGTCGATGCCTGCTGTGCATTTTTCCTCCGTGGCCTCTGGTGGGGCATGTGATTTGGTATATAGAATGCCACCCGGTCAGGAATGTTCTGGTGGGACTGGATTGGCTGAGGAGAGCATAGTACGGAGACCCAATGTGAATCTGACAGGCTCCTTCTCTTTGGTTGCCCCATCTCAGGGCCTATTGCAGCGGGGACCTATCATCCTGGAGGACTCTTTTCCCTTCTCGTCTACAGCTTGCCTCTTGAAAGCAGATGCCTAGTGCGTAAGGGCTACTCTCTAGCGGTGGTCCCCATTCTTCTCGGTGCCCAGAGGAGGTCTGCCACACTAGCATGCATGTGGATCTGGTGCCTCTGTGAGCAATGGTGTAGTGCCCCTGCAGCTGGCTCCTGAGGCAGCCAAGGTGCCCTTTCTCTTGGCCTTTCTATAGGATAGCCTGAAGAATGGCCTTTCCCTTAGCTCCCTGAAAGTTCAGGCGGCAGCTTTGGCCTGTTTCTGCAGTCTGATGGCTGGTAAGTCTCTTGCCTTGCACCCAGTCATATCACCCTTTCCCCAGGGAGTTCGGCGTCTGCATCCTCCTCACAGGTCTATGATTCTTTCCAGGGATCTGTGTTTGGTGCTCAGTACCCTGTTGCCAGCAGCTTTTGAGCCATTGAAGCACGCTACTTTAAAGGATTTGATGCTCAAATCGGTGGTCTTGGTTGCGATTTGTTCCAAAATGCGGATTTCCAAACTGCAAGTTCTGTCTTGCTAATGTCCTTATTTGTCTTTTTCAAAGGAGCCTGTTTCCATTCGGCTTGTGCCTTCCTTCTTGCCTAAGGTGCTTTTCCCCTTTTACATGAACCAGTCCCCAACAGGTAAAAATTGGACAAAGATCATCCCTGCAGAGCAGTGTCAGGGGAAGGATAAGGATCTGTGCCTTGTGGATGTCTGGAGGGTGCTTCTCCAGTACTTGAAGGTTATGAATTCCTTTTATAAGTCTGACCGTTTTTTTTTTTGTGGTGTTTGCTGGCCCACACAAGGGTGACACAGTGGCCAAGTTGACCTTGGGGCATTGGGTCCTGCTAGACCAGGATATCCTTTATCAGATAACCCTGCATTGTATTTAGTTTCCCCTATTTCGCCAAGTTATACTTCCTGTTAAATGTAACGACCAGACATGTGTAAACTGTCGGATGTTTTCTGTTCAATGTAAACCGCGCTGATGTCTAATAGTGCGGTATATAAGAATTGTTAATAAATAATAAATAATAAATAAATAATTGGATTAAGGAGGCCATTGCCTTGGCATATTTATTATAGAAGTGTCCGGTTACTGAGGGTTTACATGCCCATTCTACCCTAGCACAAGTGTCCTCGTGTAGCCCCTGCAGGCATTTGTCAGGCCAGACAGCAACATGGACATCACTTTACGCTTTTGTTAAGCATTACTGCTTAGATGTCCATTCATGGGCGGACACTGCCTTTGTTCAAGGGTTTTGCAAGCTGCTGTGTCTTCTGCCCAGTGGAGTTGTAGCTTTGGTAATCCCACTTGTCTGGACTGCTCTAACAGGAGGACACTATGGAAAATGACATTTTACTTACCAGTTAATGTCCTTTCCTTGAGTCCTGCTAGACCAGTCCAGGGCCAACTCCAGAAACTGTATTTGCTCTGTTCTTCTGTTGCGGTACCCTTGGGTCCGCTATGATTGTTATGCTTGGCTCTGCAGGTTCATCTTCTACTGACATCCTTCTGTTTAGGCTTTCCTGTACTTAGTTCTCTACTGTTGATTTCTCCTTGTTGCCCACAATTGAAGTTGGGTTAGGCTTGCCATGTTTCTCCCATATGCTGTGGGAGGAATACTGAAGAGACTTCTAGTGGCTGAGGCGAATAGAGGCTTGGGAATGATGTCATTGAAATCTGGGCTTTTCATTGGTTCTTTGTCTCCACCAATCTGGTAGAGGAACACAACCCAGTTGTCTGGACTGGTCTAGCAGGACTCAAGGAAAGAACATTAACTGATAAGTAAAATGTCACCTTTCTAGGCCAACTAGGTGAATATATTTAGCCACTCAAAAATGGGAGTTGTGGGAAAGGGAGGCTTAGCCAGCTAACACAGAAGTCTCAGCACTCGCTGACGTATGCAGTTCTCTCCCTGTGTGCTGAGAGATGTAGCTTAAATCTAGCTGTTTAGATTTAGGACCATTTTCAGCCATAACAGCCAGCTATAAGTACAGAGATTATTTTATTTAATTATTTCACATTCTTATATACCGCCCTATCTGGCAATTAAGGTGGTTTATAATGAACAAACGCTTGAACAATATATCGAACAGAGTTAACTATGTACAATAACATCAGTAAACTATTTACATTCTCACTGGTAAGCAATATATAGGTGATTAAATGTTTTGATGTTCTGTAAGGGTAAATAGCCGTGGGATTTTATAAGGATTAGGCATGGAGAGAGAAGAAATACAGTGAAGTATGTTAACCGTGTGTTATGATGGGAAAGGTTCTGATTGGAACTGACCATAGTGCTTGTTGAAAAGGAATGTCTTTAATCTTTTTCTAAAGACGGTAAGGTCTTTCACGTCTCTTATAGTGGCAGGGAGTGAATTCCAAAGAGTTGGGGCATAATGTGAGAATGCTCTTTTGTTTGTTGCTTTGTTTGCTTTATAAAAGTCAGATGGTATGCATAGCGAGTTTTGCAGACAGCCCCTTCTTTTTCTGGTGTCTGAGGTTTTAGTTATTAGGGATGCTATGTGTGAAGGTGAAATATCATGTATTAGCTTGAAAATAATAACCAAATTCTTGTATTTGTTTCTACTTGCTATGGGGAGCCAGTGAAGACTGTGTAAGATTGGCGTTATATGATCTAAGTTAGATCCGTTCATTATTACACGTGCAAAAGTGTTTTGTGCAAGCTGTAGGTGGCCTTGAAATATGCTATTGCAGTGATCTATATGAGGATTGATCATTGCCTGGATAACTGTTGTAAAATCTGATGGTTCTAGTAGGGGTCTTAGCTGTTGTAGGATTTTAATCTTTCTCTATATGGCTTGAGTAGATTTGGTTATGTGTGTGGAGAGACTGAGTGCTTTGTCTATCGTGATCCCTAGGTATTTTATCTCTTCTTTCACTGTGATTGCTGTTTCTCCAAGGTATATCTGTGGGGGAGGCGTAAATTCCTTGTCTCTGGTTATAAATATGGCTTCTGTTTTGTTGATGTTTATTCTTAGGTTGTTTGGTGTTAGCCAATTTGCAGCCTGCTGTGATTTGTGCTAGGTTGAGTTTTAGAGTATTAATTGGAAGGTACATCATAATATTGTCGGCATGTGTTTTTGAAAGATTCTGCAGAGGGTTTGCAGGTAGATATTAAATAACGGCAGAAAGTGCAGAGCCCTGTGGTATTCCTTGGTTTTGAGTAAAGAGTAAGGATGATCTTTGTCTAATTTTTATGTGTTGGGTACGGTCAGTTAGGTATGAGATGAACCAGGTTAGGGCTGTTCCACCAATTCCAGTTTGTTATAATCTTGCCAGGAGCATATTATGATTAATGGAATCAAAAGCTGATGCAATAGCAAGGAAAATCATTACTACAGCATATTACAGCTTTTTAATACTTTTGATTAGAGTGTCGAATAGAGCTATGAGTAAGCTTTCTACACCATGATGTGTTCTGAAGCCATACTGTTGCAGATCAAGTGAAGAGTTTGAGTCTGTGTGGTCCTGTAGTTTGTTTTGAACTGTTTTCCAATTATTTTTGCTAGATATTGTAGGCTTGATATTGGTCTATATGAGCTAGGTTGAAGTTTGTCTAGTGTGTAGGATTTTAATATAGGCCATATAGATGCCTGTTTCAGGGGTTTGGGCATGTAGCCGTGGGTTAAGGATAGATTCACAATTTTTTGGATAATTGGTGCTAAGGGGTAATGTGCTGCCTTTACCTTTGCAACAGGGTATGGATCTCCTGGTGCTGTGGTTGTATCGATCGTGGATATAATTTTATCCAATTGAGATAGTGAGATTGTTGAGAGTGAGTTTAGCATTGGGAGATCATGGGGGGGGGGGGTCTGTTAAAGGGTTTGGGGAGTCAGGTGAGGGAGTACATAATTTTGAGCTGTAGTAGTTCGCTAGAGCATGTATGCTGGTTTGAGCAGATGGATTGTCATTGTCTGGTGTTTTCAGTAGGGATTTTACTATCTGGAACAGTTCTCTTGGCCTGTTGAGAGATTTCATTATTATCCTGGTATGGTTTTCCTTCTTAGCATTGTTTATATCATCTTTGTATTTGCGAAGTGTGTTCATGTATTGGAGTTTATTCTCCGTACTGCTTTTTTTTTTTTCTCTATCTCCTTTCCAATTTACAGAGGAGTCTTTTTAGGGTTCTCAAATCATTGTTGTACCATAGATTTGATTTTCTAGAGGTTAGATTATGGTCGCTGGGTCAGTTGCTGCCTTGGATATGGTACTTAGGTGATAAGAAGTGATAAGGTGATAAGAAGTGTATCATTGTCTGATGTGTCATGGTTTAACTGTGGGAGTATATCTTGTTGGAAAGATTCCTTATTGTAGGATTTGAAGCGAGATTTAGGTGGGAGCAGAGTTTCCGGTTTATGTAATGTGCCATTGGATGGTAACTGAAAAGTGATGCTATAATGATCCAACTGTGGGACAGGTTTGGTAGGTTGGGGAACAGATTTTTAATATCTGAGATGGGATGAAAACTAGATCTAAGGTATTTCCTTTGCTATGAGTTGCAGAGTTTATAATTTGTGTAAAATCCATCTCGTTCGTGGCTCTATTGAAGGGGAGGGCTTGGGGGCTTTGTAATGAGGCTAGGTTGACGTCACCAAGTGCTATTAACTGTTTGCTAGGCCTGTTATGGGTGCATATATTCTCCAGTATTACGCTTAGGGAGTTAGTTTTTTGAGGGGGGGTTCTGTAAATGAGGTAAAATGTTGCATCCCTTGTTTCAATTAGAAGGGTGTCCAGACCATCATAACATCTATCAATTAAAGTGGGCCTTAGGTTTGTCTTGGCCAGAATCAAGGCTCCACCTCAACACTTATTTTTTCTTGTGGCGTGAAAGGATTGGTAGTCAGGGTTCTTGAATTGGTTGATTAGGACGGTATCAGTCTCTAAAAAACATGTTTCTGTGATGAATACCATATCGGGTTGTCATAGATGTAATCAAGTAATATAGCATTTATTAAGAGACAGCTTATGTTGGCAGGAGTCTGATTAGGTACTTTTGTGAGGTTTATGTTGGTTCATGGAATTGTGAGGATGCGTCTGTGAGTTGAATTTTGTGGTATTCTCAAGGGTTTGTGTCCAGTCATTGGTTCTTTCTGACGATAGTTGTATGGGAGAATGGGTATGCTGTATGAGAAATTGTCAGATAGATATGTTTGGTGTATTGTAGCGGAAACTAGACCTAGCAGATTCACAGTGCAAAATAGTAAGATTAAGAGTTTGATTTCCATTTTCTGTGGGTGCTTAGTTGTAGTATTTTAAGAGGAAAAAAATAAGTTTAGTATAGCCTGATCTGCAGTAGTGAGAGTTGGTAGTTAATTATGTCTAAACAATTGAGTTCGATTTTGAGTAGATTGAATCCCTGTATAACTAAAACTGTAGCTTGTGGTTGTTTTAGTTGACTGATGGAACAGCATGAGGCCTGGGGATTTTTACGAAGCTGCAAAAAATTGTTACAGACAGCAGGGAGACTACATAGATGTACAGAGCTACATGTAAGGAGTATGCAATTTACATTAGCAAAGTCAGGATGGAAAACAGATGATTTGGGATACTCAAAACAAGATTAGATCTAATCAGAAATGAGATAAGTGAAAGATATCCCGTACTGAATAAATAGCTCTTGCAATAAGGATTTATTTTATTTATTCAGCATTAAGATTCAACAGTATCCTTGTGTGAAAATATGTGAAGCCCTAATTCAGTAACTGCTGGCATCTCCTTGAACTGCAATACATTTACTTTCCTATACAATCAGCTTTGTAACATTTTGGGGCACATTTACTAAACCTTGCTAACTGTTATCATGGGTTTCAGGGTGCAGCGAGAGCCCCATGCTAAAATTTAGCATGGCGTTCTGTACAAAAAATCCCCACACTAAGCTGTTAGCACGTGAATTTACAGAGACGGGGTGGGTTGTGGCAATAATGTGAGTGTTGAAAGCACATTCTGGTTAGTGTGGGTGTTTGGGCTGTGTGCTAACAGCATTGGTGGATATTAGCTCAAGTGCACCTAGCACCACCTCTGTGGAAGGCAATAGCATGCAGGTGCATCTGGGTTACTGCTGTGCCACACATTAGCAATGTACTAACAGCAGGGGGACAGATGTACACATAACCTGAAGTTGGCACAGCCTCTGCGGTGATTTTACGGCCTGAGCATGCATTGATGGTGCTGCTGGAAAACATGCCCCTTTGAGGGTTTTCTTTCATATGAAAAGCTCACTTCAGAAAGGCAGTAAAAAAGTTTAAGAAATAAGATTCAATAGGGTTTTGGCTAGTACTTTGACTTGACCAATTACCAGCTGAAATATCATCTTTAGCCATTCTATAGTAGGTTTGCTTGAATGTTTGGAGTTGTCATCTGGCTGTATGACCCACTTTTGACTCATCCTCAGCAGATGCACTGGGGCTTAGAGCAGAACTTAAGGACAGAGATATTTGATCTCCAGTCCCCCTCTCCTTTCAAGCCTCTGCTACTACTACCACTCATAATGCAACATAAAAATGACTTTTATTCAAGAAATAAACAAATAAGGACATTGGCAAAAGATGCCTTTCCCTACCCAACTGACTCATGACCCCAGACCTCCCCCCACTTCCTTATTTCTACAGCAATATGCTTTAATCCTTTGTGTCTCTTCTCCACCCAGCCACTTATTCTGTCTTTCCCAGTCACAGTCTCGCTCCCTGCTTCCCCAGTTGACTTCCTGGCTCACTAATTCCATTCACCTCACCAGCACCTGCAAGTATGTCACTTGTCAGCCGGATAAGCAGGTGCATATTCTATAAGCCAGAAATAGACGACATTTCCATTCTAGGTGCAATATTTATGTAGATGGTGAAAAAAATAACCAGCCCATCCCATTCTCTCCCATTACTCTGTTTATATTGCTAAGGATTCATCATCCCCCTCCCAGCAAGCATCACAAAGTCTCCCTTGCCAATGTGCACGCCCCCCTTTTCCTCTGCTGATCAGGGCCAGAGTTTGAGAACATGACTCTCTCCTTGCCAGTGGAAACTCCAATCACTCACAGTGCTCGTGTCCACAGTGCCTCCTCTTTTCAAGTTGAATTGGGAGCTGGGCCAGGCCAGGCCACAGTGTGAAGAGGTGATGAGGATGGCAGCGCCCAGTGGAACCATTGATGGAATTTGCAGTAAAGCATTGAACTACGGCCAGAGAGCTAGTGGCTTGACTCCATAGATGCGGGTGCAGCTCTCTAATCTCCCTTCGGTCTTCTGGCATAGCAGAATATGAATGGGCAAAGTGTAACAGGCACAAGATAAATGTGAGACACTTGGCTTGGACTCATGTGACACTTTCTCCTTCTACCTCTCTAACTTTCTGCTTATTCATAATCCATAATCTTCTGATGCACAATGAAGTGGGGCTTGCTTGGGCCTCGCTCTGATTGATTGAATACCACCAGGCAATTAGAACTTGTCCTGTGTGGCTCTTCAATTCATCATTATATTTTCAGCGACCAATGCAGCGGCAGGGTATTAAAAGTTGGAGAAGACTGGGGAGGGGCTGTTATTGCCTGCATAGAACAACCACTGTTCATCTTAGCAGTGGCCCCTGGTAGCCATGGGGCAAAAGGCAGTTGCCCAGCTTGCCTCCCTTAACACCAGTCCTAACTTCACCTCATGGATGTATGCTCCGATTTAGACATAGGTAAAATAAGCAACTGCCTGTGGTGCCAAATTTTCTTATATGCTGGATCGTTGCCACAGTGCCTCCAACCAGGTTTGCCTTTTGTTTTCTTGTACTTTTATGCTCTGACAGACTCTCTAGCACTCCTGCCTCTTGCTGGGTAGTGCACGCTCTATCAGAGCGTGAAGGCAGGCAAGTCCCATATTCAGTTTTCACTTTGAGGTTATTGCTACTGCTGTGGCTGGCACAAGAAAACAAAGGACACCGACGGGAGGGGGGTTTCAAGGAGAGGATCCAGCCCAGCATGGTTATGTGGGCCTAATGGTATCCTTCAGCATTTTCTGATTATAAAGCAGAATAAGTAGTTCAGTCAGTGATGGCAAACTCTTTCCAGATCCTGATGTAGTAAAGGAGTGCTCTCTCTCTGTAGCTGATATGAAGGTTTATGCATCAACCATCATGAAAATGTGAATGGTATTCATGGAAGGATAACCAAGAAAATAAACCACTGCTGTCTAAAGAGAGTGTCACTGCTCATCTCAGGTTGGCCAAACAGTCTCTGGATGACCCAAAGATATCTGGAATAATTTTTTCTCTTTTCAGATGAGTCAAAAATGAGTCGCAATTACAGAAGTTTTGTTTGAAAACCAAATGCTGCTTTCCAAAGTAAGACCTCATCCCTACTGTCAAGCATGGTGGTAGAGATGGTGTTGGGACTTCTTTGTTGCACTGGAATCTGGACAGCTTGCCATCATTGATTGAACCACAAACTCTGTTTAATATCAGAAGATTCTAGAGGAGAATGTTGGGCTATTCATCCGTTCCTGTGCGGATATCCAGTTTAGTCCTCCACAATCGGGTAATGCCCCTCCTACTGCAGCCTGGAGACTGGACCAATCAAATCTTCTGTAGTACATATCCAGCAGGAGCTCCCAGAAGCCCCCCAGTGTGTCCAGTCTCTAGCAGCTTGAAGACGTAAAAGTGTGTCCTCCTGGGCACACTGAGTGACTATTGCAGGAGCAACACTTGTTAGTTAGTTGTTTTAGGGTTTGTTTTGGGGCATTTCCTTGCTATTTCTTTGATAGCTAGCTGTATCTTTAAAAGGAAGACAAAAGAAGAAGTCTGTCTCTCTGGAGCACTGCCACAGGGGACTAGGGGGAAGTCAGACCTGTTGGCTCCTGTGTTCCTGCCTAGCAAATTTTCACAGCCCTGGGTGAGCTCCCCCTGGACAGTACGGGGTAAAGCCATACCTGATACAGTAGTGGCTGGCACTGGGAGATGTTGGCTGAATCCTGGTGGTTCCTGAGCTGGTAGGAGATTTTCATTTCATTTCTTCTTGTGTGCAGTGCTCTGTTAGAGCTGCCAGCATTTCTGTAGGCTCTCCTGAGCCCATTTGGCAATTTTTCTTAAATTTGGTCGTTTGCCCTGTCTTAGAGGGTCGTTTTAGTTCTTTTCCATATTATTTGGTGGCTTTTGTATTTTCGCGCCGTTTTTTACCGCGGGTGAAAAAGTCCGGCGGCCATTTTGAATTTTAAAAGTGTGCTTTAGAGGCACTTTTGAGCACTTGTGCACAGGTTCCCCTGGCGTTTTTGGGGTTCCTCTTGCTGGCGATTTTGCTCAGGGCACCCCAGGGAGTCTGGGGCATATTTTGTTTCTTGTAAAAAAAAAACAACAACAAAAAAAAAAAACGTTTTAATTTCAAATCGGGGCTGATTTGCATAGGATTGCCCCTGTGGTGTGGGCTTCCCTGTGACTGTTGTATTCTATCCCGCTGGGCAGAGGTGGCCTTGGGATGGCTTCCCAGCCCCAGTGCGTGATTTGTGGGTCCCGCAGAGCAGTAGGGACTGACTCTGGCATCTGCAGGAGCTGTGCTGCAGTGCCTGCAGAGTTAGAGCAATCTGTGAGTCTCCCGGATCAGCCTACCCCTGGGGATGCTTCTAATTCAGGGGTTAGTGTTCTTTCCCCGAGCCTCCCTCAGTCTGGGTCGGTTCCACCGGCCAGCGGGTCGGTGGCTGCGCTCCAGCAGGCGGCTATAGCTGCACCGCCTATGGATTTCTCCCCGGATTTTGTGCTCCTCATGCATCAGGCGTTTCGCTTGAGCAGGTCCGGTCAGTTGCCGGCAGTTTGGCCCCACTCTCTCCCCCCGGGGTCCTCTGGGGCGGCTCAACGCACCTCGCAACCCGGGGGCAAGCGTCTTCGGTTGGGGGAACAGGAGCAGGACGCCCTAGGTCTCCTGGACTCCGAGGCAGAGGGCGATCCTGAGACTGAAGCGGAGGAGTTGGAGGATGGGGAGATCCTTGAGCCGGAGGACCAGGCTCGGATCATTCGCGTTTTCCGTAGGGACGAGCTGGTTCCTCTGGTCACGGAGTCCCTGCAGGCGCTTAACCTTTCGGCGGTGCGGCCCCTGGAGGAGGAGGGTCTTGAGGATCCTCTAATTCAGGCAGTCAGGGATTCCCAGGTGGTTTTTCCCGTTCACCGCGTGGTGGATCATATGATCCAGGCGGAGTGGGAGCACCCGGAATCCGGCTTGAAGGGGATTCGGACCATGAATCGGCTTTATCCCCTTGCCGACAAGGACAGGGACTTGTTCAGGTCCCCCCGGGTGGACGCTGCGGTTTCCGCAGTGACCAAGAAAACCACCATCCCGGTTGAGGGGGCGGCTGCCCTCAAGGACGGTCAGGACAAGAAGATTGATAATTTGCTCAAGCAAACCTTCGATACTGATGCCGTGTCATTGCAGGCCTCTATCTGTGGGGCTTGGGTGGCTCGGTCGTGTCTGCGATGGTCGCAGCATTTGCGCTCGAGCCCCGGGCTAGACCAGCAGGGCCTGTTGGAGGTTACCCGGCTGGAGTCCGGCTCGGCCTATCTGGCGGATCTGTTTTATGGTTTAATCCGCGCGTTGGCTAACAGTATGGCATCCGCGGTTGCGGCGCGCCGGTCCCTCTGGTTGCGCAACTGGGCGGCGGACGGTTCTTCCAAGTCCCGCCTCAGTAAGCTGCCCTTCAAGGGCAGATTGTTATTTGGGGAGGCCCTCGAGAAGTTGGTAAAGGATCTCGGTGAGTCCAAGGGGTGCCGGCACCCGGAGGATAGGCCCAGGTCCATCAGGTCCTCCCCCTCGGCGAGGGGGTCCTTTCGGGATCAGCGCAGGTTTCGTTCCTCCCGCCTGTGGGCTTCGCAGCGGGGCAGGTTTGGAGCCCGTAATCAAGGGTTTCGTACCTTCAGGGGAGCCGGCAGAGGCTTCTCCGGAGCCGCCTCTTCCTCGGGCTCTTCTTTTGGGCGCAAGCCACAATGACGCGAGGCAGGCTCTGGAGGGAGGCCCGATTATCGGGGTCGCTTGCGCGACTTTCTTTCCTCTTGGGCCCAAATCACGTCGGATCGCTGGGTGCTACAAATTATAGGAGAGGGTTACGTTCTGGAGTTTGCGTTCCCACTTCCAGATTCATTTGTTCTGTCTCCCAGCAGGGGAGAGCAAAAAACGCGGGACATCCGCGTGACCCTGGATCGGTTGTTAGCGCTGGGAGCGGTGATCCCGGTTCCTCCTTTGGAAAGAGGCGCCGGGCGATACTCCATCTATTTTGTGGTTCCCAAAAAGGGCGATTCCCTGCGTCCGATTTTGGACCTCAAAGGCGTGAATCGCGCGCTCCGGGTGCCGCATTTCCGTATGGAAACCTTGCGGTCAGTCATTGTAGCGGTGCGACAGAGGGAGTTTTTGACGTCCCTCGATCTCACCGAGGCCTATTTGCACATCCCGATACATCCATCTCATCAGCGGTTTCTCTCCGCTTTGCGTTTCCGTGGGGCCACTTCCAGTTCAGGGCCATGCCGTTCGGCTTGGCTACGGCTCCGCGCACGTTCACAAAGGTGATGGTGGTCGTTGCGGCGGCCTTGCGCAAGGAGGGCATTTTGGTCCATCCATATCTCGACGACTGGTTGATACGGGCAAAATCCAGTCGGGAGTGCCTGCGAGTCACGAGCAGGGTGGTGGCTCTGCTGCGATCTCTCGGCTGGGTGGTGAACGAAAGAAAGAGTTGTCTGCGTCCCTCGCAGGACCTGGAGTATCTGGGAGTGCGCTTCGACACCGCTCGGGGACTGGTGTGTCTCCCTGAGCGCCGCGTCCTGGCGTTGCGGGCTCTTGTCCGACTCTTTCGGGGGATGCCCGCTCCGTCGGCGTGGTGGTACCTACGGCTTCTCGGAACGATGGCGGCGACCTTGGAGGTGGTGCCAGGGGCACGGTTCCACATGCGCCCGCTCCAGAGGGCGCTCCTTCGCCGCTGGTCCAACCAGTGCGATTCCTTGCACAAGAGGCTGCCCTGTCCGAAGGCAGTGCGGCGGTCGCTTCGATGGTGGCTTTCCTCCGAGAACCTGACGCGGGGGATTCCCTTGGAGCCTCCCCTGTGGGTTCCCCTCACTACGGATGCGAGCCTAGCCGGCTGGGGAGCTCACTGCGAGGCCCGCTTCACGCAGGGGGTGTGGTCCTCTCGGGAAGCTGCGTGGTCAATCAACCGTCTCGAGCTTCGGGCGGTCAGGCTAGCCCTGTTGGCCCTGGAGCCTCTGGTCCGGGGTCGGGCGGTCCGCGTCTGGTCGGACAATGCGACCACGGTGGCGTACATCAATCGCCAAGGGGGCACAGGGAGTGTGGCCCTGGAGACGGAGGCGACGGCCTTATTCAGTTGGGTGCAGACTCGCCTGCCGGCGATCTCGACGGCGCACATAGCGGGCGCAGAAAATGTCCAGGCCGACTTCCTCAGCAGAGTGCGGGTGGACCCCGGAGAGTGGGAGTTAAATCCACAGGTGTATGCGCAAATAGTTCGGCGGTGGGGTCCGCCCATCATGGATCTCATGGCGACCTACCAATCGGCCAAGACGAGTCGCTTCTTCAGCAGACGACGGGAGCGAATGTCCGAAGGACTCGACGCTCTCATTCAGCCGTGGCCGACGTCCGGGCTACTGTATGTCTTCCCTCCTTGGGCGCTGATCGGCCGGGTCGTACAGCGCATCGAGTGCCATCGGGGCCGAGTGCTGCTGGTGGCTCCGGATTGGCCCCGGAGGCCCTGGTATGCCGACCTCGTCCGGCTTCAAGACGGCGTGCCGTGGCGCCTCCCGGCGTTGCCGGACCTTCTCCTTCAGGGCCCCTTGCGGATGCCCCAGGTGGCTCGATTCTCGCTTACGGTTTGGCCATTGAGAGGGCTCGGCTGAAAAAGAAGGGTTATTCGCCCGCGGTGATTTCCGCCTTACTGCGGGCGAGAAAGTCCTCCACTTCTCTCACTTATGTTCGGATTTGGAGGATTTTTGAGGACTGGTGCTCCCGGCGGGGAGTCCGGGCGGCGACGGTCTCTGTGCCCGTCGTGTTAAGCTTCCTTCAGGATGGGTTCGAGAAAGGTCTCGCGGCCAGTTCCCTGAAGGTCCAGCTGGCGGCGATTTCGTGTTATAGAGGCAAGGTCTTGGGCCGCCTTCTTGGTGCTCATGCAGATGTGCGGCGTTTCTTGACCGCCGTTTTTCATTTACGGCCTTCCCGCAGAGCGGTGATTCCTTCGTGGGACTTGAATTTAGTTCTGCGGGCTATGGTTCGGGAACCATTTGAGCCCTTGCGGAGGGCGTCCTTGAAGGATCTCACATTGAAGACGGTGTTCCTGGTTGCCATCTGCTCGGCACGGCGTATTTCGGATCTGCAGGCCCTGTCCTGCCGAGAGCCTTTCTTGTCTTTCTCTTCGGAGCGGATTGTGCTCCGTCCGGTTCCTTCCTTTCTACCAAAGGTGGTGTCTCCCTTTCACTTAAATCAGGCGGTATTTCTGCCAGTGCTTTCGGCATGCTCGGTCGAGTCGGTGGACAAGAGTCTTCTCCGGCTTGATGTGGGCCGCGCGCTGCGGCGGTATTTGCAGTCTACCGAGTCCTTTCGAAAGACTGATCGGCTTTTTGTGCTCTTTGGGGGTACAAAAAAAGGGGAGGCGGCGGCTAAGGCCTCCATTGCTCGATGGCTCAAGGAAGCGATCGCGTCCGCGTATCTGTTGCAGCGGCGGCCGGTCCCGGAGGGGCTCCGGGCTCATTCTACTCGGGCTCAGGCGGCCTCTTGGGCGGAGCATAGCCTGGTTCCACCAGCAGAGATTTGTAGGGCGGCCACCTGGTCGTCTCTGCATGCTTTCAGCAGGCACTATCGCTTGGATGTGTCAGCGGCTCGGGATTCTTGTTTTGGTTCGGCGGTTTTGCGCGCCGGCCTGCAAGGTCCCGCCCGGTCTTAACTGCTCTGTTACATCCCGATTGTGGAGGACTAAACTGGATATCCGCACAGGAAATGGAAATTACACTAACCTGGTAATTGTAGTTCCTGTAGGATCCAGTTTAGTCCTCCTTCCCTCCCGACTATCTGTATGATTTTGCGGCGCGCTGTCCCGAGCGGGTGCCTGTAGGATGGTTTTCGTCCCGTTCGGACTCTGTCGGCAGTCGTGCTTATCGCTATGGCTCTCCCCTTTCTTTTGGAGTTCAGTCAGCTCCTTAGTTTCTGGGGGAAGCTCGGTGTAAATTTAAAGGCGTCGATACCGGCGCCATGCAGTGTCCTGACTTCCTCGTTTGGGGAGGGAGTTGGTTATTCCAGGGGGGGAAGTACATAGTTTATTGATAGCCTAATAAAAATCTGTTGTGTTGCTTCGTTAAGTTTGCTTTGTTACTAGTACACTGGGGGGCTTCTGGGAGCTCCTGCTGGATATGTACTACAGAAGATTTGATTGGTCCAGTCTCCAGGCTGCAGTAGGAGGGGCATTACCCGATTGTGGAGGACTAAACTGGATCCTACAGGAACTACAATTACCAGGTTAGTGTAATTTCCATTTGGTGACTATTGAGCCAAAAGTAGGTCATGCAGCAAGACAATGACTCCAAACATTGAAGTAAAACTACTACAGAATGGCTGAAGAAGAGATTCCATGTTTTGAATTGGCCAAGTCCAGTCCCGATCTAAACCCTATTGAGTCTTTATCTTTATTTTTATTGTGATTCTTGATAGACCGCTTAGGCCGAGGTATTAAAGCAGTATACAAAATATGCAAAGGCTGCATAAAAGAAGGAAAAAGAAAAGGAACGTCATTATCATATATAGTGGTGTGCAAAAATCTGGAATCACTTGTGAGTTTTGCGTTTTTCGTACTTTCTAACTTTTTTTTTTTTTTGCGTTAGCCCAGCATATTCATCTTTCTACCACGTTAAAAGGGATGCATTTGGCTATTAGAGTTGACTTTTTTGCATTCCTTGCTTCCAATTTAAATACTTTACAGACACTGGGAGATAGCTACTGCGATTTTTGTGGATCCTGCAACAAAACTGGATCGAGATTATCCAATATGCACATGTTATTTATAACCAATCACAATGCAGATATCTAGCCAACAGTGCAGCTATAAGAATGCGCGGAATTTTTGAATTTCATACGCTTTATGGATCGACCATGATAATGACTCGGACCCCGACGTTGGAGGAGCGTGTTCGTGTGTTCTTTATGAGCGAGGAAGGATTTTCAAGCCATCAGCTAGCCAGGAAAGTTGGCTGCAGTCAGAGTTCTGTTGTTAAGATTGTACAGAAGAAGAAAGAAATGAGTTCAGTGGTGGACAAGCCTCGTTCAGGTCGTCCACGTGCATCAACATCAACCCAGGATCAAGCACTACGACACATTTTACTGACTAATCACAAGTTGACCTCTCGTCAGCTACTTCGAGAGTAGTCGGACAAGAGTGAGGTCAGTGTTAGCTCATCAACAGTTCGTCGCCGGTGCCTGCAGTTTTTTTCTCTGGGGATGCAAAGCACGGAATAAGCCACTGATGACTGACATACAAAGGCGCAACCGGATTGTGGGGGCGAGAAAGCACTCAATCTGGTCGATTGAAATGTGGGAAAAGATGCTATTCAGAGACGAAAGCACCTTCTGCCTGTTTGGTAACCAGGCCCACACCTATGTGAGGAGATTTCCTGGAGAGGAATTCAAGTCCAAGTGTCTCAGCCTCACTGTGAAGCATCCTTTGAAGGTCATGGTCTGGGGCTGCATGGCTGCCAGTGGCGTTGGACGTCTTCACATCATCGATGGAATGGTCAGTGAGGCCAAGTACATCACCATACTGCAAAAGTGCATGGTGCCATCAGCACACCAGCTGTTTCCTGGCCAGTTCCTGTTCCAAGATGACAATGCACCCTGCCATCGCTCCAGACAGGTGATCAGCTGGAAGCAGCGGAACATCATCAAGTCCGTGGAACTGGCCTGTCCAGTCTCCAGATCTGAATCCAGTCGAGAACCTGTGGCACAAGGTGGCCTTGGAAATATCCAAGAGGCATCCGACATCAAAGCGTGAGCTGATTGAGTCACTCATTGCAGCTTGGAACTGCGTTGTCACCAACGATCACCTTGTCAGACTGATTCATTCAGTGCTGACGTGCAGTCAAGTGATCAAGAACAAAGGGTGGCCCATCAAATACTGAGCACTGACACATAAAAACGGCCTTTTTCAAGGCCACATACATTAATTTGAAGGAAACCTGGCATGCGTCCATAATATTTTAAAGCATACTTAACAATAATATATCGTTGGCCAACAATGTACATTACTCAATTTTCACAGAAAATCTATCAACAGGACAACTATGAGGAACAAACTCAGAAAATAAGGGCCAAACCAATACAAAGTTGGCCCTAATAGCCAAATCTATCACTTATCATGAGATACACAGAAAAAGCCACTGGGAGGAAAAAGAAATTAATATATAAGGTCACAAAGTTGAAAAAAACGTCAAATTTACAAGTGATTCCAGACTTTTGCACGAACTTGCGCTCCATCCCGATGGCAGACATCTGTTGGGCAGCCACTTGGTCTTCAGTGCACAGCTTTTCAGCTCACTACTGCCTGGAGAGGGAGTCCCAATGGGACAGCGCCTTCAGGCTACTGGAGTGAGGGCTCTCCCTGGGCACTAGGGTCCTTCCAGAGTCTGTCCTTCAGACTCACTTGCTACTGCTTATGGCTTGCCATGGTTTTCTACAGGTTCTCGGTAGTCTGTAGCTAGGGAGTCCCATATGCGAGGACTGACTTCCTGCTTGTTCCTGGCGAAAGTGTAGTTACTCACCTGTAACAGGTGTTCTCCATCGACAGCAGGAATCAGTCCTCACAACCCTCCATCCTCCCCTTAGAGTTTGCTTCAGTTGTACTTTTTTTGCGGTCTTAACTATGTCATTGACTGAGCAAGATGGCATCCTTGGGCATGAAGGGAACCACATGTGCGTGGTGCATCTCCCAAAGGCTTTCTTTGAAAGCTGGGGAGATGCTTCTGCACAGGGCTTCGTCAGCACCGACATCACCCATATGTAAGGACTGATTCCTGCTGTAACTGGAGAACACCTGTTACAGATGAGTAACTATGCTTTCCCGACGGATAGCAATTTTGACCTGGCCATGCTCCGGCATCTCTTTCGGTCCTGAGGTTCATCTCCTGCCCACTGACCCTTCTGTCCATCCAGACTACCTGCTCAAATTCCCTTAGTCAGTGTTGACTGTGTATTCTATATCAGATGAGCCTCTCTGGTCTTCCTGGCTTCTCCAGTCTTCGATGGTCTATTTTTTTTTCCTCTGGTTCCGGTAGCCTAAAGCTTAGGAATACCATACATGAGAACTTATTTCCTGGTTGTTCACAGAGAAAATATAGTTACTCACCTGTAGTAGGTGTTCTCTGTGAATAGCAGGAATTAGTCCTCACAACCCTCCCACCTTCCAGGGAGTTGCCTTTTTGCTTCCTGCTGTGATTATACTGGAGAATATGGCACTGCAGCGGGTGGGAAGGCAGGCACATTCTCAAGTTTTCCTCCAGACCCAGTACATCTGTAGCTGGTGACCTAAAAATTGAAAGGAAACTATTAAAAAAAAAACCGCCAACAAAAGTACTTATAGCAAGTTTACTAGTTGCTGGGTATAGTCCACTATGAAATGTATTACATTAAATGGAAAAGATTTCCATGATGACATAATGTGTGTTTAAAGTCTTCTATGAAGGCTGTTAATTTTCCTGTATGTGGGAATGCATGCAAGCACATTTATTTCATATGTCAGCCATTGTAGCAATAAGAGGATATATCCTTGTTGAAGACATTTCATCATACAAATGTCAGATTTTTGAATTTTCTAATCTAGCAGTGCCTAAATTTTCTATACCACTTTATACATGGGATTTAATGCTTGCTTTGAGTTCTTTGATTCCTCTTCCTTTAAAGCCATTAAGGTCATCATTAATTTGTGACCTTAATTTTCTTATTTGCTGTATGTTTAGTAGAAAAAGTTCTCCAGGAGCAAACAGGAAGTCAGTCCTCACATATGGGTGACGTCGGCACCGACTGAGCCAGTGCGGAGCATTTCCCCAGCTTTCAAAGAAAACCTTTGGGACATGCTACCACGCACGAATGGTCCCCTTCCCGCCCAAGGGTGCTATCTTGCTCAGTCTCCTTTTTTCCTTCTTTCCCTGGAAAAATATCCTTGTTAATATCCTTAAAAGTTAGCTTTTCCCGGATTGTGTACCAGTTCCTCTTCCCACCTCGAGTTGGCGCCGGTCCCGGCACTATTCTCAGCTTTGTCAGCTTTTGTTGATTGAGGCTTGTCTCAACCGGTGTTCGCGCCTTTTTTTGCTCGTGGGGGGTCGTCAACCCTGGCCAGGTATTCCCCACCATGTCTCCCGGTGGGTTCAAAAAATATGACCACTGCAGTCAAACCATGTTAGTAACCGACACCTATGACTGCTGCCTACACTGCCTGGGACCCCGGACCATAACACCTCTTGTGACTTCTGCCAGGCCATGATGCCTAAGACCAGTAAAAAGAGATCAAAGTTGCAGAGAAACGGTTCCCAAGGTCCGACTCGGCACCAGCTTCCACGATGCCGAGATCCGAGCCCAGCATTTCCCAAGAGACCCGAGCTTTCTCGGAGTCCCGCGTCAGCGGCTCCTCTGAGAAGACCTTGGATCCTGAGAGAAAGAAGAAGAAATCCTCGAAGTCCGTTGAGGTTCCACTAGAGAAACCCAATAAAATCCCTCGGATGCACTCGGGAGGCTCCAAGAAGCACCCTACCAAGGTCCTCAAAAAGGATTCCTCGGCCAGCAGAGACCATGCGATGTTCCTCGAGACCGTAGTCCTCGTCGAGAGTGCTGGAGCCGGGCTAGAGATCCTTGGTGCCCGTGCCGAAAGCTGCGAAGCCTTCTGGCTTGGAATCTGCAGCAGAACATCACTGCTATCCTAGCCCTGCAGCAGGCAATGATAGCTGGTTCATCTGCATCATCTGCCCTGATGACCAGTTCCCCCCCAACTGCAGAAGGGAGTCCCCAGTCATTGAACTGCGCTCCGGGTGCCACCAGCCTCAGTCCCAGTCCCATTCCTCAGGAAACCGATCCTCCCTGGCCAGTTTCTGCGACTCAGACCCCCAGTCCCCTGGGGGCCCCAGGCTCCATGGTGCTGGCCTCAAGGCAAGGAGTTGCAGGGCCTCGGATTCATCATCATCCCTCGACTCTGGATGGGAGACCGACAACAAGACATCCCCAGAAACCAGACGGCACCGAGACATCCTCTCAAATCCGTCACCCCTGGTGCCATTTTCCTCTGGAGGGCGTAGCCTTCTGTGACTGTCAGGGATATGGCCAGAG
This sequence comes from Ichthyophis bannanicus, assembly GCA_033557465.1. Classification (NCBI taxonomy): domain Eukaryota; kingdom Metazoa; phylum Chordata; class Amphibia; order Gymnophiona; family Ichthyophiidae; genus Ichthyophis; species Ichthyophis bannanicus. Next base: position 712,660,193 of record CM066034.1, read on the forward strand.
CCCTCTCGGTGCAAACTGAGGCGGAGGAGGACCCGTGCACAAAAGAGCTGGAGATTCTCCAGTATGCGTCCCCCCCCCCCAGGAAACTCATGCTGCTGGTGCAGCAGATCCTCGAGCGTCTCCTGTTGAGGATGTGAAGAGAAGAATGGGTCTTCTGACCCTTACGTTTTGCACGGTTGACTCAACCACCATGGAGTTCTGTGGGAGTTGGGGTTTGTGGAACCCCGGCCCTTTCCTGACACGGTACAACATGGTGTCGAGGTGCTGGCATTGTTACTGGTGGTCAGCCAGCACCTTGACACTATGTTGTTCTTCTGTTCACCCTGGTAGGGGTACTAGAGTCCTCGATGCCCTTGGGTGCCAGGGTTCGATGCTGGGGTATTAGATCTAGGCCTATGAGCTATACATAGGCATGTACCTCAAGGCCCTAACCCAGGAGTTGTCCAGGTTTTCAGCAGGGCTTGCTCGGGAACCCCTCTAACGGTTCAAATCTTTGACCTCTGGGATCGAGGGCTGCTCGAAGTTCCTTTCCCAGGTGGCCTGTGTTGGCTTTGATTCAGTGGCTCGGGTAGCAGCAGCCGGCATCTGCGCCTGGTGCCAAGCCTGGTTGCAGTCTTCGGATCTCAAGTAGTGGGTCCAAGACAAGCTGCTTGACATCCCTTGTACTGGGAAGAGCCTATGGCCGACGAGGCGGCCGAGATATAGGCTGACATGGTGACTTGACAAAGGCTCGCCATAAAAAACTCATCCTTCCCCTGTAAGAAACCATCAGGGAAAAAAACCCTATTTCTGAGGAAAAAGGGGCACTTTCATTAGAGTCACCACTACCAACCCTTCTCGGGCCAGCAGCAGAGGTCTCCCCCTAAAAGACAAAATCATGGGGCACAGAAACCCAAGGCCCCAGTTCCCACCCAGCCCGGCGGAGCTTTTGACTCCCAGGGCAGGGCTTCCACTTTCCCGGGAGACCTTCACCAGCCCACATGTGGCCGCTTGGCACTCTTTGCCCACAGGTGGCCTTTGTCACCTCGGACCAGTGGGTACTTCAGGTGATAAGGGAGGGATACCTACAGCAGGTTCCACCTAGGTTCTTTCCAGGAGAGCCAGTGTGACCTCTCCTTCACCAGACTCTTCTATTCTCAAAGCTCGCAGGTCTGTTCAGGGACAATGCCATAGAGCCTGTACCCAAACATCTGTGGGGGAAAAGGCTTCTACTCCAGATACTTCCTTGTCCCAAAGAGAACTGGGGACCTCAGGCCCATACTAGAGCTGAGAAACTTAAACATGTTTCTGGTGAGGGAGAATTTCAAGATGCTCTCCCTTGGAACGCTTCTGCCTTACCTCCACCAGGGAGATTGGCTGTGCTCCTTGGACCTAAAGGATGCACACATGCACATCCTGATCCATCCCTCCCTACGGGTCATGGTGGGAGGAGGGCACCACCAGTATAAGGTGCTACCCTTCAGCCTGGCCTCCTCACCCAGGGTCTTTACCAAATGCCTGGCAGTGGTAGCTACTGCCTCTGCCTACAAGGGGCTTTCGTCTTCCCCTATCTGGATGACTGGTTTATAAGGGGCGGCATGGCCTCCAAGGTCATTCAGGCCTCAGAACGTGCAACCCTTCTGTTGCAGCACCTGGGGTTCGTCATCAGCTACCTCAAATCCCATATCTCTCCAGCCCAAAGTCTGGAGTTCATAGGTGCCCAATTGGACACATTGCAGGTCTTCCAAGAAAAAGGGCAGAACGCCTCAGGCAATTGACAGGAGAGGTACAACGCCGCCGGTCAGTGCCAGCTCATCTCCTCCTCCACCTACTGGGCCATATGGCCTCGACTCTTCATCCTTTTCCGAGTTCAAGGCCCTTCTCAAGACTCACCTCTACTGTCAGGCCTACGATCTTCCTATTCCTCCTGATTTCCATTCACCAAGATGCCACTGAACTACTCTCCTCTGCAAAATCGCCTTACATTCTCTGGTATTCAGGTTACAGTCCCTCCCATCCCCCACCAGTCTTGTCTGTCACCTCTTGTCTTGGTCTTTATTTGTAGCGTCCTTCGTCTTTATCTTTAGCATCCCCCTGGGTCTACAGCTGTCCTTACTATCCTTTTCTCTTCTTTTCTATTGGCTCCGATGGCATTCCTTTTTCCTCCTTTACCTTCACCAGTTGCACTTGGTTATTATTGTACACCGCTTTGATGCTCCGGCAATGGGCGGTATATCAAATGTTGTGAATAAAGAATAAAGACTGTCCACGTCACGCACTCAGCCTGCTTATACATGCACACAGCCCAGTGGTGCCTCCGTTCGCAGTGGACTTAGGCCACGGGCAGGCTACAGGACAGGGTCAGGGTTACCCATCAACTGGCAGAGTCCCTCAACTGGTGGCAAAACCTGCACCACCTCCAGGCAGGAATGCCCTTCCATGCACCCACACCGCAGAGGACCCTGACCACAGAGGCCTCCTTCCTGGGTTTTGGGGGCACATTGTGGAGACCGTCACACACAGGGCAGCTGGTCTCAGGAGGAGTCGCTCCTACAGATAAATCTCCTGGAGCTCAGGGCAATCTTCTTGGTCCTATGAGTGTTCCGCCACCACCTGCGACACCGGTCTGTACTGATCCAGACAGACAAGCAGGTCACCATGTTCTATATCAACAAGCAGGGGGGCACGGGTTCGTACTCCCTCTGCCAGGAGGTGGTGGCCTTCCTCTCCTTCACAGCATGCAACAACATGCTTCTTTGAGCGGTGTACCTCCCGGGCCAGGACAACTGCCTAGCAGACAAGCTGAGCAGAGTCCTTTGCCCACACGAGTGGCGCTTATACCCCAGAGTGACAAAGCATTTTTTCCACCTTTGGAGCCAGGTCTGTGATTAACCTATTCGCCTCTCTGGAAAACATGCAGCTACCTCACTTCTGCTCATGTCAGCCGCACCCAGAGACAGTGGCGGCAGATGACTTCCTGATCTTGTGATCTGAGGACCTACTCTATGCATTCCCACCGACTCTTCCCCCCTGGTCGCCAGGACTCTCTTCAGGGTTCAGAGAGAGAGGGCCTCAGTTATAGTGATTGCCCCAGCTGGCCCAGGCAACCTTGGTTCCCTCTGCTGCTTTCCATGTCTGTGGCACTCCTAGTCCCTCTGGGCCGAGCCCTGGACCTCCTGTCCCAGGAGGAGGGCTCTCTCCTGCACCCCAGTCTGGGGTCACCAATGCTAACAGCGTGGCTGCTGAAAGGGTATCGTTAGCCCCTTTCAGTCTTCTAGGAGAAGTCAAGGAGATCCTACTGGCTTCCTGAAAACCCTCCACCAGATGAGCTTATGCCTTTAAGTGGATAAGGTTCTCCTCCTGCTGTGCAGAAAAGGATTAGAATCCTTTCTCCTGCCAGTGCAACTAGTGTTGCAGTACCTTCTGCCCCTGTCGCACACCGGGCTGAAATCTAGCTCGGTGAGGGTACATCTGAGCACCATAGCCGCTTACCCCCTGGTCTCCAACTTCCTCTGGGGCCTCCTGTTATCCAAGCCCCCTCTCCATCCTCCAGTGGTATAGTGGGACCTTAACGTGATGCTCTCTCTGCTCACCAAGCCACCGTTTGAGTCCTTGGTCACTTGCCACCTGCAGTACCTGTCATGGAAGTGTTTTTTCTGGTGGCACTCACGTCCGCTCGAAGGGCGAGCGAACTCCAGGCTCTGGTGGCAGATCCACCATGTACAAGGTTCTACAAGAACAGGGTAGTGCTCCGCACACACCCCAAATTCCTCCCGAAGTTGTTTCCACCTCAACCAAGAGGTGGTCCTCTCCACCTTCTTCCTGCGACCTCACGCCAGCAAGGAGGAACTAGTGCTTCATACACTAGATTGCAAATGGGTCTTGTCTTTCTATTATTTACAGCAAACTCAAGCTCCTCAGATTTTTGTGACATATGACCCCAGCAGACTGGGCTCCCCATGACCAAGTGAATTCTGTCCACTTGGGTGGCAATCTGTATTGCCCTTGCCTATGAGTGAGCTGGCCTCGCCCTTGAGCACTGGATCACAGCGCATTGCATGAGGGTGATGGCCTTATTGGTGGCCAACCTCCGCTCAGTGCCGGTTACTGAGATCTGCAAGGCCACCACATGGTCTTCAGTTCATACATTCTCAGCTCATTACTGCCTAGAGAGAGAGTCCCACGGGGACAATTCCTTTGGCCAGGCTGTAATATTCTCAGGGTGTAGGCAACTCCTGTCCTCCAACCCTTCTGTGTTCAGGCTACCGGAGTGTTAGTGTCACTGGTTGCTAGGGACATGCAGAGTCTCTCAGTGGGGACTCACCTTCTGCAACTTACGGTTAACTGATTGGTCGCCATTGGTGCTGTTGTGGTTCGTGATTGGTCGGTCCAGGCGGTTGTGGTTTGGTCCTCGGCAGCCTGGAGCTAGGGAGTCCCATATGTGAGGATTGACTTCCTGCTTGTTCCTGGAGAAAGCATAGTTACCTGTAACAGATGTCTTCCAAGGACAGCAGAAATCAGTCCTCACAACCTTCCCTCCTCCCCTTGGAGTTGCCTCCCTACCTTGTCTTAGTTTTTATTGCTGCCCTAGCTATGTCAGCTGACTAAGCAAGATGACACCCTTGGTCAGAAAGAGGACCACGCATACATAGTAGCATGTCCCAAAGGTTTTCTTTGAAATCTGGGGAAATGCTCCACGCGTGCTCCATCGTCGCTGACGTCACCCATATGTGATCTATGATTCTTGCTGTCCCTGGAGAACACCTGTTAAAGGTGAGTAACTACGCTTTCTCAAATTAAGAGATTTAGCATCTCTTTTCAAGAGGTTGTGTTCTGCACCATGACATCCTTTTGTTGCAAAAAGTAATTTTACTTTTCTCTGGGAACAAGAAGTAAGTCAGTCCTCGCTTAAGCGTGATGGCACCGACAGAGCCCCTGCAGAGACATTTTACCAGCTTTCAAAGAAAGCCTTTGGAAGATGCCACTCTGCATGCGTGGTCTCCTTCCCACCCAAGGGTGCCATCTTACTCCGTTTCCTTTTCTCCGCGGAGCCCTTCAGATGTTGGTCTGTTTTCCCCCAGAAAAAATTGTTTTGTTTTTTTTTTGCCTGAGTTTTATACTCCCCTCTCCCATTGTGCACCAGTATTTTGCCTGCCACCTGAGCCCACTGCCCCAGCATAGAGTCTCGGGTCCGTAACCCTTTTTTCTTTTTGGCGTCTTTGCGCCCTTTTTCCAACTGGCAACACCACAGATCTTTGACTTCGCCAGGGTACTTTTTCCCCCCATGGCTATCAGTGGCTTCAAGAAGTGTGATCAGTGTTCAAAAATTATGTACCTTACTGATACACACGACTGATGCCTAGTGCCGGATCACGACCTCGTGTCCTGTGGTCTTTGTAAAAAGATGTCTACCAAGGCCCTCAAGAGCCGTCAGCAGCAGCATGATAAATTTTTCCCAGAGTCCCCAGTGCAGAGGGTCAAGGGATGACCTTCCAACTCCCCCCATACAATTACATATTGCCCCTGGGGGTCAACATGTTCTTTAGTGCATACAACCAAACCCGTTTATGTAGGAGGATAACTATCCCACCTTTTCGACCTTGTGCTGGTGCCCCGTATACCTGACCAACCCATTCTCTTTGGAACTTGGCATGCTGCGCTGCGGTCTGGTGCGTTTCCTGGAGAAAGGCCACATCGCTTCCATGGTGTGCCAAGGCACATAGTATTTGCAAATGCTTTATTGGTGTGCCCAGGCCACAAACATTCCAAGATAGGACTCTCAGTCCTCCTTGGGGTTTGACCTCTTCTTAACTTGGTTAGTTTTCTATCTAGTTGGGTGGGTCACGCCCCCCCCCCCCCCAGCCCAGGGACTCCCCCTTCCCATATCTATGGGTCACCCAGTCCGCCCACCGAACCTGCCCTTCTGATATGAATCACTCTTTCTCACCTCCCTGCCACCCCCCTTCCCAAGCTCCCTCCCCCATCCTCTTCTTCCCCTTCCACTCTCCACATCTAGGGATCCATAATGTGTAGGGGCTTCCTTGGAGCCCAATGTTGAAGACCCATTGGATCCCCCCCCCCCCCCAAATACTCACATCCCTGGCTTCTTATTGGAATATTTAAAAGCCTTTAGCCCCTCATAGGGCCCTCTAAGTGACTCTCCCTCTAGGTGGTTTAGTTGGAAGGGCCCGGCCCTGCCGAATTACCACTCACTGGGGTTGCCAAACTGGTTACACTTGGAGTTTCCTCGCCCCCTTTGCAATAACCTCCACCTTCCCTGGATCTCCAGAGTTCTATCCAAACCCCGCTTGTGATCCACAGCTGTTCTGTTTGTCATTTGCTTCCTTCCCCCCATTGCAACCACTCCACATTCATTCTTCCCTCTTAGCTCCCATCTTCCTTCCACCCTCTCCCATGTGTTTTACATTTGCTCATGTTACCAGAAGCCATCCCCCATTCCTCAACCCTCCCCCCTCATTTATCCATCTGTCCTGGGCCAGACAATTAGGTATAGAGGCTTGGAATACTTATTAACCTGATCATCTAGCATCCTGTGGAGGGCCCTCCACCTTTGTCCCCTCTCAATCAACTGACCCGTCGGGCATCATCCAACAGGGCCCCCAGCAGTGATGGGTCACCTCCTCTTAGCAGCTCACAACTCTCCAAGCAACAGTCTAGGCCCCACACCACTTTCATTTACATTTATCTTTAACATTAAGTATCATCAAATATCAAATAATATGAAATACTGTTGGGAAGATCAAGGAGTACTAATATGGGCAGGGGATTACACATGTTAACAGATCCACCGCCCGTATGTCTTAAAGTTGCCTCCAACTACTTCACTGGCAGCCTCCACATGCTTCCTACCAGTGACGAGGCCTGCCATGTATTGCAGTGCACACAGTCGGCTTTTAAAGAAGAATTTGTCCCAAATAAGTCATTCAGTTTGTCAAAGCCAGGTTCACTTATGTCCATGCTCAGCTTACCAACAGATGTTAGTGTTCGTGCTCCCTGTAGCTCTGCTCATCCTCCCAGATACCACGGTCCCCAAGTTCGTCACCAGTCTGCTGTGGGATCACTCCCCCAATTCCGTTAGAAATGAGGTAGCCTCTTCAGGTGTCGGAAAGAAGAGTTATCTACCTTAATGCTCTACCCGAAGTTTCGTTGGGTACTGAAGGGAAAACCGGCACCCCTTTTCTGCCAGCCGACCACAAGCACCCCTAAACTCCTTCCTCTTTTTACTAACCAGGGCAGAGTAATCCTGGAAGACCAAGAGATCTGTCCCAAATTTTTTAGTATTCTTTCACGCTCTCGATGCTCATAGCACTACTTCTTTCTGCAAATAGCCGTGGAAATGTGCTATGATTGCTTTCAGGTGGTTGGCACCTTCATGCTGCTGACCAAGCCTATGTACCCTCTCGATAAGGATTTTCCCACCTTGGTCCTCCATGCGCAGGGTCATGGTTATCCAAGTTTCCAGAAAGCCTCTCAATTCACTGTCAATGACTGATTCCTGAACACCAATGAAACACAAGTTTTTGTGGCGGCCTTGATTCTCAAGGTCATCCAGTATCTTACTGTGCTGATTCAAAAGTGTTTCCAGTATTTTGAGAGCGTGAGTGTGGGATTACTGCCGCAAAGATCCTTTGTTCCGTCTGTGTTAGTCTGCCTCCAAAGTTTGACACCACCTGGGCTACCTGCAGATCTGATCAAATAAGCCCCTTGGCAATCTTTCAGGGTCACCACAACTGCATAGGATACTTCCTCAACCAGACTTGCTGAGTTCCCCGCCAGCGGCTTAGGGGGGAGTCAGGTTCCACCATTTTGTAGTCCGGGCCCTGACCCTTCTTTCTAGGTGCTTTTGCAGCCATTGACCAAGTTTATACGGGTACACTTCTACTCCCATTAGCTGACCGCAGCACCCCGCCGAGGGTGGAACAAAGTGAGTGTCCGGGGGTAGGACAAGGATCTTAATTTAATGCTGTTTCCATGTGGATCGCCCCGGAGACAAGATGAAACACGTGATTCCCCCCCCCCCCCACCAATCTATCTATATATTCTTATATTAAGAAAGGTGATGTAAGGCAGTGCTGTGGTGAAATTCAGGACATCTCCAAAATCACTGTTTGTAGATTACTTCTGTTTTTAAAAAAATGCTTTTACAACAAATATGAGTTCTAATCTTAAACGTAAAGGGGGCAGTTTTATAAAGGTTCTTCAGCGTGTAAAGCATGTTGGCCTTTTATAAAATTGAATGGCAGGATACGCATGCCAACGAGATGCCATGCACTTACCCATATGCTGCATGTAAATGTTTCTGGGGTATAGTTTAGGTGATGGTGGAGTTGTGATGTGATGTGCAGCTGTAAATGTGTATGTCAGTGTCTGCATGCTACTGGGAACCTATTTATAAGGGGCATAGGTGCTTATATTGACTTTATAAAGTAGGCCCTTTTTTGAACTTTTCACATAGATGTACTCTTACAAAATAATCAAATTGCACGCGTTGGTGTAAATTCTGCCCAAAGGTTTTACCCTCGGGGTTTGTACCAATAATCAAAGCGAAACTGTACTGGTAGTTTTGCCTTGATTATTGCCTCTGGAGAAATAACCCCAGAAGTATATACCTACTTTCTCTGTAGGCGCTTTCTTAGCCAAACAAGGCATGTAGTTTTCAGAATCTAAAACTACAGGTGGTGTTGCTTCCCCTCCAACATAAGCACAGTTGTGTGGGCAAAACTGTGTGTTATAAACTAATGTGCATTATTTTTACCCACATAGAAAGTGGGCAGTCTTTCATGAGCCCATTTCTGCAGGTAATGTTGTTTTAAATATTGCCCTGAGAAGTATTAAGATTTGTAGAAGTTACTGTTTCAGATTAACAGGCCTGTCTTTATTAATCTTTCGCCCTGTGATTTAAATGTCATTTAACCCATTATTTTAATATCGAGTATCCAGTTTTGAACTGCAATATTGTTTGTAAGTTTTTTGCTTTTTTTTTCCTTTTTTATTGATGTTGCAAAGGGCTACCTCAGAAGTGTTGATTTGTATTTCATGTCTTTAGAAATGAAAATGTATGAATCGTGTAGTTCATATAACGTGGCTATCATTTTTTTAAAAAATGATATCAAGCATGGCTTTATTCTGTTTATTCTTAATATGTATTTCCCTCCAGGTGAATGAAAGATCAGGGCAAATAATACAGTATGACAAGTTCTATATTCATGAAGTTCAAGATTATATCGATATCAGGAATGACTATATCAACTGGTTCCAGCAGCAGGCTTTTAGAGTGGTGAGTGTAGCCCATGCATCTCTGCATTACCAACATGTAACTGTCCAACAATCATAAGATCAGATATCACATCCTTGTGGAATGTAAACCTGTAGATTCCCAGAATAAAATCCCTCCTGGTGTTACATCACTTGTTGAAAGAAAGAAACTATACTTTAAAGAAATAGCTCTGCAAAGTCAAGGCAAGGATGAAAAATTTCAACAGAAATGATTAAACAAGCTGGAGCCCAGTCCTATGTCTACAGAGTGATTAATAGCCAATATGCGTTTGGTGTTGAAATTTTAACCCATTTATTTCATGCTCTGTAAAGTAGTTGTATGCTATTAATGACAACATTAAGTAGACGCCTTGAACGTAAATGGAGACGCACTCAAGACCCCAATATACATATTGCCTACACAACCAAACTTCAAACCTACTTCTCAGAAACCCTCACTCATAAAAGAGAATATAATGAAAATATTATCCAACGAGCACTTAATAAACCAAGAGAGCTCTTCTCCATCACCAAATCCTTAATAAACGAACCGCTACAACAAGACCAGCCACCAAAAATAACTGCTCAAGCTTTAGCTAACCATCTGACCTCTAAATTCCTCCCTCTTTGTCAACCAATAACCCTCAACCTACCACTGACCACAGCACCCAACCACATGATGCAACCTTCTCAGACTCATGGAAGGAATTTCATCCCATTACACTAGATAATGTATCTGATGTTATTAAAGATTTGAATGCTTCATCCTCCGCCCTTGACCCTTGTCCTGTCCCCTGGATCAAATCTACCAGAAGTTCCCTCAGCCCCTACATTCTGAGTATTGTACAAACCTCTCTCCAGACTGGTTCCGTACTACCTCCACTTAAGTGTGCCTCTATCCGCCCAATCTTAAAGGAGCAAAACTAGACCCCACCTCCCCTTCCTCCTATAGACTCATCTCTAGTATTCCTTTCCTTGCAAAAATAGCCGAGAAACTTGTCCAAACCCAACTTCAGAACTATATTGATGACCACGCTCCCCTCGATTTATTCCAACATGGTTTCAAAAAGAATCACAGAGTTGAAACCCTCCTCACCTCTCTACTAGATTCCCTATATTTACACACCCAGAACCCCGCTCAAGGATGCCTACTTATTTTCCTTGACTTATCCGCTGCTTTTGACTCTCTCCCCCACCATCAACTCCTAATCAGACTTCATGAAATAGGACTGAGAGGCACAACTCTAAAATGGTTCCAATCCTACTTACATGTTCCCTGTAAGTATTAGTGTATGTGTCTCACATCCCCGCGTGTTAAATGTATCCCCCAATTGTGTTGTGACCGCTTTGATTGAAGGATAAGGCGGTATACAAAACTGTCTAAATAAATAAATACTTAGACACCAGAACCCAACACGTCCGTATTGGAAGTGATACCTCCCTCCCATTTACACTAAAACAAGGGTGTCCCCCAAGGATCTAGTCTTTCCGCGTTACTTTTCAATATCTTCCTTCAACCTGTCTGCAAGATTTTCCAAAACTATGGCATTCAGTACCAATTATATGCAGATGACATGATGTGCTTCACCCCATTCAACCTCACTAATCCTAATTTTACTAAACTGAATGAATGTCTAATCAGCCTCAAATCTTGGCTCTCCCAGCACAACCTACTAATTAACCAATCCAAAACTGAGGTCCTTCAAGTTTTCTCCAATCCCTCATACACCCCTCCTCCAACCCTCACCTTTGGTGATCTCACACTAACTATAAAAAACCAAGTGAAATATCTTGGAATCATCCTTGATCAGAACCTCTCCTTTTCCGATCAAATAAAGAGAACCACCAATACAGTATACGCAAAGCTACGTACTCTCCGGAACCTCAAACCTCTCTTAAGCCCCGACTCCTTTCGTACTGTCTGTCAGGCCCTCACAACCCCCTCACTTGACTACTGTAATCTGATCTATCATGGCCTCCCCAAGAACACCATCCAACCACTCCAACTAGCCCAGAATACGTTAGCGCGGCTCATAACCAACAACCCTAGACGATCCCATATTACACCAGTCCTCTATGATCTCCACTGGCTCCCAATTCAACACCGAGCTAAATTCAAGGTTCTTACTCTTATACACAAAATTATCTCAAAGGAATCAGCTCCATGCCTTTCCCCACTCCTTGCCTTCTCCAACAATACAAGAACACACCGTTCCTTTACTAAAAACCTACTGGCCATACCAACAACTAAAAGGCACTGTAAACAATCTACAAGCAACAGGGCCTTCTCTCTCTATGCTCCGTCCCTATGGAATACCCTTCCTCATGAGCTGCGTAACTCTGTGAGCCACTCTGAGTTCCGTAAGAAGTTAAAAACCAACCTCTTCCTTGAACATTTTTCCCTACCACCCTAGTATCTAACCCTCTACATCTACCTCCCCGCCCATGCTCCTTCAAATCCTATAACACAACCATCTGTAGCTCTATATATACATATGCAAATAGTTGATCATTGATCATTGTAATTAGTTCATAAATTAGTTCTTATTGTTCGCCTATGTATCCTTGTTACTTTGTTCTTTGTAAACAGTTGAAACACACTGCCTTGAAACGTTCTATGTAAACCGTCTTGATTTGTAGAAAGACGGTATATAAAAAATGTTAAATAAATAAGTATGAAAAAGACATGAATAGAAAAAAAGATATTTTTCCAAGCTATTTTCAACATACTAATGTGGTCTGATTAATAATGTAAATTTAATCTGCAATTTGCTCATAGAAATAACATTTTTTTGCAAATAACTCTGGATCTGTTGTCAGAATTAAACTTAGAAGTTGAAAAAACTAAAAATGAGTAAAGTAATGGGAAAGGTTTTTCAGCTCATTGTTGACGTGTGAGGAGGCAGACTTAAGAGCACATAGAAAGTTTTCAGAAGCAGTTTTCAAATAAAAGAAGCCTTATCTCAGAGTGATGTCATGAATTCATGCTATAGGATATGTAACTTATATTGCAGCAAAATATGTTCAGCTGTAAATGCATTAATGCTGCTTTTCCTTCCTAATTACTGCTGCTGTGCTGCATTAGGATCCAAATCATGGACTTACTGAGGTAAGCGTAATACTGTGGTAGAAAATATAAATAATTTCCAATAAAGTGTCATTTTCAGTCCTTAGAGAGCAATGTTCTCACTATCAGCTTAAGTGCTGATTTTCACAACTAAGAACCTATACAGTATCTTCTTAGTACTAGATTTTACCTACCTGATTGTTTGTGGTCTCCATCATCCCTGGCAATGCCCAAGTTGCAATTTTTTGCACCTCTGAAAAAGCAGAAACAGCCAGCACTATTTGGCACCATCAGCAGAAATGTTAGTAGATACGTTCCCTCACAAGGTGCAATGCTGGAGAAAATTGAATTCTTTTCATCACCAAGTGACATCTTTTACATGAAAATGGATAACTGTGCTGTCATTTCTGTCTGCACCCATCTTTCCTCTGTTCTGATGTCTTGACTGTTATTTAACATCCAGACTTTTCTCTGCTTTTCTTTATCTTTTTAATTCCTTATTAAGCTAATTTAACACTAGAGCTTTTTGCGTACATCATCAAAAATTCCCATTGTCATTTTAGCCAGCTGTTCTTCCCCTTCACATCATGTTATACACCGTTTCATTTAAGATCCTGGCCTTCCAGATGATCTTTTTAGAATTCTTTTATAACACCACATGCCAGATCCAGGTATTTTCTTCATCTTCTATTTACTGTCAGTCTGTTTCACTTGTGTATCTCACCACTGAGAAGCTGTTGGCCTTTTCTTTAATTTTAAATCCAAGTTTTTCTTATAAAATTCCTTAGTCTTAAAAATCAATCTCCAGGAACAAGCAGGAATGTAGTCTTCACATATGGGTATCGTCGGTACCTACGGAGCCTGCGTGGGAATGCTCCCCAGGGTCCAATAGGAAAGCTTTTGGGAGCGTCCCACAGTGCCTGCGTGCTGCCTTACCCAACTGGCCCTCTCCAGTTCTTCGTTTTCCGCGGAGCCGACAGGTCGCACATCCTGTCACCACAGAAACTTTCCCTTCTTATTCTTCTTTTTGTGGTCGTGTCTGCCTTCTCTAGACGCTATACCGGTACTGCCGGTTCTTCTTTTCTTTTTTCTAAAAAAAACAACAAAAAAAAAAAACTTTGTTTCTGGAGTCTTTCTCCAGTAATTTTCTTTTCGGGTGCCATGCACCATTTTGGGCACTAGGCCTAATTTTTTCCTTCAAAATGGAAAAACCCGCTTCGGGTTTTAAAACGTGTTCTAAGTGTGGCAGTACCATCTCTGTCACCGACACCCATGAGTGGTGCCTCAAATGTTTAGGTCCTGACCACTTTATTTCAGAGTGTGTTTCCTGTGGGATGATGTCGAAAAGGGGCCGGCAAAACCGAGCTGCTAAACTTAGCACCCTTTTTCCCTCCGATGCAGCCTCTGTGGCATCGACGTCTTCCAGGGCTTCATCTACCTCCCATGGATCTCAGGTAACTAAACATAAATCTAGCCGGTCCTCAAAGGGTAGATCTCCTTCTAAACATCGAGATGCCTCTGGCATTGCCCTTGAGGAACTTTCACCGGCAAAATTGCCTCAGCAGGAGGCTTCGACTTCCAAAGCACTAACGGGGCTCCAGGATGTTCTCGAGGCTTCAACCTCGGCAGAACTACTGGTGCCATGCTCTGGGGCTCCGGCCGCTTCAACCGGTACCGATACCCAAGCATCGGCAGCATTGATAGACTAGAGATTCTTGGCTATTGAATGCAGTCTGGCGGCTCTTCTCATGGCCTCGATGCCCCTGAAACTGCTTCAGACAATTCAACCGGCACCGACTGCACCGACATCGGCAGGTATTCTACCGGGACCGAGTCATGCGTCTCTATCCGGCATCAACAAGTTGGTACCGGACCACTCCGATGCCGACCTCGATCAGTACCAGTACCGTGCCTTGCACGATCACCCGGATCGGAGATACTTCGAATCCTCAGATGAGTCTGAAGACTCTGAAAGCTCTGCCAATACCAGAGTACTTCTTCCTGAGGATTCCTCTTCTCCTCAGCGTAGGATGTCTCCACCAGAGGATATATCATTTCAGGATTTTATCCAAGATGTGGCCCGAGGTCTTTCCATCACAGTGGCTCCTGAAAAAGAGCCTAGGGCAGTGATGGCTAACCTTTTTGAGCCCGAGTGCCCAAACTGCCACACAAAACCAAAGAATTTCCTCAAAGTGCCAGCACGTCAATTAAACCTTAACAACAATATTTTAGAGCCTTATAATGATGTTCCAGATCACCCATTTTGGGCAAGGATACTGGGGCGTTACAAATTACACAACACTTGTCTTTAACCATGATGAAGAAGTAGTCCATTTCCCATTCATCATGAAAGTGGTAGGTTTTGCTCTTCTTTGGAACCCAGCTCCCGCGCGGGTCCTATAATCTCGCGAGAGGACGGCGCACGAGCCCTAGCGTGCAGCTTCTCGGCGAGAGGCGCGCAGAAGCTCCGACCGGAAGGGGAAGCGCGGGGCCGGGCTGGGGCCTTTCTCCTAGCACAGGGGTCTGCAACCTTTAAGACATAAAGAGCCACTTGGACCCGTTTCCGAAGGGAAAAAAAAAACTGGGAGCCGCAAAACCATTGCGACATTTAAAACAAATCTAACACTGCATATATTGTTTCTTACAGTGTACCATCATAATCACAATCACAATCATAGCCTGAGGTAAATATGAGGGCCCAAATGTAATCCACATTATAAATATATTATTATATTATTGTCACTTTTCTTTTAATATTTTTTTGACCCCCCTCAGAACTACTTTTCATAGAAAACGTTAAATTTACTTACCGTATTTTCCGGCGTATAAGACGACTGGGCGTATAAGACGACCCCCTACTTTTCCTGTTAAAATATAGGTGTTTGGCCTATACTCGCCGTATAAGACTACCCCTCTTCCAGCGCACACCAAAAAAATACGCCGGAAAATACGGTTAATTAATCACAACAAGTAACAATATTTGATTTCAAAATTATGATGATTTTGTAGTCAAATCACTAATATGAAATAAAATTATTTTTTCTACCTTTGTTGTCTGACCAATTTATTCTCTGATCATGCTGGTCCCGATCTGAGGCTTCTGCTTTCCTGTCTTCTCTTAGCTCTGTTTCTGTGGTCTATGGTCCATCTGCCATTTCTTATCTCTTCTTTCGTTTTCTTCACTTCTTTCCATCAGCCTATTTCCAGTCCCAGTAACCCTCCCCAGTATCAGCCCCTTTCCAGTCCTCACTCCCAGTACCTTCCAATGTCAACTTGCATTCCCATGATTGCCACTGGTGTCCATTCCCTTCCAGTCCCCCTCCTTCCCCACTGACCAGTCCCTTCTAGTACAAATACCATGGCAGCCCCTCTCAGATCCACTCCCTTCCAGTTCCATTCTCCCATCCCCTCGCATCAGCCCATTTGTAGCCTTAGCCCCCAGTTTTCTTCCAGGGCCAGCAGCTCTATCCTCCCCTCCCCACAATCAGCCCATTCTCAGTCAAAGCCCCCCAATCAGCTCACTTCCAGTGCTAATCCCCCCTCAACCCCATTACCAGTGCTAGCCTCCCCTAATCAGCCCAATACCACCAGTCCTACCCCCCCCATCACCAGTCCTATCCCCCCATCAGCCCATTTCCAGTCCTAACCTCACCGATCAGCTCATTTCCAATGCTAGCCCCCCATCAGTCCATTATCAGTCATACCCCCCTATCAGCCCATTACGAGTCCCAACCCCCCCCTTGATCAGTCCATTCCCAGTCCTAGCCTTCAACCCATTACCAGTCCTAGTCCCCTCCCATCTGCCCATTACCAGTGCTAGCTCCCCCATCAGCCCATTATAATCCTAAGCCGCAATGTCTCTCGCCTCTCTCCAGCATTTATCCCGTCTGTCCAGTATGTCCCTGTCTCTCCCCTTTGTGCATGCCAGCCCCCCTCCCTCCATGTCAGCCCCCGTCCTTCCATCTGTCCATGTCAGCTCCCTCCCTCCCTCCCTGTCAGCCCCACTGTCCATGTCAGCCTCCCTCCATGTCAGCCCCCCGCCTTCCATGTAAGCCCCCTCCTTCCATCCATCCATATCAGCTCCCTCCCTCCATGTAAGCCCCCCTCCTTCCATCCATCCATATCAGCTCCCTCCCTCCATGTAAGCCCCCCGCGCGCCCCCATGTCGATGGTAGCCCCCCCTCTCCCCATGTCGATGGTAGCCCCCCCCTCCCCCCCCTCTCCCCCCCCCCCTCTCCCCATGTCGACCCCCCCTCTCCCCATGTCGATGGTAGCCCCCCCCCCACATGTCGATGGTAGCCCCCCCCCCTCTCCCCATGTCTTCCTCCCTTCGTCTGCAGCCGCGGCTCCCTGCCTGTTAGGGAACCGCGGCTGTGCTTGTAAAATCGTTGCGGAGCCCTTCCTGTCTTGACGGGCTCCGTGCAGCATTGTCCCGCCTCTAAAGGAACTTCCTTTAGAGGCGGGACAATGCTGCACGGAGCCCGTCAAGACAGGAAGGGCTCCGCAACGATTTTACAAGCACAGCCGCGGTTCCCTAACAGGCAGGGAGCCGCGGCTGCAGACGAAGGGAGGCAGACACCTGTCCTAGCGGACCTTCCCGCGTGCCAGCTGCAAGGCCTTCGCGTGCCACAGGTTCGCCATCGCTGGCCTAGGGCAAAGGAATTAGAAATCCTACAATACCCTAAAGCTCCCAAGGAAGCAGCTACCTTACCTATTCATGAGATCTTGCATGATCTTATGTTAAAGATGTGGGAAGCACCTCTGACCACATCTCCTCACTCTCGAAGACTCGACACCATGTATTTCGTACCTCATTGTCCTGGGTTTCAGAAGACTCAATTACCACACCATTCCATGGTGGTGGACTCAGCCATGAGACGGATAAAGAGTGCAAAAAGGCATGCATCTAATCCTCCAGGACGTGAGTGTAGGACTCTTGACGCCTTTGGACGTCGATCCTTCCAGGCTTCCATGCTTTCTGTTAGGATCAGTTCCTATATCTTGTATATGGGAATGTTCCTTAAGGAGGTCACAGGAGACTTAGTGCTTATGAGCCCTCTCCTTCCTGATGATAAAAGGCAGGATTATCTTACTCTTGTTAAACATGCTCAGGATGTTTCCAAGTTTGTGAATCGTGCAGCCTTTGACTGCTTTGAATGCATAAGCAGAACCTCTGCTATTGGCATAGGTGCACATAGAATTGCCTGGCTCCAGGCATCTGACTTGGAAATCTGGGTACAGGACAAACTGGGGAATATATCTTGCACAGGAGAGAATATCTTTGGCAAGAACTGAGTGGAAAAAGCTAATGAGATAGATGCTGACAATATCACTGTGGATAGATTGTCTAAATCTACAGCTGATCCTGCAAGGAAAACCATTCTTCAGCAAGAAGAAAAAGTTTTATCCCTCCTATACCCAGCAGGGTCATCGTTTAGGTCAGTCTGCCCGAAAGGGACAGCATCAACAACTTAGGCAACAAAGGAAACCAAAAGCAGCTAAGCCTCAACCAGCTCAGCAGACTCAGCCTCCACAGGGGCTTTGACTCCTGTCTAGAGAACTTTGCCTTCCTGGCCCTGAACGGCCCAGAACCCTCCACCATCCCAGCAAGGTTATGTCATTTTGCCCCCAGATGGGGTCAGACAACAGCAGAAAATTGGACTTTGTCTATTGTAAGAGAGGGGTACAAGCTTCATTTCCTCAGCATGCCCCCTCCTACAATAGTAAGACAGTTCAATTCTCAGACCTCTCTCAGTGACCGAATAGGTCAAGAAGTCACTATGCTCCTTGCTCAAGAGGCAATAGAAGAGGTACACATTCCCCAATGGGGTACAAGGTTTTACTCCCTCTGTTTCCTTATTCCAAAGAAAACAGGAGGACCCATACCCATTCTAGACCTCAGAGAATTGAACAAATTCCTGTTCAGAGAGACGTTCAAAATGATTTCTCTGGGAACTCTGCTGCCATACCTTCAGAGTCAGGATTGGCTTTGTTCTCTAGATCTCAAGGATGCGTACCCTCATGTTCTCATCCATCCAAATCACTGAAAGTTCCTTCGATTCCTGTTTCAAGGGAAGCACTACCAATTCTTCCTTTTGGCCTGGCCTCTGCACCAAAGGTATTCACAAAATGCATGGCTGTGGTAGCAGCATTTCTCCGCACCCTGGGAATATTCGTCTTCCCTTACTTAGACAACTGGCTCATTCGAGCCCCTTCAGAGCCAGAGGCCAGGGTTGCTCTGTCTCGCAAAATGTGCATCCTTCAGTATTTGGGACTTCCCAAAGTCCAACCTTGCTCCCACTCAATCCCTAGAGTTTATAGGAGCTCTTCTGGATACCAGACAAACAAGGGCCTACCTTCCACAGCCCTGCTGCCTTTGCATTGTGCAGTTAGCTTCCCAAGCAGTGCTAAAACCTCACCTTACTTCTCGGGAAATGTTACAGTTGTTAGGCCATATGGCATCCACCGTGCATGTGGTTTTTTATACTCTCCTCCATATGAGGGCAGCCCAGTGGACCCTATCCACTCAGTGGACTCAGGCGTCAGGTTGCCTGTCAGACAAAATAGCAAACTCAGATCGCCTTATTTTGTCCCTCCAATGGTGGCAGACGCCCAAAAACCTTTTGGTGGGATCTCCTTTTCAGCAACCCCTACCCCAAGCCACTCTAACAACAGATGCTTCACAGGTGGGTTGGGGAGCCCACTTGAAAGGCCTCTCGACCCAGGGTACCTGGACTCCACAGGAGGCCTATCTCCATATCAATCTCCTGGAACTCAGAGCAATCTTCCCTTGCTCTTCGAGTATTTCACACCCAGCTCAGCTACAAGACAGTCCTAGTTCAAACGGACAATCAGGTAGCCATGTTCTATATGAACAAGCAGGGCGGAACAGACTCTCTGTCACTCTCCAACGAAGCTTTGCGACTATGGCCCTCGCCAGAGAGCATCAGATTCATCTCCTTGCGGTGTATCTTCCAGGCGTTCAAAACTCTTGGGCAGACAAACTCAGTCGAGTTCTGCTTCCACACGAATGGTCTCTCCATGAAGACCTGGTGGCCAAAACTTTTCAGATTTGGGGAACCCCGGATATAGACCTCTTTGCAAGTCCGCCGAATGCCAAACTTCCCCGGTTCTGTTCCAGAATTCCTGCTCGAGGTTGTCAGGCTAGGGATGCTTTCCTCTTCCATTGGGGTCAGGACTTCCTGTATGCCTTTCCACCCATTTCCCTAATTCCCAAAACCCTGTTCAAGCTTCAGAGAGACAGAGGTCATATGATCCTCATAGCTCCACGTTGGCCACGGCAAATGTGGCACCCTCTGCTCCTACATCTCTCTTAAGCTCTGCCTCTGGAGTTAGGATCTGCTCCAGATCTCCTCATGAGGACGGGATGCTGTGGCATCCCAATCCCCAGTCTCTGCATCTCAGGACCTGGTTGCTGAAAGCCTAGATCTTCACGGTCTTAACCTATCTCCAGGAACAAGCAGGAATGAATCTTCACATATGGGTACGTCGGTACCGACGGAGTCTGCGCGGGAACGCTTCCCAGCGTCCAATCAAGAGCTTTTGGAAGCATCCCAGCATGCCTGCGTGCTGCCTTCCCGCCTTTCCCAACTGCCTCTCCTCAGTTTTCGTTTTTCCGCGGAGCCGGCAGGATGTCCTCCTGGCACCGCAGAAAATTCTTGTTTTTATTTTTTAGTTTTCTTGTGGTTGCGGCTGTCTTCCCGACGCCACCAGTACCGCCGGTGTTTTCTTCTTTTCTTGAAAAATTTTTCCTTTTCCACGGGATATTTTTTCTTCATAGTGTCCCGCGGTCTCTTAGGCCTCTTCTTTTTCCTTCATGGAACCGCCAGACACTTTCTCCAAGAAATGTTCAGGCTGTGGTGGTACAACTTTATTTTTAGACCCTCAAAGTCGGTGTCTAACCTGCTTGGGTCCTGACAACAGTTTGGTGAGAAGAGGTCTTCAACATCGATGTTCCCTCGATACACGGTTGCCCTCCAACTTCAGAGCACCGTCCCCTTCTTCCACAAAGGATCAGGTAACCCACTAACAGTCTGTTAAGACTAGCCTGTCCTCGAATGGTAGGTCTCATGCACATCATGTAGACGGCTCCGGCCTTGCCCTCGAGGGCCCACTGGCTTCAAAACCCCGGCGGGAGTCTTCAGTCTCCAAAGCAGATAAGGGGTTTCAGGTTGTTCCTGAGTTTCACCCCTCACAGAGCATACCTCAGCCGTGTCCGGTGGTGGCATCCACTTCGAGCGGTACCGGTACCCTGGAATCGGCACTGGTGTTGGATGAAACACTCCTCACCAGGGATCGTCATCTGGCGTCCTTGGTGCCTTCGGGACCGGTGGATACACTCCAGACTGACTTTCCATTATCGGTACCAGCACCGATACTACCACCGCCATCGGTACCCTCCAGACGTGCATCGATAGACTCGCTTCCTTCGATGCCGAGTCTGGAATCGATCTCCAGTCTGGAGGACTGGGTACCGACTCGCCTTGGTACCGCCTCTTGGCGGTACCGAAGGCTCGGTTCCGATGATTCGGATCCACAACTCTCTGTTCCTTCGAGGCCGATTGAGTTGCCACTGGTTGACCTTCCTTCACCGGTGTCAGACACGGTACCGAAAGCCTGCTTTCCAAAGTCAGTAGCTAAGGGTAAAGAAAACTGCTAAGGAAGATCACTATGAGGCCTAAGCACTGCAGAGGTCTCTGACTGAGACTCTGTTAAATGTTGAGTTGAACAATTTCAAGCTTACTCCAGAACCGTGGAGGTGGCTAGACAAAAGCCACTGCTTAAGAAAGACTATTTGATGTGCCATACAGCATTTGCAAAGAAAACTTGAGGGATGCTGAATGCATAGGAGAGTGAATTTTAATGAGGCCAAAATGAAATTTATTTTTTAATTTTAAGTATTAAGCAATGTATGTGTGATATAAAATAAACACAGTTCATTTCTCTGTTAAATAGTATCTGTAGAGTAGAGTATAGTATGCCTTGGGAATGCTTTGCAGCATCTGAGTCGGAGGAGCTTGTGAAGGCTGAGGAGAAAGAGGGATAGTGCAGTCACCCCTACTAGATCCTGCTCTTCTTTCGTGGACAGAAGCACTTCGCCCCCTATAGTGTACCGCCAGCCCATACACTGCAGTCTCCTCTTAATTTCAAAGCTCAAGCATTAAGACAACTGTCAGGGAGGTGAGAGACATTATACGTCTAATCAAACCTGCTGTCTATGGAAAGCACCTGTTAAGAGGTGAACAAGTGGGACTGAGTGATGTACATAAGTGGGCTGCTCACATTTTTACTTACCATCCCATATTTAGGAGCAGCCCCCACAGAAAAACATAGGCAAATTGGCCATTACAGCTTATTGTAGCTTCATCCAAGCATTAGTTTGATGTAAAGGTATGAAGTGAGGAACAGATCGCTGCTTTACAAATTGTATCCAGCAAAGCAGACTTTAGGGGAGCCATGGTAGCTACTGTGGCTCTGATTTGGTGAGACTTGACTTTAGTGTTCAGAGGAGCACCCAATCATAACAATTGGATGCAGGATGCCAGCCAGTTTGCTAGAGTTGTTTTGGCATCTGGTATGCAAGTTCTTTTGAGGTTTGCATAGGTCTTTTTACTTTCTTATTACTTATTACTTCCTATTACTTTGAGGTAATAGGTGAGGGTCTGCTTAGAGTCCAGAGTGTGGAGGATTTTCTTTGGTGAATTGTTTTGAACCGTTAAACAAAGCAAAAAACACTATTTGCTCATTAATAAGGAAAGGTGTTACTATCTTGTGTAAAAATTTGGGATGAGTTAGAATCTGGATAAATTGGAAGACTGGGATGAGTTAGAATCTGGATAAATTGGAATTTGGGATGAGTTAGAATCTGGATAAATTGGAAGACTGGACATCCAAATGGCAGATGAAATTTAATGTGGACAAGTACAAAGTTATGCACCTAGGAAAGAACAACCCACACTATAGTTACACAATGCAAGACTCCACATTAGAAACCACCACCCAGGAAAAAGATTTAGGAGTCATTGTGGATAACATGTTAAAACCCTCCGCCCAGTGTGTAGCAGCGGCCAAGAAAGCAAATAGAATGCTAGGTATCATAAGGAAAGGGATGGAGAACAAAACAAAGGATATTATAATGCCTCTGTATCGCTCCATGGTACGACCGCACCTTGAATATTGTGTGCAACTCTGGTCACCGTATCTTAAAAAGGACATAGCGTTATTAGAAAAAGTACAGAGAAGAGCCACCAAATTGGTGAAGGGGATGGAAGGCTACTCCTATGAAGAGAGGCTAAGAAGGTTAGGGCTCTTTAGCCTGGAGAAGAGACGGCTGAGGTGAGATATGATAGAGGTCTATAAATTAATGAATGGAGTGGAACGGATAAACGTGGATCAATTGTTTACGCTATCAGAGTATAGAAAGACTAGGGGACATGTAATGAAGCTACAGGGTAAACTATTTAAGACAAATAAGAGAAAATATTTTTTTCACTCAACGTGTAATCAAACTCTGGAATCTGTTACCGGAGGATGTAGTAAGGGCTGTTAGTATAGCTGGGTTTAAAAAAGGTTTGGACAAGTTCCTGGAGGAAAGGTCCATAAACCACTATTAAAAAGGGACCCAGGATATCAATGCTTGACCCAGTACAAGCATTATGGAACCTGTCTTTTGGGGATATTGCTAGGTACGTATAACCTAGATTGGCCACTGTTGGAAACAGGATACTGGGCTTGATGGACCTCGGTCTGACCCAGTATGGCATCTCTTATGTTCTTATGTTCTTAGAAGAACCACTTTAGTGCAAGCAGGATTCAGGAAAGGATGAGGCTCAAGAGACGACATTGCAGGTATATGAGAGATCTTTGATTGCATAAATCCATGGAAAACTCTGTGCCACATTAAGAAGCATGGGTATACCAGAACACTTGATAGTTCTCATGTACAATCTTTATATTGATGAAGAAGAAACAGTTCAAAGCAGAACAAGGAGAGACAGAATGGTTTAAAATCAGCAAAGTTTTACAACATGGCTGCATACTTTCACTGTACCTCTTCAATTATTTGCAAAAAAAGCAATCGGAGAAGCAGGACTGTATGAAGACAATCAAGGTATGAAGATTGGTGGAAGACTCATCAACAACCTTCACTATGCTTATTATTTATTTAACGGGGGGGAGGGGGGTTTATACCGTTTTATCATTTCAGTCAAAGTGGTTTACATTGTATCTTAAACTTGGTAATGTACATTAAACAGGGACAGTGATAACTTGGATTTTTTTTGAGGCAATGGAGGGCTCAGTGACTTGCCCAAGGCCACAAGGAGTGCTAGTGGGAATCGAACCCTCGTCTCTTGGTTCCCAAGCCAGTGCTCTAACCATTAGGCTATTCTTCCGCTTTCAGCCAATGCTGTGTTACAGGCTGAAAGTGAAGACTGTCCGAAACATCTGCTTATCAAGATCAAGGAACGTAGTCTTAAAATGGGCTTGCACCATAATGTAAAGACATATCCTGACAACTGGCATCTCTGATGGAGAAGACATAGAAATAGCTGCCAGCTTTAAATAATAATCAATAATGAAGCAGCAAACAGTCAAGAAATCAGACGACATGTTGCTCTTGGCAGAACAGCTATGAAGGACCTAGATAAGATTTTCAAGTGCAGAGATGTATGTCTGCATACAAAGATTTGACTTGTCCAGGCCATGATATTTTCAATAATGTCATATGGATGTGAAAGTTGGACAGTGAAGAAGAAATACAGGAAGAAAATTGTTGGCGAAGAATACTGCGTATATCAGTGACTGCCTGAAGAACAAATATATCGGTACTAGAGGAGATCAAACTTAAGCTTTCCTTAGTAGTTCAAATGACATGATTTTGACTCTCCTCGGGTGATGTATCCAAAATATGAAAGATTATTAGAGACATATTTGGCAATGTTGAATGTTAGTGCAAAAAGAGGATTATGGGCAATGTGATGGATCGATACAGTAACAGCAATGGATACCACTCAGTTGGCAATTAGCTCCGTGACTGAAGACTGAACACAGTTTAAGACAACTATCTACAGGATCTCCATGAGGCGACATTGACTCGATGGCACTTAACAGCACTGCGACTTATATGTAATACCTATATTAAATAAATAAAACAAAACATCCACAATTGGAACTAAGATATAGGCATCCAAGATAAATATACTATAATAAATTATAAATATATTATAAATAGCTCCAAACCTAACACTCCAAAGAAAAATTAACTTTCCAAAGAGAACTCAAATCAGGTCTATCTACATCTTCATGTTAATGATTTAACAGAAATTGAAGTAGCAGTTCTGGTTCAAAACGGATGCTTTCAGATTATAAATCACCTTACACACACTCACAGGATAAAGCAAATAAAACTGAGCTTCCATGGAATGACTCTAGATTTTAATCCTAAGAGCCACCTCCTGCAATCCTGCATCTCCCAACTTTAATCAGGAAAAAATTTTATTTGGCCAAGAAACTTCTATCATGTTTGTCAGAAAATACTTAAAATAACCAGTTTTGATTAGAATTGACCAAAAGAAATAACCAATAGTGTAGCAAATTTCATATTAGTAGGAATCAAACTGGAAGAAATATTTAAATCTAACATATTGGTATTTAATCAAGTTTTAGTTCCACTCTTTGATTTTTATGATATATTTACGGAATAAGAACTAACTTTAAAAGGCAAATAATCTGTTACTGACTATGGCAAAGATGTCTCAAGTATTTCTAGAGCCTCTTTCATATAGCTGTAAAATATAGTCTTTGGAATAATTTCTTAATTTTCTTAGAATTTCTGTATTCTTATTTCTGTGCTTCAAAGTGTTTTCTATATTTTCTGTCTTCTGAGTAACAGTCATCTAAGTCCTTGATATATTGGAATGGAAATTTTTGTAGAGATGGCATAGATGACAAGGAAGAGATTTTCTCCTCAACCTCAGCAACAGATTGCTCACAAAATTGTATCTGCTCTTCAAACTTTACTACAAAATTGGCTATAATTCTAATTTTGCTATACCACTGATTCAAGTTTAGAGAAATTAAATCACCTTGCTGCAAATGTGAAGAATTGGGCACATCCAAGGCTTAATTTTTTTTTTTAATCTAATGGACTGAAATTTTTATTCAAGGAAGAGAACTTTAGTGAGCAAATTTCTAAAATTCTACTGCTCTTGAATCTGGAGCCAGATCTCTTGCCACCAATATTGGTGAATCTCAAGGAGTCTGAACACATCCAACTTTCATATCCAAAATCTTTTCAGTATAATATTCAGCAAATTGAGTTTGTACCTTTTATATCAGTTGTTTTCTTTGAAATAAGGGAATCGGCAGAAGTAGAGAAGTTTCCCTCTACATATTCAGCAACTTGCCCCAACTACAAAACTTCCCTTGGTATCCTGTTTATGCTGATGGCTCTGGTGAGTTCATCAAAACAACCACTGAACATTCATCCTGGTAATCATGAAACACCAAAAGGAGTTCCAAATTGGAATCTGTTTATTATAATCGGACCCTAGAAGGAGTAATGGCATGGCAAGAGAACTTTGCATCCAAAACCTATTACTGGTGAAACTGGATCAAATTCTCATCTGGTGCATTTGGAAGACTGCACAAGTCTGGACTGAGGACCAGAATAGATGCCCATAAAAGAAATGGTGTTCACAGGGCAAGGTGGATTTCTGAAAGTTGATAAAGATTCTCGGACTGGAACGATATGCTGCCTCATTCCTGAGGGCTGGAGTACAGATTTCTGAAGGAGCCATTAGAAACCAGTCGAAGTATGGGAAGACTAGGTGACTTTATTTGTGGATGTGGGCAGCTACTACTACAAGGCATATCATGAATACTCTGGGAACTGATGAGAGGCTGAAGGGAAAGACCTTGTACTGAAAGTGGTCCATCTGAAGAATGAATCTTTGATATTTTCGGTAGCATGCATGGACTAGTGTGTGTACACTCATCCTTGAGTTCCAGGGTGCACAGTTAGTCCCCTTTCTTTAAGAACAGTAACATGGAGGGAAGAGAGGATTAATTTTTACTTTTCCCTTGTGGAGAAATAGGCTCAAGTCTCTGATACCCACCAGTCCTCTCTGGAATAAGGAAATATCTAAAGAAGCCCTAATTCTTTTCCTGTGGTAGGACTGGTTCTGTGGTATTGGACTGAATGGAAAGAGAGACCTCTTCTTCTAAGAATTTGATATGGGTGTCGGGTAGATAAGCCCAACATAAGGGCTGATTGGAGTTCAGGTGACAGACCTGAGTTGATAGCCTGTTTTGTCTATGCTTGGGCATCTTTAGTGAAGATCTTACAGGAGGGAAGGAAGAAGTGAACTTGAACCCCCCACAGGAAGGGTGGACTGTAATTGTACAGGTGTTCTGGCTGCAGTAGAGAGGTTGCTGCTTTGAGCAGGCCTAGCCTGTTTTGGTTGAGCCCATTCTCACTGATGAGAAAAATGGCGCCGCATATGCTGAGGTTATTTTTGGTAAAGATAAAAGATTCTTATGCAGTAGTAGTGAAACCCTTTGCGGCACCGATAGATAGTGGTGCACCTTGAGATTAACCCAGATGAGGACAGAATGGCAGAAAGATGTTACGAGTTGAGCAGGGATCTTTTATAATGTCCACTGTCTTTTACTTTATGGCCAAATGGTAACTGCGCTGTACAAGGAACCTGTGCCAGTTTGGAGTCAATATTCTCATGTAATGTAGATATAGCACCTGGCAACAATGGCAAAAGAAACTCTGGACAAGATTTCAAAGACATCATCTGCCATGAGTACTCCACTCTTCTGCTTTTAATATATCAGCTAGATGAGTCAGTCTGCGCCTCAAGACTGTGCAAAAAAAGCTTGTACTTTTCAAAGGCTGGTATTGGACCTTGTAAATCCAGTGAGCTACTATGCAGTAAAAAGCTTGGCCCCTTCAAGTACTTGTTGAAATGGTCTAATATAGCCATGACTTTTATCAAGAGGATTATTGGAAAACTTCCTACACTTCTTGGTCGTCCTCTTAGCTACTTCAGCCACAATAGAGCAGTGTGAAAGATGAACTTAGTTGAAACTTGGACATCTATGCATTCATTCACTGGACATGCACTGAAACTGTTGTATAAAGGAAGAGTCTAGCCATTGGCACTTGGAATGAAAAGATACAGCACTGATATGTTTATAAGCACTTTAGTCCTGTGTAAGCACTCAGAAGGTACTGTAGCTGCAGTGTCAGCCAAGAAACCTCTGAGGAAGCTAGTTTCATTGTTTATATGGCAGCCTCCTGGGCGACTGATCTTTTGAAGCCACTGCTCAGCAAGATAGAGATGTGGTTTCATGGAAGATTCTCGACTCATATGTAGAGTTCAGACTTTTTTCTCTGCTTCGCAGTGGTTGTGGAAGCAATTGAGTTAGTCCTTGCAGGCTCCGGGAATCCATAAACCCAAGCAGATTAAATACTTGGAATAAGTGTTGAAGTTCTAGATCTTTCTGCCCCACTTTAAGCAAGGAATAGTTCAATGAAAAATGTTGGAACAACACTGTTTCTCCAGGACCAAGCAGGAAGTCAGTCCTCACATATGGGTGACGGCGCCGACGGAGCCCTCGCGGAGCAATTTTCCCCAGCTTTCAAAGAAAGCCTTTGGGAATTGCAGCGCGCATGCGCGGTCGCCTTCCCGCCCAAGGGTGCCATCTTAGCCAGTCTTCTTTTTTCCGCGGAGCCCTACAGACGTACCCGTCGTGTCCCCGCTAAAAAAGTTGATTTTCGTGAGTTTTTCTCTTTTTTCACTTCGGTTCGACGCCGGTCGTTTTCCTGCCCGGACTCGCGACGCCGTTGCGAGTCCTTCTCTTATTTTTCGGTTTTTCTGATTTTTTGTCAGTTTCGTTTTCGGTTTTTCGCTGGCAGCCCGGTCCTTTGACCTTGCAGGGGCCCTTTTTCCCCCGATGGCTGCCAGTGGTTTCAAGCGGTGTGGTCAGTGTGACAGAAATATGTCACTCACTGACACACACGATAATTGCCTCCGCTGCCTAGGCCCGGATCATGAAGAAATGATCTGTGGAGCCTGTGGCAAAATGTCCTCCAAAGGGTTGAGGAGTCGGCGGCACCAGCGGGATAGAATCTTCGCTGACCCCAGCCGTACCCGGACCTCGTCGGAGGCCTCGGCATCCAGAGGCTCCAGCTCTGACCATCGCCGAAGCTCCTCCGACAGGGGTTCTCCCTCCGGAGACCATCGACGGAAGGCAAAACCCGCGAGGGCGGCGTCGGTGGACGCTCCTGGCTCCGCGAGGGCCAGGTCGCATAGCCCCGATAGCCGTCCCGGGTCTTTGGAGAAGGAGCACCTCCCGAAGCGACCTCGCCTGGAGTCGGAGTTGCCTGCTCGGGTAAGTCCTGTAGTCCTTCTGGACTCGCCTCCGAGAGGTCCGACGTCGGGCCCGACGCCGTCGGGGCCCGAGTCGGGGGCTGCTGGGTCACCTGAGGTCGGACTCAGGTTGACGGCCTTGGAGAGCAGACTATCTGCCTTCATGGACCAGCAGCGGGCACTGATCGCTAGCCTCGCTGGCGCCGCTGCCCCGACCGCCGGGACGTCGACGTCTAAGTCGACCCCGGAGACCGAGCCGATCCTCAAGTCCATGCGAACTCGAGTCGATCCTCGGTCGAGGTCACCCTCGGCCTCCCGTTCGGGACCGAGGTCGTCGCCGCCGACGCCTCCGCCTGCCCGAGCCAACCCCACCGATTCCTCCTCGGAGTCGGCCTGGGAGTCTGAAGAGGAGGAGTCACCTGATTCCTTTCGGACTCGGTGTGTCCCCTCGGACTCACCTGAGTCCGAACCTCGGAAACAGTCCCCTCCGGAGGATGCCCGGTTCTCGGACTTCGTCAGGGATATGGCCAAGGCTTTGGCCTTCCCTGCGGACCCCGAGGAGGAGCCTCGAGCCGAAGAGCTCGACGCCCTTCAGTACGACTCTCCCGCCCGGGAGCACTTTACTGTACCGGTTCCTCCCATGCTGGAACGACTACTCTTCCGCATGTGGGAGAGTCCGGCCTCGTCGCCGGTATTAAGCAAGCGGGTCGATTCCATCTATCGAGTCCGCAAGAGTCCTGGCTTCCAAAAAGCACAGCTGCCACACCATTCCATGGTAGTGGAATCGGCCATGCATAGGCTTAAGAGCCAAAAGATGCACTCCTCGGTGCCTCCTGGCAGGGAGGCCCGTAACCTGGATGGCCTTGGTAAGAAGTGTGTCCAGGGCTCTATGCTGGCTTGTCGTGTCCAGACCTACCAGCTATACATGGGCATGTATCTCCGAGACCTGGCTAAAGAGATAGCCGGATTCTCCGCTGGACTGTCCGAGGAACCTTTGCGGAGGTTCCTGGCCTTGACAACTGGTATTCGGGAATGCTCCAAATTCATGTCCCGAGCAGCCTATGATGGCTTTGAAGCATCGGCTCGAGTAGCCGCAGCTGGCATCGGTGCCCGCCGACAGGCTTGGCTTCAGTCGTCTGACCTTGAACCTTGGGTGCAGGACAAGTTGGTCGATGTCCCCTGCAGAGGTGAGAACCTCTTTGGCAAGCCCATGGCTGAAAAGGCTGCACAAATCGAGACGGAGACTCTCACCAGGACTAGGCTTTCTAGGAAGACCTCCGCCCCTTCCCAGAAAAAGAGGGCTCGGGAAAGAAGTCCTTTTACCCGAGAAAGGCGGCTGCCTATAAACACTACCCTCAATATCAGGCCTCCGCAGCTCCCCAACAGGGCCAGCAGGCCAAGGGACGGGGTAACGGGTCCCGTAGGCAGCAAGCCCCCAAGCCTGCACCACCAGCCCCTGCTCAGCAGGGTGGGGGTTTTTGACTTCCTCAGCATAGCCTCTCCCCCTCAGCTGGCTCCTCCCAGCACCGGAGGCCGGCTGGTTCACTTCGCCCACAGGTGGTCCAACATCACTTCGGATGCCTGGGTGCTTCAAGTCGTGCGAGAAGAATATCTTCTCCACTTCCATCAGGTCCCTCCCTCTTATTTTCCAGGAGAACCTCCTCGACTCCCTCTGCACAGGGACTTACTCCTTCAGGAGTTAGCAAGTCTTCTTCAGGAACAGGCTGTGGAACCGGTGCCCCACCACCTGAGAGGTCAAGGCTTTTATTCCAGGTATTTCCTGATACCAAAAAGGACAGGAGGCCTCAGACCCATCCTGGACTTGCGCAACCTCAACAAGTTCCTCGTGCGGGAAAAGTTCAAGATGCTTACCCTTGGAATCCTTCTGCCCTACCTCCAGCAGGGAGATTGGCTATGCTCCTTAGATCTAAAGGATGCCTACACGCACATCCTCATCCACCCCAGCCACCGCCGATACCTAAGGTTTGTGGTGGCAGGAAATCACTACCAGTACAGAGTACTGCCCTTTGGCCTATCCTCCGCACCGCGAGTCTTCACAAAATGTCTCGCGGTGGTGGCGGCCTATCTCCGGCTTCACGGCCTCTGTCTTTCCGTACCTCGACGACTGGCTCATCAGAGCGTCGTCCTCTCTCCGGCAGTCACCAATGCCACACACTGCACGGTGACTCTTCTGCAGTGCTTGGGCTTTGTCATAAACTTCGCAAAGTCCACTTTGCTCCCCTCACAGGATCTCGAGTTCATCGGCGCAAGACTGCACACTCCTCAGGCACGAGCTTTCCTGCCTCTCGACAGGGCTCAACGGCTCATGGACCTAGCCGGCCGTTTTCCGCAGCCAGTCCCTGGTCTCTGCCAGGCGCTTCCTGAAACTACTCGGCCATATGGCTTCCACCGTCCACGTGACCCCCAATGCTCGCCTGAATATGCGACCTGCTCAATGGTGCCTTCGCAAGCAGTGGCAACAAGCCACCGGCGGACTGGCTGACTTAGTACGCATCTCCGGGCTGCTGGCCTCTTCCCTACAGTGGTGGCTTCATCGGCCGAAACTGGTGCTCGGAATGCCGTTTCAGTCGCCTCAGCCGGCTCAAGTGCTGACGACCGATGCTTCCCTCCTGGGTTGGGGGGCACATTGCCAAGGGGCATGTACTCAAGGTCTCTGGACCGCGTGGGAGTCTGCTCAACAGATCAACTTCCTGGAGCTCAGAGCAATCCGTCTGGCGCTCAAGGCTTTCTCCCACCTGACTGCTCACCAGTCCGTCCTTGTCCAGACGGACAATCAAGTTGCCATGTTCTACGTGAACAAGCAGGGGGGCACGGGCTCCTTCCTTCTCTGCCGAGAAGCTCAGAAGCTCTGCTCTTGGGCCGTCAGTCACGGCATTCTTCTCAAGGCAGTTTATCTCCCAGGCCAAGAAAATTGCCTGGCGGACAAACTCAGCAGGATACTCCAGCCGCACGAGTGGCGTCTGGATCCCTTGGTAGTTCAGAAACTCTTTCTGAAGTGGGGCCTCCCCACGATGGATCTCTTTGCCAGTCCTCTCAACCGGCAACTTTCCTCGCTTCTGCTCTCGTCAGCCACATCCCCTTCGGGAAGCGGCAGATGCTTTTCTACTCTCATGGTCGGAAAGCCTTCTCTATGCTTTTCCTCCCATCCCGCTAGTCTCTCGAACTCTATTCAAGGTTCTCCGGGACAAAGCTTCCATGAACCTGGTGGCTCCTCGCTGGCCCAGACAGCCGTGGTTTCCACTCCTGTTGCAATTAGCGGTAGAGGATCCGTTCCCTCTGGGGTTTCAAACCGGATCTCCTAACACAGGATCAGGGGTCTCTGCTACACCCCAACCTCAGATCTCTCAACCTAATGGCCTGGCGGCTGAAAGGGTAGTCCTCGCTCCCCTTCTCCTGCCGGCAGAGGTGGAGGAGGTCGTCCTAGCTTCTCGGCGACCTTCTTTTTTTTTTTTTTTTTTTTTTTTTTTTTATTTATTTTTATGATTTTATACATACAACACCAAGGAAAACAAAACAAAACAAAACCATAATCAGCAATACCTGACCACAGTGCAACTAGCACAATACACAGTACCCCTCACCCCCAACAACACTACCAATCCCCTACCCCCCAACCACCCCCCCCCATCCCCTGGGTTCCCCTCTGACCACATCTACCCCACACACAGGGCACCAACATCTGACACTCTACACAGCTGGTGTACTACTGCACCTAGCTCTAGCTGCATATTCATCAAGATAGAACCATTTGTTGAAAGACTGATTAACACCCTCATTAACTCCCTGCACCACCTAGCAACATGTCTCTTTCTCCAGTAAGACTCTCGGTCCTCTCGCATCTTTTCAAATGTGGAGTAAAGGCACACCAAGTTCCACCAGTGATGGCCATCCAACTTGGCTAGATCTTTCCAATGAGTCACTATCAACTTTAAAGCAATAGCCATCAGAAAATTGAAAAGAAACTCTTGATCCCTCTCGAGCGCCAGAGAATTCGCACAGGAGCGAAGGACCACTATCTCCCAACTCAACGGAACTTGTATGCCTAGAATTCTCCCAATCTTGTGCCAAACTAACCGCCAAAATCTCTGAACGTAAAAACACTCCAAGAGCACATGTTGAAACGTGCCCGGCGCTGCTACGCACGACCAACACAACCCTGGGTCCTGCCCACCCCATTTAGCCACTCTAACAGGAGTGAGATATGCTCTGTGCATAATGAAATAGAGAGATT
Source organism: Ichthyophis bannanicus (assembly GCA_033557465.1). NCBI lineage: Eukaryota > Metazoa > Chordata > Amphibia > Gymnophiona > Ichthyophiidae > Ichthyophis > Ichthyophis bannanicus. Next base: position 712,693,170 of record CM066034.1, read on the forward strand.
GTGAGAGAGATGACGCACTTGCTACTCTTGTTACCTTTCCCCACACCTTTTCCCAAACTTTGGGCGAGACATGGCCCCCAAGTTCCTCCTCCCATTGGCGCCCCAATTTAGCAGGGAAAGAGTGTGATCTATCCCGAAGTATAGTATAGTAGTTGGACATAATTCCCTTGGAGCCCATACAAGCCTCCACCGATTGCAGCAGGCCACCCTGCTCCAACACCGCGGAGGGCACCCCTGGGACACGCTCAAGGCAATGTTTCAGCTGCAGCCATTGAAAGAAGCACGTCCGGGGGAGGCCAAACTCAGCCTGTAACTCTTCAAAGGATTTCCATCCATTAACTTTAATCACTGACTAACCGTCCATACCCCTTTGTTTTGCCAACCCTTCCACCCAATGAGCTTATGTCCGATCGTTAAGTTAGGGTTAAACCATAGTGGGGAATTGGCCGAGATTCTCCCATTCTTCTCCACTAATTGACCCAGCAGCCAAAAGGCTTGTTGCGTGGCCCGGAGTATCCTTAGGTTTCCCCCCACCCCCGGGAGGGACATTTCCACTAACCGCTGAGGGGGAATAGGAGCTACCAACCTTTCCTCTACCTCCACCCAAACGGGCTTATGGCCCTCCCCTTCACAACTCAGCCAGTTCGTGCCCTGCTTCAATAAAAGGGCCGCATGGTACAACCGAAAATCGGGAAACTGAACACCCCCTTCCTTTTTACACGCCTTCAGTTTTTTGAGAGCGATCCGCGGGGGCTTACCCTGCCACAAAAAAGTTGATAACATCCGCTCTATCGCCTTGTAGAAGGTCGCTGGAAGCTCCAGGGGTAACATCTCAAGAATATAATTTACCTTAGGGACCAACACCATTTTGATAGAATCAAGCCTTCCCCACCACGATAAATGCAGGGGGGACCACTTCAACGTATAAGCTTGCACCATATCTTTCATTACCTGTACATTCAGTCGCACTGTCTCCTCTAAAACAGGACAATAGGAAACCCCTAGGTACTTAATAGCCTCCGCTTCCCATTTAAAAGGAAACTCATCTACAGAAGAAGAAAAGGTCCACCTATTCATTGGGAAGGCCGTTGACTTATTCCAGTTAATTTTATATCCCGACAAAGCAGAATACCGCTCAATCAAACTCAAAACCTCTCCCACCGAACCGGGCTGCAAAAATAACAAAAGATCATCAGCATACGCTGAGAGCTTTATTTGTTTCCCAGCAATCTCCAACCCCTTAATCTTGGGAGACTGTCTCACCAGGGAAGCTAGGGGCTCCAGAGCCAAATTGAAAAGTAAGGGGGACAGGGGACAACCCTGGCGCGTCCCCCTGTGTAAAGTGAAGGACTCAGATAAGGAGCCATTAACAAGGATACGAGCCGAGGGAGAGGTGTACAACACCTCTACCATTTTTATAAAACTGTGCCCTATTCCAAACCATCCAAGCGCCTGCTTCAGAAATCCCCATTCCAGCCGATCAAAGGCTTTCTCCGCATCGACCGAAAGCCCCACCAGAGGTTCCTGCGCCTCTCCTGCCGCCGCGAGTACATTTAAGAGAAGCCGCCCATTATCCGCCGTAGACCGTCCAGGGACAAAGCCACACTGGTCCGGATGCAACAGAGACGGGATCACTGCAACCAACCTGTGGGCCAAAACCGAAGAGAAGATTTTGTAGTCAGCATTAAGCAGCGATATCGGGCGGTAATTCTCAACTCTATGCGGGTCCCTACCCGGCTTTTCCAACACTACCACTGTCGCCTCGCTGAAAGACCCCACGGCAGGGGCCTGGATCAAAAGGTTCTGAAAGTAAAGCGCTAAATGTGGGAGAAGATCTTCCGCGAAAACTTGGTAGAACTCCACCGGGATAGCGTCTGGGCCGGCAGCCTTCCCGCCCTTCATGCTATGGATACTGTCTCTGATCTCACTCACCGACAACTGCTTATCCAGTTCCACCACTTGGGAGGCCGTTAATACCGGATGAGAAGTCTGTGCAAACAACTGCTGGAAAGAAGCAGACTCTGAGACCACCTCCGACATATACAGACGCTTGTAATAATCTCGGAAGCGCGCCGCAATTTCCCCGTCCGTTATATGAAGTTGCCCCACTCTCATCGCATATCGCTTCTACCCTATGCTTAGACCTGCGAGGATTTAGAATACTCGCTAGGAGATGACCGGCCTTGTTACCCTCACAATAGTACCTCCCTTGCGATTGCCGGATCTGCGCGATTGCATCCCTGCTGATAAGGTCATTATACTGATATCGCAACCTTTGTAGCCGTATCAGAATGCTGGGTCTGATCTGTCCACCAAAATTCTCTCCCCCGCAGAAATTTGAGCCTCCAATTCCACCAGCTGCTCCCTCCTCTTCCGCGACAATCTGATCTTATAGCTTGTGACAACAGCTCTAAGCGAGGCCTTGAAGGCCTCCCACCAGGCCCATACCGGCGTCACCTGAATGGAATTTAAGAGAAAATACTCCTTAACGGCTTTCTTAATTTCCATACAAAACTCCGGGTCTGACAGGAGCTCTCTAGGGAAATGCCAAGCAGCCGCGGTCCGAGATCTGACTCGCAGCTGCAAAGCTAAGGATATCGCCGCATGGTCTGAAAGGTGCATGCCCAATATATCAACAGACAGCACCTCCGGGACTAGTGATCCAGAGACCAAAAAATAATCAATGCGCGAGTGCGATCCATGGGGAAGCGAATAGAATGAATACTGCCGGTCTTTGGGGTGCCAAAGCCTCCAAACATCCGAAAGACCATATTCCCGCATTATAGATTGAAGTACCGTTAGCGCCTTACTACTCCTCTGGGACCGGAAGGGTTGGCGATCTAACAACGGGTCCAGGATCAAGTTGAAGTCCCCACCCAGTACCCACTCCGTTGTCTCCCAGTCCTTCAATTCCATTGCCAAGGACTTAAAGAACCCTATGTCATCCTGGTTCGGCCCATACACATTCAGGATGGCTATTGTCCGACTCCCCAGCTGAAACATCACCTTGGCCCACCTTCCCCCCGTGTCAGCCCTTTGCTGCATTATTTTGGGGTCAAGGGCCCTACGGACCAAAATGGCGACCCCATTTTTCCTGCCTACCGCAGGGGAGTGCCCCGCTAACATATAGTCCCCTGTACCCAGTTTCGCTGACTCCAAGGACGATAGGTGCGTCTCTTGCAACAGAACCACATCCGCAGCCTCCTTCTTACAATACAACAGAATTTTCTTCCGTTTGATCGGGTTGTGAATGCCCTTTACGTTCAGAGAGATAAATTTCACCGCATGCATGGCACAAGATTATCTTTGTTGTAAGAGTGGTGCAGGCCCACCATCAAAGTATAAAAACAGCATCCTGCCCAGTGTATCAGAGGAACCCAGGGAGACACCCAATTGCTCCAACACGGAGCTGTTAACGGGAGAACCATTCCCATCCAGACTGCCACATAACCCACCCCGCCCATACACAAGTATCCATTCTTATCCCCTTGTATCCCTTACATTTCACCCCCCCAGCCCCTCATTACCCCATATTAGTTCCCTCCCTCAGGTTTGATATCTCTCAAGCCCCCACACCTTGACTGAAGGCTTACAGCAGCAGCCCTCCCCACCCCCCCCTCCCCTCCTCTTCCCTTCCCCCATAAACTAACTTCAACACAACAGGCATCCGTCTCGTCCCTCCACAATCATACCACCATACATCCAGCAACCACAACAGGCTCTTGACATTCATACCACCACATATCCAACTAACAAAGCCCCCCATTATCATTGCCACCACCACAACCCCAGAACCACAACAGAAAAACAGCATAGAGTAACTGAACAATTAACCATCAAGTCCAGTCCGACGTTCTGTTTGCACCCGTGGGCACTTCGGTGCATCATGGGACCTACAGCCACAGGAAAAGACAGGCTGCCCGATCCCCGCAGGCACCAAAACATTTTGCTAGGTCAGCAGCCAAACGAAACAGCGCGGCCAAAGCCCCGCGCTCCATGTCCTGCTTGGAGTATGTACAACACTCCACCATACTCCGGGACCGTCCTGTGTAACACAAAGTCCAGCCCTACACTCAATGTCCAAAAGGCACCCATCACTGCATGAGCATAGCCTCTTTTTCTTCCAGGAAAACTCGCAGGGCAGCAGGGTCCTCGAACGTGCGAGTCTGGTTGTGCAGAGTCACCCTCAATCTTGCAGGATAAAACATGCCATAACGGGCCTGTAATTGCTGGAGCCGCGGGCGGAATGCCAAAAGTAGCTTTCTCTTCTCTACTGTGGCCTTACAAAAGTCCGGGTAAAGCGCCACTGTGTGCTCATCAAATTTTACCGGACCGCGCGCCCTGGCTGCGGTCATGATTTGCGCCACCTGCGAGTACCGCAGTACACGCATTATCAAAGGCCTCGGGAACCTCTGCTGTGGGCCCGCCTGCGACGGCACTCTGTGCGCCCTATCTATTTCTAGCGGATAGAGGAGCTTTAGCTGGAGAATCTTGGGCAGCAGTTTTTCCAGAAACTCAACAGCATTGGTACCCTCTGCGCCTTCCGGTATGCCGACCACCCTGATGTTATTGCGGCGCGCCCGGTTACTTTGGTCCTCTAAGCTCCGCTCGAGGGCCTCAATCCGCTTTCTGTTTCTCTCCACTTGTCGCAGTTGCTGCTCCTGGGCTACCATTTTGCCCTCCGTGACATCCATCCTAGCTGCTAGGGCCGCCACCTGCACTTTGAGTTCCTTCAACTCAAGAATGTCGGACTGAACGACAGCCAAAGTTTCACCATTGGCCGACACCAGGTCTCTTACGGCTCTGATCTCCCGAAGCACCTCTTGTGTGCCCACGCCGCAATCATGGCCTCCGGTCGATTTCAGCGGGGAGGGGGGGTCAGGTTTAAGACGTTTAGTAGCCGAGTTTGAACTTCCACCAAATTCTAACTTGGTAGGCTTACTCACAGCCATTTCCCACGTCTTTAAAGCAGAGGAGGGCTCACTCACTCGTACTCCACAACCAAGGAGATCAATTTGCAAGTTAAACCGGGCAGGGAGCTAGGATTATGCGGCCATCTTGGATCGTTGCAGGCTCCGCCCCCCTTCTCGGCGACCTTCTACCCGCAAATGCTACGCCCTTAAATGGCGTCGCTTTTCCGTTTGGTGTGTACAGCAGTCTCAGGATCCCTTCTCCTGCTCGGTGTCGGTGATCTTGCAGTACCTGCTTTACCTCTCTAATCTGGGACTTAAGTCCAACTCCGTCAAAGTCCACCTCAGTGCTCTTTCAGCACACCATGTGCCGGTGGACGGCAGACCTCTTTCCAGCGACCCTCTCGTAGCACGGTTTCTCCGAGGTCTCCTTCTACTTAAACCACCTCTGCGCCCGCCAGCACCTGACTGGGATCTGAATGTGGTTTTACAGCGGATCACCTGTCCGCCTTTTGAACCGATGGCTACCTGTTCTCTGCGTTTTCTTTCGTGGAAAACCTTATTCCTGATAGCCCTCACTTCCGCTAGACGCATAAGTGAATTGCAGGCCCTCGTGTCTGATCCCCCCTTCACTCGGTTCTACAAAAATAGGGTAGTCCTACGGACTCACCCAAAATTTCTTCCAAAAGTTGTCTCCCCTTTTCACATCAATCAGGAGGTGGTACTTCCAACCTTCTTTCCCAGGCCTCACTCCAGCCGAGCTGAACGGGTCCTGCATACCCTGGACTGTAGAAGGGCATTGAACTTCTACCTTGACCGTACGCGGGAGCACCGTAAAGCTGCTCAGCTTTTTGTGTCTTTTGACCCCAATAAATTGGGGCTCCCGGTCTCCAAGCGTACTCTGTCCATCTGGGTTGCTGACTGTATCGCTTGGGCTTATGGGGCAGCCGGACTCTCCTTAGAAAGTCGAGTCACGGCTCATTGTGTTCGGGCGAAGGCTACGTCAGTGGCTTACCTCCGCTCTGTTCCGCTGGCAGACATCTGCCGGGCCGCTACTTGGTCTTCGAGCCAGACTTTTGCGGTCCATTACTGTCTCGAGAGGGAGTCCCGCAGGGACAGTGCTTTCGGACAGGCAGTCCTCCGAAATCTCTTCGAGGTTTGAGCAACTCCTACCCTCCATCCCGGATGGGGGCTACCGGTGGGTGATAATTCAGTGAAGATTCCTTCCTTCTGTGCCGCTGAGCTAGAGGGAGCTCATTTTTGTGCTTAGGGTCTCCGGTAGCCTTAAGCTTGGGAGTCCCATATGTGAGGACTGACTTCCTGCTTGGTCCTGGAGAAAGCGTAGTTACTCACCTGTAACAGGTGTTCTCCAGGAGCAGCAGGAATCAGTCCTCACAACCCTCCCTCCTCCCCGTGGAGTTGCAATCATCTGCTTAAGTTTTTTTGCAAATTTTATGCTGTCTTTTAGCTATGTCATCAGACTGGCTAAGCTGGCACCCTTGGGCGGGAAGGCGACCGCGCATGCGCGCTGCAATTCCCAAAGGCTTTCTTTGAAAGCTGGGGAAAATTGCTCCGCGAGGGCTCCGTCGGCGCCGACGTCACCCATATGTGAGGACTGATTCCTGCTGCTCCTGGAGAACACCTGTTACAGGTGAGTAACTACGCTTAATATGTAGAAAAAATGTCTCAGGAGATCTTTGTTTAGTGTTCATTCAGCTGAACGGATAAAACAAAACTGAAGTGCAGAGGAGACCGCTGTGCATGGGGAGGGCCCCCTGCAGGCTCAGGGCTTCATCCTAAATTCTGCGCTCTGGAAGAGTTGTTCAGGCCCAATGATGTATAATGTCACACACACTTGTGTGCCTCCCTCTATCCTGCTTGTCAGCAGAAAAATGACAGCAAGCAGGGTTAAAGCAATTTCCTATTGAGAGTCCTTTTCCAGTGGATCATTCTAGCTTACTTTAAATTCTTCCTCTGCTCTTATTAAATTCCCTTCTCTTTTACTCTTAATTTCCTATTATGTTTGTTTAAATTTGTAAACCGCAAGGGATAGTGTTTGCCTAGTGCTTGGAGTTCTTCATGTTTGTGTTGGAAATATATTTTTATTGCTTTGCAGAATTTTTAAATTTCTCCATATCTATATATTAGAGTTTTGTTCTTTTCATTAGGATTTTTTCAGGTTGCAATATCTTTTGTTGGGCTTATGTAAGAATTAACCAACAATGATGTATACGGGTTTTTGAGACCATAAATAATAGTTTTTAAAGTATATTCTTTGTAGGACAAGTATTTGTAGTTAACTAAAGCACAGTTTTCAGCTCCTCTGTGTTCTGTCTTTCTGATCCCATAAGAGTTAGCTGCCTTAGCTCCTAGTGCAATGCCCCGTATCATAAGACAGTTCAGCCTCCTAGTCACCATTCTTCCTTCATTGATCTCACTGCCTTGTATCCTAAATCTCCTTTGAAAAGCAGAGTCGGGGAGAGAGCAGGATTGGGAATTGGAGAAGAGAGGGAAGATAAACAGGTAAGATAGGAGGGAGCTGAAAGGATGAAAGTCTAAGGAAGAATGATAAAGGGATGAGAAATAAGATACTTTCCTGTTGATCTCTCACTCCTCCATTGGCTCCTGTTTTTGTTGTTGGCTTTATTATCATGAGTAAGGATTTGCCAAGAACATAAGATTTGCTATACTGGGTCAGACCAAGGTCCATCAAGCCCAGTATCCTGTTTCCAACAGTGGCCAATCTAGGTCATACGTACCTAGCACTTTCCCCAGTTTCTGCTCCTTGCTATATAGTTGGTAACTCTGTTTGAAGGTATGACTATGTTAGTTAATTGTATTGAAGGTGGTGCATGTCCTCCCTGCCTTTGTATGACCTTTGTAGTATGTTGTGAACCGCTTTGATTGAAGGAAAAGGCGGTATACAAAACATGTCAAATAAATAAATAAATAAAAGACGCAGGTTCCACAATGCTTGTACTGGGTCAAGCATTGATATCCTGGGTCCCTTTTTAATAATGGTTTATGGACCTTTCCTCCAGGAACTTGTCCAACCCTTTTTTAAACCCAGCTACACTAGCAGCCTTTACTACATCCTCCAGTAACAAATTCCAGAGTTTGATTACACGTTGAATGAAAAAATATTTTCTCTTATTTGTCTTAAATAGTTTACCCTGTAGCTTCATTGCATGTCCCCTAGTCTTTCTATATTCTGATAAGGTAAACAATCGATCTACGTTTACCCGTTCCACTACGTTCATTAATTTATAGACTTCTATCATATCTCCCCTCAGCCATCTCTTTTCCAGGTTAAAGAGCCCTAACCTTTTTAGCCTTTCTTCATAGGGGTATTCTTCCATCCCCTTTACCATTTTGGTGGCTCTTCTGTACCTCTTGTTCCTATTCTACGTAAACTGTACTTAAATCAACCTGATACCTTTTGCTTTGACTCATAATGACGTGAATGGTTATAGAGTAGAAGCACCATTTACCAGTATACAAGCCTAAGCACTTGAGTGTTGAGTGTTGAATTGGTTTAAATTCAACACTCATTTAACACTTTAAAAGTCTAGCAAGTGACATTTTTTTTCTTGAGTAGTGTGGCTGTACCTGAAGCTTTCCCTGATTATGAATGTCAACATGTAACTCTCTTCCTGCAGGTAGCGGATGTTCCAATTACAATTTGCACATATCCATTTGTTTTTGATGCTCAAGCAAAAACGACGCTGTTGCAAACTGATGCTGGCTTGCAGATGCAGGTTAAACTTTCATTTGACTTCTATAATGTTATTTTGCTGTTTGAACTGTTTCCAAAAACTAATTTCTTGCAAGATATGTTTATAAAATTAATTAAATAAAGTGGCATTTTAGAAGGGACATCTAGGAAGAATCTGGAACGTCCAGAGCATAATGTCCAAAAACCAGGGATGTGAAAGTAATGCCTTCCAAATTCGCTCCATCTCTACCCCGAAAAATGAATGCCCCAGTAACTGATTCTGGAGATGAGCCCTGCGCAGATAGCAAAGCTAGGAACAAGCACGGGTGTAAACCATTTTACAAATGTGGATGTCTTCAAAGTGCATACCTACATAACTGGGCACTTGGTTAGGTTAGAAAGGAGGGGGGAGGCATTTATGTTATAAGACTAGCATGTCCAGCCCTGTTTCAGATACTCAGATGGTTGACAGCAGGCCAGTAATATATTTAAAGTCTGTATTTACGGGAACGTTTCTTCCACCAGGAAATAGTATTCATGGCAGTATAAGCACATTTTGTTCTTCCTCCCTGAAAATATTGCAGCAATAAAAGAAGCAATTTTTGACACCTTATTCATTGTTAGGAGCAGGTATAGGCATGGATATCTCAACAACCAGGATCCTGAAATGCTTCTGCCATTTTGAAATCACACCACAACGTGCAATTCCCTTGCTTTGTCCAGTCCTGATGCTTGACGCCTTGCCTTAGGACTGTTGATGCAGTGACCTGATAAGGAACAAATTAGGGGCGAGAAGCTGCATAATAAAATAGGAGAAAATTCTCCAGGTAGTTCCAAATGAAGACTCATGGCATTAGGATCGCAGAACTAGTTCCATTTGAGATGAAATAGAAAGAAGAAACCATCAGGTTAAAAAAAATGGGAATTTGATATTTGATGAGCACCATAGTAAGAAATGCATGTTTTCATCTATACGCATTCCTGCATTTTGAAAACATTTGGTTGAATTATCCCATATTCATTTATGGGGTAGAGCTTATGCCTTTAAGATGCCTGTCTAAACATGGCTCAATCCATTGTACAAAAAAATACAACTTTAGAATGAAACCAGCACAGCATCAGTCTAACATATTCAAAGTCTCATTTTGCATAGGACATTGATGTAGGAATTGGGGCATCCAGGTTAGGGCGTTCAGTTTCCCAGTGCCTTATGAAAGGGTCTGAATGCAGAGCAAATACATGGGTAATTTGCTGGCACCTGTGGCAGGAGCTTCAATTTTCAATAGCCTACATGCGCAGAAAGCATCATCTTCTATATATACATGCTGGCAAATACAACTAGAACTGGCAATTCTTGATGGTTGTACATGTCAACAGTTATATGCAGAAAAGTCATATTCTGTAAAACTATATTTAGAAGAGCAGCCAATAGGGAAGAAAGTCCTGCATGACAAACGTTTTTAAATGCTGAATAAAGTGCATGTGGATGGGTGCTAAGCGCAAATGCCACCTCAATCACTAGTTTCAAGCTCTGATCAAAACAAGTACTTTGCAGAAACTTATGCGGATGTTAAAGGAGGTACAAAAGTCGGCAGGGAAAGTGTTTGAAGTATACGCGTATTCCCATTGTAAAATGTGGAAATGTGTGTAATTTTTGATTTCAGACCCCCAACATGCCCTCTTTAAGTCTGTGCATTCCAAAAAACCACGACTTTATTCTGTCAATGCCCTGCAGATCAGCTGTATGAACCCAGTTCTACATGCACATATCGGTTTGAAATAGATAGAATATCATTACAATAATAAGTTTTGTTTTCTTGCACCTAGTGCCCACCGTTGGTAATGCAACCTCTTGCATCTCAAACAACATAATTTTACAACTGGGTGCTTAGGCAGGGAAGGCACATAAGCATATATGTTGTACCTATTTTATAAAGGCAACACATGTGCCTTTGTAAAATAGCTTATCGGAAAGCTCCTACACAAAGTTATAATTGACTCAGGGCACAAGTGCTAATTTCAGCTGTGTACGCCATTCACACCCTCAAAAATGCTAACTCGTATATCACTTAAAAGTAGGTGCTGTGTTTTCTGAGCATCTGTTTTTATGCATGTATACATCTAGAAAAACCTTTTAGTGCATACTCGACCATGTAAATAAATATTCTACTCCAGAAAAAAAGAACTACAAAAACAAATGATTTAACAAATTAGTCATTTTTATTTCTGAATTTTAATTTTAAAGCTTTCTTTAAAGACTTATTTCATATCGTCCTGCTAGACCAGTCCGGACAAGTGGGTTATGTTCCCCTACCAGCAGATTGGTGGAGGCAAAGAACCAATGAAAAGCCCAGGTTTCAATGACATCACTCCCATGCCTCTATTCACCTGAGCCACCAGAGGTCTCTTCAGTATTCTTTTGTCTCCAACAGGTGGTGAGTGAATTTTCTCCGCTCCAAACAAAATCTGAATAATTGAAAGGAGAAGATTGATTTAAACTTTCATGAACAACCACCTTGAGAGTGATTATCTCACTTGAGCGCAAAATGGGAGACTCCAATCAACTGTGGTCTTTTCGGTAGCCATAAGAGGAGGGAAAATTAGTTTAGCTCCATGCTCTTATGATAAGAGCCTGTTGAGCAGCCAGAAAATTGGAAGGATTGGAAGAGTTCATCTGCCTCACGTGACCTCAACACCCCCTCCCTCCTCCCCTGCTCCCCCTGCTCTTTCACTATCGCAGAAAGCTCTTGGAGGCATTTGCCTGCCAGCTACCTTAAAACACAGTGTCTGAAAATGCAAGAAAAACAGCTGCAGGGGAGAAGAGCTGAGCCCAGCATGAAGTTTCTGCCTGGGGCTCTCAAAGGGTGAGTATTGAGGCTTGACTACTTCATTGTTTTTGTTGGGGGCTGCCAATTCCGTCCGTTTTGGCTGCCATTAGCAGTTGACTGCTGGTGATCATTGGCATGGTGTGGGGGTTTCCTGCCGTTTTTTGCATGCATTACTAGTGCTCTTTACTATGGTGCGCCTAGCATCCATATGGTCCTAGCATGTGGGCCACTCCCCGTCCTCTAAGGAATCAAGTGCGGCTATGTCTCCTGTTGTAGGGAGGCTATTTCCATGAGTAGAGCTTCCGGAGTCTAGATTATCCTCCCTGGACTTCTGTTCCTTTTTACTACAGGCCTGGTCATTCTGGCATGGAAATTCAGACCCTGCAGCCTTTGGGTTTTCCCCTAAGCGCAGACTCATGAGGGCAGGCTGAGAGTGGGAAGCCCTGTTTGATTGCCTGTGGAGATGGGGATCAGCTGGGGTCTGTCCAAGATCTGGACTGTGACTTGGTTTCAGATGTTTCGGTTCTGGGCTCTGATGTAGAGAAAGAGATACGCTCGCTTTCAAAGGATTGTGAAGAGGCTGGTGTGATCTGCCTATTCTTGAAGGAGGAACTGGTGGCTTTGGTTACCAGACTCTCATCTACCTTGAGCATGGTGGATGTTTCAGGTATGGAGAAGGTGCATTCCTTCAAGGGGTGTGAAAATCCATCCCTGTCTTCCTGTTCCCAGAGGTGATCAAAGACATAATCCAGTCGGAGCTGGATTCCCCCAATTCCTCGCTTAAGGGGCTAATGATGTATAAGAAGATGTATGCTCTCCCGGAGATGGTTTGATATTCCCAAGGTGGATGTGCAGGTCACAGCGATTACCAGATGGACCACCATTCCTGTGGAAGGCAGATCAGCCTTAAAGGATACTCTGGGACTGCAAGGTGGATTCGTGGTTGAAGAACCAGTTCACTATTGCAGCTGCTATTCTTCAGATGGCAGTATGTGCAAGTCCTACTCCAGTGGATTCAGTCTCTTCCGCCAGATGATACTAACCCCCTTTTGGAGTCGCTTACGGCCTTCCTTTGGGCTTTGGATGCCATGTATGACCTTGGTATGTCTAGCAGCCAGGGATAATGCCCTGCTAGTAGTGACACAGTGTTGGATTTGGCTCAGACACTAGGCAATGGACACATCTTTCAAAGCCCAGTTGACCTGACTGGCCTTTAAAGGGAAGCTTCTTTTGGGGCCGATTCGGAGAAACTAATGAAGGACCTGGGCGAGGCAAAATCTTACCGCCTTACGGAGGACAGGTCCCGGGGGGCCTGTGAAGCGGGCAGGACTCCTGGGGATCTCGGGATTCCCATCACTATGGGCTTGGATAGCCGCTTGACTTGTTCTCAGTCTTTCCATGGAGCACGTGGGCCCATGGCCTTGGTCTCCTCTACAGGAGGACTCTCCCTGGCTGCGCAGTGAAGGTTTGTGGTCCCATTTCCTGGTTCCTCCAGTTTGGGGCAGGATTCACCTCTTCTTCAGGAATGGGCTCGGGTCACTAAGGATTGCTTGGTACTAGAACACCATTCCAGTACAGCTATGTCCTGGAATGCAAAGAATCAATCCTGGATGCTTTCAGGATCTCCCCCTGTAGTTCTTTGAACAAAAGGGCTGCTGTGCAGATCACCTTCAACAAGTTGTTACTCCTGAAAGCAGTGGTGCCCATTCCCCCGGGTGATGGGGGAAAGAGCAGGTATTCCATCTATTTTGTAGTGCAGTCAGATCATTCCAGCCCATTCTGGACCTCAAGGGTGTCAACGAGCACTTGCACATCCTGCACATCCAGATGGAAACTTTGTGATCCATGTCTCAAGTGGTGCACCAAGGGGAATTCCTGGCATCTCTGGATTTGGCTGAGGTGTATTTTCATATCACGATCCAGGAGGATCAGCAAGGTATCTGCATTTGTCGTGTTTGGTTCTCACTTTCATTTTGCCGCCCTCCAACTCAGACTCTCTGCTGCCCTAAGATCCGTTCTCCAAGATTATGGTGGTGGTGGCTGTGGCGCTATGGCGCAAAGGGATGTGTGTGCATCTATATCTGGATGACTGTCTTATCCGAGCCCATTCTTTTTCAGAGGCATTTTAGATAGTGATCCTAGTGATGTCCTCTTTGGAAATTCTTGGCTGCATGATTAATCAGGGAAAGAGCCAGTTGATACCTTCCCAGTCCCTGGAGCACGTTTCAGTACTCAAGTGGGCAGAGTCTTTCTGCCTGAAGAGATAGTTAAAAGGTGGTTGGATGCTTGGCGCTGTTCTGTTCCAGAGTCCGGAATTATCTTTAGCTCCTTGGATTGATAGCAGCAACAGTCGAAATGGTGCCGTGGGCGCATGCTCATATGCTGCTGCTCAAACTGTCCTTGCTGACTCTGTAGTTCCTGAGTTCTCAGGAGTTCGAGCTCTGGCTCCTGCTCCCAATGATGGTGAAGGCATGCCTGGGATGGTGGCAGCAAACCAGCCTTCTGAGGAAGAGCGTGCCGCTAGACAATTACTCATAGATCCTTCTGACCACTGGATGCCAGTCTCTTGGGCTGGGGAGTCCATTGCCAAGACCAAACAGCCCAGAGCCATTAGAACCACAGGGAGGGCGGTATAGTCCATCAACCTCAAGGCAAGGGCCATCAGATTAGCTGTTCTGCATTTCTGGCCCCGGTGGAATGAGGGCAGTATGAGGAGTGCCGGGGTAGCCCTGGAGATGGTTCTCCTGTTTGCCTGGGCAAAGAAGAACCTCCTAGCTGTCTCAGCTCAGCACATCGCCAGTGAAGAAGCTCTTCTTCCTGAGAAAGAAGGGGGTGTTTGATAATGCTTCACAGTACCAGCTTGCTCTGCCCCACAGCAGGGGCAACATACCAAGGGGCAACAGTATGGCCCCCGCAAGCCTATGACCCAGGCCCCGGCCCTGTCTGGAGGGAATTTCTTACTCCTTGGCTATGGCCTCCTCTCCCTCAGGAGGCCCTCAGCAGCCCATAGGAGAGTGTCTGACCCTGTTTGCCCACAGATGGTCCTCCATCACCACTGATTCCTGGGTGCTGCAAGTAGTCAAGGAGGGTTACCTTCTCTACCTGCAACAGACACCACTCCTGTTCTTCCCAAAAGAACTTGCAAGGCCTCTCCTTCACCAGCCTCTGCTCCTCACTGAGCTCGCAGGCCTCCTCTGTTGAGGGAGAAGTTCAAGATGATCGCCCTTGGAACACTGCTGCCTTACCTCCAGCAGGGAGACTGGCTATTGTCCTTAGACCTGAAGGATGTTTATACACACATCCTGATGCATCCAAACCACCGACAATTCCTCCGGTTCGTGGTGGGAGGAGGTCACTACCAGTACAGGGTGCTACCCTTTGGGCTGGCATCATCGCCAAGGGTTTCAACCAAGTTCCTAATGGTGGTCACAGCCCACCTTCGTCTCCAAGGGACCTTTCTTTCCCTACCTGGATGACTGGCTCATAGCTGTGAGACACAGCTTCTAAGGTGCACCCCCCCACACCCCCACCGAGTGCACCATCCACATCCTCTAGCATCTGGGGTTCATCATCAACTACCCAATGTCACACCTATTTCCGGCGCGGTGCCTGGAGTTCATAGGGGCTCAGCCGGACACCCTCCAGGCCAAGGCCTTCCTCCCTCTGGAGAGGACAGAACATCTCGGGGTGCTAGCTGCAGAAGTGCAGCACTGCCAATCGGTGTTCGCTCACCTTCTCTGCCTGCTGGTCTACATGGCCACTACGGTCCACATAACCCCATACACCTGCCTTTATATGAGGGCGGTTCAGTGGTGTCTCCACTCCCAGTTGGACACAAGCCACAGGAATGCATCCAGACAGGGTAAAAATGACCTGCCAATTGGCGGACTCCCTCAACTTGTGGCAGATCCCCCGCCACCTTCAGGCCAGGATGCCCTTCCAGGCATCCACCCCCCCCCCCCCACAGGATCCTTACTACAGACACCTCCCTGCGAGGATGGGGAGCTCATTGCTGGGACCTCTACACCCAAGGCATGTGGTCCCAGATGGACTGCCAGTTGGAGATCAACCTCCTGGAGCTCCGGGCGATATTTCTGGCCCTCTGAGCCTTCCATCACCGGTTGCAGTAATCAAGTTGCAGTGTTCTATGTCAACAAAGAAGGAGGTACAGGGTCGTACTCCCATTGCCAGGAGGCAGTATCACTCTCCTCGATTGTGACATGCAACAGGAGGCGTCTGCAGGCGATCTACCTCTCGGGCCTGGACAACACACTGGCGGACAGGCTGAGCAGAGTCCTCCAGCCATACAAGTGGCGTCTGGACCACAGAGTGGCCTTCTGGCTTTTCCGACCCTGGGGCGTTCCCCTAGTGGAGTTGTCTGCCAGCCCAGACAATACGCAGTTGCTCTGCTTCTGCTCCTGCCAACCACACCCATCACGGGTGGCGACAGATGCATTCCTCATCCCACAGATGGAAGGCCTCCTTTATGCCTTCCTGCTGACATTGCTGGTCGCCAAGACCCTCTTCAAGGTCCAGCGTGATAGGGCATCACTGATTCTGGTAGCCCCCTGGAGTCCCAGGCAACATTGGTTCCCGTTGCTTCTCTGTCCGCGGTGCCTCCAATTCCCTTGGGCTACGCCTCAGGAAAAGTTTCACAGGAGGAGGACTCTCTCCTACACCCCATCCTCTGGGATCCCTGTCGCTCATGGCTTGGCTACTGAAAGGGTAGTTCTGTATCCCTTTAACCTCCCACATGATGTGGAAGGAGGTCCTTGTGGCCTCCCGCAATGCCTCCATGAGAAGGGCATATGCCTTCAGGTGGCATTGATTTTCGGTGTGGTGTGCCGAGAAGCAGATGAACCTGTTCTCCTGCTTAGTGAAGCTGGTGTTCCAGTTCCTACTCCACCTGTCTCAGGTGGGACTGAAGTCCAACTCAGAGTGCACCTGAACGCTATTGCTGCACACCACCATGCTGTCAAAGGCAAGTCCCTCTCAGCTTAGCCCTTTATCTCTCGTTTCCTGTGGGGGGCTTATGTTGTCCAAGTCCCCCATCTGCCCACCAATGACGGAGTGGGATCTGAATGTGGTGCTCTCACAGCACACTAAGCGCCGTTTGAGCCCCTGGCTACTTGACACCTGCAGTACCTCTCCTGGAAGGTTGTCCTTCTTGTGGCACTCGCGTCCACTCGCAGGGTCAGCGAGTTCCATGCTCTGATGGCAGAGCCACCCTACATGAGGTTCTACAAGAACAAGGTGGTGCTTTGCAGACCCCAAGTTTCTGCCAAAGGTGGTGTCCAACTTCCACCTCAATCTGGAGGTGGTGCTCCCCACCTTCTTCCTGAAGCCTCACACCGGCAAGGCGGAAACCGTTCTCTGGATTGTAAAAGGGCCCTGTCCTTCTATCTGCAATGGACTCAGGGCCACTGCAATACACCTCAACTCTTTGTCTCCTATGACCCCAGTCATCTGGGGCTTCCAGTACCAAGAAAACTCTGTCCCTTTAGGTGGCGGACTGTATTGCTCTCACCTATGAGCATGCTGGGATCTCGCTAGACCACCGGGTCATGGCACCCCGCATTAGAGCCATGATTACCTCTATAGCAAATCTGCACTTTACCTGTGATGGAAAGCTGCCGGGCCACCACCTGGTCTTCAATCTATACCTTCACAGCTCACTATTGCCTGGAGAGGGAGTCCCAAAGGGACAACGCCTTCGGCCAGGCCATGCTCCGTAATCTCTTTGGGATATAAGCAACTTCTTACCTCCGACCCTTCTCTGTTCAAGCTACCAGCATGCTTGTTCCCCGCTGCACACTTGGGTCTTGCGAGAGCTTCTCAGTTGGGATTCAACTGCTGCAGCTCATGGCTCACTACCTTTGGTCATCTGTGGTGTTTTGTACATGTTCTCGGTAGCCTTTTGCTGGTGAGTCCCATATGTGAGGACTGACTTCCTGCTTGTTCCCGTAGAAAGTGTAGTTACTCACCTGTAACAGGTGTTCTCCAGGGACAGCAGGAATCTCACAACTCTCCCTCCTCCCCTTGGAGTTGCTTCTTTACCTTATTTTATTTTTGCTGTCTTAACTATGTCATTAGACTGAGGCAAGATAGCACCCTTGGGTGGGAAGGGGACCACACATTTTTGGTGCATCTCCCAAAGGCTTTCTTTGAAATCTGGGGAGATGCTTCCGCGTGGGTTCTTTCTGTGCTGTCTTCACCCATATGTGAGGACTGATTCCTGCTGTCCCCAGAGAACATCTGTTAGAGGTGAGTAACTACTCTTAGGGCGCCACCCAGGAAGGATTATTCTGGTGGTGCTGGATTGGTCGAGGAAAGTATCGTTCAGAAGTCCGATGCAGCTCCTGCAAGCACCATCTCTTCGTTTGGGTCTGTCTTGGGGCTTATTGCATCCTGGAGAACCCAGCTCCCCTTCTCACTTATGGTTTCTCTCTTGAAAAGAAAAGCCCTTAAACTGCACCTTTTCATCAAATACTACCCCACATGAACCGTAACATAACAACCTCACCCTAGCACATTCCACAATATCCCTCTTGTCCCAAGCACCCCTGCTAATTCTATGTAAATAGTTTGAGCATGTTATCTAGCTAATAGATTATATACTCCATGTAAATAGTTACCCCATGTTATCCAAGTTTGATACTCCTGTTATATGTAATACCAAACAGCCTGTTGTTCTGGTTTCTTTCTGTTATTTGTAAACCGCGCTGATGTCAAAGAGTGCGGTATATAAGAAGTTGAAATAAATAAAAATAAAATAAATAAATGGCTAGTGCATGAGAGTTAATTTCGGCCGTGATTCTGCTTTGCTGAGAGCCTGGAGGAGGCTTACCAAACTGGCATATATACGGTTCTGGAGCCTCTTTGAGCAATGGTGCGGCGCACGGTGGCTGGCACCTGGAGGCGGCCAAGGTGCCA
Organism: Ichthyophis bannanicus; assembly: GCA_033557465.1. Lineage (NCBI taxonomy): Eukaryota > Metazoa > Chordata > Amphibia > Gymnophiona > Ichthyophiidae > Ichthyophis > Ichthyophis bannanicus. Next base: position 712,711,556 of record CM066034.1, read on the forward strand.
TCTCTGTTGGCCTGCCTTCAGGATGGTCTGGAAAAGGGCCTTTCTCTTAGCTCTGTGAAGGTTCAGCTGGCAGCTTTGGTCTGTTTTCAGAGGTCCAGGGTTGGTAAGTCTCTAACCTTACACCTGCATGATTCACACATTCTTCAGAGGGTTTGGCATCTGCATCCTCGACACCAGTCTATGGTCCCTTCCTGGAATCTGGTACTGAGGACCCTGATGTTGGAGCTCTTTGAGCCGTTGAAGCACACTACTCTGAAGAATTTGACGCTCAAGGTGGTTTTTTTGGTTGTGATTTGTTCCGCAAGGCGGATTTCTGAGCTGCAGGCTCTGTCTTGACGAGATCCTTACCTATCTTTTTCTGAAGAGGCCTTTTCCATTCAGCCTGTGCCTTCCTTACCTAAGGTGATTTCTCCCTTTCATGTGAACCAGGTGGTTTGCCTGCCGTCCTTCTCCAAGGAGCAGTGTCGGAGGAAGGATAAGGATCTTCACTTTGTGGATGTCCAGAGGGTGCTTCTCCACACTTGGAGGTTACAAAGTCTCTTAGTAAGTCAGACCATCTTTTTGTGCTGTTTGTCGGCCCGCAGAAAGGTGACATAGTGGCTATGTCTACCTTAGGGCACTGGATTAAGGAGGCTATTACCTTGGCGTATCTGTTGCAGAGCCAGCCAGTTCCAGAGAGTGTGTGTGGCCCATTCTACCAAATCACAAGCATCATGGGTGGTACAGAACTCTGTAACCCCTGCATACATTTGTCAGGTGGCAAGGTGGGCATTACTTTCCATTTTTGTCAAGCATTACTGCTTGGATGTCCATGCTTGGGTGGACACGGCTTTTGGCTCTAAGGTTTTGCGAACTGCTGTTTTATTTCCACCCCATGGAGGCATAGCTTTAGTACATCCCACTTGTCTGGACTGTTCTAGCAGGATGAAATTCAAGGGGACATTTTACTTACCAGATAATGTCAATTCCTTGAGCACTACTAGACCAGTCCAGGGCCCGCCCCCGGAATTGTGTTTGCTCTGTTATTCTGCAGCAGTACACTTGGGTCCACTGTGATTTATATACTTGGCTCTGCAGGTTCATTTTCGACTGACAGCCTTCTGTTTATGCATTCCTGTACATAGTTGTCTACTGTTGATTACTCATTATTGCCCACATTGAGATTGTGTGAGGCTTGCCATGTTCTCCCATATGCTTTGGGATGGATACTGAAGAGACTTCTGGTGGCTGAGGAAAATAAAGGCATGGGAGTGATGTCATTGAAACCTGGGCTTTTCATTGATGCTTTGTCTCCACCAATCTATTGATAGGTGAACATAACTCACTTGCCTGAACTAGTCTAGCAGGACTCAAGGAAAGAACATTATCTTCTAAGTAAGATGTCACTTTCTGCCTATTATTAACTGCCTTTACAATTGGTCTAAATTATTCTGGGCATAGTTGTGTTGATTGCCACTACAAATCTTTTCTAACATCACCCTGACAAAATTCAAATACTAATGATCTATTATACTACTACTCACTTTGAAGGTAGTTTTATAATAACTTGAGCAAGTAGAATTGGTGATTGTTGCTCTTCTCCAGGAACAAGCAGAAAGTCAGTCCTCACGTATGGGTAACATTGATGCCGACGGAGCCCTCTCAGAAGCATTTATTTATTTATTGTTCTTATATACCGCACTCTTAAAAATCAGGGCGGTTTACATAAAACGGATCTGTGCCGACTGAATAGGATCCTATTAGACTCTTACAAAGAACAGGAAGAAAACTTGGTTTCAACTGGGGGAACTATGTACATCAATTTCAGTTTATCTACAGTTTGTACATGCGTTGACAGTAACTCATGAGTTCCTAGTTGGGTGTGTGATAAGTGATGTTAGGTTGGTGGGTTGAGAGTAGTGCAAAAGAAAGAGGTGGTGTTTTAGTGCCTTTCTGAATTGGGCAAGATCTGTTATGGCTCTGATGGTAGTTGGGAGTGCATTCCAACAGCTGGGAGCGTAGAACTTGAAGGCTCTGTTCCTTGTTGTCTTAGTGCATTTTGTTATTTCACTGGGTATCTGTAGGGTATTGGCTGTGCATGTTCTCCTTGCTCTGTTCGCTGACATGGGGTGAACAAGGTCCGTTATGGCTGTGGGGGCTATTTTGTTGATGGCCTTGAAGGTTATAAGGATTACTTTATAGAATAGCCGGCAGTAGATTGGTAGCCAGTGTAAGTCCTTAAGGATTGGGGTGATGTGATCGCTTCTGGCGGCTCCGCTCAGGACGCGTGCGGCAGCATTCATTGCCAACTGTAGGGGGTTTAAGGTGCTTTTGGGTAAGCCCTGCAGGATAACATTGGCGTAATCAAAGTGGGGGGTCACCAGTGCCTGAAAAACTGATCTGAAGTCATCAGGTTGCAATAGGGGTCGAAGATGTCGAGTTCGTATTTTGTGGTAGATTTGTTTGATGGTGTTGCTAATGTGTGCTTGGAAGTTGAGCTGCTGGTCTAAAGTAACGCCTAGATAGTGGATGCTGGGTCTGCTCGAGAGTTCTGCGTCTCTTGTCTTTAAAGTTGGCGGAGGCGAGAAGGACTGGTTTCTAGTAATGAATAGTACGTCCATCTTGTTGAAGTTGATCTTGAGGCTCTGTGAGTGGAGCCAGTCGGTTATGGCGTCAAAGCATTTTACCAGTTGCGAGAAGTCCGGATTCTCAGTCGTGAATGGGGTAAAGAGTAACACGTCTTCCGCATAGAGCAGACATGAGATGTTAAATGAGCGGATTATTTCGCATATGGGTTGCATATAAATGTTGAATAGGAGGGCAGAGAGAGACGAGCCCTGAGGTACACCATGCTGTTGTTGGAAAGGTTGGGACGTTGTGGTTCCTGTCCGAACCTGCTGCCATCTGATGGTTAGATAAGATTTACACCATCGCCATGCTGATTCACTTATCCTTTTATCATGGAGATGTATTAGGAGTTGCTCGTGGTTTACAGAATCAAATGCAGCAGCGATGTCTAGGAAAATTAAAGCATATCCTTGTTTGATATTGTCGATCCCGGTTTATAAGCGTGTTGATGAGTGTGGTGAGAAGCATTTCAACACCATGGGATTCCCTAAAGCCGTGTTGGCATGGGTCAAGGGGAGCTGTAGAGTCAACATGATCCTGTATTTGCCGTTGGACAGCCTTCTCAATTATCTTTGCTAGCAGCGGGATACTCGATATAGGTCGATATGATTCCACCTTCTGGGAGTTTAATTTGGAGTTCTTCAAGAGGGGTCTAATGGATATCTGCTTAAGGCTTGAAGGGAATTGTCCCGAAGAGAAGGGGAGGTCAATGATCTTAGTTTTTATCGGGATGAATTCGTTACACAGTGACCTTATCCAGAAAGCTGGCCAAGGGTCGTTAGGGGCAGTGGAGGCATTGATGTTAGCTATGATGCTCTCGATGCTTGTATCCGTCGGTGTCGAGGAGGTGGTGAGTTGCTTGGGTGGATTCTTAGTGGAGCAGGATAGCTTAACTTTGCTAACGTTGTTGGTTTTGGCTATCATGTAGTCTGCATAGTCTTGAGGGTGTATCAAGGTTGATTGGGAAGAAGAAGGTTCCTTTGTTAGATTCTTCACTATATTAAACAATTCGTGAGGTTTGTTCAAGGAACGGCTTAGCAGTTCGGAGTGGTGTTCTTTAATTTTAGTGGATATTAGATTCCGATGTGCTTGCAGGTGGAAGTTGTAGAACGTCAGGTCTGTTGGGGACCGGGTTCGTCGCCATTTTTTTTCTAGTTTCCTCAGCGCTCTCAGTGAGGTCTTTAATTCGGTGGTGTACCAGCGTGCAGGTTTTTTCTTTTTTGGTTGCTTATCCATGATATGCGGCTTAGTTTGGATATTTGGACCTTTGGGAGATGGCACCTTTGGGCAGGAAGGGGACCAAGCATGCATGGTGGCATCTTGGTTTTTCTCCCTTTTTCTGCAAAGCCCTACAGACATATGTCTTGCCCCCCCCCCCCCCCCCGGAAAAAAGTTTATTTTTTTTGTACACTATTCTACACCTTTCCTGCTTTCACCAGTCCCTTTCCTGCCTTCGAGGCCCGCTGCCCCAGTGTTGGGTCTCGCAACTTAGTTATATGTTTTGTTAGGTTCCTCCAGCGCTTTCGTGCTTTTTTTCAACCGCTGACCATGCCAAAGGTCTTCAACCTCACAGAGGTCCTTTTTGCCCCAATGGCTACCAGTTTCAAGAAATATGATTGATGCTCCAAAAACATGTCGTTCACTGACACTCACGATTGTTGTCTCTGGTGCCTGGATGCTGACCATGACCCGGAGGAATGCCCCCTGTGAAAAAAAATGTCCACCAAGGTCATCCAGAGCCGTCAGCAGAAGCAAGAGGACATCTTCCACAGGACGGACTCGACCCCGGTTTCACCAGTAGCCTCGTGCTCAAAGGCCCCGCACGGATCCTCGGAGTCGTGTAAGGCTCTCACAGTTCCTGAGCGGGCTTGCAGACATTCCGAGCAAGAGTCCCCCAGAGCGAGGGTGTAAGAAGAAAAAGACCACCTCGAGGACCCTGTCCTGGGAGACAGACAAGCAGGGGAAATCCCGTGCACGGTCCCTCAGTTCTCGATGGGCCTCTGAGGAATCGAAGCCCGGAAGATACCCAGGACAGAAGTGAAGGCTTCTGGTGACTGACCTCAGCCTCCCAACGGCCGTCCCACCGAGGACCCCCTCTCCTTCTCGACACTTGACCCAGTAACCCTGGCGTCGGTGTCTCTGACGGCCACCCCCGATTATAAAACTTGTATGTTGGCGCTTGAACACAGCGTTTCTGAGTTCCTTGCGTCCCAACAGTGTCAAGACCTGGCCCTGCTGGCGGCCACACCAAGACCTCAGAGTCCTCGATACCTAGGACTTCCCGGGCCGTCAAAGTGATCCCCGAGAGCCAGACACCTTGGGTAGATTCTCTTTGAGGGTCTCGATCTTGCTCCCACTCCTCGGGGGTGAGGTCTTCGCAGGTGAGTACTTCTGCCTCTGGCCATGCCTCTGCCTCCAGCCATGCTTCTGCCTCGAAGCATCGAAGACTGGTGCCAACGACGCCCTTGAGCCTTCAGGCCTCAAGTCTTCCTCGGACTACTCGGCTTTGGAGTCTGATGGCGAGATGTCTCTGGAATCCCGGGCCCACCGGGACCTCCCTTCAGATCCATCCCCACCGGCGGCTAGGCACCAATCCCCACCCGAGGACACCTCATGAGTTTGTCCGTGAAATGGCATGAGCCCTCTTCCTCACCACGGAGTCGGAGGAGGACCCTCATACGGAGAAACTCGACATCCTCAAGTACGAAGCGCCACCTAAAGAGACCCTGACGGTCCCAGTCCCCCCCATTCTTAATAGGTGCCTGCTCCAGATGTGAGAGGCTCCAGCCTTGGTGCTGATTGTCAGCCGCCGCAAAAAAACATGTATCGGGTCCAGCATGGTCCAGGATTCCGGAAGACCCAACTCCCCCACATCTCCATAGTTGTGGAGTCGGCCATGCGCCAATGTAAGAGCCTGAAGTCGTATTCTTCGGTGCCCCTAGGCAGGGCGTCCCGCTCCCTCTAGGCAGGGCGTCCCGTTCCCTCGATGCCCTCAGGCAAAAATGCTACCTGGGCTTGATGCTTGCCTGCCACATCAAGATGTACCAACTTTAGATCGGTATGTTCCTCTGAGATCTGTTGAAGGAACTCTGAGGCTTCACGGCTTGCCTCGATGGGGATCACCTCCAGCACTTCCAGACACTTACAAAGTTTGTCGCGGAGTGTTCCAAGTTCCTCTCCCGGGCCACCTACAACTGCTTTGAGTCCAGCACGCAGGTAGTGGCTGCGGGCATCGGCACCCGACGCCAGAATTCCGATCTCGAGCAATGGGTGCAGGAGAAGCTCCTTGATGTCCCATGCCTTGGGGAGCAGCTTTTCGGCAAGCCCATAGAGGACAAGGCTGCCAAGATCGAGACAGACTGACTCGGACTCGACTCTCGAGGAAGACTTCCGTTCTTCCTAGGAAGAAGCCTTCAGGAAAGAAGACCCCTTTCCATAGAAAGGGCTATCCCTATCGAGGCTGTCCTCCATACCCAGCTGCCCAGACCCTCAGCAGGGCCTCTAGGGCAAGGGAGTGTGTCAAGGCCCATGCAAGCCCAAGTGCCCCAAGCCCCAGATTTCAGGCCCAGCCCAGCCTGGGTCGGGGTTTTGACGCCCCTAGCATAGCGTCTCTTCCTCTGGAGGATCTGCTACCCATGGGGGGGCATCTGGTCCACTTTGCCCACAGGTAGCTTTCTATCACCACCAACTTGTGGGTGCTTCAGGTGGTCAGGGAGAGTTACCTCCTCCACCTAGACTAGCTGTCCCCACCCTTCTTTCCAGGGGAGCCTCCTTGGTCTCCTCTGCACCAGGCTCTGCTCATGCAAGAACTCGTAGGCCTTCTCAGGGACAGGGATATGGAACCCGTACCACACTACCTGAAAGGAAAGGAGTTTCATTCCAGGTACTTTCTGGTCCCAAAAAGAACAGGTGGCCTAAGGCCCATCCTGTTCCTGAGAAACCTAAACAACTTCCTGGTGCAGGAGAAGTTCAAAATGCTCTCCCTTGGAATATTGCTGCCTACCTCCGGCAGGAAGATTGACTATGCTCCTTGGACCTAAAGGATGCTTATGCCTACATGCTTATCCATCCCAGTCACAGACAGTACCTAAGATTCATGGTCAGAGGCGACCACTACCAGTACAGGGTACTTCCCTTTGGCCTGGCCTCTGCACCACGGATCTTCACCAAATGCCTGGCTGTGATGGTGGCCTATCTCCATCTCCAAGGGGCCTTCGTCTTCCCTTACTTGGACGACTGGCTTGTAAAAGGGGACACAGCCTCAGAGACGCTGCAGGCCACAGGCCGCACCATCAGGATCCTTCAACACCTGGGTTTTGTGATAAATCACCCAAAATCCCATCTCACCCCAATTCAGGACTTGGAGTTCATAGGGGCCTGTCTGGACATCCTCCAGGCCACAGCTTTCCTCCCCTAAGACAAAGTGGATCGCCTCATGGCCCTGGCAATTGAGGTGCAGCGCCATCGCACCGTGTTGACATGCTCATTGCTTTGCCTCCTCATCCACATGGCCTCCATGGCTCCGTGGTGTCTCCACTCACAATGGACCCAGGCCACGGGCAGGCTCCAGGACAGGGTATCCCATCAGTTGGCGAAGTCCGTAGGTTGGTGGCAGGTTCCGCAAAACCTGTGGAGAGGCATGCCTTTCCAACTCCCAAGCCCTCGGAGGGTTCTCATGACAGATGCTTCCCTACTGGGTTGGGGGTGCCTATTGTGAGGAATTGCGCACCCAGGGCGTCTGGTCCTTCAAGGAGAGCTAGCAGCAAATCAACCTGCTGGAGCTCAGGGCTGTTTTCCTTGCGCTCAAGGCTTTCCAGCACCGTCTGCAGCATCAGTCAGTGCTTGTTCAAATGGACAACCAGGTCACATGTTCTACCTGAACAAGCAGGGGGGCACAGACTCCTACCGCCTTTGTTTGCCTGGAGACAGTAGTCCTCTGTTCGTACATAACTAGACAGGGTATGCTCCTCTGGGTGGTGTACCTCCCGGACCAGGACAGTGTCCTGGCAGACAGGCTGAGCAGGATCCTCCAACTGCACGAGTGGCACCTGGATCCCAGGGCAACACAGCGGCTCTTCAGGTTATGGGGCACCCCGAGCCTAGACCTCTTTGCTAGCCTGACCAACGCTCAGCTGCTGCGTTTCTGCTTCCCACTGCCGCACCCAGCCCAGGTGGCACCGGATGCCTTCCTCATGTCGTGGTCAGAGGGCCTGTTGTATGCCTTCTCTCCCACACCTCTGATAGCACGGACCCTCTTCAAGGCCCAGTGGGACAAGGCTTCCCTGATTCTGGTGGCCCCAAGATGGTCCAGGCAGTCTTAGTTCCCTCTCCTGTTTCGTCTTGCGACAGAATCCCCAGTCCCTCTTGGGAGCTCACTGGGGCTTCTCACTCAGTAGGAGGGCTCATTTCTCCAGCCTTACTTGGGATCCTTGTTCCTCACAGTATGGCTGCTGTATGCGTCGCCCTGGCGCCCTCAACCCTCAACCCTCAACCTTCCCAGAGAGGTGGAAGAGATCTTCCTCTCCTCCCACAAGGACTTCACGAGGCGGGCCTACGCCTTCAAGTGGCACCAGGTCTCATTATGGTGCACAAAGCAACAGGTGGACTCGTTCTCTTGCCCGGTACAGGTGGTACTGCGGTACCTGCTCCATTTTTCTCAGTCCAGGCTCAAATCCAACTCCGTGAGAGTGCACCTGAGCATACTCTACCCTTCATCACGCGATCCATGAGGGGCTTACTGCTCTCGAAACCCCCTATCCAGCTGCCCACGGAATGGGATCTCAATGTGATCCTGGCACAGCTTACTAAGCCGTCCTTCGAGCCCTTGGATACCTGCCACCTCCGATACCTATCCTGGAAGGTGGCCTTCCTGGTGGCACTCACCTCGGCACGCCGAGTCAGTGAGCTCCAGGCCTGGTGGCCGAGCCACCCTACACCAGATTCTACAAGAACAGGGTCGTGTTCCGCACCCACCCGGTTTCTTCCAAAGGTGGTATCGGATTTCCACCTCAATCAGGAGGTGGTACTCCCTATCTTCTTTCCACGGCCCCACACCGACAAGGCGTCTGCTGTTCTCCATACGTTGGATTGCAAAAGGGCCCTGCCTTTTATCTACAGTGCACTCAGAGCCACCGCAGAGCCTTACAGCGTTTGGTCTCATACGACTCCAGTTGTCTGGGGGAGGCTGTCACCAAGTGGACCCTGTCCATCTGGGTGGCGGACTGCATCATCTTCGTCCACAACTTGGGCTGTCGCTGGAGCGCCAGGTCTCGGTGCATAATGTCAGAGCTATGGCACCCTCGGTTGCCAGCTTCCGCTCGGTTCCCATGGCAGACATCTGCTGAGCTGCCACCTGGTCTTTCTGCTGCCTGGAGAAGGAGTCCCACGGGACAGTGCCTTCGGCCAGGCTGTACTCCATAATCTGTTCGGGTTTAGGCAACTCCTGCCCCCGACCCTTCTTGTTCAGGCTACAAGAGCCATGGTTCTCCCTGGACACTGGGGTCCTCTAAGTCTGTCCTCAGATGCACTTGCGGCTTCTCACAGCTAGGCCATGTTTTTTCTACTGGTCCTCAATAGTCTGGAGCTAGGGAATCCCATATGTGATGACTGACTTCCTGCTTGTTCCTGGAGAAAGCGTAGTTACTCAACTGTAATAGGTGTTCTCCAGGGACAGCAGGAATCGGTCCTCACAACTCTCTCCCTCCTCCCCTTGGAGTTGCTCTTCATTTTGGCCATCTTTTCTTTATCGGCTCTAGCTATGTCATCTGCCTGACCAAGATGGCACCTTTGGGCAGGAAGGGGACCACGCATGTATGGTGGCATCTCCCAAAGTCTTTGTTTGGAAACTGGGGAGATGCTTCCGCGAGGGCTCTGTCACCCATATGTAAGGACTGATTCCTGCTGTCCCTGGAGAACACCTGTTACAGAAGAGTAACTATGCTTTCTGGGCATATGCCTTTTCTCTCTCTTACTGAAGATGACTGCATTATTCAGCATCACATAGAAATCCTATCTTCCTACACCAATGAAGACTTTCCGAGATAGATGTTTGCATTTTTTAAAAACCTTATGTTTAGTTATTATTGTAACATTTATCCATACTGCAACTAAATTTTGTAACTTGCTTTTAATTCTAGATGGCTGTTGACCAAGCCCACAGACAGAATTTCACCTCTATTTTTTTACCAGTATTGGAGTCTGTAAATCCTTGTTTAATTCTGATTGTGCGCAGAGAAAACATTGTAGGAGATGCCATGGAGGTTCTTCGAAAAACAAAAAATATAGATTACAAAAAACCACTCAAGGTATAGTATACAACTTTTGCCAGTGCTTTTATAGTTTGTTTTAGAATTCCACCTAAAAGTGTATGGTGGTTATATAAATAGTGTGTGTGTGAGTGTAGTTATGTGAATACATAGATATAGTTACAGTAGCTGACACCCACAAAATATTTTTAGGGCAGCAATGAAGATACTTGTCCTGCCCAGTCCCAGCATTTACTCCCCCAGTCTGACTCTAGTGCTGCTGCTGTGTCCCTCTAGCCCACATAACTGTACATACCATCATATACATGCAGATGTTTCAGCTGTAAGCATATGATATTTTTAATATGAAATACATAAATGCATTATTGGTATACATTTTCTCACCTCCATACCACCCCTGAATGTCTTCAATAGTCATATTTATAACATAAATTGATTTTACTAATATTCCCACTTCAGGTGATTTTTGTAGGGGAAGAAGCTGTTGATGCTGGCGGCTTGCGAAAAGAATTTTTCTTGTTGATCATGAGAGAGCTGTTGGATCCTAAATATGGAATGTTCCAATACTATGAAGAATCCAGACTTATCTGGTTTTCGGATAAGGTATGCATACTCAACAAAGACACTGGAATACAGTAAGCTCTAATGTCTTCAGACAAGTAAGGAGATAAAAATCATTTGTTAGCATTACATATATTAGCTTAAAGCAGTAGCACAACCTCCTTGAGCAATGTTCAAATTTTGTATGAGGTGGACGACCCTTAACTGCAGTCGGGAATCTACCAAACACCAGTTCTTAAAAAACTATAAATTAAACCGAACACCTGTCAAGCAGAAATATGGTATTCCTGGTGACCTAACCCAAAACTGAGAAAACGTCAATAAGTTTAGTCATCTGTCTTGTTTATCGATATCCAGATTTCTAGTCAGAAGCCACTTCATGATAACACCATGCTACTGAAGCTGGAAAAGTAAGCAAATGCATAAGAGCAAAACAAATAGCCTACCTGCTTTTTTTTTAGGTGCTGTTTTAATTTGCTAGAAATTGGCATGGAGAAATAGCCTAATAGCACAGTGGACAGATAAGCAGGGAAGTCAGGGTTCAACTTCCTCTTCTCCCACTGATGCTTGTTGCTACCTTGGGAAGTCACTCTACCCTCCATTATTTCAGATAGGAACGTCAGGCTAGATTTATTAGTGCATACTAGTGTTAATGTGCAGTATTAGTAAATAGGTCCAGTTCGATGCAATTGGGCCTTGCGGCAAATAACACATTAATATGAGTGGAGGAGTAGCCTAATGGTTAAGAACACTGGCTTGGGAACCCAGAGACCAGGGTTGGATTCCCACTAGCACTCCTTGTGGCCTTGGGCAAGTCATTTAACCCTCCATTGCCTCAGAAAAATCCAAGTTATCAATGTCCCTGTTTAATGTATATTACCAAGTTTAAGTTTCAATGTAAACCGCTTTGATTGAAATGATAAAGCTTTATATAAAACCTGTTAAATAAATAAAATAAAATAAATAAATATACTAATGCAATAGCACACCATATTAAATTGAACACTTAGATTATAAGCGCTTTAGGGATAGGTAATTCTCCAGGAACAAGCAGGAAGTCAGCCCTCAAATATGGGTGACATCGGCACCGACGAAGCCCACATGGAGCATTTCCCCAGCTTTCAAAGAAAAACTTTGGGACATGCTACCACGCGTGCGTGGTCCCCTTCCCACTGAAGGGTGCCATCTTGTTCAGTCTCCTTTTTTTCTGTGGAGCCCAACAGATGTCTGTCCTGTTTCCCCAGAAAAATCTTTGCTAATTATCCTTAAAAAAAGTTAGTTTCCCGGTTTGCATACTGGTTTCTCTTCCCACCTCGAGCTGGCATTGTTACCAGTGCTGTTCTCTGCTTCTTTTGTCTTTTTTGATTGAGGCTTGCCTCAACCGGCATTTGCGCCCTTTTTTGCCCAGGGGTTGAAAAAATGTCCGCTGGTGGGTTGAAAATATACAGTTGCTGCAGTCAAACCATGTTGGTCATCGACACCCATGACTCTTCTGCTGCCTGGGCCCGGACCATCTCAGCACCTCCTGCGACCTATGCTAGGCCATGACGCCTAACACCAATAAAAAGATGTCGGAGTTGCAGAAAAAACTGTTCCCCAGGTCTGACTCAGCACTGGCCTCACAGAAGCTGAGCTCCAAGTCGACCATGCAGAAACGTAAGAGCCAGAAGACACACTCCTCTGTCCCTCTTGGAAGATATGCTAGAGCCCTCAATGCCCTCGGGAGCAAGTTTTACCAGTGCTCTATACTGGGTTGCCGGATACAAGCCTATGAACTGTACATAGGCATATACCAGGATTTGCCCGGGCTTTCAGCAGGGCTTTCCAGGGAACCCCTCCAACAGCATCGGTGCCCAGCGCCAAGCCTGGCCACAGTCTTCTGATCTCGAACAATGGGTCCAAGATAAGCTACTCAATGTCCCCTGCACCGGTAAGAAACTGTTCGGCAAGCCTATGGCCAACAAGGCAGCTGAGATCGAGGCCGTTGTGGTGATTCACCAGAGGCTCTCCAAAAAGACCTCATCCTTTCCCTTTAAGAAACCATCAGGGGAAATGTACCTGTTCCCGAAAAAAATGGGGCCCATTCATCAGAGTCACCATTTCCAGCCCTTCTCGGGCTAGCAACAGGGTTCTCGCCCTAAAAGACAAGTCCATGAGGCTCAGAAGCCAAAGGCACAGAAGCCCCAGGCCCCAGCTCCCGCCCAACCCGGGAGGAGCTTTTGACTCTCAGGGCAGGGCCTCCCCTGGAGACCTTCAGCAGTCCACAGATGGCTGCCTGGTGCTCTTTGCCCACAGGTGGGCCAATGTCACCTCGGACCAGTGGGTACTGCATGTGGTAAGGGAGCGATACCTCCTCCACTTACAGCAGGTACCACCCAGGTTATTCCTAGGAGAGCCGGTGTGACCTTCGCCAGACCCTTCTGCTCTCAAAGCTTGCAGGTCTGCTCATGGACAACGCAGTAGAGCTGTATGCAAACACCTATGGGGAAAAGGGTTCTGCTCCAGATACTTTCTTGTCCCAAAGAGAACTGGGAGTCTCAGGCCAATATAAGACCTGAGAAACTTAAACAAGTTTTTGGTGAGGGAGAAGTTCAAGTTGGTCTCCCTTGGAACGCTGCTAACTTATCTCTACCAGGGAGATTGGCTGTGCTTCTTGGACTTAAAGGATGCATACACACACATGCTGATCCACCTCTCCCACAAGTAGTACCTAGGGTTCGTGGTGGGAGGAGGGCACTACCATTACAGAGTGCTACCCTTTCGCCTGGCCTACTTGCCAAGAATCTTTACCAAATGCCTGGTGGTGGTAACCACCCACCTGCGCATACAAGGGGCATTTGTCTTCCCTTACCTAGACTGGCTAATCAGGGGTGGTACTCCCTCAGAGGTCAGTCAGGCCGCAGATCATGTAACCCTTCTTGTGCAGCACCTGGGGTGCATCATCAGCTACCCCAAATCCCATTTCTCTCCAGCCCAAAGCCTGGAGTTCATAGGTGCTCAGTTGGACACGTTACAGTTCAAGGCCGTCCTCCCAAAAGAAAGGGCAGAATGCCTCAGGCAACTGGCAGGAGAGGTACAACACCATCGGTCAATGCCGGCTCATCTCCTCCTCTGCCTGCTGAGCCACATGGCTTTGATGGTCCATGTCACGCCCTCAGCCCGCTTACACATGCGGACAGCCCAGGAGTCCCTCAACTGATGGCAAAATTTGCACCATCTCCAGGCGGGACTGCCTTTCCAGGCATCTGCACCGCAGAGGACCCTGACCACAGACACCTCCTTCCTGGGTTGTGGGGACTGCCACACACACGGCAGTTGTCTCAGGAGTCACAGATCAATCTCCTGGAGCTCAGGGCAATCTTCTTGGCCTTACGAGCGTTTGCCACCCCTGCAAAACCAGCCTGTACTGATCCAGAAGGACAGTCAGGTCGCCATGTTTTATAACAAGCAGGGGGGCACGGGTTTGTACTCCCTCTGCCAGGAGGCAGTAGCCATCCTCTCCTTCGTGGCATGCAACAGCATTCTTCTGTGAGCGATGTACTCCCGGGCCAGGACAACATCCTAGTGGACAGGCTGAACAGAGTCCTTCGTCCACACGAGTAGTGCTTAAACCCAAGGTAATGAAGTAGCTCTTCCATCTCCAAGGCATGCCTGCGATGGACTTATTTGCCTTCCCAGATAGCACACAGCTGCCTCGCTTCTGCTCATGTTAGCCGCACCCAAAGAGAGTGGCGGTAGATGCCTTCCTGATCTCATGGTCCGAGGGGCTTACTCTATGCGTTCCCACCGACACCTCCCCCCCCCCCCATTTGCCAGGACTCTCTTCAAGGTCCAGAGAAAGAAGGCATCAGTTTTATTGATTGCCCCCAGGTGGTCCAAGCAATCTTAGTTCCCTCTGTTGCTTTCCCTGTCGGTGGCACTCATTCCCACTGGGATGAGCCCTGGACCTCCTGTCCCAGGAGGAGGGCTCCCTCCTGCACCCCATTCTGGGGTCGCTAACGCTAACAGTGTGGCTGCTGAAAGGGTAGCGTTGGCCCCTTTCAGTCTTCCGGGAGAAGTTGAGAAGATCCTACTGGCCTCCTAAAACCCCTCCACCAGGCAGGCTTACGCCTTTCTCCAGGACCAAGCAGGAAGTCAGTCCTCACTTATGGGTGACGTCGGCGCCGACGGAGCCCTCGCGGAGCAATTTTCCCCAGCTTTCAAAGAAAGCCTTTGGGAATTGCAGCGCGCATGCGCGGTCGTCTTCCCGCCCGAAGGTGCCATCTTAGCCAGTCTTCTTTTTTCCGCGGAGCCCTACAGACGTCCCCGTCTTGTCCCCGCGAAAAAGTTGATTTTCCTCTTTATTTTATACTTTTTTCTTTCGGTTCGACGCCGATCGTTTTCCCGCCCGGACTCGCGACGCCGGTCTCGAGTCCTCTTACTTTTTTCGGTTTTTCTGACTTAGTCAGCTTTCGTTTTCGTTTTCCCTGGCAGCCCGGTCCTTTGACCTCGCAGGGGCCCTTTTTCCCCCGATGGCTGCCAGTGGCTTTAAGCGGTGTGGTCGGTGTGACCGCAATATGTCACTAACCGACACACACGACTTTTGCCTCCGCTGCCTGGGCCCGGATCATGAGGAACTGATCTGTGGGCCCTGCAGCAAACTGTCCTCGAAGGCGTTGAGAAGTCGGCGGCATCAGCGTGAGAGAATCTTCGCTGACCCCAGCCGTACCCGGACCTCGTCGGAGGCCTCCGTGTCGAAAGGCTCCAGCTCGGACCGTCGCCGGAGCTCCTCCGACCGGGGTTCTCCCTCCGGGGACCATCGTCGGAAGGAAAAACCCGCGAGGGCGGCGTCGGTGGACGCTCCTGGCTCCGCGAGGGCCAGGTCGCATAGCCCCGACAGCCGCCCCGGGTCCTTGGAGAAGGAACACCTCCCGAAGCGACCTCGCCTGGAGTCGGAGATGCCTGCCCGGGTAAGTCCTGTAGTCCTTCTGGACTCGCCTCCGCGACAGCCGACGTCGGGCCCGACGCCGTCGGGGCCCGAGTCGGGGGCTGCTGGGTCACCTGAGCTCGGACTCAGGTTGACGGCCTTGGAGAGCAGATTGTCTGCCTTCATGGACCAGCAGCGGGCACTGCTCGCTGGCTTCGCTGGCGTCGCTGCCCCGACCGCCGGGACGTCGACGTCCAAGTCGACCCCGGAGACCGAGCCGATCCTCGAGTCGATGAGAACTCGAGTCGATCCTCGGTCGAGGTCGCCCTCGGCCTCCCGTTCGGGACCGAGGTCGCCGACGCCGACTCCCTCGGCGTCGGGGCGGCTGGCGCCGCACCCTGCCCGGGCCGACCCCACCGAGTCCTCGTCGGAGTCGGTCTGGGAGTCTGAGGAGGAAGAGTCACCTGATTCTTTCCGGACTCGGTGTGTCCCATCGGACTCTCCGGAGTCCGAGCCTCGGAAGCAGTCCCCCCCGGAGGATGCCCGGTTCTCGGACTTCGTTAGGGATATGGCCAAGGCTTTGGCCTTCCCTGCGGATCCCGAGGAGGAGCCTCGAGCCGAAGAGCTCGACGCCCTCCAGTATGACTCTCCCGCGAGGGAACACTTTACTGTGCCGGTTCCTCCTATGCTGGAACGTCTACTCTTCCGCATGTGGGAGAGTCCGGCCTCCTCGCCGGTCCTGAGCAAGCGGGTCGATTCTATCTATCGTGTCCGCAAGAGCCCTGGCTTTCAAAAGGCACAGCTGCCACACCATTCCATGGTAGTGGAATCGGCCATGCATCGTCTTAAGAGCCAGAAGATGCACTCCTCGGTGCCTCCTGGAAGGGAGGCCCGTAACCTGGATGGCCTTGGCAAGAAGTGCTTCCAGGGCTCTATGCTCGCCTGTCGTGTCCAGACTTACCAGCTATACATGGGCATGTATCTCAGGGATCTGGCTAAAGAGCTAGCCGGATTCTCCGCTGGTCTCTCCGAGGAGCCCTTGCGGAGGTTCCTTGCCTTGTCCACGGGTATTCGGGAATGCTCAAAGTTCATGTCCCGAGCAGCCTATGATGGCTTTGAAGCCTCGGCTCGCGTAGCCGCAGCCGGCATCGGTGCCCGCCAACAGGCTTGGCTTCAGTCGTCCGACCTTGAGCCCTGGGTACAGGACAAGTTGGTCGATGTCCCCTGCCGAGGCGAAAACCTCTTTGGCAAGCCCATGGCGGAAAAGGCTGCACAAATTGAGACTGAGACTCTCACCAGGACCAGGCTTTCTAGGAAGACCTCCGCCCCTTCCCAGAAAAAGAAGGGCTCGGGAAAAAAGTCCTTTTACCCGAGGAAGGCGGCTGCCTACAAACAATACCCCCATTATCAGGCCCCTGCAGCTCCCCAACAGGGCCAGCAGGCCAAGGGACGGGGTAACGGGTCCCGTAGGCAGCAAGCCCCCAAGCCTGCACCACCAGCCCCTGCTCAGCAGGGTGGGGGTTTTTGACTCGCTCAGCATAGCCTCTCCCCCCCCCGCTGGTTCCCCCCAGCACCGGAGGCCGGCTGGTTCACTTCGCCCACAGGTGGTCCAGCATCACCGCAGATGCCTGGGTGCTTCAGGTCGTGCGAGAGGGCTACCTTCTCCACTTCCATCAGGTCCCTCCCTCCTATTTTCCGGGAGAGCCTCCGCGCCCCCCTCTGCACAGGGAGTTGCTCCTTCAGGAGTTAGCAGGTCTTCTGCAGGAACAGGCGGTGGAACCGGTGCCACACCACCTGAGAGGTCAAGGCTTCTATTCAAGGTATTTTCTGATACCAAAGAGAACAGGAGGCCTCAGACCCATCCTGGACTTGCGCAACCTCAACAGGTTCCTTGTGCGGGAGAAGTTAAAAATGCTTACCCTTGGAATCCTTCTGCCCTACCTCCAGCAGGGAGATTGGCTATGCTCCTTGGATCTAAAGGATGCCTACACGCACATCCTCATCCACCCAAGCCACCGCCAATACCTCAGGTTTGTGGTGGCGGGAAATCATTACCAGTACAGAGTACTCCCCTTTGGCCTGTCCTCCGCACCGCGAGTCTTCACAAAATGTCTCGCGGTCGTGGCGGCCCATCTCCGGCTTCACGGCCTCTATGTCTTTCCATACCTCGACGACTGGCTCATCAGAGCAGCGTCCGCTCAGGAGGTCACCAACGCCACGTGCCGCACGGTGACTCTGCTGCAGCACTTGGGCTTTGTCATAAACTTCGCAAAGTCCACTTTGCTCCCCTCACAGGATCTCGAGTTCATCGGCGCAAGGCTGCACACTCCTCAGGCGCGAGCGTACCTACCGCTCGACAGGGCTCAGCGGCTCATGGACCTAGCCGACCGCTTTCGCAGCCAGCCCCTGGTCTCCGCCAGGAGCTTCCTGAGACTGCTCGGCCATATGGCTTCCACCGTCCATGTGACCCCCAATGCCCGCCTGAATATGCGGTCTGCTCAATGGTGTCTCCGCCGGCAGTGGCGACAAGCCACAGGCGGCCTAGCAGACCTAGTGCGCGTCTCCGAATCGCTGGTCTCGTCTATCCGGTGGTGGCTCCGGCAGCCGAACCTGATATTAGGAATGCCTTTCCAGTCACCTCAGCCGACCCGGGTGCTGACCACCGATGCATCCCTCCTGGGCTGGGGAGCACATTGCCAAGAGGCACGTACTCAGGGCCTCTGGACCAAGTGGGAGTCTGCTCAGCAGATCAACTTCCTGGAGCTCAGGGCGATCCGCCTAGCTCTCAAGGCCTTCTCCCACCTGACCTCCCAACAGTCCGTCCTTGTCCAGATGGACAATCAAGTTGCCATGTTCTACGTGAACAAGCAGGGGGGCACGGGCTCCTTCCTCCTCTGCCGGGAGGCACAGAAGCTCTGCTCTTGGGCCGTCAGTCACGGCATTCTCCTCAAGGCAGTTTATCTCCCGGGCCAAGAAAATTGCCTGGCGGACAAGCTCAGCAGGGTCCTCCAGCCGCACGAGTGGCGTCTGGATCCCTTGATCGTTCAGAAGCTCTTCCTCAGGTGGGGCCTCCCCACGGTGGATCTCTTTGCCAGTCCTCACAACCGGCAGCTTCCTCGCTTCTGCTCTCGTCAGCCACACCCCCTTCGGGTTGCGGCGGACGCCTTTCTGATCTCATGGTCGGGGAGCCTTCTGTACGCTTTCCCTCCCATTCCGTTAGTCTCTCGGACTCTTTTCAAGGTTCTCCGAGACAAAGCCTTCATGATCCTGGTGGCCCCTCGCTGGCCCAGGCAGCCGTGGTTTCCGCTCCTGCTACAGCTGGCGGTGGAGGATCCAATCCCTCTGGGGGTACAACCGGATCTCCTCACTCAGGATCAGGGGTCCCTACTGCACCCCAACCTCAGGTCTCTCAACCTCATGGCCTGGCTGCTGAGAGGGTAGTCCTTGCTCCCCTTCTCCTGCCGGCGGAGGTGGAGGAGGTCGTCTTGGCTTCGCGAAGGCCCTCTACCCGCAAATGCTACGCCCTTAAATGGCGTCGCTTTGCAGTCTGGTGTACCCAACAGTCTCAGGATCCCTTCTCCTGCCCGGTGTCGGTGATCTTGCAGTACTTGCTGCACCTCTCTAATCTGGGACTTAAGTCCAACTCCGTCAAAGTTCACCTCAGTGCTCTTTCAGCACATCATGTGCCGGTGGACGGCAGACCTCTCTCAAACGACCCTCTCGTAGCGAGGTTTCTCCGAGGTCTCCTTCTACTTAAACCACCTCTGCGCCCGCCAGCGCCTGACTGGGACCTGAATGTGGTTTTGCAGCGGATCACCTGTCCGCCTTTTGAACCTATGGCTACCTGTTCTCTCCGTTTTCTGTCTTGGAAAACACTGTTCTTGATAGCCCTCACTTCCGCTAGACGCGTAAGTGAATTGCAGGCCCTCGTGTCTGATCCCCCTTACACTAGGTTCTACAAGAATAGGGTAGTCCTACGGACTCACCCAAAATTTCTGCCTAAAGTGGTCTCCCCTTTTCACATCAATCAGGAGGTGGTACTTCCAACCTTCTTTCCCAGACCACACTCCAGCCGAGCTGAAACGGTCCTCCATACCCTGGACTGTAGAAGGGCATTGAACTTCTACCTTGACCTTACGCGGGAGCACCGTAAAGCTGCTCAGCTTTTTGTGTCTTTTGACCCCAATAAATTGGGGCTCCCGGTCTCCAAGCGTACTCTGTCCATCTGGGTTGCGGACTGTATCTCTTGGGCTTATGGGGCAGCCGGACTCTCCTTGGAAAGTCGAGTCACGGCTCATTGCGTTCGGGCGAAGGCTACGTCAGTGGCTTACCTCCGCTCTGTTCCGCTGGCAGACATCTGCCGGGCCGCTACTTGGTCTTCGAGCCAGACTTTTGCGGTCCATTACTGTCTCGAGAGGGAGTCCCGTAGGGACAGTGCTTTCGGACAGGCAGTCCTCCGTAATCTCTTTGAGGTCTGAGCAACTCCTACCCTCCATCCCGGATGTGGGCTACCGGTGGGTGATAATTCAGCGAAGATTCTATCCTTCTGTGCTGCTGAGCTAGAGGGAGCTCATTTTTGTGCTTAGGGTCTCCGGTAGCCTTGAGCTTGGGAGTCCCATAAGTGAGGACTGACTTCCTGCTTGGTCCTGGAGAAAGCGTAGTTACTCACCTGTAACAGGTGTTCTCCAGGAGCAGCAGGAATCAGTCCTCACTACCCTCCCTCCTCCCCTTGGAGTTGCAATCGTCTGCTTATGTTCTTTTTGCAAATTTTTATGCTGTCTTTTTAGCTATGTCATCTGACTGGCTAAGATGGCACCTTCGGGCGGGAAGACGACCGCGCATGCGCGCTGCAATTCCCAAAGGCTTTCTTTGAAAGCTGGGGAAAATTGCTCCGCGAGGGCTCCGTCGGCGCCGACGTCACCCATAAGTGAGGACTGATTCCTGCTGCTCCTGGAGAACACCTGTTACAGGTGAGTAACTACGCTTTCAGTGGAGAAGGTTCTCCACCTGGTTTGCAGAAAGGAAGGAGAACCCCTTCTCCTGCCATAAGCAACTAGTACTCCAGTACCCACTGCACCTGTCACACACCGGGCTGAAATCTGTGAGGGTATATCTGAGCACCATAGACGCTCACCTCCACCATTTCGAGGGAAAACCCCTCTTAAGCCAGGCCCTGGTCTCCAGGTTCCTCTGGGGCCTCCTGCTATCCAAGCCCCCTCCCCTCCACTCTCCGGTGGCGTAGTGGTTCCTCAATGTGATGCTCTCCCAGCTCACCAAACTGCCATTCGAGCCCTTAGCCACTTGCCACCTGCAGTACCTGTCTTGGAACGTGGCCAACACTGGTGGCCCTTACATCCGCTCAAAGAGTGAGCAAACGCCAGGCCCTGGTGGCAGATTCACCATAGACAAGGTTCTATAAGAACAGGGTAGTGCTCCGCACACACCCCAAAGTCCTCCTGAAGGTGGTGTCTCCTTTCCGCTGGCAGGGAGGAACTAGTATTTCATACACTAGATTGAAAAAGGGTCCTGTCCTATTTACAGTGGACTCAGACCCATCGCAAAGCTCCTCAGCTTTTTGTGTCTTATGACCTCAGCAGATTGGGGCTCCCCATGACTAAGCAAACTGTCCACTTGGGTGGCGGACTGTTTTGCTTTCACCATTGAGCGAGTTGGCCTCTCCCTTGAGCACCGGATCACAGGACATTGCGTGAGGTCAATGGCCACGTCGGTGGCCAACCTCCTCTCAGTGCCGGTGACTGAGATCTGCAAGGCTGCCACATGGTCTTCAGTTCATACATTTGCAACTCACTACTGCCTAGAGAGCTAATCCTGCAGGGACAGTGCCTTTGGCCAGGCAGTACTCCATAATATTCTCAGGGTGTAGGCAACTCCTGCCCGCTGTCCCTTCTCTGTTCAGGCTACCGGAGTGATAGTGTCGCTGGATGCTAGGGTCTGCCGAGTCTCTCAGTAGGTCGCCGTTGGTGCTGTCATGGTTCAGTCCTCGGCAGCCTGGAGCTAGGTGCTTGTTCCTGGAAAAAGCTTAGTTACTCACCTGTAACGGGTGTTCTCCAGGGACAGCAGGAATCAGTCCTCACAACCCTCCCTCTCTCCCCTGTGAGTTGCCTCCCTACCTTGTTTTAGTTTTTACTACTGTCCTAGCTATGTCATCTATCTGAGCAAGATGCCACCCTTGGGTGGGAAGAGGACTACGCATATGTGGTAGCATGTTCCAAAGGCTTTCTTTGAAAGCTGGGGAAATGCTCCGTGCGGGCTCAGTCAGTGCCGACATCACACATATGTGAGGACTGATTTCCTGCTGTCCCTGGAGAACACCTGCTACAGGTGAGTAACTACGCTTTCTCCGTGGACAGGCAGGTTACGTTCTCTCATATAAGTGATGTCGCTGACGGAGCCCTATGTGGGAACCACTCAATTTCTTTTAGAAGTTTAAGAAAGTTCACCATGCACGTACTCCTGTTCCCGCAATTGAGGTCCTCAGTCTCATTTTTTCCACAGAGCCAGTCAAACTCTTCTGATTTTTGAGTGTTACCATTGTGAAAAGTTATTCTTTTCATTTTATTTATTTATTTAAAAGAATTTAAATCCCGCACAATCGCCAAGTCGGGTTACATTCACAATAATTCATCATGTACAAGAAGGACAAATACAAACATTATAATTAAAACTACCCATTAAAAACACTGCTATATTATATCATAATTGCCATCAGAGACTCAACACACTTGCCCATCAGACAAATTCAAGAAAAGCTTGTTTAAATAAATGACATTTCAGTATTTTTTCAAAATGTCATCAGTTCTACTTCAGCACACAAATCATTCAGCAAAGAGTTCCAATAGATGGAGCAGTCAGAGAGAAAATTCTCTTGCATATGGACTGAAGATAAATTGATTTTAAAGGAGGAACGTCCAATAAATGTGTCTCCTGAGAGCGCAAAGTGCAAGAAGGACAGTATGATTTAAGCAGAGATGACAAACTAATAGGAGCCATTTTGTGCAAACTTTTAAAGGTAATCATAATCATCTTGTATAACTCTCGAAATTCAACTGGCAACCAATGTAGAGCAAACAATTGAGATCTAATATCCTCAAGTTACAGCCAGAGATCCAAGATGGTGCTTCGGGATGCCCACAGTGTGAGACGCACCTGAGAGTCGCTGTTGTTGCCTGCATGTTTGGAGGCTTCATTTCCTCTAGCGATGGGGAGACAGGGTCTTCCGGACGGTGTTCCTTCTCCAGCTTTGCGATAGGCAATGGTTGATGCCTTCGATGTCTTACCCACGTCTCAAGTTTCAACCCCCTCCGCCCTGCCCATGGGGGGTATCTCTGGCAGCTATGACGGTCTCTTTGAGCCCTGTGATTTGGGCGCTACCTCCTAATCCTTAAAGCTTGTCTTCAGCTGGTGTTGTGGAGACGTCAAGGTCCCAAGAGGTGTGCATGGTGGCTTCTCCGGGAGGTGTTCTGGCAGCTACATTTTCTCCTCATGAGGGGAGAGTAGGTGGTGGAGGAATGGCAGCCCCATTGAGATCTGTGGAGCCTATTGTGGGTGAACAGGGCAAGTCAGCATTTCATGAAATTATGGGAGAGGTACAAAGACGTAAGGCGGTGACGAAGGAGTCTCTGTGGACTGTGATACAGGGCTTCAATTCTTCCCTTCAAACTTTGTCAACTCAAGTTCTTGGTGATATCAGAGTAGTTTCCCAGACTGTTTTAGATCACTCTAAGGCAATGGAGGATTTGTCTGGGAGAATGTGTGTTGTGGAGGCTATGGTGGCCAAGCAGCAGGTTGTGACTGATATGATGATGGACTGCACTACTGCGGCTCGTCGTATGGAATATTTGGAAAATCAAGTAAGGTGTTGAAATTTGCACCTGCTAAATTTTCCTAAGTTTCCTTTGGTCCCACCTCTTGAAATAGCCAGGAAGTATCTTCTTGAATGTTTGGGGATGGACCCTGGGAACTTGCCTCTGCTGTTGAGGGCCCAGTATGTACCGCAGACTAGGGGTTCCCCCCAACCAGCAGCATATGAAAACTCAGTCGCTGCCAACTTGACAGAGTTTCTGGTATCATTGCTGGAGGTTATTACCTGGAGGACTACACTTATTTTGACTTTTGCCTTTGAATTTGATTGAAATGCAGCTTTCAAAATTGTATTTTTGTGCCATGAATAAGTCTTTTTTTTTTTTTTTTTTAGGATTTTGTATACATATTTTTCCTGATATGTCTCGGCATACTCAGAAACAGCGACAGGGGTTCCTGGTCTTACGGGCTAGGACCCAGTCTCTGGGGCTGAAGTTTGTCCTTAGATTTCTTTGTATTTGTGTGGTAACATAAGATTTCTCTTTTTTTAGCCAATAAAATGTTGGCTGATTTTCTTGGGTCTAGGGAAGATATGCAGTCTTTCTCCTGTAACACAGCCGCCATAGTTTGGGGCATTGGGAAGGTTGGCTAAGTGAGGTGTCTTGTGGTATGTTTTAATTTTGATTTTCCTTTTTTCCTTTATCTTGGATCTCTACTTTCCTGTTTAGTTGTGGACTGTATTATATGAACTTTCTTTTTTCCTATTATTGACGTGGGGGATTTAATTTATTTCCTAAGTTTGTTTTTTTTTTCTTTCATATTGATTGTGAATTGTTGAATTGTAAAATGCATAAGTATAAAATTTAAAAAAAATAGTTTACAGCCAGTTAGAATAAGCGTGGCAGCATTTTGAATTGACTGTAGTAGCTTTTGAGAGACCTAAAAAAGGCTATTACAATAGTCCAGGGATGAATGTGCTAAGATTTGTCATACACATTGAAAGTACTACAAGAAAGATATGGCTTCAATCACCGAAGAAGATATCTTTTCTTTTCTCCTGTTTGACCTCTTTGCCTTTGCATTACTACTTCTACCTGTTAGTTTTTGTTAGTCAGGTTTTTTGTCCATTTTGGATGTTTCCTTTCTTTTCCTTCAGTGCCACTTAGACCACATTTAGGTCTGAGGCAAACCTGGCCGGGTTTATATTATTTTTCTCTTCAGAATTGAGAAGTTTGATTTAAATGCAGCTGTTTTTCCATTTGATATACCCCAGAAACTTTCCATCAGATTTAAGAAGCACACTCTGTACTGCAGGATCACATCTGTCACAGACACCCACAAATAGTACCTGCAGTATTTGGGTCCTGAGCATAACCCCTCTTTGCCTTTTTTATTTGCAGATGATAAAACAAGGGTTGAAGGGGTGTGAAGAGAAGCACAATCAACTTTTGCACTAAGACCCAGCCCATTCACATCGATGCCATCAGCATCAAGGAGTCCCTTGAGCTCAATTGGAACCTAGCACCAGTAGGGAGTCCTGGGATAGGTCCCCTACCGATCCTGCCCTGAAGAGAGGAAGGATTCATCCTCAGCTTTAAAGGCATCAAAAACTTCTGATGTTGAGCATCGGGCGGAGGCTTCATTGCATCGGGGTATCTAGGAGCACGATGCCAGGAGCACTGGGAAATCGAGCAATGCATGACCCCCTGAAGCAGCCCCAGTGTGAGGACAGCTCATCCTTTATGCCATCGGAGTGACCATGGCAGATCTAAAGGTCAGTAACCAACCTGCCAATACTCCTCCACCGAAACTGCTGAGACCTCTATGGCTTCGCTCATGGCAGCCCTCAAGTAGCGCTTGATTAAGAGAATGGAAGAGAAGCTCATGATGACACTTTCTCTGCAGGACTGGCAGTTACGACTTTTCTGAAGTAGCAGTATTGAGCCAATTCTCGAAACTCTACGCCTGCCTGTAGGAGATGGATCATCTCAAGACCTTAAAGAGCCTCAACACTGGCAGATAATGGTATTGAGCGCATCAGGAGCAGAACAGTCCCCAAAGTATTGAAGCCCATCGGTACACAACACTCCCGAAGATCTGACACCTGTGCGATGTGGAAGTCATCCCAGGTAGAGACTCAGACATCCATGGAGGTCTGAGTACAAGCACTTTTGGATTGCTGACTATGATCCTGAATACCTCTCAGAGAAGCTTCCAGAACTTCCGTTGGACTCCTTATACCTTATCAGCAATGCAATCCTTCTGCGGAGATTATGTCCTTCCATGAGTTTGTAAGGGAAATGGCTGAGGCTATTCCATTTAAGATTGACACGGAGGAGGAACTTGGAGCCAAAGAGTTGGAAATCCTCCAGTATCCGTATCCTCCCAAGGAAGCAGTGACAGTTCCCGAGCATCGTGTCTTTCAGAAGCTATTGATTAGCATATGGGAGATCCCCCTCTATGCCTCCTCTCATCAAGAAGGTTGTCTGTGTATAGCATTCAAAGACTCTTGGATTTGAGAAGCTTCAGCTTCCGCACCATTTTGATTGTCAAATCCACTCTCAAAAGAGTCAGAAGTTTCAAATCGCATCCTTTGGCACTCTTGGGGAGAGAGACTAGAGTCCTGGATTCTTTTGGGAGAAAATTTCACCAGAATGCCATGATTATATCTCGCATGGTATCCTCCCAGCTCTTCATGGGCAGTGTGGAGGCCAGAGGAGAAAAGGTTAACACAAAACGTTGTCTAAAGGCTGGAATTGTACTGAGGTCCTACGAGAAGCTTTCAGAGGTATGTGACATCATATGAAAACAATGTGAAAACACACTTATCAGTAAGTGGTGGACAGAGAGAGGGTAAAAAGGCAACCATGAGATGTAAATATGTCAGCTTAGACATAAAGTGAACAAATGGCCCCATTTCTGGTGCCAGAAGGACATGGGGAGCTCACAAGATATATTTCTTGGGAACTGAGGGGCGGTGGGGGAACCAAGCGACAAGAACCGAGTGAGTGGAGCAAAGGTCAGATAACAATATAAATCTGACAAGGCCTAGATAAACATGGACCTAAGAAAGGTCAATGGAGATGGATACAGATATGAGTAGAATAACATGGCAAATCACACAAGTGAGAGCCCAAGACAGCTGGAACACAAATTAGGTAATTAGAGAAAAATGCCCAGAATAGCAAGTATGGTCCTGAGCAAGGTATATAATGTGACAGGGCCAGATAGACGATGAGTTTGTCTCCTGTACAGTGAAGGCTGCATAGGGTGTGAATTCCCTGGGTTCTCTATTTATTTTTATTTATTTATTTATTTAGTAAACATTTATATACCGCTGCTTCCTATGATCAGCAGCGGTTTACTTTACAGAATCATAATGTATCGTACAATACAGAGAATTGCTCCCAGTATTCTCTTTGTACCCCTTTTGTTGAGGAACCTTGTCTTCTGGGCATTAAAAACTACTCAGAGGTTTCTCATTGTCGTGTGTGTTTTCTGACCAGTTTGTCTTGTGTAAAATTGTTCTAGTGTTGTGTGAGTGTAATACTGATTTCTTTTGTCCAGAATGCCTGTCACACATTCTCTCACTCGCTGTTACAGAGGACAGAAGTATGTATTTTTGTTAGCTATTTCTGAGTCAGGCAATAAGCCAGAATCATGCAGGGAGGAGACAACATTCCTGTTCTAGCTGTTACAAGATCTGCACCAAGATAAGAACAGAACAGCCCTCTTTGCTTGCTGTAAGAAGTGGCAAGATCTGTAATTCCACTAGACTGCCTTTTTCTTTGTTCTTAGTCTGTATGTTTCTTTAAGATAGAGAATAAATAAAGGATCCTTTTGCAAAGAAAAATCTATGAGATAGTTATTCCTAAGTACAAGCATACTGTCCTGCAGGAGAGAGTTTTATTGGGAGGTGGTAAGTCCTCCACATGTGTTGATTTGTTTCCCTTTTGGATAGATGGAGGGTTTGTTTGGGAGCCATTTGGCCCATGTTCCATCTGACCCTTCCCCCCCCGTACAGCATGCACTAGCAGAACGCCATGCGTAGCCTAGGGGAATATGTGGATTTCTTTTCCCTCTAGAGAAAGTCTTGTAGTTCCACTCCCTAGTGGGAGAAAGGAATGTGGAAAATTCATGACCCGAGTGACTTAGATTTTTGATATGACATAGAGTGCTTCCGCAATAAGTATTGGTGCCCAGAGACTGTCATGGCTCAGAACTTCAGACATACAGACTAGTATGCAGGAGCTACTTGATGTGCCATGCCATGGGGAGACTCTCTTAGTTGACAAGGTTCAGGAGGCTGCTACCATGATTAAGCAGCACAGTGATGCCTTAAGAATCCTTTCCAGGCCCATTACCAACCCAGCAACCTCTTCAGGTAGTTTCAGAGCGAAGGGCAAAGGGAGGACCTACTACTTGCATAGGTGTAGGTTTTTTTTCTTTTTGTTTTGTTTTTTTTTTTAATTTATGAGACTTGATAGACTGCCCAAACCGGAGCATCAGAGCGGTGTACAATAAAAGCAGGCTGCCAGAAAATTAAAGAGGGGAAAGGAACGCCATTTAATGGATAGGAAAGTACTGTAGAAATAGACAGAAAGAAGGAAAGAGACAGAGCAATCTAGCTAAAGAACTGGAGGCAGCAGGAAGAACGAGGGAGGGGATGGAGTGGTATACGGTGAGAAGGCCTGCGTAGCTGTCAGGGGGGTGCTGGGAGATCGAAAGCCTGGGAAAACAGATGGGTCTTGAGGAGGGCTTTGAAATGTGGAAGAGAAGGTTCGGTGCGGAGTGAGTGGGGAAGAGAGTTCCCGAGAGCAGGACCTAGGAAAAAGAAAGCAGAATGACGGGTAAGTTCGAGATGGGCTTGAGATGGGGAGGGAAGAAAAAGGCGGTTACTGTGAGAACGGAGGAGGCGAGGGACGGGTTGGTGGTAGATGAGGTCGGATAAATACCCTCATCTTCTACGCTCTTCTCATTTAAAGCAGGCCCCTTGCTCCCTTTCAAGGTAGCAGAGGCTCGGAAGGTCCAGCCGGCTCCTCAGCCAGAACCAGGGCTGGGATTTTGACTGGTTCCTCGAGAACATAGCCGATCTACCAGTACCACAGTCTGACATCCTATCAGAATGAGGCTCACCATCTTTGCAGACCACTGACCTCTTTAACTTCTGATAGCTGGGTACTAAAAATTGGATACTGATTATTCAAACCCCTTCCAAATTCTCCCCCAAGGCTTCATTTGCTTGTCTCCCAGCACCAGGAGTTACATCTACAGGAAATCTCAGCTCTTCAGATGGTGAACACATTCAAACTCATGCCACTGGAGCAAGAAGGGCAGTGGTTTTATTCCAGGTACTTTTGGATGGCAAAGAAAAAAGGGGTATTTTGTCCTGTGCTAGATCTGAGGGATCTGAATACATCTTTAGTATAGGAAAAGTTTAGAATACTTTACCTCTGCCAATCTCCTTTTTAAAGGAAAGGAACTAGGTGCTATGTTCATGGGCCTTAAGGATGCCTATACCCACATTCAAATACATCCCAGCCACAGAAAGCATCTCATATTCATTGCAGGGAAACACCACGTACAGTATCATGTTCTGGCCTTTGACCTTGCATCTGCCTCTTGGGTTTTTACCAAATCTCTGGCCATCATCGTAGCTTCATAGCATATCTACAAAATCTGGAGGTACACATGTGTTCTACTTAGACGATTGAGCATCATTCAAGGGGAGGAGTTCAAGAATCTGTATGCATTGCCATCCAGGTGCTAGAGCTGCCTAGGGTTCATCATCATCAATCCGAAGTCCAATCTAATGCCGCCATGTTGATTTTGAATTCATTAGAACTCTGTTAGTCATGATTCTGGTGACAGCTTTTATTCTACATGACAGGCTCACCGGTTTGATGCCACAAGTAGAGGAAGTTCAAATGAGTCAGCAGGGACCATGCTGAGAATGTTGGGTCACATGGCTTCTATAGTTCATTACTCCCATTGCATGTCTCTATTTGAGACCATTTCACTGGACCCCGAGTACCTAGAGGGCCCAGTCCACTCAGACACTCAACAGTGTCACCATCAAGCCCCTTTGGGAGTCACTCTCCTGGTGGAACCTTCCCTCTAATTTGTCCAAGGGCTCTCCCTTTCAGAAACCACCTTACCAAAAACCATTGACAACAGATGTGTCCAAACTAGACTGGGGAGCTCATCTCGATGAGTTTCATACCCAGGTGTTATGGTCCACCCAGATGAACCACTAGATCAATTTCCTGGAACTGAGAGCAATTTTGAATGCAGTAAAGGCTTTCAGGGTTCGTCTGGCCAACGAAATTATAAAGATTCAGACAATGAAGTTGCTTTGTTCTTTCTCAATAAGCAGGGAGGAATGGGCTTGTTCTGCCTGTGCTGGGAAACGATCAGACTGTTGAATTTTGCTACCTCTCACAAAATGATACTCGGAGATATGTGTTTGGTGGGAGAGAACAACAGTCTGGTGGATAGGCTGAGTTGAGCCCTTTGTTCTCATGAATGGACAGGGAAGATTGCTTTGACTGTCTTTTAAGACTAGAGAACCCCCTTGATAGAACGCTTGATTACTTTTCCACTTCCCCCAAACAGCAAGTCCCTCAGTTTTGTTCCAGAGTAGGGTCACAAGGCAAGCTAGTTTATCAGTTTATGTCAGCTCATTGCAACATTAGTAGTTCCCTTTTTTCTTTGTAAGCAACTGAAACTATGGATTCCCATATGTGAGAAAACCTGTCTTACCTATAGCTTCTCTGTGGACAGAGGAATAAGCCTTCACAACCCACCTTCCTCACCTTGGAGGTGTTTGGCTAAGCTTGGTTTGCAATTGAAATCTTCTGGCGTGGTGGCAAATGCACATGAATGGAGAGCTTTCTAAAAGCTTCTAGGAGCTGACTAGGTTCTTGCATAGCGTTCAGTCAGAGATTTTGCCCATAGTAAGGATTTATCCTGGTGTCCATGGAGAAGGTAGAAATTAGTAACTTTGTTACACCTGCTGTACCTGAATATCATGAGCTGCCAATGAAAAAACATGACCTAAATTCAAATATAGATCACTGGTGGGGAAAAGATTTTTCAAAATCTGTGGTATTCTATTGAAAATACTCCTAGCATATCTGTTCCTAGCATACCATAAAGCGTTACAGCCTATTCATGGTGGGCTTCAATTTTGCCATTGGAAAACATACTGCTCTAACTCGAAAACACCCTCAAAGAGAGTGGCTCAGAGTCTACATGTTTTCCAGGGGTATATAGTTCTGAGTTCTAGTGTTTGAGAACTGAGGCTGCTTTTGGACCTGATGCTCCTCGATCTCTTGCTCACCTCCCTAGGTGTATCTTATCATACTTTAGTCCCCAGTTTTGTGATGTTCATCATCTTGATTAGATTGTAAGCTCTGATTAGCAGGGGCTGTCTTAAATCTGTGTGTGCAGCGCTGCATACATCTTTTAGCACTGTACAGATAAGTTGTAGGTAGTAGTAAAATTCCTTAAGGAGATCCTTCACATGTTCAGCAAGGGGTAGAGGGTAGCCTGAAGTAAGTACTTGAACTATTCTCTATAAACAATACGTGTGTGCCTATCTAGAGAGAATTTTAAACTTCCAAGTTGTTCTGCCAGACAGATGTAGACCAGAGGGCTGTGCCCCCTACCAGCAGATGATGGAGACAAAGAACTAAAAGCTTCCAGTGATGACATCACTAGTAGTGCTTGTGCATCTAGGTTCATACTTCAGTATTTCTCTGTCTCCAGCAGATAGTGGTTATTGGCTTGGTACAGCTCAAACTTGGAATTGTGCTAGCTCCTGGGCAGACATCCTGAATGGTACCTTCCCAGTGGAGTTAGGGAGCAGTTGTTTCCAGGACATATCTGCAGATTCCCCTAAGCGGGAAACTCCAGCGAGTTAAAAGGCCACACTCCCTGTCAGTATTCCTGGCTGGTTGAGCTCCCAGACCTGTGCAGCTTAGGTCCCTTGATTTCACACAGCCTCCTAGTATTATTTTTTTTTGCCACCACTCCCAAAGAAAAAAAAACAGGAAGAAGGTATGTACAGAGAGGCCTTAGATAAATAGCTCGGCTTAATAATGAATTAAAAACAGCAGTAGATGGTAAAAGAAAACAGAATACCATGTATGAAGTCATATTTCAGACATACACAAGACAAGCAGTAAAGGTGTTTTAAGGGCTTTACAGGGCTTAAATGCTTTTTGGCAATAATCTTGAGGAAGAGAGATGCAAATTAGCACATGCTCTGTGCATCTGATTGGTCTGCATTTGCCAGGTTTCGCTTAAATAGTGTAATCTAAATACACATAACCCAGCACACTTCAGAATAGGGATTGGAATTCAACTAGTTTATTCCTATTGTGGAATTAAAACACTGGCATGAGCTACTTGGACTCATTTCACTACCCTAGGGTGTGTTGGTGGAGGGTTTTTTTTATTATTTTGATTTGGAAGCTTGCTATCTGTGCCTTATTGACCATGCACCATACTTAAATTCTATCTTAGTTGAGCCATGAATGCTTGATTGCTCCTTTTTGTCATACAATCAGTCAGACCCTGTTCCACATAATGTATTATGTGTAACTTCTGAACATATAAATATTTTAGGGGAGCAGGGAGGAGGCGAGAATGTGACTTAACAGTACAAATTTTATTTGCTGAAGGATGATCCATTACTAATTGGTGTGTATCCTTAGAAACCTCATACAACATACAGATGGTATAACTTCCAGGTATTTACAACTCTGACTCTTCCAAGCACTTGTGACTTGGACTCGTCACTGTTGGAGACAGGATGCTGGACTTGACACTTATACTAATTCAGCATGAATTTATTATGTGCTTAACTGTCTCATTAATATTTAAAGTGATGTCATGTTCCCCTGAGGATTTAGCATCACAAAACTGGGAGTGGGTATGGCTAAATGCTCACAGTTGAGAGGGCAGTTTTCAAAGGAATTTTTCCAGGTAGTTTTGCATTTACCAGCCCTCTCCTCTACGCAAAGATTGTGTGCTATTTCATTGCTGTGACAAATAAAGGAAGAGGCCAGGATGGGAATCTGGCAGGGAAGGAAAAATACACAATATCGCCTCTACCCGGTTAGCCTTAGTGGCTCTAGGGCTTGTGCGGCGACCCCGGGTATCCAATGCCGTTGCCGTGGCATTGAATATCTGGGGTTAGGGGTTAGCGGGCAGGGCTGTGTACCGATGTGGCGCATAGCCCACCCACAATGAATATCGGGCCCTCAGTGTCCAAATCACAAACAAACCTGAGAGCAATCTGACATCTCAGAAATGCCCAAATCACCAGTGGCACAAAACATTCAGGGAGCAATTCTAAAACTGCACAGGTCTATAGTCTAATTTCCAAAAGCAGCTTTTCTCTGAAAATTCGAGGGCCAAAGAGACCACAGAAATTAAAGTACTTATGGACTTTGCATGGAGTGGAGGAGCAGCCTAGTGGTTAGAACACTGGCTTGGTAACCAAGCAACCAGGGTTTGATTCCCACTAGCACTCTGTGTGGCCTTGGGCAAGTCACTTAACCCTCCATTGCCTTGGAAGAAAGGCCTGGCAATCTACTTCCGGTGACGCTGCCAAGAAAACCCAGGAGCTTCTGGGTCGCCAGGAGTCAGGACTGACTCAAAGGCACACATTGCATTGCATTTTGCATGGACTTTGCACCTGCTTCACAGTAGCTGCAAAATACACAAAGTATAAGTATGCAGCACTACCCAGTTAGCATCCACAGCTAAAACTAGATGAGACAAAATCTCAGCTAGTTTTAGCATCGGATCGCTAATCAGGTAGTGGTGCTGCTACCTGGTTATTGGTACTCCCCGCCTCCCTCTGTCCCTGGACGCCTCAATAGCATCCGGACGCATAGGGAACACAGACAGGGCTATTCCACCGCACTATCCATGTAGGTGCTGTTGAATATTCCCGTTTAAGGCATTTACATGGTTTACTGGGCTGTAAATGCCTTTCAAATATCAGGCCCAGAGAGTTTATCTCAGATATCCTCGTTTGAGTGTTTTCGCAAGGAGAATTTGAAATACATTACATTACTACCAAACGTGCATGCTGTACCTGAATATAACTTGCCTTGATCTTCTCTGAAAGGCGTGAGCTAAATACAAATAACAAAAAATAATAATAATAACAACAACATTCCTAGTCGTTTATCTAGTCCAGTCCCTTCATGCTGGGTTGTGCTCCTATTCCTTCAACTTGGAGACTAAGTAAATCCAACTCTTGATGACGTCAGGATATATATAGAACTGGCACAGCCCACCAGCCTCAGTTTTTACTTAGTCTCCAAGCAGCTGGAGTGTAGCAGCAAGCTGGCAGATTAGGAGAGACTTAGCATAGGAAGGTTTTTTGCTTTCTTTGCCTGGGGTAATTTGTTTAATTTAATTTCCTCAGCTAGTTTGGGTGCCCCCCCCCCCCACACACACAATCCAGCGGAGGAGTCTTACAGCGAGCCTGCCTGTTTAAAAAAAGAAAAAGGCAGCAGCGTTCTTTTTGAGGCAGCGGAGACCGTCCTTGTTAATTGTGGCCGGTTCTCCTGCGGCGAAGGACCTCTGCTTCGGTCTCCCGCCTCGTGTCGGAAGCCCCGGGGGTGGCTGAGCATGAGGGCGGGAAGACCACGGTCTCCTTTCCCCTCGGCCCGCCTTGCAGAGCGGAGGGGCGGTGAGGGACGGCGGAGTAGAATCCGGCAGAAGAAGCTTGCTTCTCGTGGTGAGGAGAGCGGCAGTGGGGCCCGCGGCCTCCTGCAACGCGTTGGTGCCTGGTGCAGAGGAGAGTTCCCGCTTTGGCCTTCGCACGCTTTTCAGCCACGTTCCGTTCCTTGCCTCGTGGAGGTGAGGGAACGGTGCAGAGCACGGTAGGAGCCGGAGGGCAAATCTTTCTTGAAAATTGGTTTAGTCTTATAGAGAAGTTAGGTATCTATATCTATATATGTTCATATTGATATATATATATATTTAAAGGTTCTTTTGGAGTTGATTGGATTTTTTTCTTGCATAGCAAAAAAAAAAAAGAGAGAGAGAGGATTTATTAGTATAAGAAGGAAGTAGAGAAGTGCACGGTGCCTGCGCGTCCGCAGTGCCTTGTGTGTGGGGTCCGCAGGGGTGCAGTGTCCGACACTGGAGTGTGCAGGGGCTGCACGTTGGAGGCAGCCTCTGTGGAGCAGGAGATCCAGGACAGTGGTAAGCAGTCTCTTCCAGCCTCTGGGTCTGTGAATATAGAGGAAGTGTTGGAAGGGGCTCTTGGGGAGGTTTCGCTGCCCTCCTTGCCGGCAGGACAGCAGGTATCCTCCCAGGCATTGCTGGGCACATCCTCGGTTGAGGGAGGTCCCTGCGGTTTTTCCCCAGAGTTCGTGCTGTTATTGCACAAAGCTTTCTGCATGCGGAAGCAGGAGGCCCAAGTCCTTCACAAGAGGGGGGCGGAGGGCAAGCCGCTGGTTCCGAACCTGCCGGCCAAGAGGGCGAGAACAGCTGATGAAGAGCCCTTTTCCCCAGATTCTGAACTTCTGGAATCAGACAGGGATTTAGGGGAAAAGGAGGAGCTCGAGGAAGGCGAGATCCCGGAGGAACGGGCGAGAATTGTGAGAGTTTTTCGCCAGGAGGAGTTACCGACATTGATTGGGGAATCAATGAAGGTGCTTAATATGTCCACGGGAGAACAGGAGACTGAAGAGGCACTGGAGGATCCTTTGATTCTGGCGGTCCAGAAGGCTCAGAGGGTCTTCCCGGTTCACAGGGTAGTCCGGCAAATGATTCAGGATGAGTGGGATCAGCCGGAGTCCGGCCTGCAGGGGGTACGCTCTATGGCACGTTTGTACCCGTGGCCGGAGGTGGAAAAGGAGTTGCTAAGGCCTCCCAGAGTGGATGCGGTGGTAGCGGCAGTAACCAAGAAGACTACCATCCTGGTGGAGGGCAGTGCGGCGCTGAAGGATGGCCAGGACAGGAAGGTTGACACCTTGCTGAAGCAGGCCTTCGACATTAGCGCTATGGCCCTTCAGGCCTCGGTTTGCGGGGCGTGGGTGGCTCGAGCGTGCTTGAGGTGGTCTCAACAACTGCAGTCGGCCGAGGGGCTGCAGGTGGAGCCCCCGGGGAATGCGTCGCATATTGAGTCCAGAGCGGCTTATCTGGCCGATAGTCAGTATGACCTTATTCGTAGCTTGTCAAAGAATTTGGCCTCCCTAGTGGCGGCTCACCGTTATCTTTGGCTCCGTAACTGGGCGGCGGACGCTTCCTCCAAGTCTCGCCTTGGCAGGCTCCCCTTTAGGGGGAAGCTACTTTTTGGGGAGGATTTAGACAAGTTGGTAAAGGATAGGAGAGTCCAAGGGGGGCAGGCTCCTGGAGGATAAGTCTAAGCAGGGGCGCGTTTCCTCCCAAGGGCGCTCACAGCAGAGGGAGTTTCGGAGACCTCGTTTGGGGAGGCAGAGCGCCTTTCAGAGGGGTAGGTTTCTCGCTAGGGGCCAGGGCTTCCGGGCATTTCGAGGGGCCGGCAGAGGCTTTGGGGCCCCCTCGGCCTCCTCGGCCCAGAGAAAGGCTGGGGGTGCTGCCGGTCGGGGGTCGCTTAAGGCAGTTTCTCTCCGCCTGGGCCCGGGTAACTTCCGACAGATGGGTTCTGGAAGTCGTAAAATCTGATTATGCCCTGGAATTTGCGAGGCCTGTCCTTCCCTCGTTCGTCCAGTCGCCGTGAAGGATGGCGGCCAAGCGTTCAGCGGTGGCAGAAACCTTGGCAAGGCTGTTGACGTTAGGGGCGGTGATCCCGGTGCCAAGGGATCAACTCTGCTGCGGTCGGTACTTGATATATTTTGTAGTGCCAAAGAAGGAAGGTTCTTGGCGACCCATTTGGGATCTCAAGCATGTCAACCGGTGTCTCCGGGTTCCGCACTTTTGTATGGAGACGCTGAGGTCGGTAATAGTAGCGGTGAGGCCGGGAGAATTTCTAACTTCTCTCGACCTCACTGAGGCGTATCTTCATATTCCCATCAGAGAGGCTCACCAGCAGTTTCTGCGATTCGCGGTGCCGCAGGGACACTTTCAGTTTTGAGCGTTGCCGTTCAGCTTGGCGACATCTCCTCGCACCTTCACCAAGGTCATGGTGGTGGTGGCAGCAGCCCTCCGCGAAGAAGGCATCCTTGTGCATCCATACCTGGACGATTGGTTGATCAGGGCCAAGTCCAGGGAGGAGAGCCTGAAGGCTACGGCCAGTGTACTGGCTCTTCTGCAGAGTCTGGGGTGGGTGATCAACCAAGCAAAAAGCAGGTTAGTACCCTCTCAGGAGATCGAGTATTTGGGGGCAAGGTTCAACACCCGGTTGGGTTTCATCTTCTTGCCAGCGCAGAGGGCAGAGAGCCTACGCCTTCTGGTCAGAGAATTCCTGGCTCGGGAGAGTCTGACAGCATAGCACTATCTACAGGTTCTGGGAACGATGGCGGCGACGTTGGACCTGGTTCCCTGGGCCAGGGCTCACATGCGGCCGCTCCAACGGGCCTTGTTGCGCCAGTGGTCTCATCAGCATCAGTGTCTGTCTATGGCTCTTCCGTGTATGGCAGTGGCCAGGACGTTGCACGGCGTTTCTGGTTGTTTGATTCCGAAGAAGAGGAATTGTCTTTCTATTATGGAACGTGGGCAGCACTTTTGCTGAATGTTATCACTGTTGTAAGATAACTTTTTCACTGAAAAAAAGTGGCTTATCAGCTTGCACCATCATCAGTCCCAGATATTAAGCGTAAACCCCTGATGAAACGATTTTGTGAAACGCGAAAGCACAGCTTTATGATGGCGTTGGGCTTCTTTCAAGATAAATGAAGTATTTTTGAAAGACTTTAATACAGGGGACAAGAACGTGTGCAACGAATACAAGCTACAGATAAGCAATTCTTTTTCGTTTTAAGAAGTAGAAGTTTAAGTAGCCCCTCAATTGGTGATAAAAGAAGGTCATTGATGCTATTATAACACATGAGTTAAATCATGCGCTCTGTGTTTGTAAGTCTGAGACCTTCGGGGGATGTAAGAAAGTTATCTACAATTTCTATGAAATTTCTATGAAAGTTTGATATGAGTAGTTTTATGACAACTGCAATTGGTCAGGCCAGACTACGACAACTTGGGCTGTGACCTTAGCAAGTCCTTGTCCATAAAAGCCATCAAGAGTTCTTTCATAGATCCGACTCTGCTCTGGAGTCCCTGGCAACGCCACGCTCTAGGGCCCCCTTCTCGGTGCCCTGCGATGCCTGCGCTACCTTGGAGTCCCGCGATCGTGTCTTCTTCGAGAGGAACTCCCCAGAGTTGAAACACAAGAAGAGCTCAAAGCCCTCGGGTCGGGCAAAGTGGATAAATCCCACACTAGGTCCCAGAGTCCTCGGTGTGAGTACGAGGAGTCAGAGCGGGAGCGGCCTCACAAGCTTCCCTGGAAGGAGTCGTCGTCAGTGTCTGGTGACTGGCTTTTGGACCCCCAAGGCCATTCTGGTGGAGGACTCCCCAAAGCTGTCAGTGCTTGTGTCGAAGGCTGTGGAGCCATCTGGCATGGAGACCAGAATGGTGGCCTTGGAGTGCAGTTTCACTGTCCTCCTGGCACAGCAGCAGATGCTGATGTCCGGTTCTTCTGGTTCATCCACCCTGACAACTGAACCCTCAACCTCAAGGGATTCCCCAGTTGTCAAGCCAATCCTCAAGCACCACCCATCTCGAGAGACCCATCGGCAATGGACGAGGTCCCGGTTCCATTCCTCAGAACACTGGTCCTCCCCAGCGAGTGCACGTGGCTCGGACCATAGGTCCCCTGGGGGTCTTTGGTCTTCGGGCTCAGAGCTGCGGAGCCTTGGATTCTTCCTCTGACTTAGTCAGACTGGGAGACTGAGGACAAGTCCCCAGACACCCAGCAATACAGAGACGTGCCCTAGGACCCATTTCCACCAGTGTCCCGGCACCATTCCCCGCCCAAGGACGTTGGCTTCCTTGACTTTGTGTGGGATATGGCAAAGGTGCTCGCGTTTGAGACCGAGGCAGAGGAGGACCCCTGCACGGAGGAACTTGAGATCCTCCAGTACAAGGCCCCTCCGAAGGAAGCCCTCATGGTGCCCGTTCCTCCGATCCATGAGCGCCACCTCTTTTGCATGTTGGAAACACCAGCGTTGGTGCCCATTGTGAGCAGACAGCTCGACACCATGTACCAAGTCCACCGAAACCTGGGGTTCCAGAAAACCCAGCTCCCTCACAGTTCTGTGGTCTTCAAGTTAGCCATGCGGCAACTTGCGAGCCAAAAGACTCATTCCTCTGTGTTCCCAGGTAGGGAGGCCCATACCTTGGATATCCTCAACCGAAAATGCTACCAGGGCTCGATACTGGTTTGCCGAGTCCAGTCCTACCAGTTGTACATCAGTATGTACCTAAAGGTACTGGTGAAGGAGCTTGCCGGTTTCTCTGCAGGCCTTTTCAGTGGTTCAAGTCTCTGGCCTCAACAGTCAAGAAATGCTCAGAGTTCCTGTCTCGAGCAGCATTCGATGGCTTTGAATCTTCAGCTAGAGTGGCTGCCGCAGGCATCGGGGCCCAATGCCAGGCGTGGCTGCAGTCGTCTGACCTTGAGCAGTGGATCCAGGATAAACTCATCGATGTCCCTTGCACTGGAGACAAGGCTGCTGAAATAGAGACTGAGTTCCTGACCAGGACCAGATTCTCGAAGAAGACCTCGGTGCACCCTCATAAAAAGATGCTGGGGAAGAAGAGGGTGTTCAGTAGAGAACCACCGTACCAGGTCTTTTTTGCCCCACAGCAGGGGCAACAATCCAAGGGGGAAAGGCACGGCCCCTGTAAACCTAAGACCGAGGCACTGGCCTTGGTCCAGCCTGGAGGGAATTTTTGACTCCTTGGATATGGCCTCCTATCCTCCAGGAGGCCATCAGCAGCCCACAAGGGGGTGTCTGGTCCTCTTTGCCACAGGTGGTCCTCCATCACCACCGACTCCTGGGTGCTGCAAGTAGTCGAGGGAGGGATACCTCCTCCACCTGCAACAGACGCCACCCTCATTCTTCCCAGGAGAAATTGTAAGGCCTCTCTTTAACCAGACTTTGCTCCTCACCAAGCTTGAAGGCCTCCTCACAGACGACGGTGGAGCCAGTGCCCAAACATCTTTAGGGCAAAGGTTTCTACTCCCAGATATTTCCTCATTCTCAAGTGAACAGGGGGCCTCAAGCCCATCCTGGAACTTTGGGACTTGAACAGATTTCTGTTGAGGGAAAAGTTCAAGATGCTTTCCCTTGGAACACTACTGCCTTACCTCCAGCAGGGAGAGTGGCTATGCTCCTTAGACCTGAAAGATGCTTATACACACATCTTGATCCACCCCAACCACCGACAGTACCTCCACTTCGTGGTGGGAGGTGGTCACTACCAGTACAGGGTGCTAACCTTTAGGTTGGCATCATTGCCAATGGTCTTCACCAAGTGCCTAGTAGTGGTTGCAGCCCACCTTCATCTCCAAGGGGCCTTCATCTTTCCCTACTGGATGACTGGCTCATAAGGCGTGGCACAGCTGCTGAAGTGCACCATGCCACTGAGCACACCATCCACGTCCTGCAGTGTCTAGGGTTAGTCATCAACTAACCCAAGTCCCACCTCTCTCCGGCACAGTGCCTGGAGTTCATAGAGGCTCAGCTGGACACCTTTCAGGCCAAGGCCTTCCTCCCTCTGGAGAGGACAGAGCATCTCAGAGCACTAGCTGCAGAAGTGCAACACTGCTGGTTGTTGCCCGCTTGCCTTCTCCTCTGCATGCTGGGCCACATGGCTTCCATGGTCCATGTAATCCCATACGCCTGTCTGCATATGAGGTGGCTCAGTGGTGCCTTCACTTCCACTGGACATAAGCCATGGGCAGACTTTGGGACAGGGTAAAAGTGACCCACCAACTGGCAGACCCTCTGCACTGGTGGCAGCTTCCCTGCCACCTTCAGGCTGGGATGCTCTTCCAGGTACCCACCCCCAGAGGATTCTCACCATGGACGCCCCTCTGCGAGGATGGTGAGCTCATTACGAGGACTTCCACACTCAAGGCATTTGGTCCCAGATGGAGTGCCAGTTGCAGTTCAACCTCTTGGACTTCTGAGCAATATTTTTGGCATTCCAAGTCTTTCGACACTTGTTGCAGCACCAGTCAGTGCTGGTCCAGACGGACAACCAGGTCGCAATGTTCTATGTCAGCAAACAAAGAGGCACAAGGTCGTATTCCCTTTGCGTCTCGCAATGGGCTTCTCCTGTGGGCAATCTACCTCCTGGGCCTGGACAATGTGCTGGCTGACAGGCTGAGCAGAGTCTTCCAGCCACACAAATGGCGCCAGGACCCAGAGTGGCCTCCTGGCTTTTCCATCTCTGGGGCGTCCCCCTAGTGGACCTGTTTACCAGCCCGGACAACATGCAGTTGCCCCACTTCTGCTCCTGCCAGCTGCACCCATCAAGGGTGGCGGTGGATGCGTTCCTCATACCATGGACAGAAGGCCTCCTTTATGCCTTCCCGCCAACACTGCTGGTTGCCAAGACCCTCTTTGAGGTCCTTGCGTGACAGGGCATCACTGATTTTGGTAGCCCCCCTGTGGCCGAGGCAACCCTGGTTCCTGCTGCTTCTATTTATTTATTTATTTAATGTCTTTTTTTTTATACTGTGCTCTTTAGAATCAGTGTGGTTTACAGATAACAAATTTGTGCAGTGCAGGCAGGGCCTACACTGGACTTACAGTGAGCAAGGATTTCTACACGGGGCTGACAGTGTAACTATGTACAGGCAAGCTGGTTGTCACAGGCGACATGGTCAGCTCACAACTATTTACAGGTTGGTTTAACTATGTACAGATTGACAGGTCAGAGTATTATACCTTCCACCTGCCGAGAGAATCGTGATCTAGAGGGTGGGGCTGCACTCGTGCGGAGTGGCTGCTCTGTGGATGACAACCTGGTTCCTGAAAGTGACTAGCTGTGAGATGTCATTTGGGTCGGTATAGTGCTGGAGGAAAAGATGGTGCTTTAGCGACTTCCTAAACTGGGTGAGGTCGGTGATGGAACGGATGGCCGGTGGGAGGGCATTCCAGCATGTGGGTACATATAGCGCGAAGGCTTTGTTTCTAGTTGAATGTGAGCATTTCATAATCGCCTTCAGGAGTACCAGGGTGTTGGTGGTGGCTGATCTCCTCACTCTGTTGAGGGGGGTGGGCTGGATGAGGTCAGTGAGGGAGGTGGAGGAGCACTTGTTGATGGCCTTGGAGGTCATTAATAAGACTTTAAAGGAGAGTCTGCATTGGACCGGTAGCCAATGCAGATGTTTCAATATTGGGGTTGTCTCTTCTGGAGGCTCCGTGCAATATTCTGGCGGCTGCATTCATCGCAAGCTGCAGAGGATTCAGCAAGCTCTTCAGGAGTCCATGTAGTATAATGTTAGCATAGTCAAAATGTGGGATTACTAGGGCTTGATAGACTGTCCGGAAGTCATCTGGCTCAAACAGCTGTCGTAGGTGATGGAGCATCCTTATTTTGTGGTATACCGCTTTGACCATGTTGCTTATCTGGACTTTCATGTTGAGCTACAGTCTAGCGTGACCCCTAGGTACCTTACTGTGGGCTTGCTGAGGAGCTCTGCATCTCGTACATTCAGAGCGGTGGGCGGAGTGAAAGCTGGGTTCCTGGTGATAAAGAGGACCTCCATTTTCTTGAAATTTATTCAGAGCCTCTGCGTATGTAGCCAGTCAGTGACGGCATCGAAGCAGGTTGTCAGTGGTGCGAGATCTGGATGTTCAATTGAGCTAGGCATGTAAAGCAGAACGTCGTCAGCGTAGACCAGGCAGTTGATATTGAAAGAGCGGATGAGCTTGCAGATCGGCTGCATGTATACATTGAACAGTAGGGCTGAGAGTATTGATCCCTGTGGCACACCTTTCTTTTGCAGGAATGGTATGGAGGTAGAGGAGCCGGTTCAGACATGCATCTGTCTGTTAAGTACGACTTACACCAGGTTAGCGCTGTACTGTGGATGCCCTTCTCCTTGAGGCGTGTTTGGAGTATCTCGTGGCTGACGGAGTCAAAGGCTGCAGCGATGTCCATGAAGATCAGGACAAGC
Source organism: Ichthyophis bannanicus (assembly GCA_033557465.1). Classification (NCBI taxonomy): domain Eukaryota; kingdom Metazoa; phylum Chordata; class Amphibia; order Gymnophiona; family Ichthyophiidae; genus Ichthyophis; species Ichthyophis bannanicus. The sequence continues at coordinate 712,753,854 of CM066034.1, forward strand.
CCTTGTTTGATGTTGTCCAATCCGGTGGTTAACGAGCTGAAAAGAGTGGTCAACAGGGTCTCAACGCCATGAGACTCCCTGAGTCCATGCTGGCACGGGTCGACGGGTGCACTTGTCTCAAGATGGTGATGAAGTTGCCATTGGATGACCACCTCAATAATTTTTGCCAAAAGCGGGATGCTTGAGATTGGCCTGTAGGAGTCCACCTTAGCTGGGTCTAACTTGTTCTTTAGCAGAGGTCTGATAGCTGTTTGCTTCAGGCTCCGAGGGAAGGTCCCAGTCGAGAATGATAGTTCTATGATTTTGGCCAGGAAAGGGCTGAGGTCAGCACGCAGTGATTTTACCCAAAATGCTGGGCAAGGGTCGTTTGGAGCTGTGGTGGTGTTTATGGCTGTGATGTCTTGAATGCCCTTCTCGGTTGGGGCTGAGAAGGTGGTGGTGATGTCATGGGTGTCCTTCGTGGCTGGAGTCCAGGTAGGTGATGGGGTTCTGTGGTGTGCCCCCTGCGAGGGAGAGTGGTTTGTGGTGTCCCCTGTCTGGCTCGTTTTGGCCTGCAGGTAGTCGGCGTATTCCTGTGGGTTAGGAAGGCTTGGTTGAGTAGGGAAAGGATCTTTTGTTAGAGATTTGATTAGGTTAAAAAGCTTGTGTGGTTTATTTAGGGAGCGCTGCAATCTCTCTGCATGGAATTGCTTCATTCTCACTGAAACTGCTGCATGGTGCTTTCCTAGATGAGTAAGGTATGAATCATGGTTCTCAGTTGTCCGTGATCGATGCCAATGTCTCTCAAGTTTTCTAAGGTGGAGAAATGACGTCCGAAGCTTGGGGGAATACCATGGAGCATTCTGTCTTCTTACAGGTGGCTTATTAGTAGGTGGACGATGGCATCCAGGCTTGTGTTCCAGGTGGAGATCATCTCGTCGAGGCTGTGTGTTGGCAGGTTATGGAGAGACTGGGCTCTGTTCAGGATTTCCTCCTTGTTGAAAGGCCAGAAATGTCTTGATGATACTGTGGGAGCCTTGACTGAGGACTGGGAGCTACTATGGTCAGGGTGTGTTGGCATCTGGAATCTTATCAGTCTGTGGTCAGACCATGGTACCGGACTGATGAATAGTTCAAGGTCATGCTTAGGGTCTAGGACTGTTTGCGAGGCGAATATCAGATCCAGCATGTTTCCCTTTACGTGAGTGGGGGCACCAATTATCTTATAAATCCCAGCTCGTTAAGAGCTTCGAGGAAGGCCTTGGCATGGGTGTCTTGGAGAGCAGGGAGGTTGAAATCGCCCAGCACCCAGTTTGATGTACGAGGGTTCTTGGGGTTGCAGGCGAGGTCGATTATGTCTGTCGGTGAAACTTCCGATTCTCCTGGGTTGCACCCCAGGACTACTCTCAAAGGAGGAGGGGTCTCTCTTGCACCCCAACTTGGGGACCCTGTTGCTCACAGCTTGGCTGCAGAAAGGGTAGCACTAGCTGCCTTCAGTCTTCCAACATGATATGGAGGAGTTTCTTTTGGCCTCCTGTAAAGCCTCCACTAGAAGGGTGTACACCTTTGAATGGCATCGATTTTCGGTGTGGGTGCACCAAGAGGCAGGCAAACCCTTTCTCCTGCTCAGTACATCTGGTGCTCCAGTATCTACTCCACCTGTTGCAAGTGGGACTGAAGTCTAACTCATTGCACCTGCACACTATTGCGGCGCACTACCACTGTCTAGGGCAAGCCCCTCTTGGCTCAGGCCCTTATCTCTCGTTTCCTGAGGGGCCTTTTGTTGTCCAAGCCCCCCATTCACCCACCAGTGGTGGAGTGGGATCTTAATGTGCTCTCGCAGCTCAGTAAACCATCGTTTGAACCCCTGGCTACCTGTCACCTGCGGTACCTCTCCTGGACGGCTCGTGATATTTATTTTATTTATTTAACAGTTTTTTGCGAATCAAGACTGTTTACAGATAACATAACAATGCAGTGTGTTTCAACTGCTTACATTGAAAATGGATATGTATAAGTATAACAGAACTTTTTACAATGATCAACTATTTACATGGATTTGCATTATTATAATATCAACTATTTACATCGTTTTGTATGTAAGGTTACAGAGGGGTTGTTAGAAAGTGAGGTGTGTCGGATAGGGAGGGGAATTGGATTTGAAGGTGGGTTGTCGGGTGTGGGCTATGGTGGTAGGGAAAAATGTTCTTGGAAGAGGTGTGTTTTTAGTTTCTTCCGGAACTCTCTGTGATCTGAGCACTTCCTTAGTTCATATGGAAGGGCGTTCCATAGAGAAGGGGCATCGAGGGAGAAAGTTTGGTTGCAGGTAGTTTGCTTGCTGTGTCTTTTGGAGGTTGGGATGTTAAGGAGATTTTTGGTGAAGGTATGGCGTGTTCTGTTGTTGTTGGAGTTAGATAGGAGTGAGGAGAGGCATGGTGCTGACCCATTGGAGATGATTTTGTGTGTGAGGGTGATAACTTTGAATTTAACTCTGAGTTGGATGGGAAGCCAGTGGAGACCATAGAGGATTGGTGTGATGTGTGATCGTCTAGGGTTGTTTGTGATGAGACGGGCTATAGTGTTCTGGGCCATTTGAATAGTGTGCATGCTGGTCTTAGGGAGGCCCTGGTAGATAAGGTTGCAGTAATCGAGGGAGGGGATTGTGAGTGCCTGGTAGACAGTATGGAAGGAGTCAGGATTCAGGAGAGGTTGGAGGTTTCGAAGGGTACGTAGTTTTGCATAAATTGTATTAGCTGTTTTCTTTATTTGTTCAGTGAATGTGAGGTTCTGGTCGAGTATGATTCCTAGGTATATTGACGTCGGCTCTCAGGGTCAGTGAGCTACAGGCTGTGATGGCAGAGTATCCCTACATGAGGTTCTACAAGAACAGGGTAGTGCTCTGTACACACCCTAAGTTCTGACAAAGGTAGTGTCCCCCTTCCACCTCAATCAGGAGGTGGTGCTCCCCATCTTATTCCCGAGGCCTTACGCTGGCAATGCGGAAATCATTGGATTGTAAAAGGGCCCTGTCCTTCTATCTATAACGGACTCAGGGCCACCGCAACGCGCCTCAGTTCTTTGTCTCCTATGACCCCATTCATTTGGGGCTTCCAGTACCAAGCAAACACTGTCCACTTGGGTGGCAGACTGTATTGCCCTTGTCTATGGGCAGTCTTGGATCTCACTACACCACCCAGTCATGGTGCACCGCGTTAGAGCCATGGCTACCTCTGTAGCCTATCTGTGTTCTGTACCTGTTACGGAATTTGCTGGGCTGCCCCTGGTCTTCGGTACTTATCTTTGCAGCTCACTATTGCCTGGAGAGGGAGTCCCAACAGGACAATGTCTTTGGCCAGGCCGTGCTCTGTAATCTCTTTGGGGTAAGCAATTCCTGTCCTATGACCCTTCTGTGTTCAAGATACTGGAGTGCTTGTTTTCAGCTGGACACTTGGGTCTTGAAAGAGTCTCTCAGTTGGGACTCAACTGCTGCAGCTCATAGCTCACCTTCTCTTGTCACCATGGCATTTGTACAGGCTCTCGGTAGCCTGTAGCTCTTGAGTCCCATATATGAGGACTGACTTCCTGCTTGTTCCCAGAGAAAGCGTAGTTATTCACTTGTAACTGGTGTTCTCCAGGGGTAACAGGAATCAGTACTCATCAACCCTCCCTCCTTCCCTTGGAGTTGCTTCTTTACCGTATTTTAATTTGTGCTGTCTTAGCTATATCATTAGACTGAGGCAAGATGGCACCCTTGGTTGGGAAGGGGACCACGTATGTGTGGGGCATCTTTGAAATCTGGGGAGATGCTTCTGCGCAGGCTCCGTCGGCACTGACATCACCCATATGTGAGGACTGATTCCTGCTGTCCTTGGACAACACCTGTTACAGGTGAGTAACTACGCTTTCTGGGCTATGTAAAAGAGAGAAAGGGGGCCTGAGCTCTACACAGAGCACTGGACTGGCAATGGAGAAAGCCAGTGAAACCAGTGAGTGTCCTTTTGAAGGGGGAGGAGGAAGGGGAAAGGGAAAGTACAAGAAGGCTGCTATAGGCTGAGCTGTCAGCAAATGCTTTACTGTACATAATGATGGGCAGAACAATATGATGAGGGATGGGGATGGGAGATGAATGAACACACAAGCAAGAGGTAGGAGTACAGCGCCAGAAGCATGTGGGTCTGAAAAGTGACAGAGCCTCTTGGCATTCTGTTTTTTCTAAAGGCAATCTGTGGTTAGAGATTCCCACTTGTAAAGACTGCATATCTTTCTTATCCTTGGAGAAAGCAAAATCTCTTATCTGAAACAGGTGTTCTCAATGGGACAGCAGGATATCTGTCCTCGCAAAACTTGCTCATCACCTCAGGGAGTTGGCTTCTCTTAGTAATAGCTTTATGCAGAACTGAGGTGGCCCCGTGCGATGATGCTGTACAAGAATTCCCACACATCCTCAGTTCACTGCTCTAGAAAGCTCTGAGAGCTTTTTTACATCCCTCTAGCCTAAGCTGCTTCAGATATCGCCCATTTGTAAGGACCCAGTATCCTGCTGTCTTCGGGAGAGTACCTGTTACAGATAAGCAACTTTACTTTATTAAGCCTTCAATTTATTTGATTCTAAGTTGTTGTTAATAATTTTCAATTATTTTACCATGAAGCAAAAAATTTGTTATTAACGGGCGTTTTTCTTTCATTTTTTTATTCTTAGACTTTTGAAGATAGTGATCTGTTCCACCTCATTGGTGTTGTCTGTGGGCTAGCAATTTACAATTTTACCATCGTAGACCTTCCTTTCCCTTTGGCTTTGTATAAGAAGCTGCTGAATAAGAAGCCAACCTTGGATGACTTAAAGGAATTGATGCCAGATGTTGGCAGGTTAGTTTTTTAAAATTGTATTTTAATACTTTACAATCCTAATGGAACAAAGAAAAAAGGGACCATTATCAAAGAAACAAGGTGAATATAACAAAAAAGACAGTAATGCCCTATATTAGCCCACATAAGAGAAGAGTGAACATTAAAGGAAACAACAAAGCAATCAAAAGGACAGTTTAGTCCATCATGAAAAACTGCATCAAAATCAAGCAATGCACCACCCATCATCCACCTATCTAACAAGAATTTCCCCAACTGGGATAGCTCCAAAAATACATAGGAAGTCATTCTGATAAGTGAATAACGGGGATGTACGTCCATGTTGGATGTGCAGTCCCCACTATTTCCTGGGACTATATTCAGCATCAACTGCTCCCTGCATGCACAGAGCCGCTGTGCGGGGAGCACTGGACAGGGGCAGGGCGGAGGCAGAGAGTGGGCGGAGTGGGTGTGGGCTGCAGTACCCAGATGTACAGGGCCTGTTCTGGTCGGGCCCTGTACGTCCAGCGGGGGCAAGATAGACATCCGACTTACTCCACTCGGAAGTGGAATAAGACCCCAGCGAGGCTGTGATTAGGCCAGGCTGCCCCCACAAATACACGGAGTACATGCAGGCTGCCTGATCCCGGCCTTCCTCAGCGGGGAAAGAAATGTGTTCTGCAGTTGAGCCTTGCTTGCTCCTGCTGGGCATCCCGGTGCACTGAGCGGTGGGGACAGGCAGCCTGCTATATGTCTCACCACTCAGCATACTGTGTATGCCAGCTCGTCCAAGCAACCTGATTCTGTAGCCGCAGGTATGTTTGGCTCCCACAGAATCAGGTACTACTGTGCCCCATCCGTATTGTGGATGTCCAGACGGCCCAGATGTGCACAGTATGGAATTGGCCTCAGTGATTCCACTGATAAATAATTAGACATTTATTTGTATTTAAAAGAATTTGTATTCCGTATTATATCTCTAGGTGAATTGCAATAAAAAAAATTGCATAAACTCAAATCTACAACAAACAAGACAGATAACCTAAAATAAAAAGACATTCACAGATACTCCAACTAGCAAGTACAATATTAATTAGTATATTCTCCTGTTACTAACTTGTGATACATTAGAGTGTCCAAACCATACAATAACATCTCAAGTAATCAAATAACAATATCTGTAGAAAAAGGTTGGTTAAGCTTGTCTTAACAAGTGTGTTTTCAACTCTTTCCTAAATGAGGGTGTATCGGATACATGGGAATGAGAGGAATCAAAGAAAGGTTGCCCCAAACTTTAGACTTAAGGCAAGGAATCCAGTTGTTTTATTGTTTAGTCCATATAGTAAATAAAATATTCCCCATTGTTCCCAATAATTTAAAACTTTCCACATCGCTCCTTTTCAGTGTCGCAAACACTTGGCCACATGAAACATTGCCTTCAAAAGAAACACTAATTTAAAGACAAGAAGTGGCATATCATTAACCAAGTGTTTGTGACACAGAAATCGGGGGGTGGGGGGTGGAGGAGTGATTTGGAAAGTATTTTAAATTATCAGGACAATGGTAGATATTCTGTTTGCACACAGTGATATCATGTGGATTAAAAAATGAAATTGAGTGGATGTCTTTCATTTAAATGGATTGAATTTCTGATATACTTTTATTTCGCGATTGGTCAAGCTGCTCTTGAAAAAAAAAGGGCTGCCATTTATGGTAAGTTAAATGACTTTGTAATGGAGAGCAGTTGCCATAAAAGATGGACTATATTTTTTTTACATAGAAGCAAAGAAAACAGCAGCAGATAAACACCATACAGTCTATCCAGTCTGCCCATCCATAGGAATTAAATTCTACAATCCATTCCTCTCCCTCAGAAATCCTCTATATTTGTCTCATGCTTTCTTGAATTCAGTTACAGTTCTCATCTCCACCACCTCCATTAGGAGGCAATTTCACACATACGGAATCTGTTCCGTAAAGAAATATTTCCTCAGATTACTCCTGAGTCTATCTGCTTTCACCTTCAACTAGTGACCCCTCATTGCAGAGCTTTCTTTCAAATGAAAGAGAGCCACCTCATGTGCATTTATACCACAGAGATATTTAAATGTTTCTTCCTTATCGTCTCTCCAGTCCAGTCCCGGAATCTCTGGGAATTAAGGTTCCTTCAGCAGCTTGGAGACTGAACAATGACATTTTTTGATGTCACCAGTACAAATACCCGAGGGACTGCCTCCTTGCTCCAGTTTGTTCAGTCTTCAAGCAGCTGGAGGCTGAGGAGCATAGGGATTCTAGGCTCATTGGAGGAACAATTAAGTATTTTGGGATTTATTTAAATATTTAAATGTATTTAGTTTTATTTAGTTAAATAATTCAGTTACTGTGGCTTTAAAGCCAGAGGTGCACCCCCCCCCCCTCCTTTTAATTTCTTCTCTGCCTATTTAAAGCCGCGTTTATTTTTTCCTGGCTGGCTCAATTTGTTTAACAGATTTTGTCTCCCGAACCTACTTACCATAGGTGAGGAACGAATATTGGCAGAGTCATTGCAGCTGTGAGCTGTTTTCTGAGAGGCGCATATCTAATTGAGCCACCGGAGCTGGTTTCAGTTTTCATGTTATGCGACGCTTCCGGTTTCTCCCCCGACGCTGAAACAGCTTAGCGTGTGGGAGCCAGTTGATTGGAAGTAAGTTCAAGGGTTTTTTTCCTTGATGCTGCACAAAGGAAGTATTTTTTTGCTGCGCAGTTACTCTGCAATGGCAGTTGGTTTCTGTGCAGGCCGCGCTGTTTGGTGCGTGCACGAGGAAATGGCAAACAATAAGTGAATGGTTTTTTCATACTTGTGAGGTTTCTTTGGAAGAAAAAAAACTTTGTTTTTTTTGTTTTAAAAGACATTTATTTACTTTTATTCTCATTTTTAATTTGTTTGCTGAGTGTGTTGATGCTCATGATATTAAAAAAAAAAAAAAGAAGAAGCAATAACGATTTTGACAAAAGTGTTATTTCAAACTAGAGCGAGGTAATGCCTTCTAGGCCACAGTGTTTAGTTTGTGACTCTAGGAGAGGAACATTATCAGACTCAAGAGTCTGTAGATCCTGTGTGCAGGAAACTGCAGATATGGAGCAGGTTTTAGAAACCAGTGCAGAGGGTGCTAAGCTTGCTTCCTTGTCTTTATTGGACGCTAATTCGCCTCCGCAGCTCTTACCAGAGCCTATTGCAGGACCCTCTTCTGTTCCTGATATGCCGTAAGTGCAATCAATTTTTTCTTCTGGTTTGGCGGCATTGTTTTCACAGGATTTTGTATCTCTGCTTCAGCAGGCATTTGGAAATGGTCAAAAAAGCCCACTACCATCTGTAGGGGATCTCGGGAGAAAGCGGTCGGCTATTCCTCTGGAAGTTGTTGAGGGTGCTGTTCCTGTCAAGAAGGTTAAAGCAGGGAAGGATCCGCAGGAGCATTCTATAACCTCTGAAGAAATTCACTCGGATCCTTTGGATCCAGATTTGGATGTTAAGGATGAGTTAGAAGAAGGAGAACTTACGGATCAGGAGGATCAGTCTAGAGTAGTTTGTGTTTTCCATCGAGATGAGTTACCAGCGTTGATTATGGAAACACTTAAAGCACTTAATATGCCAGTGTCCGGACCAGAGGAGGACTCTACATTGGAGGATCCTTTGTTGCAGGCATTTAGGAAGACACAAAGAGCTTTTCCTGTTCACAGAGTTGTAAGGGAGATAATTCAACAAGAATGAGATATGCCTGAAGCTGGACTAAAGGGGTCCAGGGTCATGGCTCGATTATATCCTCTATTGGATCAAGATTGGGAGTTGTTTAAGTCTCCAAAAGTGGATGCAGCAGTATCAGCTGTTACCAAAAAGACTACAATTTTGGTGGAAGGTGGTGCCGCTCTTAAAGATAGCCATGATAGGAAATTGGATACTGTGTTAAAGCAGGTGTTTGATCTTAATGCCCTATCTAGTCAAGCTGTAATTTATGAAGCATGGGTAGCCAGAGCATGTGTTCGTTGGTCTCAGCGGGTACATGGAGATAATGTGAAAGACTCTGCGACAGAAGCGCCTAGGTTAGAGACTGGAGCAGTTTATTTAGCTGACATTTATTATGATCTTATTAGGGGTTTATCTAAGAGTATGGTCTCTGTTGTTGCAGCTAGAAGATATTTATGGTTGCGTAACTGGGCAACAAATGCTTCTTCTAAAGCAAGGCTCACTAAGCTTCCTTTCAGGAGTAAGCTCCTTTTTGGTGAGGACTTAGATAAATTGGTAAAGGACTTAGGAAAGTCAAAAGGTGGCAGGCTGCTAGAAGACAGGCAGAAACTAGGGCGTCCGATTCAGGTGTCTAGGGGCCAGTTCAGAGACTTTCGTCGTTTTCGTTCCACACGTTTTGGACAGTTTCAGAGAGGGCGTCAATATTTCAGAAGTCAGGGGTTTTGAGGTTTTCAAGGTGCAAACAGGGGATTTGCAGCCTCCTCTTCTTCTTCAAACTCTAGAAAGTCACAGTGAAATGAGGAGGACCCAGGGGGATTTTATACCCGTGGGAGGTCGGCTACGGGAGTTTTATCCAGCCTGAGTTCAGATCACATCCGATCGGTGGGTGTTGGAGATTATTCGAGAAGGATATGCTCTGGAGCTTCAGCGTCCTGTGCTCGATTTGTTCATTCAATCTCCTTGCAAGGCACGCATCAAGTGTGCAGCGGTGCGCGAGACCTTGCAAAGACTTTTGGATCTTAAAGCTGTCGTTCCCGTACCGCCAGACCAACGCGGCTCCGGTCGATACTCCATCTATTTTGTAGTTCCAAAAAAGGAAGGGTCTTTTCGTCCAATTTTGGATCTTCAAAAGGTAAATCGTTGCCTTCAGGTGACTCATTTTTGCATGGAAACGCTAAAGTCTGTAATAATGGCAGTAAGAAAAGAGGAGTTTCTTACCTCTCTGGATTTGTCAGAGGCGTATCTTCATATTCACATTCGTCTCAAGCATCAAATATTTCTGAGATTTGCAGTTCCCATGGGTCATTTCCAGTTTCGAGCATTACTGTTTGGTTTAGCAACGGCTCCACGAACGTTTACCAAGGTAATGGTGGTAGTTGCGGCAGCATTGAGAAAGGAAGGTATTCTAGTCCACCCATATCTGGACGACTGGTTGATTCGGGCAAAGAACAGGAAGGAAAGCGAATTGGCAACAGCCAGAGTAGTGGAATTTTTACAAAGTCTTAGTTGGGTTGTCAATATGGCAAAGAGCAAGTTGATTCCGTCACAGAATCTAGAACATCTCGGAGCTCGATTCAATACAAGAATAGGAAGGGTATTTCTTCCTCAGAAGCAAGCGCTAGCATTGAGGAATCTCATGCGCAGTTTCTTGATCAGAAAGAATTCCACTGCATGGCATTATTTACAGTTGCTCGGAATTATGGCAGCAACGTTATAATTAGTTCCATGGGCGAGAGCTCATATGCAACCGTTACAAAGAGTGTTACTAAGAACGTGGTCGCATCAAAGAGATCCTCTCTCAGAGGTTACCCTGCCTTCCGGAGACGCGTCAGGCTCTACATTGGTGGATAAAACCGGAGATTCTAGAGGTGGGAATGCAACTAGAATTGCCTGTTTGGATTCCTCTTACGACGGTTGCCAGTCTTGTGGGCTGGGGAGCTCACTTCGAAGGAAGATTCGTTCAAGGTCAGTGGACCAATCAGGAGAAAGTTTGGTCAGTCAACAGATTGGAGTTGAGAGCGGCAACCTTAGCTCTACAAGCGTTTCAGTGTTATCTTCAGCAGAAGGCTGTTCGCGTTTTGTCAGACAACGCAACCACAGTAGCTTACATCAACCGTCAAGGGGGCACAAGCAGTATCGCTCAGGAGGCCGAAGCCGATCAGTTGTTCGTGTGGGCCGAGAGGAATTTGATAGCTTTGTCTGTGAGTCATGTAGCAGGGGTGGACAGTGTGGAGGCCGATTTTTTTTTGAGTCGGGTGAAGGTGGATCCAGGAGAGTAAAATTACTCAGCATGTAGATAGTCACAACCTAATGAGAGACAGCCAACATGGCTTTAGACAAGGAAGATCTTGTCTTACTAATCTGTTATGTTTTTTTGAAGGAGTGAATAAACAGGTGGACAAAGGTGAGTCGGTTGATATTGTGTATCTGGACTTTCAGAAAGCCTTTGACAAGGTCCCTCATCAGAGACTTTTGGCAAAACTAAAGAGTCATGGGATAGGAGGCAGTGTACTATTGTGGATCAGGAACTGGTTAAAAGATAGAAAGCAGAGGGTAGGGCTAAATGGCCAATTTTCCCAATGGAGAAAGGTGAATAGTGGTGTACCCCAGGGATCTGTGCTGGGTCCGCTGCTTTTTGACATATTCATAAATGACCTGGAAAGTGGAATAACGAGTGAGGTTATCAAATTTGCAGATGACACAAAACTATTTAAAGTTGTTAAAACCCAAGATGATTGTGAAAAATTGCAAGAGGATCTTGATAAATTGGAAGACTGGGCATCAAAATGGCAGATGAAATTTAATGTGGACAAGTGCAAGGTTATGCACCTAGGGAAGAACAACCCAAACTATGGTTACATGATGCAAGGTTCCACATTAGGAACCATCACTCAGGAAAAAGATTTAGGCGTCATTGTGGATACCATGTTAAAACCCTCGGCCCAGTGTGCAGCGGCGGCCAAGAGAGCAAATAGAATGCTAGGTATGATAAGGAAAGGAATGGAAAATAAAACAAAAGATATTATAATGCCTCTATATCGTTCCATGGTGAGACCGCACCTTGAATATTGTGTGCAATTCTGGTCCCCGTATCTTAAAAAGGATATAGCGATTTTAGAAAAGGTACAGAGAAGAGCCACCAAAATGGTAAAGGGGATGGAAGGATACTCCTATGAAGAAAGGCTAAAAAGGTTAGGGCTCTTTAACCTGGAAAAGAGACGGCTGAGGGGAGATATGATAGAAGTCTATAAATTAATGAACGGAGTGGAACGGGTAAACGTAGATCGATTGTTTACCTTATCAGAATATAGAAAGACTAGGGGACATGCAATGAAGCTACAGGGTAAAACTATTTAAGACTAATAAAAGAAAATATTTTTTCACTCAACGTGTAATCAAACTCTGGAATTTGTTACCGGAGGATGTAGTAAAGGCTGTTAGTGTAGCTGGGTTTAAAAAAGGTTTGGACAAGTTCCTGGAGGAAAGGTCCATAAACCATTATTAAGAAGTGACCGAAGATATCAATGCTTGACCCAGTACAAGCATTGTGGAACTTGTGTCTCTTGGGGAAACTGCTAGGTACATATGACCTAGATTGGCCACTGTTGGAAACAGAATACTGGGCTTGATGGACCTTGGTCTGACCCAGTATGGCATATCTTATGTTCTTATGCATCCGCAGGTTTTCCAATTGATAATAGATTGTTGGGGAGTTCCAGTTATGGATCTCATGGTAACCTTCGAGTCGGCAAAAGTCAATCGATTTTTCAGTCGAAGGCGAGAGAGAATGTCGGAGGGTCTAAACGCTCTCATTCAGAGAAGGCCAGAGGAACAGCTTCTGTACGTCTTCCCTCCATGGGTATTGATAGGGCGTGTTCTGCAAAGAATAGAACGGCACAAGGGGCTAGTAATATTGATAGCGCCGGATTGGCCAAGACGACCATGGTACGCGGATCTCATAAGGTTATTGGTAGACCGTCCATGGCTCTTACCGATGAGAGAAGATCTGTTGCGTCAGGATCCATTACGCATGCCTCAGGTGGATCGATTCTCGCTTACAGCTTGGCTCTTGAAAGGGCGAAGTTAAAGGCCAGGAGTTACTCTTTGGTGTTGATTTCCACTTTGTTGAAAGCAAGGAAGAGATCTACCTGTTTGGCTTATATTCGAACACGGAGGATATTTGAAGCTTGGTGTGAAGACAAGGGATTTGAAGCATTAAAGGCTTCTATTTCTCAAATTCTATCTTTCTTGCAAGAAGGGTTTGAGAAAGGATTAGCACTGGCGTCATTGAAAGTGCAGTTGGTAGGTCTTTCTTGTTATAGAGGAAGAATAAAGGGTGAGGTGCTAGGTGCACATCCAGATGTGAAGCGTTTTTTGAGAGCGGTTTCTTTGTTGAGGCTGCCGTGTAGACCAAGCGTTCCGTCTTGGAGTCTCCATTTAGTCTTGGAGGCTTTAGTACGTGAACAGTTTGAGCCATTGTCACGAGCGTCATTAAAGGATCTTTCGCTCAAGGTAGTTTTTCTAGTAGCTATTTCATCGGCATGGAGAATTTCTGAATTGCAGGCATTGTGTTGTAGAAAGCCTTTCCTATTATTTTAAGAAAAGAAGGTGATCTTAAGACCAGTGCCTTCATTTCTACCAAAGGTGGTGTCGACTTTTCATATCAATCAAGAAGTTTCTTTACCTGTATTTGAAAATGATACCAAGGAGATTCAATTCAAAAGGTTGCATCTTTTAGATGTTCGTAAAGCGTTAAAGACGTATTTAAAGCGAATACAGGAATCCCGTAAGACAGAATAGGCTATTTGTTCTTTTTGGAGGTGCAAGGAGAGGGCATGCAGCTTCTAAGGCATCTATTGCTAGGTAGCTCAAGGAAGCTATAGCTTCAGCGTATTTGTTAAAGGGTAGGACAATTCCTGATGGACTTGAGGCGCATTCATCGAGGGCGCAAGCGGCGTCCTGGGCTGAGTACAGTTTGGTGCCGCCTGTGGACATCTGTAAGGCGGCTACTTGGTCATCGTTAAATTCCTTTGTAAAACATTATAGATTAGATATACAGGCAGAAAGAGATACCTGTTTTGGGTCGGCAGTGCTTCAGGCTGGCCTAGCAGATCCCACCCATTAAAGGTTTTTACTGCTCTGTTACATCCCCAGAGATTCCGGGACTATCTACGAACATCTAAAAGATGCAATCTTTTGAACTGAATCTCCTTAGCAGTATTTTCAAATACTGGTAAAGAAACCTCTTGATTGACATGAAAAGCCGACACTACTTTGGGTAGAAACGAAGGTACTGGTCTCAAAACCACCACCTTTTTGTAAAATAGCAGAAAAGGCTTTCTACAAGACAATGCCTGTAATTCCGAAATTTTTAATTCTTTATGAATAAGTACTGGGATGACTTGTATCTTTTGAACTTGCTTTTTTGTTAGATTGATTCAATCATTGAAATAATTAAAAAAATATATTTATTTATTTTATTTATTAAACATTTTTATACCACGCTTTCCAAAGGATCAAGCGCGGTTTACAAAGAACAAAGGTATGAATAGTACAAAAACAAGTACTTATTCAGTTACATGGAACTAGTGGAACTATTTACATTGATGGTTCAAATACAAAACATAGAACATATAACACTGTGAACTATATACAATTGTAGATGTTAAGAGTTGCACTAATGTGGCGGTACAATTAAGTAGTTATAGGATATTAGCTGCTCAATATATTAAATCAATGGATTGATTAGACTTAAGGAAATTATTAGGCACATAATAAAATGATTGTGCATATGCAGACTTTCAGTATTATGATTGTCCATTGCATCTAATAGGTATGAGGATAGTTTATTATAGGTTTTTGTGTTATCTTTCCAGTACTCATTTGAGATCTGAATTATCTACAGTATTTTATAAAGGCAACATAGGCACTTATGTGCCTTTATAAAATAGGCTCCCAGAACTCTCCCCCAGTAGTGCATAAATGCATAAATCTACACTTGCTCTAAAGTAGATTCACCTATGTGCAGGTACAGTATGCAGGTATAAGAGTATTTTATAAAGTATGTGCAACTCTGCTCCTGCTTTACCCATATATCACATAAAAATAGGCACTATTGCTGTATGCCTATTTTTTACATGTACTGTATATACAGTTTTTGGTTTTAAAATTGTAATTTTCCATGTGTAAAACATGCTTTGGAAGGGAAAATGCTTTATAAAATTACCCTTTTCATGCGTCAAAGTATGCTACTTAGGAAATTGCATGCAGGATGGGCAATTGTCAGACCTTTATCCAGATAATAAATATATTCATTATCTTACAGGAGTATGCAGTTATTGCTGGATTATCCAGAAGATAATATAGAAGAGACCTTTTATCTCAATTTTACAGTAAGTGTGTTATTTATTTATTTGGCTTGGATGAATCATTTAGAGGTCTGGTTATAAGCAGCCTCACTGTCCCAGAAAATCGATTGATAGCTTGAATAATTTCACAAACTTGTCCACAGTGAATAAATATTTCGATCTATGACAGTGGTATAAGTTCTAAACGGGGGCCCCAAACAAAAGCTTGCTGAGGGGCCTCCATGATGGCCCCCCCAGCCTGTCTATCTACCCTGCAATGCAGCCAGGGCTGGCCCGAGGGTTTCTGCCACCCCCTCCCCCCAAGCCGCACCACCACCGATTCCATTTGGGGAGGGGGGAGTGGGCGGCAGTATTTTAAAATTGGCGGCTTTGTGCTGCCACTTTGTTGCCCGCGACAGGCCATGTGCTTCAGCATACCATGGCTTGCCACTTCTGACCTCCCTCTGTGACAGTAAGTTGCATCAGAGGAGGATTAGAAGCAGCATGTCATGTGTGCCGAAGTATATGGCCTGCTACAGGCAACAAAGTGGCGGCACAAAGCCACCCAACTGGGTCGATCGTCCTAGACAGCCACCTAGTGGACGGGTTGGCCCTGAGTGCAGCAGACACCTTACTTTAAATAAATGTTGTACTGCCTCACGTTCCTGCTTGTAAGTAATATTTTGTTTGCTTGGCTGATATTATTTCCTGCTGCCGGGCAAGAAAAGTATTATAAGCAGAGATGGAAGACAGTGTAGCAAGTGTTTGCTGCACCCTGCCTGATGCTGCAGTGTGGGTTCCAGGGACATGTGGGGTCCCCTTCTTTTCCTAAGATTCTCCTCCACACACATACACTGCAGGATCTATTTGGGCATAATTTAGACCACTAATCCATGGGTATCCTTACTTCCCAGAGAGAGATTTCTCTGCTTATTTAAAGTAAATTGTGATTTCTTTTTGAAATCCTCTTGCCTGCTTTTGCCAACTTTAGCCTTCATATTTGGCATAAACATATATGCATATTAAGGAATCCCTGCCAGATTTTGAGAAGGAAACGTCAATGTAATTTGGTTTGCGGATCTGCAAATACAGTAGAAAAGTACTCATGGGCCTGCAAGTATCACAGTCTCACTGAATGTTACTCTTCGTAATCATAGTGGATGTTTAAGTTGGTAAGGTTATGTTGAAACGTTGCTCTGGCCAGTCATGTATACCTTAAGGTTGGAACTGTCAAAAGTTAACAGTACAAACATTTAATACAGTTTTTCATATCGAACTTAATCTGTTAATTTTACTTTTCAGTTTTGGCCAGTAGTTCTGCTTTTTCTATAGACCTTCGATATTTAGCTCATGTGAAGTTATGCTAGATTTACTTTTACAGTATTTAAATTGTTATATTGATTTATTTTAAAATAAACGCCATATCATGATTTTTGTTGATTGTGGGTCAGTAGAATCTGTACTTGAGGCATATGTATAGACATTTCTAAATGTAAAAAATAAGTAGGCTCCTAAAGGAGATGTTTTACCAGAACTTTAACCTTAAAATAAGATGACCTTTTTCGTTTTGAAAGCCTCTTTCTGCACACTTAACCTGAATCTCGAAAGGCTGAATCGACATAATGCAGCAGCGCAACGTCTCACTCACATTAAGAGGACTGTGTGACTTGGAACTGGAAACTTGTAGATAATGGTAGACTGATTATCCCAATGCAAACACTGGGGCTGATGTGTTATGGAACCCTACACTTGAGACTCTGCATTGGGCTATGGCGCAGGGTTTCTGCAAGTTTAACGATGACTTTTTGCACAGCAATGCTGTAAGCAAATAGCATGCATATCTGTTGTGCACAAAAATTTGGCATTAAACAAGGGACGCAAGCCAGAAACATGCGCGCAGGGTCCTGTGTTAAGTCTGGCATCTATGCACATGGTCTGGCTTAGCAAAAGTCCATATGAGGTGAAGTTTGACACTTAAAATGACCAGACTCCTCAACTGGCCTGACCATTGGTCCCCCAATCACAGCCCATCTCCTGGTGGCCCAGCAGCCCTAATTATCCCTAGGACATGTTATGTACTTTCGGAAAGTGTTTCTTTGTTTAGCCCTTTCGGGCTGGGTCCTCTTTTATCTGTTTTTCACCGTCTGTCATCAATAGCAACGGTCCCTATGCCATCGCTTCTTTTGTGTGTTGCACAACTCTCTTTTTTTTTTTCTCTTCCTTCCCTGCGGCTGGCACCATTGAGCTGTTTGACTTGGCCACAGCCGTCTTCCCGGACATGTCCCAGAAGTCAGCCAGCGTGTTTAAAAAAATACACCAAGCATGTTCAGACCACCTCCATCTCGGATCAGCATACCTGGTGTCTGCAATGCCTAAACTCCGACCACCAGCCCACCTCATGCAGCCTGTGCTTGCAGATGACCCGGAGGGGCCTGAAGGGTCGAAAGAAGCAGTGGGAATCCCTCTTTCGGCCGACAGATTCTGCGTCTTCAAGCCTGATATCATCCCCGGTGTCCTCGAGCATCATGGGGGCATAGCATCGAGGGAGGTCCGTGCGATCTCTAAGCTATGGGGTCCTAGAGCAAAGGCTCTCTATAAACCTTTGCCAGAAATCGACTCCATTGTCTAAGGGGACAGCTGAGCACCAGACCAAGGTCCATATGCACAGGCATCAGAGCCCTTCCCAATGTGACGTAGAGAGTGATGGCTAGGAGTGAACTACTAAAGTATCCAGACAAGAGGAATAGTCACCCAGGGTACTAGAGGGGGGGCGCCAGGAATCCACCGATTGTTCCCACTGTTGTGGATCCCCCCACAGAGGCGCCAGAGCCAGTGGCCAAAGTTGCATCTGGCGGTAGAAGCTGTTTACCTGTGGACTGCTGGGGGTGTTTGTCTTCCCATACTTGGACAACTGGCTCATAAAGAGTTCCTCCCCGGATGGTTTCCACCAGTTGGCCAAATTCACCGTCCAAGTGCTTGAGCAGTTGAGGTTCATGGTCAGCTACCCAAAGTCCCACCTCCAGCCCTTCCAAGAGTTGCAGTTCATTGGGGCTCTCCTTGACAGCACTCAAGCCTTTCTCCTGATTGGTCACCTGCAGAGACTGATGGCTCTGGTCCGCGATACCCAACAAGGCATCTGGTAACAGCCTGGAGGATGCTGGAGGTGCTTGGCCATATAGCCTTGATTGTGCATGTCACTCCCCGAGCTTGTCTGGCAATGAGACAAGCTCAGTGGACTCTAAGTACATAATGGAAACAAGCTACAGCCAGCCTCCGGGATCGGGTGGCAGTCATCAGGCCTCTTGTGCGGTCCCTGTGCTGGTGGCTGGAGCTGCAGAACATGCTCCGGGGTCTCCCATTTCGGACATCGTCCCCCCAGGAGATGCTGACAACAGATGCATCCGAATGTGGCTGGGGGGCTCATCTGGACAGCCTGTGCATGCAGGGCCTGTGGTCAAGGCAAGAGAGCTTGCACCAGATCAATTTCTTGGCGCTCTGGGCCATAGCAAATGCCCTTTGTGCATTCCAGGTTCATCTGACCAGCCAATCTGTGCTGATCCAGACAATCAGGTGGCAGTGTACTACGTCAATAAGCAAGGAGGCTCAGGGTCATACCTCCTGTGCTAGGAAGCGGTCTGCTTGTGGAGGTTTGCCATTGCTCCCAGAATGGAGCTGCGAGTGACTTATCTGCCCAGGGACCTCAACTCTAATGGACCAGCTGACCTGTGTCCAGCCACATGAGTGGACTTTCAACAGAACAGTGGTAGAGCAGATATTTTGGGAGTGGAGTATCCTGTGGTAGATCTTTTTGCCACCCTGTGCAACGCTTGAGTGGCCCAGTTCTGCTCCACGATCGGCTGGTGTCTGATGCCTTCCTCATTCACTGGGGAGTGGACCTACTGCACACCTATTTTCCCATTCCACTCTTGGTGAAGACTTTGTGAAGCTGCAGGCTGGCAGAAGCACGATGATTCTCATCGCCTCGAACTGGCATCAGCAGCCATGGTTCCCCCCTAGTTGTGGAGTCCGCTATGTGGCGTTTCAAGAGTTCATCCTAGCAGGGAGCAGAGGACCCTCGATGGGCTTGGCAGGCACTGCTTTCTGGGATCCATGCTCGTATCCCGGGTCCTGTCATATCAGCTCTACATGGGAATGTTCTTAAAGGACATCATTGGAGACCTGAGCAAGCTCTGCTCCCTCATCCCAGCAGAGCGCCTGGAGGCCTTTCCATACCCTGGCAGGGCATGCTAAGAACGTGTCCAAGTATATGGTGCGGGCAACGTATGGCACGTTTAAGTCGGTGGGCAGAGTGGCAGCAGTTGGCATAGGTGCCCACGAGCTGGCCTGACTCCAGGCCTCAGACCTGCATCAATGGGTCCAAGACATGCTGTGCACCGGGGAGAACCATTTCGGCAAGCCCGTGCAGGAGAGGGTGGCCGAAATTGAGACTGAGCAAGGGACCATTTCTCGCAAGATGGCGAATCCTGCCAAAAAGAATCATCAGGGGAAGAAGCTTTTCTACAGGCCAAGCATCACTACTATCAGAGTACCCTAGGGGCTCAACCCAAGGCACAATCCCAACAGCAACTACATCGGGTGAAGCTGCAGAAGGCCCAACATATGCCACAGTCAGGCTGGGGGGGGTGGTTCACAAGTTCTTCAGGAACACTGCCACACGCCTGATCGCCAATAGTGTTCCCCCTCAGGTGGGTGGTCAGGTCATCCACTTCGCACACAGGTGGCCTCTTATCACCATGGATACCTGGGTGCGACAGATTGTGTAAGATGGATATCTGCTGCATCTTGCCCAGTCCCTGCCTTCATTCTTCCCAGGGGAATATCCTCTAGATCCACAACACTGCTGCCTTCTCCAAATGGAGGTCACCACTCTGTTGGCAGATTTGGGCATCAAGCTGATGCCCCAGGACAAGATAGGGTAGGGGTTATACTCCCATTACTTCTTCATTCCCAAGAAGATGGGGGGAGGTTCAGGCCTATCCTTTACCTAAGGGACCTGAACTGCTTTCTGGTCTGTGAAAAGTTCAAGATGGTCTCCCTGGGTACCTTGCTCCTGTACCTCTTCAAGGGCAATTGGCTGTGCTCCTTGGATCTGAAGGATGCGTACACATACAGCCCGATCCACACCTCACATAGAAAATACCTGTGTTTCGGCCTGGGTGGCCAGCACTTTCAGTATTGGGTGCTGCCTTTCAGACTGGGTCCACCCCAGGATCTTCACAGAGTATCTAGCGGTAGTCACCACTTACCTCCGGACCCTGAGGGGTCTTCGTCTTCTCTTACTTAGATGAATGGCTGATAAAGGCCTCCACGCCCAACGACATTGCAGCATTCAGCACACCTGACGATTTGGTGTGTGGTCAACTACCCAAACTCTGTAGCTGTCGCAGCAGTTAGAATTCATCGGGGCCCTCCTGGACACCACGCAAGCCTGAACCTTCCTCCCAAAAGACCCTTTGCAGTGGCTCATGGAAGTGGTCTCCGTCCCATCCGCCAACAGCATCACACCACAGCGCAAGGGATGCTGCACATGCTAGTCCACATGGCCTCCACAGTGCATAGACCCCCTTGGCCTGGTCCAGGATGCGCCATCTCAGGGATTTAGTGGCCATGACTGCTCCCCTAGTGGAATCTCTCAGGTGGTGACTGGAGCCATGACAGAGGTCTCCCCTTCCAGTCGATGTCGCCCCACCGGACACTCTCCGCCAATGCATCCAAGCTGGGCTGGGGTGCGCACCTGGACAGTCTGTGGATACAGGGCCTCTGGTCGGAGCAGGAGAGCCTGCACCAAATCAACTTTCTGGAACTGTGACCGATTGCAAACACCCTCATGGCCTTCCATGCCCACTTAGCCAACCAATTAGTCCTCATCCAGACAACCAGGTGGCGATGTTCTACATCAACAAGCAGGGAGGTACGGGCTCATACCTCCTTTTCTCGGAGATGGTGCGCCTTTGGACATTCATAGTGGCCCATGGCATGGAGCTGTTGGTGACCTACCTGTCCAGAAAGCTCAACATGCTGGCAGACCAGCTCAACAGTCCTCCAGTCCCACGAGTGGACCCTCAAGAGCATTGTGGAATGCATCTTTCAGGAGTGAGACACTCTATCAGTGGACCTCCGCCTCACTGCACAATGCGCAGGTGGACCGCTTCTGTTTCCGCCATAGCTGCGAAGAGCAGACTGGTGTCAGATGCCTTCCTTCTGAACTGGGGGAAAGGGGTCTGATTTTATGCTTACCCCCCCCCCCCCCCCGATTCCTCTGATAGCAAAGTCACTTCTCAAGCTCCAGACAGACAAGGGAACCATGATCCTCATTACCCTGTACTGGTCCAGGCAGCTGTGGTTCTCCCTGCTGCTCCATCTATCCTTTTGGGAGCCGATCTGGCTGGGTTGTGAACCTGACCTCATCTCTCAGGCGGGTGGGACCTTACTGCATCCGAACATTCAGTCCCTGACTCTCACGGTTTGGATGCTCTGTGATTAGTCATATCTGCGTTCAACTTGCCAGGGGAGGTGACAGATGTCCTCATGGCTTCCTGCAGGGATTCCACCTGCTGTTCCTACACCTTCAAGTGGTGCAGGTTCTCGCTATGGTGTGCGGACAGGACGCTGGACCCGTTCTTGTGCTTGGTGGAAGGCTTTCTGGAGTACCTCCTGGATCTCTCCAACTTTGGCCTTGTTAAACTCTGTTCAGGTGCACTTGAATACAATTGCAGCCTACCTTCGGGGCATGGACAGGAAGCCTGTTTCCGCTCAGCTGCTGGTGGCCCGCTTCATACGGGGCTTACTCTGTCGAAGCATCTGATTTGGCCCCTGACATGTGATCTTGAGTCAGTTGCTCTTGGCGCCCTTCGAGCCTCTCACTACCTGTCCTTCGAAGTTTCTGACCTGGAAGGTTGTCTTTCTGATGGCGCTCACTTTGGCTCGCCAAGTCAGTGAGCTTTAGGCTCTGGTGGCCCACTTGCCATACATGAGGTTCCACCATAACTGGATGGTACTCCGCACCCACCTGCATTTCTTGCCCAAGGAGTCTCAGCTTTCCACCTCAACCAGTCTGCGGTGGTACCCACCTTCTTTCCTCGGCCTCATGCCAATAGGGTGGAGGCCCAACTGCACATGCTGGATTGAAAACATGCGCTGGCCGCTAACTTGAGCAGACCAGTCCTCACCAGAGTTCACAGCTGTTTGTCTCCTATGACCCAAACAAACTGGGCATGGCTGTCTCCAAACACTCAGTCTCTTTGGGTAGCGGATTGCGTATCTTTTGCCTATGCTCAGGCAGGACTGAGTCTTGAGGTCATGTCCTTGGAGTGGAGGAGTAGCCTAATGGTTAGAGCACTGACTTGGGAACCAAGAGATCAGTGTTCACTTCTCACTAGCATTACTTGTAGCCTTGGGCAAGTCACTTAACCCTCCATTACTAAAGAAGAATCCACGATATCAATGTCCCTGTTTAATGTACATTACCAAATTTAAGTTACAATGTAAACCGCTTTGACTAAATGATAAAAGTGGTATAAAAAACCTGTTAAATGAAAAAAAAAAAAAATGAAAGTCACAGCCCAGGCCATGGCTGTATCTGTGGCCAATCTGCACTTGGCCTCCAAAGATGAGATTTGCATGGCTGCTACATGGTCCTCTGTCCATACTTCACAGCCCACTACTGCTTGGACGGAGATTCCAGGCATGACAGTAAATTCAGCCAGGACATACTCTGGCATCTGTTTGAGACTTAAGTTCAACTCCTTCCCACAGGCTCTTCTGTCCGTCCAGGCTACCGAAAGAATCATCCTGATGTTAATGTTGCTGAGGATGTTTTTTTTTTTTTGAAACTTTTATTTTCATTTTACAACAAACAAAGGAACAACACACCAAAAGATACAAAACAAGTATACAATAAGGAAAAGTAAACCCATTACCCCCCACCCCGGTGCTTCTTCTCTACCCGTTTGTATCAGCATGTGAGCGCTTCCCGTTAACAGTGATTATACATCAAACAATCAAAAAATATCCACAATACAGCATGATCATGAGACAGGGATAGATACAAAGTTAGACAGTCAGATGAGAGCATTTAGCAAAATGTACATATTCATTGAACATCTTCCATTAAGACCAATAAGAAGGAGTCTGAACGGAGGAAGCACACAGACGAGGTATTTGTTCATATTTACTGTAGAGACAGGCATGATTCCACCATTCAGTGAGGCTCAGATGGGAACTAATTTCCCAGTATTACTCAATGAGGGAAACAGCAAGGCCAAGCATATAGTTCAAAAGGAGATAAGCCATTTCTTGGGAGAGAGGGGATCCCCGCAACTGGGCGAAGTCCCACTACCCTCCGTGAAAGGGACTCCTGAGAGTGCAATATAGACTAAATACGACCCCAGACCCGACGCCAGTGATACTGTAGTGCGGGATATTCATGCATGACATGAAATGAAGTAATAAACCAATGGCCACAGGACGTGTCCAGCAACCATTACCCTGAGTAGTGTTCCATATGTCTAAACTGTGAGGAATGTAAAAACACCGGTGGGCTAGAAAGAAGAGGGTCTGAGTGAGTGAGGCGGGTCAGAAACCCGTGTCCCTCTGCTCCAGATAAGGCTCCATTGCTCCGAGGTTAAAGTCACATGCAATTCTCTCTCCCATACTTTCTGCGCTATAGAGGTATCTCTAGTGATAGCATTACATAAGGTTTAGTAAAATTGGATACTACACCCGGTAAACTACCGAGAGATCGGAAGTTTCCAATCAACCTTATGCAAAGAGTGCCAATGGCGGGAATACTCTAGTGCTCCGAATGCAATGCTAAAGTTACATTGACCAGAGTCGGGAGTCAAAAGGTTGCATAGGAATATTAAAGGCACCTAAAGTGTCGAAAAACATTGGTGGATAGTGGGAGTCTAATGGGAGAGTCATACCAGGGAGTAAGGTAAAAGGAATCGGTGAGCAAAGGCCCGCTACTATATCTAGCCACACAGGTCTGCTCGGTACAGGAGCTTCCAACCAACAAGCAACTTGTTTGAGAAGAAAAGATTGAGGGAGCACTTAAATAAAATCGCCACCAAGTATTAATGGAGCATTAGCGGAGGCCGAGGCCAATTGAGCAAAACTTGCTTAGTGAGCAGGGTTGTCCACATTCGGGACATAGTGCAAATACACGTGAATTCACTATCTCCAACCTCAAGGTGTACACGGGCCCATCTACCCTCCATGTTAGCGCTAATATCAGGTACAGTAGCGTGCAAAAACTTCTTGACCAGAATGACTATCCCGTACCATTTGGAAACGGTGGGAGAGTAGGCAGCTACCATGTGAGGCCTAGCATTGAGTTTCAGTGTTTCAGCAGAGTGTAGTGCGTTTCCGAAAGAAACACCTAATCAACGTGCTCGTGTCTAAGATAGCTAAGGATTTTCTTTCTGCGGAGTGGACCAGCAATGCCTTGTACGATGAATAATAAGATTTTACATGAGGCCATTCAAAAAAGTTAAAATTCTGAGCATGATAGCACACATAGTTTTACTGTGTCCCTCAAACTGACTGTATCTGGCTGTACACATGACATAGGAAAATAAGCTAATATAATACAATGAAGCGCCCCACATTAACAAAGATAACCGCAGTACGGTAGAGGAGAAGCAAAACCCCAAAATTACTGGCGACCATGTGTCTGCGGGGAGAAACCCCAGAGAAGGCCGAAATTGAAAAAAACATATAACCTGTAGGACTGTGCGTGCTCCGAATCCGACCGAGGCACACATAATGAAGGGATAGGAGACCAAAGACATAAGTCATACAGAGAAAGAAAGAAAGTCCAGGCTATTTCTGTGCTGGGCTATGATCGCCGCATCGGGCCCTTCAAAATGGCGGACAGAGCCGGCAGATAAGAGTCCAAGATTTGGGATTAGCGCATCTGTTCTGCTTCTTTGGAGTCCAAAAATGTTGATAATAGATCAGGATCCTCGAACGTCCTGGTCTGGTTATGGAGAGTCACTCGGAGTTTCGCTGGATACAACAGGCCAAAGCGAGCCTGTAGCTGTTGAAGTCGAGGGCGAAGAGCAAGGAGTTTCTTCCGACGTTCAACGGTAGGCTTTGCCAAATCCGGAAAGAAGGAGACCTTACGACCTTCATATTCCAAATGATGATTCGCTCGAGCAGCATGTAAAATTTGTTCCACTTGTTGATATCGTAGCAAGCTAAAGATAATAGGCCGGGGGGTCGTGCGGTTGAGCGCCATGCGGGCAGGAACACGGTGTGCTCGATCGATTTCCAGTTCTCTGTGAAAAGTAATCTTCAGCAAGGAGGGAAGAGTTTTGAGCAAGAATTCTCTTATATCTCCTGCTTCCACTCCCTCCGGCATTCCAAGGAGCCTCACATTGTTGCGACGGGCGCGATTATTGCTATCTTCCAATTCCTTTTGAAGATTCTGTATCTGGCGCTCAGCCTCGTCCAGTTTGCCCAAGCGCACCTCGTGCGAGTCGAGGACCCCCGCCATATTGTCCTGCCGTAATGAAAGACCTTCAAGTCGGTCTTGGAGCACTCCAAAGTCTTCTCGCATGGCTCGAAGCGCTTCTCCATTAGACTGCACCAGTTCCTTCACGCCGCGTATTTCCTCCAAAATCTCCAGGTGCATTGCGGGGTTTTCACGAAATGGAACCATCTTCTGCGGGGAGGATACCTCCGTTTTGGAGCGTTTTCCGTGAGAAGAAGAAGGAGACCCGAAGTCCAAGCGCGCTGGTTTGTGGGCCGCCATCCCCCCCGAGGTGCCCCGGTCAGCTCGGAGCAAAATAGTAAATTTATATAGGTATTAAGTCAGGATTCTGAGTAGGCCTCTCGGGAGCTTCAACGCAAAGCGTCCTACCCGCTGGACATCAGGCTCCGCCCCCTCGTTGCTGAGGATGTTTAATCGGTTGCATACCGAAGAAGGATCTCTAATGCTGTTTCCCCAGTTGGGCTCTTTTCATGTTCGTAGCTTGTGAGGACTTCTTCTTGCTTGTTAACAGAGAAAATGTAGTTACTCACCTGTAGTAGGAGTTCTCCATGAACAGCAGGAATAAGTCCTCACAACCCTCCCACCTTCCCGTGGAGTTGTTTTTTGGCTACTAGCTATTGTATTCTACTGAGGATAAGATGGCGCCACAACGGGCGGGAAGGCAGGTGCGCCTGCGCCATTGAGGCTCCCAAAAACGTCCAGTGAAAGTTGGGGAGCATTCCTGCGTGGGGCTTCGTCGCGGACATCACCCATATGTGAACATCTGCTACAAGTGAGTAACTACGCTTTCTCAAAAAATTGAAAAA
Source organism: Ichthyophis bannanicus (assembly GCA_033557465.1). Classification (NCBI taxonomy): domain Eukaryota; kingdom Metazoa; phylum Chordata; class Amphibia; order Gymnophiona; family Ichthyophiidae; genus Ichthyophis; species Ichthyophis bannanicus. The sequence goes on from CM066034.1 coordinate 712,780,068, forward strand.
ACATTTTTGTACCTTTTCCTGAGCATTTCATTTTTCAGTTGAGTTGGTCTTGATCTTTCTTTCTTTTCCAGTATCTCATTTCCAATTTCTATTTTTCACTCTCCCTGTCGTTTCCTCCACTCCTACTTCTCTGATATTGATCTTTTTTCATCTTTTTTCATCTTTTTTCATCTTTTTTCTCTGTTTTTATCTACTGTATTTCTCAGATTATAAGTCGCTCCTGAGTGTAAGTCGCAGAGGCCAAAATCATAGTATACGTTGCCACACTATATAAGTCGCAGGTTCTAAGAATAAAGCGCAAGACAACACCTGTCTTTTTAAAGCTATATTTATTCACTTTCACTTTCTAGTAATACACTTGAATATAGTGCATAACAACATAGCAGCCCATTCCACATCAGATTTGTTCTGTATCACTTTCGGGAAAGCCATTGAAGTCCTCATCTTCGGTATCACTATGAAATAGTTCTGCATTTTCAGGTGCCAGTTCATTTTCATTATTGTCGTCTTCTTCGTCTTCATCATCTTCATCTTCACGATTATTGAGACTCTTTAGTCTTTCAGCCTTCACAAAACCTGATTTTATTATTTTACACTCACCTAGAGACTTCTGCAAAGGTGGTGTGGCACATACTGCCGGTAGCTGTAAAACAGTGTTTTCCGTGGCACATCCAGTTTTCCCATAGGTGATGCAACACAGCTTTGAATCTTCTGTTGATAGAAATGTCAAGCAATTGAAGCCTTTTTGTCATACCATCAGGAATAATAATCGAAAGTGTTCAGAGATTTTATTTTCTTCATATCTTCACTGAAATGGACTCTCATGCTATCCATGACAAGTCTCTTGAAAAATCCATCCAGCTGCTTACTGAAGCAGCGCTGCAACCATTTCAACATCATGTTCTCATCCATCCATCCTTTCTCATTCACATCAACAACACCATTGGTTGGTAGAGTTTTTCATATGGCATTGTCTTACTTTTGAATATAATAGGCGGCAGCTTCTTTCCGTTTGCACAGCAGGCCAGCACCTCTGTAAAGTGTGTCTTTTCGTGTCTGGTTGTTCTAATAGTTGTTCTAATCCCCTTTTGATTGTTCTCCCTAATGGGATGTTAGAGGTTAAGGGAACCTCATCCATGTTGATTATGAAGTCCGGTGTCACTGTGTATGTGTCTGTTTCTTTGTTTATGAATTCCTTGAAATTCCGTACTTCATGAATTCCCTGAAATTCCGGGGAGCTGCTGACACATGGTTGTTCTTTGTCAAATGCTTAATTTATTTCTTATCTTAAATTGATAGCACCACAAATGACCGACCTTGAATCCCTCAATACTCATTTCCCGGGTGTTATGAACTGCTTTGAATCACACCTGCACAGTGGACAGTGCATGGCCCTGGGCCCTCCGCTCTACGACTGAAGCTGACATGCTTCTAATTCAGACCACCATGCTTTGCGGCCACGGTTTGCCTTCTTGCTGCATTTCATCGAGGTTAATTTTCCCTGTGTCTTCCTCCCATCACTAATTTCTCAGTTATCCCAAAATTTCGCCCTGCGGCTTTGTTACCATGTCCTTTTGCATTGGTCGCTGCCAAGCTCCGAGAAACTAAAAAAAAGAAAAAAGGAGAAAAAGAAAAAGAATGGGGCTACGGGCGGGCCATGTGGCCGTCGCAGTGGACTGCGGGACTTCCGCCCCCAATATGGGCCCTTCCAGGTCCTTATAGGGATCTTCTAGATCTGCGAGTCGCATGCCTTCCTTTGTCATTGCAGGCTGTCCTCACGCGGTGACCGTAACGTCGCTCAGCTAAAAAAAGCAAACAAACAAAAAAAAGAAAAATACGTTACGTGGTAGAGGGAGCAGGACGAGGACCCGCAGTAGGCCATGTGGGGAGCAGGACCCCTTAGCAGGAGCTACAGGGTGCCGTGCTGGGAGCAGGATGTGCAAAAGTGGATGGGGTGGGCTTCCCAGCAGATATCATTAGGTTGGCAGGGATGAAGTTGTGGCACCACTGGGGCGAAGTCAACTTGATGCGGACCAAACCACGAGCAGGCTTTGTGGGAGCCTTTAGGAAGAACAGTAGTTTCTTCTTCCTTAAAACAAACAAAAAAAGAGAGAGAGAGAGAGGAGGCAGATCCTGGATCCTCCCTGAATGTCAATGTGTTGGCTCCATGTGGTTGTAGGTGATGTAATGCTGCCCCCTAGTGGTGATTTTAATTCAATGTGCGTTTTATGTGTTTTATACAGGGAGATCTTTAGTAAAGGCAGAACCAAAGGGAACAAGGTTAATAATGAAAGGGAGCACTAATAATAAAAGAAAAAAGCAGAGAAAATTTGTATCTATTAGCAGCCTGTAATGGGGAGACCACTGTGACATATGCAGGCTGGAGGATGTTGACTCCTGGAGGGATTATGCCCTGGGGAGGGGGAGGTTTCAAGTTTCCCGGGTGCCATGGTTGGTAGCACGCAGTAGATAACTTTGACCCGCAATTGTGCTTGGTACAGTATGCATCCATTGACCAGGCCATAGTGTTGGTGCAGGGATTGGGTTCTCGGGCACATTTGGCCAAAGCAGATATTGAGTTGGCTTTCCACCTACTCCCGGTACACCCAGAGCCGTCCTATCTGCTCGATTTCAGCTTTGAGGGCAATTATTACTATGATAAGTGCATGTGAATGGGATGTTCGATCTCCTGCGCGTACTTCACGCTATTTAGTTCCTTTGTGCAGTGGGTGGTTGAAGAAATCTCTGGGCCAGGAAAGGTTGTCCTTTATCTAGACGATTTCCCATTCCCGGATTCAAGCTGTGAGCAGTGCGAACAGGTTCTGACATCTTTCAAGCTTATTGTCCAGCGTTTTGAGATCCCTCTGGCAGCTTAAAAGACTGTTCGGTCCCTTGACTGTAATTACATTCCTGGGTACTGAACTGGATGTTTGAGCCCAGATTTCATGATTGCCCCAAGATAAGATTGATAAATTGCGAGCAGCCATCAGACCAATGAAGGGCACGTGGAAAGCAACGCTGGAGCAGTTCCAGTCGCTGTTCGGTCTGCTCTGCTTTGCAGCTAAAGTCATTCTCATGGGGTGGCTTTTCTGTCTGCGCCTGGCTCTGGCAACGAGAGAGGTTAGTAAGCAGCATCACTACACCAGGGTTAGTAAAAACATGCGGAAGGAGTTGGGCATATGGGAACTTTTCTTTCAGTCTTTCAATGGCATGGCATTCTGACAGGACTCCCCTGTTTTCAGCTCTGACCTCGAATTATGCACCAATGTGTCTGGTGGAGTTGTATTCGGCATATATTTCAAAGGGGCCTGGTGCTCTGAACCCTGGCTGCAGGATTGGCATACCTGCGGCACTACCAAAAATATCATCTTTCTTGAATTGTCCCCTGTAATGGCAGCCCTGTTCCTCTGGGCTCCACAATTAGCAAATAAAGCAATTACATGCCGTACAGTCAATATGGCTGAGGTACAGGCAGTGAAGGGGGGATGTATGCCAGAACGCAGGGGGTGGTGGCATTGCTATGCCAAATAGTGATGCTCTGCTTGTTGCATAACATCACCTTTTGGGCAGAGCATATCCCTGGTTATCATAACATTATTGCCAATGCCCCCTCTCAATTTAAGATGTCAACATTCCGAGCCAGTGCCCCAGGGTAGACACAAGCAAAACCCTCATCCCAGCGGCAGTTTGGGCCTTTGGCTCACCTCTTGATGGGTACCCTCTCCATGCCTACTAGACACAAATATGTGAAGGCTTGGGACCATTTTCAGGTGTTCTGTATGCAGAAGGGGATAAGGGATGGTGACCAGTTTAGGACCAGCGCTATCGTGCAAAGGATACTTGCCTGCATGGATGGGGGGGGGGGATAAGTAAATCGGCAGTGCAGAGGCGCCTGGCGGGCATCACCTTTTTTGCCAGAGCACTGGGGGAGCAGAGCCCTTCATTTGATTTTGTCATTGCTAGGGTATGAGGAGATGGTCAGCCGGGTGTTGCCGCCCACCAAACTGCAGATGCCCAATCACCCATGAGGTGCTGAGAAGGTTGGTTGTGGCCGTGGCTGCGGACACAGTCTGTCACAACATATTTGAGGCGTGGCTCTTCAGATGCGCTTTCGGGCTTGCATTCTTTGGGGCACTGAGGGTGGGTAAATTTGTGTCTCCCTCAAAATCCACACTAGGATGTGAGGGGGACTCTGGCTTGGGGATGTCAGGTCAGGAGCGGCATTTTGGAGATGCATATTCACAGATCCAAGTCCAATCTGACGGGTAGGTGTGCTAAGCTGTTTTTGGCATCCCAGCAGAGCGACTACTTACCCGGTATGGAATTTCAAGGAGTACAGCCGCATCCATCTGCCAGGAGGAGAGCAACTCCTGGTCCATGCGGATGGCACCCCACTCTCACGTTATCAGTTTTGATAGAGTCTTAAAACTGTGTATTGTTAGCGTGAGGTTAGGAGAAATGCTACGACACACACTCTTTTCGTATTGGGGCAGCTACTATGGCCGTTGGACTCAGCATAACATGGGAGCAGATCATGGCAGTAGGCAGGTGGCTTTTGAAGCGCTATAAATTATACATTCGCCTGGATGACAGATCATGATGGCCCCCACGTCACCGCCAAGGCCAATTTATAATTCATCATGTTGTCTTAACTCGTCCTCCTTGATTGGTTTGTCTTAGATACAGGTATTCCCTGAGACACAAGAAAGGTGTGGATCTGCGGCCACTCATTCGTGCATTGGGCGCAGAGGAGGACATGGGATAGACCTCAAGGCCTTAATTTGGGGATGAATATTGCAGAGGTATCCATCGTGTGGATGGGTGTACATGGTATGCTGTAGGACCAGCTGGTACACAAGAAGAGAGCGGGTGGGATCCCCTGGATCTTGGTGGTGCATTTAGGGGGAACAATCTGGCAAGCATACATAGTGTGGACCTCACCAGGAAGATGCAGAGGGACCTTCTGGCGCTAGTGGATGCTTTCCCTGGAGCCCAGATGGTATGGTCCTGCATCATACCGTATAGAGTGTGGAGGGGCGAAAGATCTCACCAGACAGTGGAAAAAACCCACTGCAAGGTGAACAGATGGATGACATGATTTATGGAGGTGACCGGGGGCAATGTATCAGGCATGAGCTAATCGAGGAAAACTGCTCTGGCCTATACCGCACAGATGGAGTACACTTATTTTATTTTATTTATTTATTTGATGTTTCTTTTATATCGCGCTATTTGCAATCAGTGCGGTTTACATATAACATTTGTCCAGTGCAGGCAAGACTGCAAAGGATTTACATTTCCACAGGGATCTTTAAACAGGGATAAACATGGTAAACTATGTACACTTTGCTGTTTTAAGCAGTCTTATCTACAGGGTTACATTGTAACTATATACATTAAATCTGACTGTTAGTTTGACATGTGACTATGGACATTCCCTCTGACAGTATGAATTGTCTGTGGTGGGGGTGCTGACCTGGGGCATGGTTGTGACTGGGTGTGGGGAGGTATCTGGATCAGCATAGTGCTGAAGAAATAGATGATGCTTCAGTGCCTTTCGGAACTCGGAAAGGCCACTGATGGTTCGGATGGCCATTGGTAGGACATTCCAACAAGAGGGCACATAGAAGGCGAAGGCTCTGCTTCTCGTGGATTGAGAGCATTTCGTGATCGCCTTCAGGAGTAAGAGAGTATTAGTGGCAGTTGATCTCCTTACTCTGTTAGGGGGAGTGATCATGACTAGGTCGGTGATGGTGGTAGTGGAGTACTTGTTGATGGCTTTATGGGTCATTGTTAGGATCTTAAAGGAGATCCTACATTGTACTGGTAGCCAGTGCAGCTGTTTCAGTACTGGAGTGATGTGAACTCTCCTGGATGCCCCATGAAGGATTCTTGCAGCTGCATTCATTGCAAGCTGTAGGGGGTTAATCGTGCTTTTCGGGAGGCAGTGCAATATTGAGTTGGCGTAGTCAAGGTGTGGCATTACTAGTGCCTGATAGACCGAACGGAAGTCTTCAGGCTCTAGTAGCTGACACAGATGTCAAAGGGTCCGGATTTTGTGATAGATTGCTTTTACCATATTGCCTATATGGGCCTTCATGTTGAGCTGTTGGTCTAACGTAACTCCTGTATCACAGGTATCAGAGATGTCACTTGTCTGACATCAGCCTGGATGTTTTCTTCTGTGTCCTTCAGGTCACGGTGGGAATGTTTTGGGATAAGGCAAAGCTTGGTCGCAGCTAAGTGCTGAGTAGAGGTCCCCCGGCAAGCAAGGAGTCGCTGTCGGTGGGCAGTGGCCTGGAATTTGGGACACAAGACTGGCACACAGCCGTAAACTGGAGCAAAAGGGGGAGTGACTAGAAGTCCTCCCCCATGCAGGGTCAAAGGGTTTCACAGCAGGGCTAGCGTGCATATGACACCTTTCCCCCTCCCCCCCCCAACACTTTCACAGCAGAGGGGAGGGGGAGAAAGTCACATCTCTGATACCTGTGATACAGGCCGGGATTGGAGCCAGAAGGTAGAACCCCTACTTTAAACAGGGTGTGAAGGCACGCTTTTACGGTTTTGCTCCTCCTTAGCACAGTGGTTAAGATGTTGGATTGTTAAGATGTTGTATGGTTTCTGGGCACCTGAAGTTAGCCAATTAATCAGAAGCAAGAAAAGGGGCGGGCTTCAACGGCACGGCCCCAAGAACAGTAGCATCCTATTAGTTGAATGTTCTGGGCTGCATTTGTACATAGTTTGGAATTGTATAGTTGCATTGGATGTGTATATTATTCCATTTATATGTTGCATTATTGTGGATACTCAATTGTTTCTGTATAGTATAGGCTTTGCTACAGCCAAGAATTTCCAATAAACATCACTTGTTGTACTCCAAAGAGGAGTCTCTGGCTTAATTCCTGGGGAGGGGAAGGAAAGGGAGGGGGAGATGGGTTCACCCACAGAACTGGCTACCCCTTGCCCGGTTGAGTACCCAGGCATGTTGATACTTGCTAAATTGTGTGACTACTTTTTTTCTGAGTAGAAATATAAACGCACATTTGGAAATGTAAAAGTATGTGCCTAGTTTCAAATCCTACCCCAACACCACTCGCAGGAGTGCCTCCCCCAGAGCAGTAAAAGTACATACAAAACGGTTTAACATGCATCTAAGGCAGGCAGTTTTATAGGAGCCCATTTTTGTGAATAGAGCATTGTTTTAGCTATGCAAATGGCTTTGAAAATGAACCTTAATCATGACAAAAGGGAGACTATTTGTGGTGTGCGTGTAAATATCCATCCATCCATCCATAGAGATGGATAAAAATGTAAACAGAAATACTGACAATTACTGAACTAAGTGGTAGGGGTCAAGTTTGGTAAGGCAGGGTATATTTCTTTAATTTTGTTTTTCAGCTTGGTAAGGAATCATAATTCAGGCAGATGAGTGTGGAACAGCTTTGTTTAAGGGTGACTCCTTTCCTGCAAAACTGTATTGTCTCCATCTCCTGAGGAGGAGGATTATTTTGGACTGTTCTGCAGCCTAAATCAGAGGAAAATCAGCATATCAGGTTTTCTCTTTCATCCTAGCTTTCACTATTTGATATGATATGTTTTATTTAAAAAAGTGACGACGTGGCTGAATGTTTCCACATTTGTGATGCAGCAACATGCAAGCCATGTCACCAGATACCGTAGTTTTCATCTGTGGGTAGTGAATTGGTATATTCTGTACCATTTAATAGATTACTGTGGAAAACTTTGGTGCAACAGAAGTTAAAGAACTGATTCCAAATGGTGATAACACCCCTGTTAATCAGCAAAACAAGTGAGTATCGTGTACAGATGTAACCTGACAAATAATTGTGCATAAAAAAATAAGCATTAAAGAGAGCAATTTTCAATCTGTGCACTTTCTCTTATGAAAATTGCCCATGTCTACAAAGGACCCATGCTTTCTGTGCAGGTGGATCTGTGCTGGAAAATGGCTCTCACAGATCTGAAAATCCAGTCGATGCATATTTATTAGCCCCATCCTAAATATGCACACAGTGATCCACTTAAAAGTACTGATGCTACGGAACTTTGCACATACTTATAGCCAGATCTAGTGAGAGTATTTTTAATACAGCCAATTTTCCTAACTAAGTCATTGTTTACCTAGATGAAATGCTTTGAAAATGGCTCTTAACAATGTCTTACTGTTTGCTTTATGTTATACACAACATATATGTTAACATAAAGTAAAACAAACAACTTAAAGCAGGCAGTTTTATAATTTAAAACTTTTTATTTCAAATTTACAGGCAGGAATATGTAGAAGCCTATGTGCACTATATATTCAGTAAATCCGTGGCTTCCTTATTTGATGCATTTAATGCCGGCTTTCACGAGGTATGTGGGGGTAAAGTTCTTCAGCTCTTTGAGCCCAATGAACTGCAAGCAATGGTGATTGGAAACACAAATTATGACTGGAAGGAACTAGAAAAAGTAAGTAATAGATTATTTTTTCTCAAGAATAAATGAAAACTTTATTTTTTAAATGCAAAGTCAAAACAATTTTTTAAGATAGCATATACCCGAGGGAAAATATTGCAAATGTAAGCTATAGTGTATTTGTCATAGAGTTTCTTTAAGGATTGTTTTCAAAAAACAATTTACATGATCATTTGAAATGGTTCAGTTTGTGAAATGGGTTTTTTCTAGGGGGTCTTAATTCCCAGGTCATAGTGTTTAGACTTGAAGCTTCCACTCTATTCTGTTTAGAAGGTAATTATTATAATAGGCTGCCTAACTTATCTGTCAAATACACCAATTCTCAAAAGTGCATAGACTTTCTCTAAGAAAATTTTCATATGGAAAATGCCCACACAAATTTACACCTGCTGTTCAGTGCAAGCAAATTTCCCAACTTACTTTATGTGTATTTGTATGTGTTTATAAAATGCATAGGCATCAGAATGAGGTAGGCCACATGGGCCCTGGCCAATTTTGGCCTGCCTGGTGCCAGCAAACTGCGTGGATGCTGTGATTGTGGCCTTTCCCCCTCCTGTCCTGCCCACGGGGATCCCATCTCCCGTGGGCAGAAGAAAAGAGAGCAGCCACAATTTTGGCAAAAACTCCTCTTCTGCCCGCCGGAGAACAGATCGCCACAGAATAGGAGAGGAAGGTCTGAACGTGCCCTCCATACAGGTTGTCTTGCCTGTGGGGATTTTGTCTTCCATGGGCAGAAGAGAAGGGAATGGCCGAGATCGCAGAAAAGATGACTCCTGTCTGCTTGTGGGAGATGGAAGCAGACAAGGAGTTTTTGCCACGCTCCTCCTCTTCTGCCTGTGGGGATCGGGAAGGGAAGGCTGCGGGGGCTAGAGGTGAAGCTTGGGGCAGAGCTAGGGCCCTCCCAATCATTTGGTCATTCCGTCGCCCCTGATAAAGTGTGTATGTAATTACTAATCCTGCCCCCAGGAATGCCTCCACTCCTGGGGCAAACTAATCCTGCCCATGGAAAATGCCCTTTAAAACTGCTCCTATGGAGGGTAATCTGTGGAGGCACATAGATGAATTATGTTGCACCTCTCTCATAAAGGCTTTATATGCATCTGTGCGCCTTTCATGTCAAGGCCACCAGTTTCAAAATTACCCTAACAGAGAAGTTTTCATTCGACCTGCATAGCTGCAAAGTATGAGGGTACTTTTGCTTACTAAGAAAATTACCCATACACTTGCATCCTCTTTGTGCAGGTATTTGATTTTCACTTAAAGTGCGTATTTTTAAAAATATAAAAGTGCAGATGTGTTTGTCTCAGCCCTGGAAATACTTCTGCTCGCATTTAGTGACAGCGGCTTCTGCTTTACACATAGGCTTAAATATCTTTTGCCTGGTGCTGATTTTGAGGCTGTGTTTCAGTCCTTAGTGGGCTTGACTACTGTAATTCCATCAATTTTTGGCTTACCTACTTATTTACTGGAGTCTTTACAGTATTAAGAACACTGCCACCCATTTAGTAACTGGCTGTGGATTTTGTGAACATACGACATGTAGTCTTCATTCTTTACATTATGCAGAGAGCCAAATTTAAATTTTATTCTCTGATTTTTAAAATCTTGGCCAGAACTGGTCTAAGTTCTTTGAGATACATTTGTGTTGTGTTCTCTTTTTTGCGTTCATAAGTCATCTAGGTTAAGGAAGTTAAAGGTCCCCTCTTTAAAAACCACAAGGTTTTCAGTCATTGGAATTCTGCACTTTCTGTGGCTGGTCCACAAGGAAAAATTTGATCTTGCCTGCTCATTTTCTTGAGTCTACCAGATGAATCCAGAATGAATGGATTAGGCCTGTCAGATAGCAGATGAAGACAGACTACTAAAGCTTGTGAGCTCTACTCTATATAGGGCACTGTGCTGCCACATGCTCCTCAGTGTTTTCTGTAACAAAGCAGAAGGAGATAGCCCTCTAATACCAACCTAATCCTAAGGAGAGTGGAAGAAACTCAAAATTCCATGTAAGCATCCGAGAGCTCCCAAAGTAACTTTTCAGTGATGCAGCCTAAGAACTTGCTGTACTGGTAGAATAAACCAATAACCCATACATCATTATCAACAACTTAAGGTCGGCCTCTGAATTGGTCTAGTAGATTCAAGGAAAGAAAATTAGCAGATAAGACCAAATTTTTCCTTCCTTATTGTCTCATCAGACCAGTCCAGAATGAGTGGGATGTAATGGAGCACTCCCTTATTCAGGGCGGGACCTAACATTGAAAACTGCAAACCTTCTTTCTTCAGGTTGCAACCATTCTGTGGTGACCCCAAAACCACAGAGCTTTCAAAAAAACAGACCACCACAGCGGTATTACCCTTCCTAAGGGCACTTGGGAGGAATACCAGCAATTATTTATCCTTTAGTTATTCAGAAAGGAACAATAACCTACCATAGTGCCAACTGCCTGACCACTATCAGGAAGAAGCAGCTGCATACTACCCTGATCTATAAGACCTGATGAAATTTCTATCCACCATTTGCAAGGGGAACAGGAAGAACTCTTAAATATCTGAAGGCAGTCAGACCTCAATGGAGAACATAAAACTGTCTGACCCACAATAATTGTGAATGCAACCACAGCAGGCAGCTAGAAGCCAGGGGTCAACATAGAAACCCCTAAGAATGGCTCATCAACATCCAAAGCTCCTTAACAATGCCTGTCAAAGAGATGTCACTTACAATCACTATCTCACAGTGGTCTTAAATAATTTCAGTCCAAAGAAGAAATCTGAAGAGAACAGAAGGAACTTGCCTTATTACAGCCCAACTCAGGATCCAGTTGTTGTTGTTGTTAAGTGCCGTCGAGTCGTAGTCGACTCATGGCGACCCTCTGGAGTAACAGGGTGATAATCACCCCTGAAAGGTGCCTGAGGCTAAAAATAAATCCTGAGCTGTTCCTGCAGATGATCTGAACAAGGAGCTCTGAGAAGGAGAGACTTCCTGTTTCCCACAACTGGGCTCTCTAACCACCAAGGCGGTAGAGAGGGTAGGAAGTTTCGGTTGGAATTAGATGAAGAAAGGGTCATAAGAGGGCTAGGGTGGGGGAAGGGGGATACTAAAGGCTTTTGAGTACGGTTAACCTAAAAGTAGCTTCCCTGAATGTGAAGGGGCTGAACTCATGAGGTTGCAAGTTAGGATAGAGCTGATCCAGAAAACACACCTGTTAAAGATGAGTAACTGGTGAAACATCCCAGATTTACAAAGGGATGGTGGGCAACTAATACAGGAATGAGGAAAAATGGGGCAGTAGGGATTATTATACCAACAGATTTATCATTTAATATTACCCAAGTTGAGAGAGATCCCAAGGGGCTTTATATAATGGTAAAAAGGGGTGAGGGCTCCGATGGGGCCCGCATGGAGCATTTCCCCAGTTTTCAAAGAAAGCTTTTGGGACATGCTATCACGCATGCGTAGTTCCCTTCACACCCAAGGGTGCCATCTTGCTCAGTCTTCTTTTTTTCTGCACAGCCCAATGGACATCTGTCCAGTTTCCCCGGAAAAAATCCTTGCTATATCCTCAAAAATAAGTTGTTCCTGGTTGGCATAATAATTCCTCTTCCTGCCTCAAGTTGGCGCCAGGCCTGGCACTGTTCTCAGCTCTTTTCTCATTTTTTGATCAAGGCTTTACTCGCCCGGCGTTCCTGTCCTTTTTCACCTGGGGTTTGTGACCCCAGCTGGGTGTGCCCCATCATGTCCCCCGGTGGCTTCAAAAAATGTAACCGCTGCAATAAAACTGTCACCAATACCCACAACTGCTGTCTGCGCTGCCTGAGACCCAGACCATGATAGCTCCTCTTACGACCTGTGCCAAGCCATGATGCCTAAAACCAATAAAAAGAGGTCGGAGTTGCAGGAGAAAATGTTTCCCAGGTCTGACTCTGCACTGGTCTCTCCGATGCTGAGCTGTCAGGAATTGTATATAACTGAATACTGAGCCTTGTAGGAGAAGATTCAGCAATATTTGGATGGGGTGGAACTAAAAGGTCAGGTAAGCTCATGAGGTGCTGATGGCAATTGTCTTTGCTGGGTTGTAAAGCACAAAGCACCAAGCTAGATGAGTATACAGTAAAATTTTTCAAAATTAATTGAAGTTTTGGCAAGGGTGTTTAATAGAATACTCAAGAATACCTTTCTTCCTGGCTCATTGTGGAAGGTTGGGGTGATAATACTCTATAATGAAGACAAGGATCCAACTCTATGATTCATACACGCCTTTTCCTCTGTTGTGTATAGATTTTAAAGTGCTTAAAAAAATTCTGGCTACATGTCTAATGCCGCGGGACATATAAGCAAAACCAAATAAAGGAAGGAAGGCCTACTCTTATTCCTGCAGTAACTCAACTCTAACTTTTCTTAGATTCAGCTAGGCCTTTATGATCTTAAAATAAAACATATAGATAGTCTTTTTCCCACCTACTCACTCCAGGAAAATCCCTTAATATATAGTTCTCCTTGTTAAGAGAGAGAATGAAATTTGATGCCACATTCTGTTTTCATCAAGAAGCAATTATCCCTTAAAATATAATAGCAGGTCATTGGGAAACAAACAAAAATAATAGCATAAAGTATACCAAATAATCCTGAAGACCTTTATATTAATTTACGTACTCCTACTTCATTGACAACTTTAAACAACTAAACTCACTAATACAAAGATGCAGACAACAGTCTTAGGAGCAAGATGGGGGCTATAGTCTTTTTGCATTGCATGCCACATGTATGATTATCTCCCAGCTGGTGAGAAGTCGTGTGTGCATTCTGTGCATAGAGGTCCTGGCTCTCAGAGAACGAATCCAATCTCTGGAAGTCAGACTAGCAGACCAGAGGAGCCGAGGAAGACAGAGCTTATAGAGGAGACTTACAAGGACATAATAGAAAGGTCCTACCTCCAGTCTGGCAGCCTCTGTGCTATCGTGGAGGAGAGAGGTCACCTGGAAGAAGAGCATCATCTTGGTGTGGCAGGAAATTATCCTATAACCAGGATCTACCCTTCAGGAGATGCAGTAATCTCTTGCCTCAAAGATGTGTCTCTAGGGGCTTCTGCTCAGGAAGGGTTAGGATAACTGTTTTAGTTGGTGATTCGATCATTTGAAGGATGCTATCAAAATAGGGAGGTTAGGCATCCCAATAGAGATGGCAGTAAAGGCAAAAGTAATCCAGTTGCCCTTAAGTAAACTGTAGACAGAGTTGAAAGATTACAAATTACCCATGTTAACTGATAAGTTGTCAATTTGAGCAAAAAGCATATTTTGAAATACCTGTATACAAATGCTAGAAATCTTAAAAAATAAACATGGGAGAGTTAGAATATATAGCATCAAACGAAAAGGTAAATATAATTGTCATCTCAGAGACTTGGTGGAAGAAGGATAACTAATGGGACACTTATACCAGGGTACAAATGATAGGGTAGATCAAATAGGTGGAGGGGTGGCATTAGAGGCAATCAAGTCAAAAAGGATAAATGATTAGGAAATAAACTGTATTGTAGAATCATTATAGATAGAAATTGCATTTGAGAAGGAAAAGGGATGGGGGGAGGGGGGTGCGTACTACCATCCACATGGCCATAATGAACAGAGAGATGATGACATGCTAACAAATTAGGGAAGATAACAAAATTGACAGCACAGTAATAATGGATGATTTTAGTTGCCCTGATATCGGCTAGTGGATTGTCATATCAGGACGTGCTAGGGAGATACAGTTTCTAGATGAAACAAACGACTGCTTTATAGAGCAGTTGGTTCAGGAACAGACACAATGGGGAGAGCTATGTTGGATCTAATCCTTAGTGGAACACAGGATTTGGTATGAAAGGTGAGAGTGTTGAGGCCACTTGGCAAAGTGATCAAAACATGAAAAAATGTGATTTAATAAAAGGAGGGAGAACAAGGAAATCTATTCTTCTAGTATTTAACTTTCAAAACAAAGACTTTAAAAATCAGAAAATGGTTAAGAAAACCTTAAAGGAGCAGCTGCAAAGGTTAAGAGTTTACATCAGGCCTAGACATTATTTAAAAATACCATTTTGGAAGCCCAGGCCAGATGTATTCAATGCTTTAAAAAATAGTGGAAGGAAGGCCAGATGACTGCCAGCACAATTTAAAGGTGATGTGTGAAAAGCTGTTATCGCCAAAAAACCTTTCGCAAATGGATCCAAATGAAGAAAACATGAAACAGAAAAAGCACTGGCAAGTTAAATTCAAAGCCCCAATAAAACAGGAAAGAGAATTTAAAAAGAAGCGTGCTATGGAAACAAACTTGTAATAAAAACGTTCAGGTACATTTGAAGCAAAAGGCCTGAGAGGGAGTCAGTTGGACTATTAGATGAGGTCACTTTTGGATCCTGCTCTGCTTAGTCTCCTATGTGTTTCCTTACCATTCCCCTAGTTATACTTTATCCTTGTCTTCAGCTGTGCTGTCTGTCTTGACTAGATTGTAAGCTCCAGTGAGCAGGGACAGTCTTTGTACAGCACTGCATACACCTTGTAGCGCTGTACAAATCATAAGTAGTAGTAGGGGAACTCTCAAGTAGGACAAGGCCATAGCAGAGAGACAAAATGAATTCTTTGCTTCGGTCCTTACTGAAAAAGATATAGGGGAGATATTCATGCTAGCAATAATATTTAAAGGTAATGAATCAACGGAATTTAAAGAAATTCTTGGTTAATTTGGAAGGTGCAATAGGGCAATTTGACAAATTAAAGAGTAGCAAATCAACTGAACCAGATGGTATACATCACAAAAAAAAAAAAATTGCAGAGACTGCATTTGATCTCTCTGCTGTGGCCTTGTCCTCTCCTGAAAGTTCCCCTTTGCCTTGTTCTCTGTGATGTATACCATCTGGCCCAGGAGATTTGCTACTCTTGAATTTGTCAAATTGTCTTATTAGTAATGTGCAAGCTATCATTAAAATCCATCTATGGTAACTGAAGAATGGAGAGTGTCCACTGTAACACCAATTTTTAAAAAGGGTTACAGGGGTGAGTATAACATCAGTGCAGACAAAGTAGTAGAAACCATTATAAAGAACAAAATTACTGAACATATAGTCATGGTTTAATGGGACAAATTCAATATGGATTTAGCAAAGGAAAGTCGTGCCTCAATAACCTGCTATTTTTTTTAAAGATGTAAATAAACATGTAGATAACTCTATATCCACTGGCTCGCATTTATCTGGGTTTTGAGAAAGCCTTTGACAAGGTTTCTCATGAGCAGCTTGAGTAAATTAAAAAGTCATAGGATAGGAGGCAGTTTCCTGAGGTGGACTAGAAACAGGTGTTGGTTCCCTTGCTATTCTATCTTCCAAAGGCTTTTGCCAGAAAATGGCAACTGGCCCACACTGGTTTAGCCTCCAGAGATAACTAATCTGTGCAAATCGCATCTCTCAAAGGAGTAAATAGAAAGCCAAATGCTTTGCTGCACAAATGGTTGCAATGCCTGTGATGCCTAGGCAGAGAAATGGATCTTCTAAAAATAAAATAGTTGGACTATGCATCTATGATAACTATGAAGTCCCTTGGCTGCAACAGCATGAGGAAAATTAACATTACTCAGATATAGTCTTGGGGTCATGCCAGCCATGATCCCGAGAGCATCCAAACACTAGAAACTCTATGGGCTGCTGCCAGCACGGCCACCAGAGCTTGTTTGAGGGAGCCTGATGCTCCTGGCACTGACAACCTTGCTCACCTCGAAAGAGTAGACACTATGTGATGCTCCAGCAAGGCGAATTGAGCTCATCCTACTGCTGCTAAAAAGCTGCTGTGCCCCTAATGCTGCTGACGTAATAACCAGGCCGTGCTCCAGTGCACTGCTTCTAACATCCTGCAAGACCCCTCAGTCTCTCTCCATTCTCTGATTTGCTGGTACAGTATACTACCCTGCATAGTAAAATTTCCTGACTCTCTCTCATTGCGGTTCCACCCAGCTTACCTCAGCAGCAGGATGGCTCTGACTCCACAACAGAAAAAACACCCTTCTTTAATGAAGTTACTAGTGGGGGAGGGCAGGAAGGAAAGCTAAGAAAAGAAAACGAGAAAGGGATAGGACCTGGACTATTCCCTAAGGTAGGCCTCTACAAATTTTCTTGAAATCTAGGAGCCAGCCGACAAGATCTGTCACAGTGCCCCATCCCCCAAAAGGTATATCGCAGCTCTATTTAAAGGTTTGATTTTCTGTGGGAAAAGAGAGCTTAATAAATTGGGCCTTAACATGCCATTAGACAGTGCCAACAAAAAGGAGAGGCCCTTTTCTCCCAGCACCAGTGAGTATGGTGTCAGCTGTACGCAAGGCATCTTCATTTTTTTGCTTCATATATTAGCATGGCCTAGTAATATATACCGTATTAAAAAAAAAAAAGAGAAGCTTCCATAGCTCCTGGAACCTGACTTCACATACACATACTCTGTCTCTCATAGCACCCCCCCCCCCCCCACACACACACACAAATTTCACCCATTCTCTCACACATAGCCTAGCCGTCCCGTCCCCCAGCAATCACCCAGGCTCTCTCTCATATAGCACCCCCACAATTACCCCAGTCTCTCTCCTACACAGTCCCCCTTCATCATCCATTCTCTCTCTCCTTGTCCCCTACCCCCTTCCATCACTCTGCATGTTTCTCTTACTGCCCCCCTCCCCCAGCCCCAGCTCCCCTCCCCCAGCCATCATTTGACATGTGTTTCTCACTGGCCCCCTCCCCTAGCCATAATCCAATATATCTTAACCATCCTCCCATGTTGTTAGCTTCTCCACCACGACTGGCTCTGCAGTGCAGGAAGTTTGCTGAAGTCATGATACTTGAAACCACAAGATCAGCAAACGTCCTCCACCCCATGGCTCAAGCTACCTGCAGAGTCCATCATGGTGGAGCAGCAAACAACACAGCAGGAAGAGTAAGAAATATCGGATGAAGGCTGGGGGAGTGGGACAATGAAATTCTGGGCACCGAAGTTCAATTTATAGTCACCATGGCGACCTGGCGTCTAGGATTTTTCAAGCCCTGCCCTAAGGGCTCACAGTGGCCTTTCCACTGTTGTCTTCATTTACACAAATAGGTAACCAGTTCTCCAACTGACCCTAGGAGTCTAATACACCAATCTCCATGAGAATGCTGCACAGTATGCCTGCCTACCATCTGCTGGAAATCGAGAAATACCACGGAGCACGCTGCTACAAAGGTGCCTGTGTAGAGTAGAACTTATAAACATAGACCAGCATAACCTTGTTCTGGTCTGGTCTAGTGAGATAATAAGGAAGACTATAACGTCATACCTGAATTGAAACCAGATTCATTCCTTAGCTTTTATGAAATGCTTAGAAAGCATTTTTATTCAAGAAAGATTTTGGTTCATATGACCTTGCTCTTTGAGAATGGTCTAATGTGGATCATATTTTAGCTTGATTTTTGCGTTTGTAACTTGATTTTGTTTCTTGTTTATAGTTTTTATTCATATCTGGATGACAATTTGTTCCATATATTTGTCTGTTTTGTTTTGCCTCTTTTTCTGCTTTATGCATTTTTTTCCAATCTACGTGGGAAAATATTATGAATTGATGGACTATAATTTTTTAAATAGCGTGGTCAGTTTTCAGTTGGCCAAATTACGTAGGTAAATTACTTTTTGCCTACAGAAATTGCTTTGAAAGTTGCCTTCCAAATGAAAGACTAAAGAAACATACACCTCAAGAAAATGTATTTCTCCAGGAACAAGCAGGAAGTCAGTCCTCACATATGGGTGACGTCGGCGCCGATGGAACCCTCATGCAGAGCAAATCCCCAGCTTTCAAAGAAAGCCTTTGGGATTGCATCGCGCATGCGCGGTCCCCTTCCTGCCCAAGAGTGCCATCTTGCTCAGTCTCCCTTTTTCCACGGAGCCCAACGGACGTTGTCCCAAATCCCTCGCGGAAAAAGTGCGTCAAAACTCGAGAAGAATTTTTCTCTTCAACGCCGGTTTCCCTTCCTGCCTGGGCTCAGTACACCCGGTATTGAGTGCGGTCTATTTTTGCGTTTTTGTCCTTAGTGACTAGCGTTCACGCTCTTTTTTTATTTTCACTGGCAGCATGGTCCTTCGACCTCGCAGGGGCCCTTTTTCCCCCGATAGCTGCCAGCGGGTTTAAAAAGTGTGATTGATGCAAGAGGTTGATGTCCCTCACCGACACACATGACTGCTGTCTCCGATGCCTTGGGCCCGACCATGACCTTAAGGTCTGTGGCCCGTGTGGGAAGATGTCCTCTAAGGCACTTAGAAGTAGGCAGCAGCAGCGTGAAAGGATTTTCTCCGAGTCTGCATCCCCCCCCCCCTGGGTCCAGACCTCATCAGAGGCCTCGACATCTTGGGAACTGTCTGAACCTGAGCAACGTCGAGGATCTTCTGAGCAGGGGTCTCCCTCCCGGGAACACCAAAGGAAGAAGAAACCCATGAGGGCGGCATCGTTGGATACCTCCGATCGCCCTTGGCCCTTGAAGGCCAGGTCGCAGAGTCCTGACCACCGCCCCAGGTCCTCGGAATCGGAGCGGCCTGCGAAGATGCCTCGCACAGAGCTGGAGACGCTGAGAAAGGTAACTGCTGTTGCCCTCTTGGATTCCCCGCCAGGGGAGCTGGCATCAGGCCCGACAGCATCGGGACACGAGCTGGAGGCTGCAGAGTCTTCTGATCTCGGTCTCAGGATGATGGCCCTGGAGCGCAGCATGTCTGCCTTCGTGGAGCAGCAGCAGGCACTGATAGCCAGTCTCACCAGTCCATCCGCCCTGACCACTGGAACCTCGACGTCCAAGTCGACCCCCAGAGGCCGAGTCGATCCTCGAGACTCTTCGGACTCGAGTCGATCCTCGGCCAAGGTCTCCCTCAATCTCCCGCTCAGGACCGAGGTCGTCGACGCCGGTGCTCTCGGCGTCAGGGCGGTCGGGGGGAGCCGCTCGATTCCTCTGCGGAGGGATCTGGATGGGAGACAGAAGATGAAGAGTCCCCAGACACCCATTGGACCCGGTACGTCCCATCGGACTCACCGGGTTTGGAGCCTCATAAGATATGCCATACTGGGTCAGACCAAGGTCCATCAAGCCCAGCATTCTGTTTCCAACAGTGGCCAATCTAGGTCATACGTACCTAGCAGTTTCCCCAAGGGACACAGGTTCCACAATGCTTGTACTGGTTCAAGCATTGATATCCTGGGTCCCTTCTTAATAATGGTTTATGGACCTTTCCTCCAGGAACTTGTCCAAACCTATTTTAAACCCAGCTACACTAACAGCCTTTACTACATCCTCCGGCAACAAATTCCAGAGTTTGATTACACGTTGAGTGAAAAAATATTTTCTTTTATTAGTCTTAAATAGTTTACCCTGTAGCTTCATTGCATGTCCCCTAGTCTTTCCATATTCTGATAAGGTAAACAATCGATCTACGTTTACCCGTTCCACTCCGTTCATTAATTTATAGACTTATATCATATCTCCCCTCAGCCATCTCTTCTCCAGGCTAAAGAGCCCCAACCTTTTTAGCTTTTCTTCATAGGAGTAGCCTTCCATCCCCTTTACCATTTTGGTGGCTCTTCTCTGAACCTTTTCTAAAATCGCTATATCCTTTTTAAGATACGGCGACCAGAATTGCACACAATATTCAAGGTGCGGTCTCACCATGGAACGATATAGAGGCATTATAATATCTTTTGTTTTATTTTCCATTCCTTTCCTTATCATACCTAGCATTCTATTTGCTCTCTTGGCCGCCGCTGCACACTGGGCCGAGGGTTTTAACAAGGTATCCAAAATGACGCCTAAATCTTTTTCCTGGGTGGTGGTTCCTAATGTGGAACCTTGCATCGTGTAACCATAGTTTGGGTTGTTCTTCCCTAGGTGCATAACCTTGCACTTCTCCACATTAAATTTCATCTGCCACTTTGATGCCCAGTCTTTCAATTTATCAAGATCCTCTTGCAATTTTCCACAATCCTCCTGGGTTTTAACAACTTTAAATAGTTTTGTGTCATCTGCAAATTTGATAACCTCACTTGTTATTCCACTTTCCAGGTCATTTATGAATATGTTAAAAAGCAGCGGACCCAGCACAGATCCCTGGGGTACACCACTATTCACCTTTCTCCATTGGGAAAATTGGCCATTTAGCCCTACCCTCTGCTTTCTATCTTTTAACCAGTTCCTGATCCACAGTAGTACACTGCCTCCTATCCCATGACTCTTTAGTTTTGCCAAAAGTCTCTCATGAGGGACCTTGTCAAAGGCTTTCTGAAAGTCCAGATACACAATATCAACCGACTCACCTTTGTCCACCTGTTTATTCACTCCTTCAAAAAAACATAACAGATTAGTAAGACAAGATCTTCCTTGTCTAAAGCCATGTTGGCTGTCTCCCATTAGGTCGTGACTATCTACATGCTGAGTAATTTTATTCTTTATGATGGTTTCTACCATTTTTCCCGGTACTGATGTCAGGCTCACTGGTCTGTAGTTTCCCGGATCACCCCTCGAACCCTTTTTAAAAATTGGTGTTACATTGGCGATCCTCCAATCCTCAGGTATTAGAGATGATTTTAATGATAGTTCACAGATTACTGATAGCAGGTCTGCAATCTCAAATTTCAGTTCTTTCAACACCCTTGGATGTATACCATCCGGCCCAGGTGATTTGCTACTCTTCAGTTTATCTAATAGTTGTAAGACATCTTCCCGATGTATCGATATTTCCTTCAATTCTTCCACACCTTTAAATACCACTTCAGTCATGGGTAACATCCCTACATCTTCCTCAGTAAAGACCGAAGCAAAGAATTCATTCAGTCTCTCCGCTATCGCCTTGTCGCCTCTTAGTGCTTCTTTAACCCCTTTATCATCTAATGGACCAACTGACTCTCTCACAGGTTTTTTGCTACGAATGTACTTGAAAAGGTCTTTATTTCGCGTTTTTGCTTCCGCAGCAAGCTTCTTCTCAAATTCTCTCTTTGCCTGCCTTATCAATGCCTTGCATTTGACTTGCCAGTGCTTGTGCTGTTTCCAGGTTTCATCGTTTGGCTCTTTTTTCCATTTCCTGAAAGATGCTTTTTTGGTAACAGCCTCTCTGACCTCACCTTTAAACCATGCTGGCAGTTTTTTGGACTTCCTTCCACTTTTCTTAAAGCGTGGAATACAGCTGGTCTGGGCTTCCAAGATAGTATTTTTCAACAACACCAAAGCTTGATGTACGTCTTTAACCTTTGCAACTGCTCCTTTTAGTTTTTTCTTAACTGTTTTCCTCATTTTATCATAGTCTCCTTTCGAAAGTTAAAGGGTAGTACTGTGGATTTCCTTACTATCCCTCCTCCACTAATTAAATCAAAGGTGATCATGCTATGATCACTATTGCCAAGTGGCCCCAACACCCTTATCTCTTGCACTACATCTGGTGTTCCACTAAGGACTAGGTCTAATATTGCTTCCCCTCTGGTTGGTTCATGAACCAGCTGCTCCAAGAAGCAGTCATTTATTTCATCTAGGAACTTTATCTCCCTAGCATGTCCTGTTGTGACACTGACCCAGTCGATGCCGGGGTAATTGAAATCACCCATTATTATTACTGCACTGTAACTTTTGCTAGCTTCCTTGATTTCTTTGAGCATTTCATCATCCATTTGTTCATTCTGGCCAGGCGGACGATAGTACACCCCCACTGCCATCGCCTTCCCCTTTTTACATGGAATTTCAATCCATAGAGATTCTACAGCAAATTTTGTTTCTTGCAAAACTTTAATCCTTTCTGACTCAATGCCCTCTCTAACATAGAGCGCAACCCCTCCACCAATTTGGTCAGCTCTATCATTACGATATAGTTTGTACCCAGGTATCACAGTGTCCCACTGGTTGTCCTCCTTCCACCATGTCTCTGATATTCCAATCATATCTAACCTCTCGTTTAGTGCTATATATTCTAACTCTCCCATCTTGTTTTGTAGACTTCTAGCATTTGCATACAAGCATTTTAGAGACTGTATTTTATTCATATTAATTTGGCTATTGGTAGACATGGGTAATTTGGGATCTTTAAGTTCTGTCTGCTCCATACTCGAGGGCATTTGGGCTACTTTACTCTTTTTTGGAACCTCTCTGCTTTTTGTAGTATCCTTCAAGGATACATTCTTCCGAACCATGCGCTCTTGGGCGACTGTCGGCTTTCCCCTATTATCTAGTTTAAAAGCTGCTCTATCTCCTTTTTAAAGGTTAATGCCAGCAGCCTGGTTCCATCCCGGTTAAGGTGAAGCCCATCTCTTCGGAAGAGCCCCTCCTTTCCCCAGAATGTTCCCCAGTTCCTAACAAATCCGAACCCCTCATCTCTGCACCATTGTCTCATCCACGCATTGAGACTCCGGAGCTCTGCCTGCCTTTTGGGTCCTGCGCGTGGAACGGGAAGCATTTCGGAGAACGCTACCCTGGAAGTTCTGGATTTCAACTTCCTACCTAAAAGCCTAAATTTAGCTTCCAGAACCTCCCTACCACATTTTCCTATGTCATTGGTACCGACATGTACCAAGACAGCAGACTCCTCCCCAGCACTATCTAAGACCTTATCTAGGTGGCGTGTGAGGTCCGCTACCTTCGCACCAGGCAGGCATGTTACCAGGCGATCCTCACGTCCACCAGCCACCCAGCTATCTACATGCCTAATGATCGAATCACCAACTATAACTGCTGTCCTAACCCTTCCCTCATGGGCACTTGGCCCTGGAGAAACCTCCTCGGTGCGAGAGGGGTTTACATCACCTGGAGGACAGGTCCTAGTTACAGGATCACTTCCTGCCACACCAGGGTGATGCTCTCCTGTCACGTGACCTCTCTCCTCCATGGCAACAGGGATGCTGCCAGACTGGAGGTGGGACTTCAGGACTATATCCCTGTAGGTCTCGTCTATGTACCTCTCTGTCTGTCTTATGTTTTCCAAGTCTGCTACTCTAGCCTCTAGAGAACGGACTCGTTCCCTGAGAGCAGAGAGCTCCTTGCACCTAGTGCACACGTAAGACCTCTCACCAGCTGGGGGAAAATCATACATGTGACACTCAATGCAAAAGACTGGAAAGCCCACATCCCGCTGCTGGACTGCTGTCTGCATCTTAGTTTTAAGTTTGTGTTTAGATCTTTACGTTCTTTATGTACTAAAGGGTGCTATGGATATTTATACCACTAAAACTGTACCTAAGAAGTTTAATATACCTTGTTCACCTGAAGCTTAATTAATCTCAGGTCCTTAGTGTATGACTGATTTGGGTAATGAGCTTCACCTGAGAGCACCTCCTGTCTTTTAAGTTGTGCAAGTACCTATAAAGCTGTGATTATCCCAGGGGAGGGTGGGTGTGGGGAGGGAGGGAGGGATATAACACTTATTAAAAAAGGGCTGCTACACAGTACCTTGTCCTGTGCCGCTGAGGTAAGCTATATTCTGATTTGATTTAAATTATAGCTCTTTGCTGCTACTAGGCTCTAACCTATTAAGAAATTTAAACTACAAGCTCTCTGCTGGATTCTAAATTTAACCAGAAAGCTTTCTTCTGTGTTTTAATTTGAAACTAAAAGTACTTTGCTGATGCTAGGCCCTGAGTGACTATGAAATTTAAACTACAGCTGTCTACTGGGTATGAAAGGTAACCAGAAAGTTCTCTTCTGTGTTTTAAATTGAATCTTAAACTGTTGCTACTAGGCCCTGACTGATTTAACAAAAAAAATAGTGGGTTCACAGATTAATTAGCTTTAAAAGAAAAAAAAATTCCTTTCAGAAAAATTCCCAGAAGTATATACTCACAATTTCAGATTTCTCTCCAGAAGTAACAGCCCCCCTTTCTAGTCCTTCAAGGTACCCTCTGGAGGATACCCGGTTCTCGGACTTCATCAGGGACATGGCCAAGGCTTTGGCATTCCTGGCGGACACCGAGGAGGAGCCTCGAGCTGAAGAGCTCAAAGCCCTCCAGTATGGCTTTCCCCCGAGGGAAGCCCTTACTGTGCCGGTTCCTCCGATGCTGGAGCGGCTGATGCTTCACATGTGGGAGTCACCGGCCTCGATGCCAGTGCTCAGCAAGCGGGTCGATTCCATCTATCGAGTCCACAAGAGCCCTGGGTTCCAAAAGGCACAGCTGCCGCACAACTCCATGGTTGTGGAATCGGCCATGCACAGGCTCAAGAGCCAAAAGATTAATTTATTTTATTTTATTTACATTCTCTTATATACCGCTCTATTCTGCATCAGTGCGGTTTACATTGAACAAACTGAAATTACATTGAACAGGGCATTATAACTTGGAGATAACTATTTTACAGGGAACATGGGCTATGGAGGGTTAAGTGACTTGCCCAAGACCACAAGGAGCACCTGTGGGACTAGAAACCCCAGTCCTTCCGGCCCAAGGTTGCTGTCCTCTAGTGGGATTTGAACCACTGGCCTGAAGTACCTTGCCCCAACCACTAGGCCACTCCTCCACTCCAAGATGCACTCTTTGGTGCCTCCTGGCCGGGAGGCCCGAATCCTGGACCCTGGATACCCTCGGCAGAAAATGCTTCCAGGGCTCGATGCTGTCATGTCATGTCCAAACCTACTAGCTGTACATGGGCATGTACTTGAGGGACCTGGCAAAGGAGATTGCCGGGTTCTCAGCTGGCCTCTCCGAAGCACCCTTACAGCCTTTCAATGCCTTGTCCACTGGAATTTGAGAGTGCTCGAAGTTCATATCTCAAGCAGCCTATGACGGCTTCAAGGCTTTGGCCCGAGTAGCCGCGCCGGCATCGGTACACGCCACCAGGCCTGGCTAATGTCGTCAATCTGGAGCCATGGGTTCAGGACAAGTTGGTCGATGTCCCTTGCCGAGGTGATAATCTTTTTGGCAAACCCATGACTGAGAAGGCTGCTGAGCTCGAGTCCGGGTACTTGACCCAGGCAAGACTCTCAAAGAAGACTTCTGCCCCTTCTAAGAAGAAGGGCTCAGGTAAAAAGCCCTTTTTCCCGAGGAAGGGTACTGCTTACTGCAACTACACCACTTATCAGGCCACCCCAACTCCCCAGCAGGGGCAGCAGGCCAAGGGAGAGGGGCATGGCCCATTTAAGCAGAAGACCCCCAGGTCCTGGCTCCTACCCAGCCGGGAGGGGATTTTTGACTCCCAAGGCATAGTCTCTCTTCTGCCAGTGGTAAGGCCTTGCACAGGAGGCAGGCTAACCCTGTATGCCCACAGGTGGCCAGCCATCACCTCGGATAGCTGGGTCCTGCAAATAGTCCAAAAGGGCTACTTGCTTCACTTCAACAATATACCACCACCCTCCTTTCCAGGAGAGCCTCTCAGACCCCCTCTTCACAGGGACCTCCTCTTGCAGGAGTTGGCAGGTCTTCTAGAGGATCAGGCAGTGGAACCAGTGCCCCACCACCTGCAAGTCAAGGGCTTCTACTCCAGGTATTTTCTCATACCAAAGAGAAGAGGAGGCCTCAGACCCATCCTCGACCTGAGAAACTTAAACAAGTTCCTGGTGAAGGAAAAGTTCAAGATGATTTCCCTTGGAATATTGCTGACCTCCACCAGGGATATTGGCTATGCTCCTTAGACCTGAAGGATGCCTATACACACATCCTCATACATCCAGACCACAGACAATATCTGAGATTTGTAGTGGGAGGAAAACATTTCCAATACAGGGTACTACCCTTTGGCCTAGCCTCTGCTCCCCAGAGTGTTTACCAAATGCCTGGCTGTTGTGGCGTCCTTCCTCAGAAGCCAAGGGATTTTTGTCTTCCCTTACCTGGATGACTGGCTCATCAGGGGCCAATTGCCTCAGGAGGCCCAACAGGCCACTTCTCGCTCTATCAACATGTTGCAACATCTAGGCTTTGTCATAAACCATGCAAAGTCTACTTTGCTCCCCACTCAAAACTTAGAGTTCATAGGAGCAAGACTGGACACCCTTCAGGTGAGGGCTTACCTGCCAGAGGACAGAGCACAGAGGCTGCTAGCACTGACACAACAATTCAGGCACAGGTCTCAGGTCTTAGCGAGACACTTATTACGCCTCCTGGGCCACATGGCCTCCACAGTACATGTGACCCCAAATGCCCGTCTTCACATGAGTACAGCTCAGTGGTGCCTCAGAGATCAGTGGACATAAGCCACTGACAGCCTCGGAGACAGGATAACAGTGTCCAAACGGCTGGTGAAGTCGTTACAGTGGTGGCGTCAGCCTCCGAACCTGCTCGAGGGAGTGCCTTTTCAGACTCCCTCACACACAAGACTGCTAACAGCAGATGCCTCCTTGCTGGGCTGGGGAGCCCATTGCCAGGGGACATGCACTCAGGGGCTGTGGTCTCCTCAGGAGTCTACACACCAAATCAACCTCTTAGAGCTGCGGGCGATTTGCCTAGCTCTTCAAACCTTTTGTCATGTTCTCTCACATCAGTCTGTATTGATACAGACAGACAACCAGGTAGCAATGTTCTACGTGAACAAGCAGGGAGGTACGGGGTCGCGTATCCTATGTCAGGAGACACTGGACCTCTGCTCCTTAGCTGTCAGGCAGGGTATGTCTCTCAAAGCAGTGTACCTGCCTGGTCAGGAGAACTGCCTAGCAGATAAACTAAGCAGGATTCTTGAACCTCACGAATGGCAACTGAATCCGGAGATGGCCCAGCATATTTTCCACCGCTGGGGGCATCCGTCCATAGATCACTTTGCCAGTCCATAGAATCACCAGCTGCCCAAATTTTGCTCCAGACAGCCACACCCTCTGAGGGTGGCTGCAGATGCTTTTCTGATCTCCTGGTCAGTGGGCCTCCTGTATGCGTTTCCTCCCACGCCTCTGGTGGCCTGGACTCTGTTCAAAATCCTTCAGGACAAGGCCTCTGTCATTCTGGTAGCCCACAGATGGCCAAGACAGCCTTGGTTTCCGCTTCTCCTCCAGACGGCAGTGGAAGCCCCACTCCCTCTGGTAACACAGCCCGACCTCCTCTCCCAGGAGCAAGGCTCTCTCTTACATCCCAACCTCAGGTCCCTCAACCTGATGGCATGGCTGCTGAAAGGGTAGTGCTGGCGCCTCTCCTCCTACTTAAGAATGTAGAAGAGGTGTTACGGGCCTCAAGAAGACAGTCCATTAGGAGAACCTATGCCTTCAAGTGGCGCAGGTTTGAGGGATGGTGCACCCAGCACAATGAAAACCCTTTCTCTTGCCTTGTTCCAGTGGTGCTGCAGTACCTGCTTCACCTCTCAGAATTAGGTCTTAAGTCTAACTCTGTCAGGGTCCACCTGAGTGCTTTGTCAGCACACCACTCTCCAGTGGAAGGACAACCTCTTTCGGCTCACCCCTTGGTGTCCAGATTCCTCAGAGGTCTACTTCTACTAAAACCCCCATTTCGTCCCCCAGCAACCGAGTGGGATTTGAATGTGGTCTTGGAGCAGCTTACTCGCCCACCTTTTGAGCCGATGTCCACTTGCCATCTGCGCTTCCTCTCCCGGAAGGTGCTCTTCCTAGTGGCACTCACATCTGCCAGACGAGTGAGTGAGCTGCAAGCTCTTGTTTCGGATAGGCCATACTCGTGGTTTTATAGGAACAGGGTGGTCCTTCACACCCACCCCAAGTTCCTTCCGAAAGTGGTCTCTTTGTTCCACCTCAACCAAGAGTGGTTCTTCCAACCTTCTTTCCCAGACCTCATGCCAGCCGGGCAGAGGCAGTCCTGCATACCCGGGATTGTAAGAGGGTGTTGGCCTTTTACCTGGAGCATACGCGGGGACACCGAAGGGCTACTCAGCTCTTCGTCTCTTATGACCCCAGTAAGCTGGGGCTACCTGTCTCCAAGCGCACGTTGTCCACCTGGGTAGCAAACTGCATTGCCTGGGCATACAAGGCAGCTGGCCTCCCATTGCAGGGTCCAGTCACAGCCCACCGTGTCAGGGCTAAGGCTGCATCAGTGGCTTACTTAAGCTCTGTTCCGCTGGCAGACATCTGTTGGGCTGCAACTTGGTCTTCAAGCCAGACTTTTGCAGCCCATTACTGCCTGGATAGGGAGTCCCCACGGGATAGTGCATTCGGCCAGGCGGTACTCCGTAACCTATTTGAGGTATAGGCAATCCCAACCCTCCGACCCTTTGGTGTCAGGCTACCGGGGGGTGTTGCATTCTCGGCTGAATTCCTATTACAGCTGCTGCAGCTCTTCTAGAGGGAGCCATTTTTCAGCTATGGGTTCTTGGTAGCCTATAGCTAGGGAGTCCCATATGTGAGGACTGACTTCCTGCTTGTTCCTGGAGAAAGCATAGTTGCTCACCTGTAACAGGTGTTCTCCAGGGACAGCAGGAATCAGTCCTCACTACCCTCCCTCCTCCCCTGGAGTTGCAGTCCTATTATTATTATTTTTTATTCTTTGCCGTCTTTTTAGCTATGTCATTTGACTGAGCAAGATGGCACCCTTGGGCGGGAAGGGGACCGCGCATGCCCGATGCAATCCCAAAGGCTTTCTTTGAAAGCTGGGCATTTGCTCTGCACGAGGGCTCCGTCGGCACCAACGTCACCCATATGTGAGGACTGATTCCTGCTGTCCCTGGAGAACACCTATTACAGGTGAGTAACTACGCTTACTCTGCGGTGCAGGACTGATGCAACCCACTGTGAAAACCATGCACTTTGCCGACAGCATAGACAGGTGAAGTGTGACAGACTGCGGACAGTTGGTCTGATAAAAGTAGTCAGCAAGAGACTTTTAAGTCCATGTGTGCATCCTGCCCCCACAATACAACTTTGTTTGGAGGACCAGGGATGTATTGCAGGCACAGGGCTCTAAAACCCCCTGCTGAAGACAAAGACCCAAAGCCGCTACTTTAAAATAGTTTGCCAGTGGTAGGAAGGAGCAAAAGCCTCTACTTTGGCCGGGAAGTTCCTGTCTGCCAGCGGGGATCTCATCCTCCACCAGTGGCAAGGCGCAGCGGCCACCTTTGTGACCAGTAAGTTCCTGATTGCCCTGTCTCCCAGCAGCATCAGCAGGAATAGTGGCCTTAAAATATCAGTGGAAGTCTCAGCATCCTCCCGGTATTTTAAGGCCACAGTAATGGGTTCAAGTTTGGGCAGAGAGAGAGGGGGACAGATGCTGGGATCTAAGGGGGAGAACAGAGAGAGAAAGATACTGGGTTCTGAGAAGCAGACAGAGGGGTGAACACTGAGTTCTGAGACATAGGCAGAGAGGGTAGATGCTGAAATACTAGGGGAGGGGGGTGGAGGACAAAAAGAAGAGGGAGGGGGAAGAAAGCTGCTTGATTTTTGAGGAGGGGGAAGAGATAGATAGTGGGAAAAAAAGAGGGAGCCACTCAATAACAGGAGTGGAGAAGAAGGGTGAGGGGACGGAGGGGGGACGGAGGGGTGAGAGGGAAGATGCTGGGCATTGTGAAACCATGTGGGAGAGGCTGTGGGGCACTGGCAAGGAGATGAATGAGAGGAAGATGAGTACAATGGGTGGTAATGGAGAATGGGTGAAAGAAGGGAATAAGAGACTAAAGAAGGAGGGAGATGGGGAAATGGGAGAGCTAAGGGAAATGAGCTGAGCTGGAGGTGAGAGAAAGGGGTGGAAAGATAAGAGAAAAGTCAAAAGGAGATTGAAGACGAGGCAGGGTGAGATTTAAGTGGATAGAGAAGGTGTAAAGAAAAACGGAAAGATCAATGTGTCAGAGACAAATACGGAGAATACATGGATGAAGACAGGAAGGGCAAGGAGCAATGGCGAATGGACAGGAGACACTGGAAAGAGAGTAAGAAGAAGGAGGAAAGTAGAAGAGAGACCATGGCTATCATGACTGAAAAAATAAAATGCCAGACAGCAAAGGTAGAAAAAGGTGCTTTATTTTGAATTAACTGGAATATATTAGCTTTAGGAAATGTGCATTGCTGATGTATTTGTGTTTTGTTCAGTCATAAGAGGAAATGCATTTCTATTTTTATTTCTCCAGTGCTGCTAGAAACGTGGAGTTTGCTGTTTTCAGTTCAGGTGGAGGGGAATTTTAGAAGGGACATCCAAGTGCAATCTGCAACGTCTTGGGGGAGGGGGGAGCAGCCTGTCCAGGTGCAGACAAAATATCAAAATGTGGAGGTGCCCAATATGGATGTTTGTGGGGGCATCTACATAGATGTCCACCCCAGAACCGTATTTCCGAACCTGGATGTCTAGGATAGCCTAATGGTTAGAGTAGTGGGCTAGAAACAGGACAGCGGGGTTAAAATCCCACTGCTACTATCATTGACATTGTGTTGAGTACTGGGGATGGTGGAGTGCTATCTTTACACTCTCTGAATATTTTGCAGCCAGAATGAGCGCTTTTCAGGTGCCTGGACCAGGTCTGAATTTAGACACTGATGTTGGACGTACAGGTTTCTGGGAATGCCTCCACCACGCCCCCATTCAGACATAAACGTTCTCATCCTGATGCTCCTCATTCTCTTGCCCATCACTTACGTGTACCTTACCATTCTCTAGTCCATTTTCTGTATGTGTGTTGTCTTGATTAGATTGTAAGCTCTGATGAGAAGGGACTGGGTCTTATATCTATATGTACAGTGCTGCGGCTATATCAGTGATTAGTAGTATGCTGGGGATTTATTTATTTAGACAGTTTTGTATACCACCTTATCTCAGTCAAAGTGGTCACAACACAATTGGGGGATACATTTAACATGAGGGGATATGAGACACATACACTAATACTCACAGGGAACATGGGCAGTGGAGTGTTAAGTGTCCCAGAACCCGTTTCTAAAATGATTGTGGAGAGGTAACAACATAAGATATGCCATTCTTGGTCAGACCAAGGGTCCATCAAGCTCAGTATCCTGTTTCCAGCTTTGGCCATTCTAGGTCACAAGTACCTGTCAGGTTCCCAAAAGGTACACAGATTCCATGCCTTTTATCCTAGGGGTAAGCAGTGGTTTGCCCGGTCCTCTTTAATAATGGTTTATGGATATTTCCTCCAGAAACTTGTCCAAACCTCTTTTAAATCCAGCTATATACTAACAGCTTTTACTACATCTTCTGGTAACGAATTCCAGAGTCTGATTACACGTTGAGTGAAGAAATATTTTCTCTGATTAGTCTTAAATGTGCTACATTGTAACTTCATTGCTTATCTCCTAGTCTTTCTCTTTTTGAAGGGGTAAACAACCGATCTTCAGTTTACCCATTCTACGCCATTCATTATTTTATAGACCTCTATCATATCTCCCCTTAGCCATCTCTTCCAAGTTGAAGAGCCCTAACCTTTTAAGCCTTTCCTTATAGGAATATCCTTCCATCTCCTTTACCATTTTTATTGCTCTTTTTTATTCTGCTATATTCTTTTTAAGATATGGTGACCAGAACTGTACACAATATTCACAGTATGGTCGCACCATGGAGCGATACAGAAGCATTATAATTGCCTTTGTTGTATTTGCCATTCCTTTATTTATGATTCCTAGCATTCTATTTGCTGTCTTGGCTACTGCTACACACTGTACAGATGGTTTCAACATATTATCCACGATGACGCCTAAATCCTTTTCCTGGGTGGTGGTCCCTAATGTGGAACTTTGCATCATGTAACTGTAGTTTGGGTTGTTCTTCCCCTACGTGCCTAACTTTGCATTTGTCCACATTAAACATCATCTGCCATTTGGACTCCAAGTTTATCAAGGTTCTCTTGTAATTTTATACAATCCTCTTGTTTTAACAACTTTGAATAATTTTGTGCGATCTACAAATTTGATCACCTCACTCGTTATTTTCATTTCCAAGTTATTTATAACTATGTTAAAAAGTAGCGGCCCAGCACAGATCTCACTATTTACCTTTCTCCATTGAGAAAATTGGCCATTTAGCCTACTCTCTGCTTTCTATCTTTTAACTAGTTCCTGATACACAGTAGAACATTATCTTCTATCCCATGGCTTTTTAATTTCCCCAAGAGTCTGTCATGAGATTGGTTGTATCTCCAGAAACAAGCAGGAATGAGTCTTCACACGTGGGAGACGTCGCCGACGGAGCCCGCACGGGAATGCTCCCCAGCATCCAATCAGAAGGCCTTTGGGAGCATACCCCGCGCCTGCGCAGTGGCTTCCCTCCCTTCCTACTGCCTCTCCCCAGTTTTTCGTTTTCCGCGGAGCAGGCAGGACGTCCCTCCTGCCACCGCAGAAATTTTTTTCCGTTTTTCTGTAGTCGCGGCTTTCCCTGGCATCGGCGTCGAGTGTTCCACTCTTCGCCAGGGATCGTCAGCCGGTGTCCTCGGCGCCTTCGGGGCCGACTGGCTCAACCGGGTCTGACATCCCTACATCCAAGCCATGCTCGGGCGTGGTAGCCGCTTCGGGTGGTACTGAGCCATCGGCGTCGGTGTCGAGCGCTCCGCTCCTCACCGAGGATCGTCGGCTGCTGTCCTCGGCGCCTCCGGGGCCGATTGACTCGGTCCAGTCTGGTGTTCCTCCATCCCTGCCATGCGCGTGGGCGGTGCCCGCTTCGGGCGGTACCGACCCCTCGGCGTCGGTGTCGAGCGTTCCGCTCCTCACCGGGGATTGGCGGCTGAGGTCCTCGGCGCCTCCGGGGCCGACCGACTCGCGCCGCTATGGCCTTCCTAGGGGGCCTGTATCCGCCTTGGGCGGAGCCGACCCGTCGGCATCGAGTGACCCGCTCCCCACCGGGGATCGCCGGCCGCTGTCCTCCCTACCTCGGGGGCCGATCGACTCGACACGGTCTGACGGCCCTACGTTCAGGTCATGCGCGGGGGTAGTACCCGCTTCGAGCGCGCGGGCGTCGGTGGTTCCGCCCCACGCCGGGGATGGTCGTCAGGCCTCCCTCCCCTCGGGGCCGCTCGCTTCGACCCGCGCCGGGTTGCCGTTTTCCCAGCCCTGCGCAAGGGTGGTACCGGGTTCGGGCGGCGCCGCTCCGCCGGCGACGGCAGGGGCGTCGAGCACGAGGGGCCGCCATCGACCTTCCCCGGGGACCTCGGGGTGTGTCGGCCAGCGCTCGGACGACTCCCCGGCATCGACGCGGCCGTCGAGGGCCCCGTATTTTCCTAGAGAAGGGGCCTCGGGTCCTTCGACCGCTTCGATCCGATCTGGATCTGCGCCGCCCCACAACGGTACACTGACGTCGGCACAGGGGCTTTGCACCCCCGCAGGGACTCGTCGTCGGGTGACCGGGGTCCCCTCGGGGCGGGCTGTATGCCCCGGGAGGGTTTCTCTCCGGGTCGAACGGGTGCGAGAATGGAGCCCGGCTTCGGGCAGTGCCCGCCGATCGACATCGGCGCCGGCGTTGGATGACCCCCTCTCCACCGAGCTCCGCCCTCGGGGACCCGTGATGCTCACGGCACCGATCGGCGCGGTTCCAATCCGCGCTCCGGGTTTTCCACCACCGGCGCGGTCGCCCCCGCCGGGGCCCTCTGGAAGGGAGTCGATCTCCTCGCTCGGTTCGATGCCCAGCCTGGAGTCGGTATCCAGACTTGAAAGCTTGGACACTACACATCTCGGAATCGGTCCCTGTCCCCTCCCGCGACGCAGAGCGGAGACCGCTGGCCCCCTGCCCTCCGGCGGCCGCGGAACCGCTTCAATCGCAGGGAGCAGCGCCACCCCCGGGTTCGGGGCCGAGGCCAATTCCTGCGGCGCTGTCGGTGCCATCGACCCCTTCGATGCCTAGTTTGGAATCAATCCCAGGAGCCGACGACGCCATGGGGACTGCCCCGATCCGGGGCGGTTGGTCCCCTCCTATGCCTAGCGGGCATCGGCCCGAGCGGCCTCTGTGTGCCCTGGCAGCCTCCCCCGCCATAACCCCTCCGGCAGAGCCACCTTTTCAGGATTTCCTCCTTGACATGGCAGACTTGCTGGCCATCCCTACCCCGGGCCCGAACCCGGGCCCTGAGGAACAGGCAGCCGTGATGCTTCCTCTGCATCCCTCCCTGCAGGATCTCCTGCTGGGGGCTTGGCGGTCGCCTTTGAGGGTTCCGGCACCGTCGACTGCGATGCAGGCTCTTTACCGGGTGCCTCCGTCCCTGGGTTTTCGGCAGCACCAGCTTCCACATCGGTCCATTGTGGTGGAATCGGCACTGAGGAAGGCCGGAAGCAAGGAGAAGCATGCTTCTCGCCCCCCAGGCCGCGCCTCAAAGACGCTAGATACTCTAGGACGTCAAGCTTTCCAGACGTCTATGCTGACGGCCAGAATTATCTCATATATATTTTATATGAGCCTGTCGCTCCGGGAGGTCACCGAGAGGTTGTCTCAGTTATCCCTCTTCGTATCTGCGACCAAGGCCTTTGAATATTCCCTGCTCCTTTATCACTGCAGGAATATCTCCGGGTTCCTTTCTCGTGCTTCGCTGGACTCCTTCCAGTCGGTCAGCAGAGCCTCTGCTGTTGCCATTAGAGCACGCCGTACAGCATGGCTACGGGCGTCTGAGTTGTGTAGACGGGCACAGCACAACCTGGGTAATTCTCCCTGCGACGGAGATCACCTCTTCAACAGCGAAGCCTTGCGTCAGGTCGCACAGTGCTTCGCTAACCTTCCCAGGGTTAGCAGCCAGCCTAGGGCCCGGCCCCACGGCGGCGGTAAACGCCTTTCTAGGAAGAGGAAATATCAGACCTCCACCCACCCTCCAGGCGCGCCCAGGCAAGGGGCCTCTCACCCCGGGTTGATGCCCCCGGGCCCGCGCCAGGACTCTCCTTCTAAGCATTTTTAGGCTCAGGCAGGCAGCTGCCAGCACTTAACCCTCTTATCGGACGTTTAAAAATTGAGCTCTGCTCGGGGACTCGTTCCGTTGCAAATGGTTCGGAGGCTTATCTAGGGGTTCGGGTATTCTTCCGTTGGTAGGGAGACCACCTCTATTCCGTGATAGCTATGGCCAACGGCCAACTTATTACCCTTCGGTACGACTCCGAACCCTTCTCAGCCGGTATCCCCCTGCTGATTGCTTCCGTACCGGAATTACCTTCCTGTCCCCCGTCTGTGCGGGGGGGGGGGGGGGCGGGTTTCTGCGTGCAGGTCCTGGGGACACATATAGGGCCTCCAGCCCCTATGGCGTTCTACCAGACTGAT
This sequence comes from Ichthyophis bannanicus, assembly GCA_033557465.1. Classification (NCBI taxonomy): domain Eukaryota; kingdom Metazoa; phylum Chordata; class Amphibia; order Gymnophiona; family Ichthyophiidae; genus Ichthyophis; species Ichthyophis bannanicus. Next base: position 712,815,634 of record CM066034.1, read on the forward strand.
GCTATCCCCTGTCCCCCACGCTACCGTGCTGTTGGTTCGCCGATCTGCCCTTGTCCTCTGGAATAGATCCCTCTACTGACGGATCTTGCTGCCACCTTCCAGGTGGACGCTCTGTGGATCGATGGCAGATCCGCCTTACCAGGGTGATGCGCAGGGAGGTAGGCCCCTCGACATGCCTGCATTAGTACCGGAGTGGGCGCCCTCATGCCCACCGGCTTAGATATACTAGATATCTCCTGCGCGATAGGCGCATATTGGGGGGATGCCCGCAGTACCTGTGCTATACCGCCTTTTTCCCTATGGCCGGTACTCACGCCCCCCCCCCCCCGGGGTCCGGCCAGTCCGCCTGCCTATTCCTCGATCGGGCCGCGGACTGGTAGTATATCGCTGTGGAGTCTACAGCTTCTTTTCAGTTAGGTCCTCCTCCCGGGGGTTCGGACCCTTGTCTCCCTATCTCTCGCTAGGGTAGCCTGTGTACTCCTTCTGCTCCGGGGTGCACCCCTACTCTTCTCCGGAATGGGCTCTCTGGTTCGGCCAGTCTTCTACTGTTAGTCCTCTGAGTTCTGGACTCTACTCCTAAGGGAGTGCTCAGCTTGCACTAAGCCTCCTGGAAGACCTGCCGTCTTTCTCCTGACCCAGCTGACGCCTGGATCTCCTAGCCTTCCGGATTTGGAGCTTCCTCCTCGCTGCGGCGAAGTTTCCTGGACGACTTCGCTACTGCGTCTACGGTGCCTTCACCACAGGTCTGCTTCCGGCAACCGGTAGGTAAGCCCTACGGGGTTCCACACCATTACTTCATTAAAACTTAGTGGCCGGTAAGCTCTACATGGTACTAGGGCATTTACTCATTAAATGCTTACTGATACTATTTGTGCATCCCTCTGGCTACTCTTCCCGTAGCCTGGGTTTTTTTTTGCTGTATCTTGATGTTACCTGTTCTGCACTCTAAAGACTCCCTCTGTAGTCTGTAGATTCGCTGTTCCTCTATTCAACTCCTGCCCTCCATCCCTCAGGGGATGCCGGGGATTTAGGCTGGGCGAATGCCATCCCGTCCTGGGCTGCGCTTATGGGACCTCCCCGGGCATCCTAAGCTAGGGAGTCCCCACGTGTGAAGACTCATTCCTGCTTGTTCCTGGAGATAGCACAGTTACTTACCTGTAACAGGTGATCTCCGGAACAGCAGGAATTAGTCTTCACAACCGGCCCACCTCCCCTAGGAGTTGTATCTCTTTTTTGTCTCTATTCCTTCCTCTCCTCTCCTTCTGGCTCAGCTATGAAACTCAACTGGGGAGAGGCAGTAGGAAGGGCGGGAAGCCACCACGCAGGCGCGGGGTATGCTCCCAAAGGCCTTCTGATTGGATGCTGGGGAGCATTCCCGTGCGGGCTCCGTCGGCGACGTCTCCCACGTGTGAAGACTAATTCCTGCTCTTCCGGAGATCACCTTTTACAGGTAAGTAACTGTGCTTTACTGCTTCAGAAAGTAGAAAGACTAGGGGAGACGCAATGAAGCTACAGTAAAATATAGCACTTTTAAGACTAATAGGAGAAAATACTTTTCCACACAACGCAGAATCAAACTCTGGAATTTGTTACCAGACGATGTAGTAAAAGCTGTTAGTGTAGCTGGGTTTAAGAAGGGTTTGAACAAGTTCCTGGAGGAAAGGCTCATAAATCATTATTAAAGAGGACCAGGAAGATCCACTGCTTACCCTGGTATAAGCAGCATAGAATCTCTATATCTTTTTGGGAACCTGACAGGTACTTGTAACCTGGATTAGCTGCTGTTGGAAAGAGGTTACTGAGCTTGATGGACCCGTGGTCTGACCCAGTATGGCATTCCTTATGTTCTTATGAGAGACTTTATCAAAGGCTTTCTGAAGATCAAGATATACTACTGTTTATCAATTGGCTCACCTTTATCTACCTATTTATTCACACCTTTAAGACTTTCCTTGGCTAAACCTATGTTGGTTTTCAAGCATTAAACGATGACTATCTACATGTTCAGTAATTTTGTTTTTTACAATGGTTTCTACTATTTTGCCTGCTACTGATGTCAGGCTCACTGGTCTGTAGTTTTTCAGATCACCCCTGGAACCCTTTTTAAAAATTGGCGTTACATTGGCCACTCACCAAACCTCAGGTACTACAGATGATTTTAATGATAGATCACGGATTACTAATAGTTCTATAATCCCATATTTCGGTTATTTCAGCACTCTGGAATATATGCCATCCGGTCCAGATGATTCCGTTCTCTTCTCAAGACTCATCTATTCTCCTTTGCCTTTCCTGGATCTATCTGATTTTCCTGACTTCACTTTCCCTGTCTTTCCCCGTCCTCTGTTTCCTATCTTTTCCTTCTTCAGTAATTGTAATTCTTTTTTTCCTTTTCAGACTTGATGATTTTACTTATATTGTAAACCGCCCCGATGTAACGGGGAGCGGTATATCAAATGTTATGTAAACAATAAACAATTACATCTTCCCGATTTATTGAAATTTGTTTCAGTTCTTCTGATTCATCACCTTTAATTACACAGGTACACTAAAAAATTTTTTTTTTAAACTGCCTCTAATGTTTCGATTGATTTTTACATTTTTTGGTGCGCTGAATCCAAATCTGGTAACCAATTTGCTCCATCACGTACAGATTTTTTGCTACATTGGGTTAGCAGTTTGAGGTGAACGTTTCAGATTGAGTGCGATCGAGATAAAAGTTTCTTGGATGAATTCTTTATGCTAATTGTTCAGTAGTTATTCAAATAAGAATAAAGAAAATTGTAACAAGGCAGCACATAAGAATAGAGTAATGTCAACAAAACACACTGTGATGGTAGCAAAATTGTCTGCACTTAAAACAGCCACATACATGTGCACAAACATTGAGCATATAAGAGTGAGGTTAGACACAAAGCAAAGCAAAGAAATGTGCAAAAAATGTTGTACAGGTATGTATGTAAGAATAGAAAACGCAAACCGCACCATTGCAATACATGAAGACAAACACCCGATGGTGTGAAAATAAAATTCTAATAAATGAGATCCGACACTGTGGTAATAACTAGCAAATTTTTATTTCAAAGTTTAGTAAAAACACAATATTTGTCAACACAGTTTAGATTTTAAAGTCATTCTTGGGTCAATCAATCTCCTGGTGGGCCCGTTTCTTCTTCCCCCGAATGCTTCTCTTGGTGCGCTGCTTGGCGTATTTTCATCTGGGGTTTCCCGCAGCAGCAACCAGCAGAAATCAGCCATCATAGTGGTGTTCCATCTTCCTTGGTACCTTCTCTCTGCGTCCTTGATGTCCTGGTGAAACCTTTCACCTTGTTCTTCACTGTACACCCCCAGGTTTTCGGGAAAGTAGTTCACATGGGAGTGCAAGACATGGACTTTCAGGCTCATGTTACAGCCTTGTTCTTTGAAGGCATTGAGCATCCTGGCAACAATATCCTTGTAGTTCTCATCCCGCCTGTTCCCCAAGAATTTGAGAACAACATCCTTGAAGGAATCCCAGGCTTCTTTTTCCTTCTCAGACATCGTTTCAGCGAATGCTCCATCTGAAATGAGTTTCCTTATATCAGGGCCAACAAACACTCCTTCCTTTAGCTTTGCTTAAGAAATTCGGGGGAACTTTGAGCAAAGGTACCGAAAGCACTCACCATCTTTTGGAAGGGACTTGATGAATTGCTTAATGAGACCCAACTTAATGTGGAGAGGTGGTAATAGAATTTTATCACGAGGTACCAAGCTCTCATGAAGAACATTTTTCTCACTGGGTCTCAAATACTCCCGAATTGGCCAGTCTTTTTTCCCCCCAGTGTAGGTCGCGGGCCCGGCTATCCCACAAGCAAAGGAAGCAGGGATATTTGGTGAAACCGGATTGCTGCCCTAATAGCATGGATAGAATTTTAAAGTCTCCACAAATCATCCACTTATGCTCATCATAACGAATCTTCTGAAGAATCAGGGCCAAATTCTCGTATTTTTCTTGGAGAATAACAGAGTGAGCAATAGGAACTGAAGCGAATGTGTTGCCATTATGAAGAAGAATACCTTTTATGCTGTCTTTTGACGAATCAATGAACAGCCGCCATTCAGCTGGATCATACTTGAGTTTAAACTTTTCCATCACTCCGTATATATCGTTGCAAAATACCAAATCTTCCTCTTTGCTGAAATACTTCAAAAATTGTGTCTCGCGGTTGCGGTACCAATAAAAAGTTGTTCCTGGTGACAATAGATTTTTCTGTTTAAGCCGAGAACCTAGCAGTTGGGCAGCATCTTTTGGGAGTCCTAAATCCCGGACTAAATCATTCAATTCAGCTTGAGAGAAAAGTTCAGTTTTCGGATCTGGTTCAGTTTCAAACTCGGAAGTACTGGACTCATCGGGAAAAGCCATCTGATGAGTCTCATCATGATCAGAACCGTCCACACAAATATGATCCAAAGATTTTGGTGGTTCAGGCACAGGTACTTCGTTGCTATGAGGCATAGGCCTAATTGCTGAAGGAAGGTTGGGGTAACTTATTACGTTCTTATTTTTTAAGTTGTATCCCTTCACAATGCAAGAGCAAAAATAGCAGTCACTGCTGTGGTCTCTTTGTTCACGCCACATCATAGGTATTCCGAAACGAAATGCTTGTTTTTTACCTTTCATCCATAAGCGTAGATCTTCCTCACATGTCTTGCACACTTTGTGAGGAGCCAACGGTTTGTCTTGATCGCCTAACTTCAAACCGAAATAGGCGAAATATACTTTTTTAATAAATGCAGAAATGTTCCTCTGCCGCTTTTTCACGGTATATTCCCCACAAATAAAGCAAAAACTGTCCGGAGAGTTGATGCAACCTCTGGCTCTGTGAGCCATCACAAATACACAGCACTGCAAACTACAACTGTAGTGAACCACTTCGGAATAAAGCTGGATTACGACTGAGCAAACAAAAGGTAATAATGAACTTGCAAGAAACTGAAATTTGACAGGAACGTTCATGTCGCAACCACCGTGTTTGAGCGAGCGAACGAGGCGAGGCGAACAGGAAAGAACATGCGCCAGCGCGAGTACTGGATTTAGCCCCCCGCCTCCCAATTGTCCTGTTAATGTATAAAATGAATACAAAACACTCTAAAATATCATGAGGGAGTGTTTCTAGTTAGTTAACCATTACAACCTCTATTTTGGGCCAAGAAAATAAACTGCAGTCGGCTAAAAAGAAATTATGTGAACATTCCTTATATGGGTAAGAAATCTAATTTTGCAAGAAAACGTGACGTGATGGAACATTTTGGCTATTTTTCCTGGATTCAGCACCCCAAAATCTATAGGAATCAGTTGCAAAACTGGAGGCAGTTTTTTGGTAGTGTACCTGTGTTATCATTTCTGGCATGGGTAAGTTTCCTACATCATCTTTAGTAAAGACTGAAACAAAACATTCATTCAGTCTCTCCGCTATGGCCTTGTCCACTTTCGATACACCTTTTACCTTTCCATCATCTAATGGTCCAACTAACTCCCCCACAGGTGTTTTGCTACGAATATACTTGAAAAAGTTTGTTTATGCAGTTTTACTTCCATGGCAAGCTTCTTTTCAAATTTTCTCTTTGCCTGCCTTATCAATGCCTTGCATTTAACTTGCCAGTATTTATATTGTTTCCTGTTTTCGTCATTTGGCTATAACAGCCTCTCTGACCTCACCTTTAAGCCATGCTGGCTGTTGTTTGGCCTTTCATTCACTAAGTCTCTGTGCTTTCGACATCTCTATACCTGTTTTTGGGCTTTCAAAGTATGAATAGAGCTTCCAAACTGATGCCCTTATAGTCTTTCTATTTCTCATTTGTGGTCCCTTGTTCTATATTTGGTGAGCGTCTATCTGTCTTTTTGTGGCAGAGGTGCAACATTCTGTTAGTATGCAGTTTCTGTGTAAAGCGCTGTAGCAGTTCCACTAATGTTTTCACCTTTTGGGAAGCTGACAAGTGCTTGTTATCTGGATTGACCAGTGTTAGAAACAGGAAACTGGACTTTCTCAAGGAACAAGCAGGAAGTCAGTCCTCACATATGGGTAACGTTGACGCCAACGGAGCCCTCGTGGAAGAATCTCCCCAGCTTTCAAATAAAGCCTTGGAAAGACTTGGAACCTGTTAGGTTTTTTCATCCAGTGCGGTTTCACACCTTTTCTAACCACTGGCTGTGTTGAAGGTCTTCAACCTCGCTGGGACCCTTTTTGCCACCAATTTTAAAAAGTGTGATTGGTGCTGCAAGAATATGTCCCTTACTAACACACATAACTGTTGCCTCAGATATCTAGGTGCCGATCATGACCCAGAGGCTTGCTCCCTGTGCAATAGATGTCCGCCAAGGCCATCCAGAGTCGCAGGCAGAAACAGGATGACCTCTTCCACAGGTCAGTCTTAACCCCGGTATCCCCGTGTTTTCTAAGGCCCCACACGGATCCTCGGAGTCGCATAAAGCCCCCACGTACCCGAGCGGACATGTGAACACTCCGATAAGGGTTCCCTGGAGTGAGAGCATCAGAAAAAGAACAAATTTTCGAGGACCTCTTCCTGGGAAGGGGACACGCACGGCAAGTCCCGTGTGAGATTCCACAGCCCCCAGAGGGTTTCCGAGGAGACTGAGCGGGAGCGGCCAGCCAAGGTACCCAGGACAGATGCAGAGGCCACCAGTGACGGATCTTGGGCCCCCGAGGACTTCCTCTCCTCCCTGACCCCCGAACCAGTCACCCCGGCCTTGGTGTCAAAGGCTGCAACCCCTGAGTGGGAAGTCAGCATGATGGCATTGGAGCACAGCGTTTCTGCATTCCTTGGCGTGCATCAAGTGTTGATGCCCAGCCCCACTGGTGCATGCGCTGAGACCGCAGGGACTTCAATGTCAAGGACACCCCCGGGCCGCTGAAGAGATCCTCGAAAGCTCTATGCCTTGAGCCAATCCTCGGCAAGGGTCTCGATCCTACTCCCGGTCCTTGGGAGTGAGATCCTCCCCGGCAAGCGCCTCTGGCTCCGGCCAAGCCCTAACCATGGTTCATCGAACTACCTGATCCAACAACACCCTTAGAGCCGTCGGGCCTCGAGTCCTCGATGGACTACTCAGACTGGGAGTCCGAAGATGAGGTTTTCCTGGAGACACGAGCACACGGTGACCTCCCCTCGGATCTGTCCCCACCAGCATCGAGGCGCCAGTCCTGCCCAAAGACACCTCATTCCTCAAGTTTGTCTGTGACATGGTGAAGGCACTGTCCCTCACTATGGAGTCGGAGGAGGACCCCCGTACGGAGGAACTTGAAATCCTCCAATACGAGGCCCCACCCAAGGAGGCCTTCACGGTCCTCATCTCCATCCCCTTCATCCTCGAGTGTCACCTCCTCCAAATTTGGGAAATGTCAGCATCTGTGCTGATTGTGGACCGACGCCTAGACACTATGTACCGGATTCAGCGAGGACCCAGCTTCAGGAAGGTGCAACTCCTTCACACCTCCATGGTGGTTGAATCGGCCTGCATCGACAGAAAAGCCAGAAGACTCACTCTTCATGCTCCCGGGCAGGGAGTCCTGCACCCTCAACGCCCTTAGGCATAAATGTTACCAGGGCTCGATGCTAGCGTGCCGTATACAAGCATATCGGCCATATATCGGCATGTACCTCCGAGACTTAACCAAAGAACTCGGGAATTTCTCGGCGGGTCTCAGCGGAGATCATCTCCAACGCTTCCAAACTCTCACAAAGTCTGTCAGGGAGTGCTCGAAGTATTTGTCTCGAGCGGCTTATGACGGCTTTGAGTCTAATGCAAGGGTGGCCGCCTCAGCCATCGGTGCTCAATGCCAGGCCTGGCTCCAGGCATCAGTGCTTGGTGCCAGGCCTGGCTCCAGGCATCAGACCTTGAGCAGTGTGTCCAGGAAAAACTTCTCAACGTCCCTTGCATTGGTGAAAATCTCTTTGGCAAGCTGATGGAGGACAAGGCGGCAGAGATCAAGACAGATTATGTCACCAGGACTCGACTCTCGAGGAATACCTTGACTCTTCCCAAGAAGAAACCATCAGGGAAAAGGCCTTCCTTCCACCAGAAAGTCTACCCTTACCGAGGTTATCTCCCATTTCAGGCTCTCAAGATACCTCAGCAGGGTTATAAGGGCAAGGGCGCAGTCCAAGGCCCACGTAAGCCTAAGGAGCCAAGCCCCAGACACCAGCTCCATCCCAGACTTGATTGGGGTTTTGACTCCCAGAGCATAGCCTCTCCTACCAAGGGGCACCAGCTACTGATGGGTGGCGCCTGATTCATTTTACCCACCGGTGGGCTACCTCCACCACTGACTCCTGGACACTTCAGATGGTCAGGGAAGGTTACCTTTTTTATCTGGACCAGACGCCTCCCCCTTTCTTTCCAGGAGAGCAACCTTGGACTCCCCTGCACTCAGCTCTGCTACTGCAGGAACTTGCAGGCCTTCTCAGGGACAGGGCTGTGGAACCCATACCACACCACCTAAAAGTAAAGGGGTTCTACTCCAGGTATTTTTGGTCCCAAAAAGAACAGGAGGCCTAAGGCCCATCCTGGGCTTCAAATACTTAAACAAATTCCTGGTGCAGGAGAAGTTCAAAATGTTCTTCCTTAGAATATTACTGCCCTACCTCCAGCAGGGAGATTGGCTTTGCTCCTTGAACCTAAAGGATGCTTATACCCACATCCTTATTCATCCCAGTCACAGGCAGTACCTAAGGTTCATGGTCGGGGCGACCACTACCAGCATAGGGTACTACCATTTGGCCTACTCTCCGCACCAAGAGTTTTCATCAAATACCTGGCAGTGGTAGCTGCCTACCTCAGCCTCCAAGGGACCTTCATCTTCCCAAACCTGGACAGACTGACTTGTAAAGGGAGACACTGACTCAGAGGTGCAATAGGCCATGGCCCACACCATCAAGGTCCTAGAACATCTGGGGTTCATGATAAACTACCCAAATCCCACCTCACTCCAACACAGAACCTAGACTTCATAGGGGCTCTTCTGGACACCCTCCAAGCCAGGGTCTTCCTCCCTCTGGACAGGGCGGAATGCCTCAGGGCCCTGGCGATGGAGGTACAGCACCATCACGCCGTACCAGCGTGGTCCATGCTTCGCCTGCTAGGCCACGTGGCTTCCACAGTCTATGTAGTCCCCAATGCCCACCTCCACATGTGAGCAGCTCAGTGGTGCCTCTGCTGACAGTGGACTCAAGCCACAGGCAGGCTCTGGGACAGAAGAGTCACTCAGTTGGTGGCAGGACTCACAGCATCTGCGGAAGGGCATTCCCTTTCAACACCCAAACCCCCAGAGGGTCCTCACTATGGATGCCTCCCTACATGGCAACTGGTTTCTCGAGGAGAGCCAGCAGCAGATCAATCTGCTAGAGCTCAGAGTCATTTTTCTGGTGATCAGGGCCTTCCAACACCGCCTGCAGCATCAGCCAGTGCTGGTCCAAATGGACAACCAGGTCGCGATGTTCTACCTGAACAAACGGGGGCACAGGGTCTCATAGCCTCTGCCAGAAGGCAGTAGCCCTCTGCTCATAAGCAATCAGTCAGGGAATGCACCTCAGGGCGGTATACCTTCCAGGCCAGAACAATGTCCTAGCAGACAGACTGAGCAGGGTCATCCAACCGCACGAGTGGTACCTAGATCCTAGGGTGGCACAGCGGCTGTTCTGACTATGGGGAACCTAAATCTGGACCTCTTTGCTAACCCAGCCAACGCTCAGCTGCCCTGTTTCTGCTGTCCCTAACTGTATCCATCCCAGATAGCAGTGGACGCCTTCCTCATCTCGTGGTCAGAGGGCCTGTTGTATGCCTTCCCTCCCATGGCCCTAATCGTGCGGACCCTCTTCAAGGTCTAGAGGGACAAGGCTTCCATGATCCTGGTGGTCCCTCTGGGGAATTCTCCAGGACTACTGACCCAGGAGGAGAGCTCTATTCTCCACCTCAACCTGGGGTCCCTGTCGCTAATAGTGTGGCTGCTGAATGGGTCATTCTAGCGCCCCTCAGCCTCCCCAGGGAGGTGGAAAAAGTCCTAGCCTCTCATAAGAACTCCATGAGACAAGCCTATGCCTTCAAGTGGTGCAGATACTCGGTATGGTGTACAGAGCAACAGTTAGATTCGTTCTCCTGCCCAGTGCATACAACACTGCAGTACTTGCTCCACCTTTTGCAGACCGGACTCAAGTCCAACTCTGTCAGGGTGCACCTGAGTGCACTCTCCACGAATCATCATTCCATAGAGGGCAAGCCTCTTTCTGTGCAGTCCCTCATTACCCAATACATGTGGGGCTTGGTGCTCTCCAAACCTCCAATCTGGCCACTTCCAGCGGAATGGGATCTCAACATGGTTCTGACACAACTTACCAAGCCACCCTTCGAACCCTTGGCTACCTGCCTTTTGCATTACCTACCTCTTAAGGTTGCCTTCCTGGTGGCGCTCACCTCTGCCTGTAGAGACAGCGATCTTCAGGCCTTGGTGACCGAGCCACCCTACACCAGGTTCTTCAAGAACAGGGTCATGCTTCGTACCTACCTTAAATTCCTCCCGAAGGTGGTATCTGCCTTTCACCTCAACCAAGAGGTGGTGCTCCCTACCTTCTTTCCATGGCCCAACACTGACAAGGCAGCAGCCATTCCTCATACTCTGGACTGCAAAAGGGCCCTGTCCTTCTACCTGCAACATACTCGGGGCCACCGCAAAGCTTTTCGTTCATACGACCCCAGTCGACTGGGAGAGGCTGTCACCAAATGGACCTTGTTCACCTGGGTGGCGGATCTATGCTCTGTCCCTATGGCAGACATTTGCCGGGCCACCACCTGGTCCTCAGTCCATACTTTTGCAGCTCACTGTTGTCTGGAGAGGGAATCTTGATGGAACAGTGCCTTCAGCCAGGCCGTACTTCGTAATCTGTTTGTGGTTTAGACAACTCCTGCCCTCTGACCCTTCTTGTTCAGGCTACTGGAGTCATGGTTCTCCATGAACACTGAGGTCCTTGGAGTCTGTTCTCAGATTCGCTTGCAGCTGCTCATGGCTGGGCCATGTTTTTTTATACAGGTTCTCGGTAGCCTGTAGCTAGGGCGTCCCATATGTGAGGACTGACTTCCTGCTTGTTCCTGGAGAAAGCATAGTTACCTGTAACAGGTGTTCTCCAGGGACAGCGGAAATCAGTCCTCACAACCCTCTCTCCTCCCTTTGGAGTTGCTGTACTATTTTTGCCATCTTCTTTTGTCAGTTCTAGCTATGTCATCTGACTAAGATGGCAACCTTGGGCGGGAAGGGGACCACGCATGCATGGTGGGATTTCCCACAGGCTTTCTTTGAAAGCTGGGTGATGCATCCGTGAGGGCTCCGTTGGCATTAACATCACCCATATATGGGGACTGACTTCCTATATGTGAGGGCTGATTCCTGCTGTCCCTGGAGAATACCTGTTACACGTGAGTAACTGCACTTTATGAACCTTTGGTCTGACCCAGTATGGCATGTGTTATGTTTTTATGTGTACAGTAAGAGAGATTTGGTGTTCTGAGATGTATGTGTGTGCCAGCGAGTCAATGCTGACCCCTGGTGATCTGCCCCTCAGTTTTCTTGGCAAGGTGTTAAGAAAGTAAATCACCAGGCCTTTCTTCTATGTAGTAAGGCCGCAACACCTGTTTTTCAGGCAGTCACCATCCCAGTAGTGGCCAGGTTTGACCCTGTTTAGCTTCTGAGATCGGTTCACCAAAGCAGTGGAGAACAAACACAGCCACACCAAGGGTATCTTAACAACCACAAAACTTTAGGGACCCAACTTGGCAGGGGTTTTGGTATTAAAGCCTGCGTCTGCGGTCTAAAGTATAAAACATGTAGATACCTTAACCTCTTAACTGGGGAAGCCAGCATCTGCGATTGTTCTTTGAAAATCTGACAGACACCGCGGGTGTTTCTTTACAGTCAGAAACGTCTGTAATGTCCCCTGCCAGTTGATATGAAGGTCCTGGAAAACATAAAACTGTTTATTAGAGCTCAGACCATGCTGGAGATGATCGTGCAAGGGGCAGTAAATTTCCCAGGCAGCGGTTTGCTTGGTGCCATGCATTTTCCTCAGTTAAGGGGTTAAAATAAAATGAAAGCATAAATAACTAAAAATCCCAAACAGGTAAATACTTAACTCTTCTCCTTCCTGTATTGTATTTTGTTTTAACAAAAAGTAATAATGAATAAAACATAATGTATCTGAAAATAATCAATAATTATATAAGTGTAAAGAGGGTCTATGTACAGTGCTGTGTACACCTTGTGGTACTGTATAGGTGTCAATAGTAGTAATAATAGTAGTACATGAGAAGGGCCCTTTGAAAGAATTATCAATACAAAGATTGAGCAGCTTAGGAATTCACAGCCTAGCTGCCTGAAGAGATAGGTGAAAGAAAAGTCAAGGTTATATTTCCATAGCAACAATGTCACAAAGAGATTGCTGGTCTGGACAGAGAAAAATACAGCTTCTTGAGGAGACAGACATACTTCTTAGAATTATGCCTAGAGATGGACGAGGAGTCTCTGTGTTCTGTTGACCTGTAATATGTAGATATAACCTATAGATACGAATTGGCAAAATGCATTGCACTGCTTGACGTAGAGAGATAAGATGAAATTATACAATGTAACAGTTTTTGTTCCAATAAAAGAGTGCTGAAGAAGAAGTGGGGCCAGAGGCATTATAGACTTTGTTTGTGGAGTTTATGATTCCCCTCTTGAGACACTTCAGTCGCTGATATTTAAGATAAAATTCTGTGTGTGTTTTTATTTTTATCCTTTCTTCCTTGCTTTGAGTGAAGGGGTTGAAGTCAAGGAGCTGAGGTTGAATTTTGCTACCTGGTGAACCTGATCAGGATTAGCACACGCAAACAATAAAATAAAAATAATAAGAACAACAATAATAAAGGAAGATTACCAGTGAATATCTTGGTCAGCTTTGACTTGACAAGAGTGCATAGAACGTCACAAACAAATGCCTAAAAATAACAACTAATATAATTCAAAAACATCCATAACAAAACATGTACAATATAATAAAAGGGCATGTGCAATACAAAATAATAAAAAAGCAATAAAACCACAAAAACATAAAGATCGAAAGATACCCTTCCAGAACAAAGACAGGTCCAAAGCGCTGGAAAGCCTACAACAGGAGATAGAAATAACCCCAAAATGAACAAGCTGTATTAAAAGAAGTCGATGAACTTGTTGAAACCACATGAGAACACATAAAAAGTGTGCCAAAGAGGCCATAAAAAACGTATACAAAACATACAGGGAACATACAGTGCATGGACATATCAAAGGGCCATTAAAAATCCAATAAAGGAGCTATAAGAAACCAAAGTATAATTATAAAAGCATAAAAATATGTAGAAATATGGTACTTTGTCTAAAAATATATATTATAGATGCATGTAAAGATATTTAAAATATGAAAAAGAATATATATTAAAAAGTCTCTAGGAACCATATAAAAACAAAGATGCCGGGGGGGGGGGGAGGGAGGGCAGAGAGAAAAGGGGAATTGTAAAGGATACTGTATCAATAACATCAAGATTACTCATAGCAGAGGACATAGGGGCATGTGCAAAAAGAAAAATAGGAAATTAATCTTGTAACAATTTGTGTCTAAACTCAAAAAAGGGGAATCTCAAAAAGACATATAGACTTTCCTTGCAAAAAAAAAAGGATAGAAGAAAACGATCGTGCAATCTAAGCCGATTGTGTACAAAAAAACTTAAAAAGGAATTTTACAGTCTCCCACTTCAGAGAGCGGTGTACAGAAACTGAAAGAACCAGCAACAATCCACTATGATTTCTGTATCGCAGAGGAAAATATTAAAACCAAATTAAGACTCATCAGTATATAGTCACAGGTAACTTCAAACATACTTTAAAGGTTGGGGGAAAGCACAGATAAGACCACCATGCATGCACACTATTTAGATGTGGTGTCTAAATATACTTACAGAAAAAAGAATAAATGACTGTGCAGTCTAAGCCGATTGTATACAGACTTCAAAAAAGAGAAGAAGAAATTTAAAAATCTCTTGCATTGAGGAACAGGTTTTATGCATGGAAGCAAATAGTACTGGCAACAATTTAATCTAATTTGTGCATAGCATAAGAAATCAATCGCACAAAACAGACTAGAAACTCCTAAAAAGAAAAGTATAAGTAACTCCAAGCATACCTTAGCATTGGGCAAAGCGTGGGTAAAGGTGAAAAACGCTGCGCATGCACAGCGTTTAAATATACTGCTTGTTTGTGGAGGATTTCCTTTCTTCTGTTCTTTTTAGCTTCTGAGACCAGTCACAATGGGGCTTATTCAGGGCAGTAAAGCCATAAATCCCTCTTATAAGCTGTATTGGTTTAATATTAGTAGTGCTGTCTTTTCATATGTGGGGTTGGTGCTGTGTGTGAGTCCTAGCATTGTTATGTTATTGTTACAGTAGGTTTATTGTGGGCTCTGAGTTGTCTTTTTGAAGGGTGTTATGTACCTGGTAGTTGGCACTGGAGGTAAGTCATGTAGCAATCTGATAGCCTTTTTTTAACCCCACTGCACACAAATGATGTTCAGACACTTCTGTACTTATTAAGTTATTGTTGGTACAAAAACGATTTCTTGGTACAAAAATGTTGGGGCAGGCGGCAGCTTATAGACTAACCAATTTAATAAGGCCTCGGTCATTTTTGCCTCTCCAGACCAGGCGTTCTTAACCTAGTCCTCGGGACGTATCTAGCCTATACAGTTGGATTTTCATGATAATTATAGTGAGAGAGATTTTCATACAATCTCTTTATTTAGCGTCCCTCCAGTCCAGTCCCGACCAGCAGTTAGTCACGCCTCAACAGCAGCTTGAAACGGAGTATGTCAAACTTGATGACATCTCCCTAGATAGGTAGCTGGCACCTCCCACCAGACCTCCAGTATCTAAATCTCCAAGCAGCTGGAGAGACGTGATCCCATGTTTTAGGGACTCACTGTAGGAACAACTGAGAGATCGTTGTAGGACTTTTTTTGCTGAAATTGATGTGAGGATCTAGCCCTTTAAAAGAGATTTATTGGTAATAGCAGTCAATAAAGTATGTTTTGAAAAAACAAAACAAAAAGAAAACAAAGAATAAACTTCAAAGGAGCAGGCAGTGAACGCTCGAGCTGAAAGTAGGGCTTTTCTGTACTTGTCTGTTTGTAGTGGCTCCCGATCCTTTCAGTGGGTGAGGAGCTGCTAGCACTGCAAGGGGCGGTAACTTGCTATTCCCAGTTTCTTCACTGACACCGAAGCTCTCACAGTATCGCCAGATGTCGAAGTAGGAGATCTTATACGGTCAGTGATTCAGCAATTACAGAGGGGTAGGAGACGTCGGGATCGTATGGAGCTGCAGGTGGGTTGCTTTTTCAACTTCGGGGGGACTTGTCAGGTGACTGCATGGCGCCTAAAGGCCTCTTTGGGGGAGCACGGGAACGGACGCCATTTTCTCTGTTTGCCGTGTTTTTCTTTTCCTTCCTCAGTGATGGTGAACGCTTGGGTATTTGACTACGTGTTTTCTTATTTTCTTTGGGAGTCTGTTATCAGACGAGCAGTGGGATAAAAAAAGAGAAGAAAGCAAATTTCAAGCAATTTCAGAAGCTGGCTCCTCTGTTTTTTGGGTGGAGCTTTGTGGCACAGTTTCCCGCTTGGCAAGGCGGGTGAGTTTTACTATACTGCCAAGGCAGTGTGTGTGTATGGCATGTGGGAGGCGGAGCTCTGTTTCGGCTGCCGAGGCTGTGGCAAAGTCCCAGGCCATAGAAGAGAATAGACTGGATGAGAAAGTGGAGGAAGAGAGGGCTTCTAGGGGTTTGGAGGGCCCCATTCAGTCTTCAGGAGCTTGCCCTTCATCCATGGTGGGAGCGGGGGTACCTCCCAGAGGGGGGAGGAGAATCTCCGTCCCCTCCAATGCTGGAGCTGCGGGGAGGAGGGCACTGGACAGCCTCCCCAAGCCTCCACTTCTAAGGATATGGATGCAGAAGGATTTACCTAAAGGTTTTACTCTGGAATTTGTCCTCGTGCATAAGGCATTCTGCATGAGGCAAGCCGGGGAGGACAGACCCAAGGGTTCTATGAGTAGAGCAAGGAAAAAAGGCTTGGCTGCGGCCCTTCTGAGTAACAGGGCAGAGGGAGAGCCGGGTCTGAGTTGTCGGCAGAAAGACATGAATCCTTGGAGGGTAATGGGATCTGCACAATCAGAAGAGGGTGAGGAACCGGAAGATGAAGTGAACATAGGATTAGAGACGGGAGAACTCGAGGAAGGGGGGAGATGCCCCAGGGGGAGGAATCCTGCATAGTCCAAGTCTTCCTTAGAGAGGAGTTGGCAGCCTTGATTGCCCGTTCCTCAAGGGCTCTTAATATGCGGACGGAGATTCCCTCGGAGAATCCCTTTTCAGGCTGTTAGGAGACCACAGACAGTGTTCCCATTACACCGGGTCATCAAGCAGATGATTCAAGATGAGTGGGACATCCTGAAAGTGGGTCTGAGAGGAACAAGATTGATGGCATGATTATATCCCCTCCCAGATCAGAGAAGGAGCTGTTCTGCTCACCTAAGGTGGACAAGGCAGTGTCGTTGGTCACAAAGAACACTACTATTCCTGTGGAGGGCGGTTCGGCCCTGAAGGATGTGCAAGATAGGAAGTTGGTAACACTCCTTAAGCAGGCCTTTGAGATCAATGCGATGACCTTACAGGTGTCTGTATGCAGTGTCTTTGTGATCAGGATGTGTTTGCGATGGGCGCAAGGTATTTTAGAGAGTTTGGGATATTCTCAGCCGCTACCGGCGGACATGCCTAAGCTGGAGTCTGGGGCAGCTTATCTAGCAGATTCCTTTTGTGACTTGATTAGAGCATTATCTAAGAGTATGGTCTCAGTGGTGGCTGCTCAGCACTACTTGTGGTTATGCAATTGGTCAGTGGATGTGTCCTCCAAGTCTCGCTTGAGCAGGCTCCCATTTCGGTGAGAACCTTGAGAAATCGGTGAAGGACTTGGGAGAGTCCAAAGGGGGAAGGCTCCCCAAAGACAAGCAATAGCACCAGTGCAGGAACAGCCAAGAGATTTCCAGCATTTCCACTTTGTTTGGTTCGCGCCCTACCACAGAGGGCACTTCCCCTTTCGGGGCCAGGGCTTTCGAGGTTTTTAAGGATTGGGCAAGGGTTTCTAGCCCTCTACATCCTCAGCCGTCAAGAAGACATAATTATGCCAGAGCGGTTCACACGGAGTTGGTTCACATGGGAGGTTGGCTGCGGGAGTTTTACTCCATCTGGACCCAGATCACTATCAACCAGTGAGTGCTGGAGATTATTAGAGAGGGATGGGTGTTGGAGTTTGCCTGACCTCTTGTGGATGCTTTTGTCAACTTACCATGCAAGGCCCCACGCAAGTGCAAGGCCTTGCAGGACATCCTCCACTATCTGCTAGCCTTAAGGGCGGTGGTGGAGGTTCCAGAAAACCAGTGCGCTTGTTGTCGATACTCTGTTTCCATTTACTTCGTGGTTCCCAAAAAGAAAGGGTCTTTCAGTCCCATCTTGGATCTCAAGCAGGTAAATCGGTGCCTCAAGGTGCCTTGTTTTCACATGGGGAAACACTGCAATCGATGATCGTCGCCATTTGAGAAGGGGAGTTCTTGGCCTCACTAGATCTAACGGAGGCTTACCTACACATTCCCGTTCATCCAGACCATCAGCAGTTTCTACTGTTCACAGTGCCAATGCGCAACTTCCAGTTTCAGACCTTACCATTCGTTCTGGTGACTGCACCCCACATCTTTACAAAGGTTTCATGTCTTACAAAGGTCATGGTGGTGATGGTGGCAGGCTTGCGTTGGGAGGGAATCCTGGTACAGCCCTACTTAGATGAATAGCTTATATGTGCAAAATCCCAGGGAAGAAAGCAAACATGCCACAGCTAGGGCTATCACTTACCTTCAGAGCCTCGGCTGGGTAGTCAACTTTGCAGAGTCTACTCAAACCATCACAGGACTTGGGATCACAGTTTCAGACAAGCGTCAGCCGGGTGTCATTGCCAGTGGACTGGATGCATGTACTGTAGGAGTAGATCCAGCAGTTACTCCAGATGAAGACCCCAACGACTTGGCACTATCTGCAGGTCTTGGGCTCTATGGCAGCCTCCATTAGGTTTATTCGCTTAATATACCGCTAAACGTGGGGGACATCATAGGGCTTGGGTGCACATGCGGCCCTTACAGCGGGCACTGTTACGCAGGTGGTCAGCCCAGCATCATCCTCTTTCTCACCCTGTGCCTTGTCAAGGGTGACTCAGAAGGCACGCAGATGGTGGCTACAGCCAGGGAAGCTATTGGTGGGTATGCCCCTGGAAGCGCCAGATTGGGTTACACTGACGACAGATGCCAGTCTGATGGACTGGGAGGGCTCATTGCAAGGCTCAAATAGTGCAAGGCTCTGGTCCCTGCAGGAGAGTGTGTGGTCCCTCAATCGCTTGAAGCTCTAAGTGGTATACTTGGCGCTGCAGGAGTTTGATGCCGTCTTTCAGGGAAGGGCAGTGAGAATCTTCTCAGCCAGTGCCATGATGGTAGCATATATCAGTCACCAAGGATGGACGAGCAGTGCGCAGTTGGAGAGCGAGGTGAGCTCATTGTTGGAATGGACAGAGACCAATTTGCGGCCACTTTCGGCTGCACATGTGGCCGGCAAGGAGAATACAGCAGCCAATCATCTGAGCAGAATGTGTCTGGATCCCAGAGAATGGACGCTGCACGACATGGTATTTGCGCAGTTAGTGTGGCGTTGGGGCCAGGCGATCATGGATCTCATATCAATGTTCAAAGCAAAGGTGGTTCTGTTCTACAGCAGAAGAGGAAAGAGCATGTCGGAGGGCTCGATATGCTAGGGCAACGCTGGCCCACGGAAGATCTGCTCTATGTATTTCCCCCCAGACATTTTTAGGTTGAGTAGTACAGAAGATTGAAGCGCATCGAGGTGTAGTAGTACTAATTGTTCCAGATTGACTGAGAAGGCTATGGTATGCCAAACTGGTCTGGTTGGCGGTCGACAACCCAGGGCATCTGACGGGGCATCCCTATCTGCTCTTGCAGGGGCCGATTCTGATACCTCAGGTGGATCGATTCTCGCTTACGGCCTGGCTCTTGACAGGGCTCGTTTTAGAAAACGAGGCTATTCCGACTTGGTCATTGTGACCTTGCTGAAGCCCCATAGACAGTCCACTTCCTTGGCTTATGTTAGGATGTGGAGGGCTGATGCGCAGAACACAGCTGCCACCTTCTGTCAGCTATGGTGCCGGATATACTCACCTTTTTGCAGATGGGTCTGGACAAGGGGTTGGCTTGCAGCTCCCTCTGGGTGCAGGTGGCTCCCCTTGCCTGTTGTTGAGGAAAGATCCAGGGGGCATCCCTAGCGACGCACCCAGATGTCACCTGTTTCCTTTGGGCGGTAAAGCAAATGCGGCCTCCAGTGTGGTCAATGGTTCTTCCGTGAGACCTGAATCTAGTATTGTCCATGCTGACAGGAGCATTGTTTGAGCCTCTGGGTGTGTGCATGTTGAAAGATCTAACAGTGAAGACCATATTTTTGGTGGTGATTTGTTCAACTAGGAGGATTTCAGAGCTTAAGGCACTGTCATGTAGGGAGCCCTCCATCTCATTTTCTAAGGAAAAGGTTATGTTGCGGCTGGTCCCTTCCTTTTTTCCCCAAAGTACTGTCAGTTTTCCACATGAATCAGTTGGTAACTCTGCTGGTCTTCTCAGGAGCAGGAGGGACAGCTGAGGATCCCCTATTGTGCCTCCTGGATGTGCGCCAGATGTTGCGGCGCTATTTGAAAAGGACAGAGCCGTTGTGGAAATCTGATCGTCTGTTTGGTGAATCACGCAAGGGGGAGGTGGCTTCCAAACCCTGCATCTCTAGGTGGGTGAGGGAGGCCATCTCCTCTGCCTATTTACTGCGACATAGGAAACTGCCTATGGGGTTGAGAACTCATTCGACCAGAGCTCAAGTGGAGTTGTGGCTTGTGCCACCAGGAGACATCTGTAGGGTAGCGACCTGGTCGTCCCTCCATACCTTTGTGAAGCACTATTGCCTGGATGTTCAGGTGACGGAGGATGCGTGGTTTGGTTTGGCGGGTCCCTCCCGAGGTTAGTACTGTTATGATCAGGATTGGACTGGAGGGACGCTAAGGAAATATTTTTATACCACTTTATTTTAGTCAGAGCAGTTTACATTGTAACTTCAACTTGGTAATGTACATTAAACAGGGACATTGATTCTTCTGAGGCAATGGAGGGTTAAGTGACTTCCCCAAGGCTACAAGTAGTGGGAATCGAACCTTGGTCTTTTGGTTCCCAAGCCAAAGCACTGATCACTAAGCTACTCCACCACCCCTTACAATGGAGGTAAATCTCTCTCATGTATATTCATTGTGATTATCCTGAAAACCTAACTGTCTAGATGTGTCCTGAGGACTGGGTTCAGAACCTCTGCTCCAGACTAACATGGCTACTACCTCAGAAAATTTTCATCATGTTGGGTCAAAAGAGAATTTGTGAAGAACTACACTGGAATTCATTGGGGAAGGGGGGCGCACAGTAGTCACTTGCACAGGGCAACAAAAAAGGTAGCACTAGCCGTGCTGCTGTGTTCTCTCTGTTCCGAAATAAACGTGTTCATCAATGATTGGTTTTGCAAATAGGACCGAAAGCAGAATTTTCATACTGACTTGTCAAAGTATCGCTTTTAAGCTTATTTCAAAAATCGTATTCTTTAACAGCCCAAAAATACGTACAATTTATTCTTTTAATTTTATAAATACCAGGACAAATATTTGTATTTATTTTTCATAATTGGAATAAGGGGGGATTGCATTTACATACATTTCAATCTTGTAAGCAATGGCATTAATTGTCCAGGCTTCCGTCCTGATTTCTGCCCATTCGTGCATCTTTCATGTCTATTTACATCTCTTTTTATAATTACAAAGTTCTCATATTTTGCATGCAACCTGTTCTGTCATTTATATATTATATTATATAGGTTGCTGGAATAAGCTCACCCTATCAAATAGTTGTCTTGTCCTTTTTTTTATTTAGAACACTGAATACAAAGGAGAGTATTGGGCAGAGAATGCTACAATTAAACTCTTTTGGGAAGTGTTTCATGAGTTGCCACTGGAAAAGAAAAAGCAGTTTTTGTGTAAGTATAGTATCCAAATTTAGGTTCACAGCATAAAGTGAAAATCATGTTGGAGGGGGTGGCATAATCATTTTAGATTGCTTTAATCCATATCGTCCTGCTAGACCAGCCCAGACAAGTGGGTTGTTTTCCCCTACCAGCAGATTGGTAAAGACAAAGAACCAATGAAAATCCCAGGTTTCAATGACAACACTCCTATGCCTCTATTTGCCTCATCCACCAGAAGTCTCTTTCTTATTTCTTTGTCTCCAGCAGATGGAGGACAGATTTTCTCCTCTCTAAAGAAAATCTGAAGATTGAGAGGAAAAGCTCGAGCAAACGCTTATGAATGACCACCTTGAGGGTGAGACTCTCACTTGAGCGCGACATGGAAGGCGCCACTAGACTGCAGTCTTTTCGGTAGCCATAAAAGGAGGGAAAATTGGTTCAGCTTCACATGCTTATAAGAGCCTGTTGAGCATCCAGAAATGGAAGAATCTGGAAGAGTGCAGTGGTCTCACACAATGTCAGCACCTCCTCTGTTCCCCCTTGCACTCTCCCAAAGATTGCAGAAGGCTCTTAGAGGGATCTGCTTGCCAGCAGGGAAGTAGAGCTGAGCCCGGCATAGATCTTCTGCCTGGGGGATCTCAGAGGATGAGTACCAAGGCTTTACCTCATCATTTTTCTTGTTGGGGGCGCCCGATTCCATCTGTGTGTGGAACGCAATTTGGGTAGTCAGCACCTTATTATGCTCTTGGCGTTCATACGGTCTGTATGCGCATTCCACACAAATGGCTCCAATGTGCATTCCTAACCTAGTGCCTGTAACAAGCACTGCAGTTAAAGCACAGTTAACACATGCCTTCGGGCCACCACAGCCTTTACGCACGCTGTTCTGATACTTACCCTCTGTCTTCTTCCAGGAAATGACGTTTGACTTGTGGCAAGCAAGGTGCCTCAATTCTGGACTCTACTCTTCGTACATGGCAGCTTCTGAATAGTCCCTGGAGTGCCTGCTCCCCTCAGTCAGGGGATGCAATTAATCTAGCTTTTCCTGCCTCAGGGCAGGAGATGACAGATGGGGCTATGGGTAAGTATATCCAGCTGGCGTAGAGTCCATCAGCAGTGCTGTGAGCCACTCCTTGTCCTCTGGGTATCTACACTGCTGTGCCTCCCTGGTGTTGGGGGGGATTTCAGAGAGGAGAGCTTCTGGATTGTCCTCCCTGGAATTCTTTTCTTTTTTTATTTATTTATTTATTTAGTATACATTTGTGGAAGTGAGTGTTTTTTGCAACAAGCCTGGTCCTTCTGGTGTGGCAATTCGGACCCTGTGGCCTCTAGGTGCCCCCCAGCGCAGTCTCATGTGGGGCAGGTGGAGAGTGGAAGCCCTATTCAATTGCTTTTGGCTAAGCGTCCCTGCTGTGGGGTGTTCCCTGGAGATAGGGAACAGCTGGGAGCTGTCTGAGATTTTCACTGTGACTTGGATTCAGATGACTCAATACTGGGCTCTGACATGGATGAAGAAGTACTCTCGCCTTGAGAAGATTGTGAGAAGACCAGTGTGATCCACCTAGTCTGGAAGAAGGAGCTGGTGGCGTTGATTGCCAGCGTCTCATCTGCCTTGAACTTGACGGATGCTTCTGGACAGAGAAGGAGCCAAAGGTACACCCACTTCTTCAGGGGGGCGGAAATCCATTACTGGCTTCTCATTCCCAGATGTGTTCAAGGATATGATCAGGTCAGAGTGGCGCTCTCCCGACTCTCCATCCAATGGGATAAGGGTTTGTAAGAAAATCTGTGCTCTCCCAGAGAAGGAGTGCATTGAATGGTTTGGTGTTCCCAAGGTGGATGTGCAGGTCACGGCAGTTGCCAGTCAGACTACCATTCCTATGGAAGGTAGATTGGCCATAAAGGATTTTCTGGACCATAAGGTGGATTCGTTGTTGAAGAGCCAGTTGGCCATGGCAGCTGCTATTCTGCAGCTGGCAGTCTGTGCCAGCGTGGCATCTCGAGCTCCGCTCCAATAGATTCAGTCTCTTCTGCTGGATGATACTCAGCTGTGGCCTTCCTTTCTGTATGATGTGGTGCATTTGCTGGCCAAGGATGGTGCCCTGATGACAGTGTCACAGCTTTGGATTTGGCTTCGGCACTGGACAGTGGACTCATCTTCCAGTTGGCCCAACTGGCTTTTAAGGGAAAGCTGCATTTTGGAGCTGATATAAAGAAGCTGGCGGTGGACCTGGGTGAGACGAAATCTTATCACCCTCAGGAAGACAGGTCCAGGCTAGTGCCCCTTTCTCGTCAGCCTCCACTCATCTATAGAGGATGTGCTGGCTGGATCTCTGGGGGTCTCGGGACTTTCATTGTTTCTGACCTGGAAAACCTTTCTTCCCCTCTGCTTCCAGGTTTAGGACTCATTCTCGGTCCCCCCCCCCCCCAGAGGAGGACCCTCCCAGGCTGTGCAGTAAAGGTTTGTGGGCCCATTCTCTCATTCCTCCAGTTGGCAGTAAGCTTCATCTTTTCTTTCAGGAATGGGCCTGGGTTACCAAGGACCGCTGGGTGTTAGACACCATTCAATTCAGCTCTATCCTGTAATGCAAAGAGCCAATTCTGGATGTCTTTGTCATCTCCCCTTGTGGGTCTGTGATTAAAAGTGCCGCTATGCAGACCTCCTTGGACAAGTTGCTGCACCTAAAGGCGGTGGTGTGCCTGCCCTCCTTGACAAGCCAGGGGAAGGGCACATGCTCCAGCAATCCTTGCTGGCTCATTGGTCCCAGAGTTCTCAGGAATTTGAGCACAGCTCTTGCTCCCGTTATTGATGAAGTCCAGGCTGCGGTGGTGGCAGCAGTCCTGTCATCTATGGAAGGGCATGCCACTGGACGATTTCTCCCAGATCCTCCTGAGAACAGATGCCAGTCTCTCGGGGAGCCCATTGCCAAGACTGTACGTCCCAGTGCCGTTGGAACCACAGGGAAGCTTTATGACCCATCAGCCGCCTCGAGGTGGGGGTCTTCAGGTTGACTCTTCTGCGTTTCCAGCCCCTGGTCAAGGGCTGGGCGGTTTGAGTGTTTTCAGACAATGCCACGGTGGTGGCTTATGTCAAATCAGCAAGATGGCTTGAGGAGTGGTGGGGTAGATCTGGAGAAAGCTGTCTTGTTTTGCCTGGGCAGAGAAGAACCTCCTAGATTTGTCTGCTGAGGTGGGCAATATAGAAGTGGACTTCCTCAGCCAATATTCTCTGGATCCTGGAGAGTGGTATTTGAGTCAGGAGGTGTTTCAGTTGATTCTGTGTCACTGGGGTTGCCCCGATATGGATATAATAGCGAAGTGCTCCATTGCCAAAGTTTGCCACTTCTTCAGTCGCCATACAGAGATGGAGACAGAGGATGTTGACACCTTGGACAAGTCAGCACCTGCTGTATTTGTTTCCTCTGTAGCCCCTGGTTGGGCATTTTGATTTGTTGTATTGAACGCCACCAATGCAGGATTGTACTGGTGGTGCCAGATTGGCCAAGGAGAGCGTGGTGAGACCTGATGCGGCTCTTGCAGGCAGGCTCTTTGGTTGCTTCCATCTTGGGGCCCATTACGGCAGGGACTGATCATCCTGGAGGACCTAGTTCCCTTCTCACTTATGGCTTAGCTCTTGAAAGAAGACAGCTAGTGTGTAAAGGCTATTTTCTGGAGGTGGTCTCCACTCTGCTTTGAGCCTGAAGGATATCTACCAAACTAGCATACGTGTGGGTCTGGTGCCTCTTTTAGCAATGGTGTAGCACTTAGCAGTTGGCTCCTGAGGCAGCCAAGGTGCCATCTTTGTTCACTTTTCTACAAGATAGCCCAGAGAAGGGCCTTTCCCTTAGCTCCCTGAAAGTTCAGATAGTAGATTTGGCCTGTTTCTCAGGTCCAGTGGCGGATAAGTCTCTAGCTTTGCCCCTGGATGTCTCACGCTTTTTCCAGGGGGTTCAGAGTCTGCATCCTCCTCTTCGGTCTGTGGTCCCTTCCTAAGAACTGTATCTAGTGCTCAGGACCCTGATGTTGGTGCCCTTAAAGCCATTGAAGCATGCTACTTTGAAGGATTTGATGCTCAAGATGGTCATCTTTGTTGTGCTTTGTTCCACAGGGTGGATTTCCAAGCTGCAGGCTCTGTCTTGACGAGATCCTTATCTGTCTTTTTCAAGGGAAGCTGTTTCCATTCGGCCTGTGCCTGTCTTCTTGCCTGAGGTGATTTTTCTCTTTAATGTGAACCAGGTGGTCTGCCTGCCCTCTTTCTCTAAGAAGCAGTGTCGGGGGAAGGATAAGGATATTCTCCTTGTGGATGTCCGGAGAGTGCTTCTCCGGTTCTTGGAGGTAGGAATTCTTTTCGTAAGTCTAACTATCTTTTGTGCTGTTTGCTGGTCCGTGTAAGGGTGACATCGTGGCTAAGTTGAGTTTGGAGCATTGGATTAAGGAGGCCATTGCCTCGACGTATCTGTTGCAGAACTGACTGGTTTCTGAGGGTTTGTGTGTCCATTCTGCTTGAGCACAAGCATCCTCGTGGGCGAAATGGAGCTCTATAGCCCCTGCAGACATTTGTTGGGCGGCAACATGGGCATCACTTTCCACTTTTGTCAAGCATTACCGCTTAGATATCCACGTGCAGGCGGACATGGCCTTTGCTAAAGAGTTTTGTGAGCTGCTGTGTCTTCCTCCTGCCCAGTGGAGTCATAGCTTTGGTACATCCAACTTGTCTGGACAGGTCTAGCAGGATGAAATGGAAGGTGACATTTTACATACCAGTTGATGTCCTTTCCTTGAGTTTTTCTAGACCAGTTCAGACTGTATTTGCTGTCTTCTGCTGCGGTACCCTCAGGTTTGCTATGAATTTTATATGTGGCTCTGCAGGTTCATCTTCTACTGACAACCTTCTGGTTTTGCTTTTCTGTACATAGTTCTTTACTGTTGATTACTCATTGTTGCCCATAATTGAGGTTGTGTGAGGCTTGCCATGCTTCTCCCTTATATTTTGGGACAAATACTGAAGAACACTGCTGAAGCGATGGAGGTATAGGAGTGATGTCATTGAAACCTAGGTTTTTCATTGGTTCTTTGTCGCCACCAATCTGCTGCTAGGGAAACACAATCCACTTGTCTGCACTGGTCTAGCAGGACTCAAGGAAAGGACATTAACTGGTGTTTAAAATCTCACCTTATTTTAGAGATGAAAAACACTGGTGTAAATACTAAAACCCTTTTATCTATTTTATTTTATTTTATTTTTTTGTAAATTAAGATATTTTCCAGGTATGGTTGTAGTCTCTTTTGAATAATCTTCAGTAGAATCTTGCTGGCATCTGGGATCAGAGCGATTGTGCGATAATTTCCACAGTCAGTTGGATCACCTTTCTTTAGTATTGGTATAAACACAGATCTTTTCCAGTCAGTTGGCCATGATGTTGTCTTCCATATTTCTTGGCAGAGCCTTGTAAGTATGGTAACAGCTGCATCGGATTGCTGTAATATTTCTATGGGAATGCTATCAATGCCTGGTACTTTGTTCTTTGATAAGGCTTTCCATGCTGCTTCAACTTCTTCTTTCATCACCAATGGTTCCAGATCATAAGGTACAGGTTGAAACGGCTGTTGGTCCACTTGATCTTTATCATATAAAAACTCTGTATATTCTTTCCACCTTTTCTTGATCTTCACAGCATCATTCAACATAGAACCTTGAGCATCTTGTAACATTCCAATTCAAGGCTGGAACTTTTTCGTTAACTCTCGTAGCTTTAGGAAAGCTGATCTTGTTCTTCCTCTAATAGTTTCTGCTTCTATTTCCTTGCATGCGTCATTGTAGTACTTTTCCTTGTCCTGTCTTGCTGCACGTTGGAAATCTCTGTTGAGTTCTACAATTGTCTTTCTTTCTCCTCTGGCTTTAGCTTCTCTGCGTTTCTGGGCAATTTTCAGAGTTTCTTCCGTCATCCATTTTGGCCGTTTTTGCTTTTTCACCTTTTGTAGAGACTTCTCGCTTTCTTCCAACACAACCTTCTTGATGTCATTCCATAACTCTTCGGGAGATCTGTCATTTGTATCTAAAGCAGAAAATTGATTTTGCAGGCAGTCTTTAAATTCCAGTGGTATATTCTCAAGGTCATATTTTGCTGCATTCATGAGTAGTTTGCTCTTTTTCAACTTTAGCTTGAGTTTGCATACTAGTAGTTGATGATCTGTACCACAGTCAGCTCCAAGTTTTGTCTTTGTTGATGTTACAGAGCTTTTCCATCGTTGACGTCCACAGATGTAGTCAATTTGATTTTTATACAATCCATTGGGTGAAGTCCATGTGTACAGTCGCCGTTTGTGTTGCTGGAAGAAGGTGTTTGAGATGGTCTTGCAGAATTCTATCAGTCTTTCTCCAATTTCATTTCTGTTGCCAAGTCCATATTTTCCAACTACTTTGTCTTCTTTGTTGCCAACTTTTGCGTTCCAGTCACCCATGACTATCAGGATATCCTGTTTGCATGTTCTGTCAATTTCAGCTTGTACTTGTTCATAGAACTCTTCAATTTCATTCTCTTCTGCAGCTGTTGTTGGGGCATATACTTGAATTATAGTTGTGTTGATAGGCATTCCTCGTAGACGAATAGAGATTAAGCGTTCGCTGACTGCATTGTATTTCATTACAGTTCTTGCAAGTTTATTCTTAATTATAAATGCAACACCATTTCTTCTTTGTCTTTCATTTCCAGCATAGTAGACCATGTGATCATCTAATGCAAAGTGCCCGATGCTAGTCCATTTCAGTTCACTGATACCCAAAACATCAAGTTGTACATGTTCCATTTCATTCTTGACCACCTCCAACTTCCCTTGGTTCATGCTTCGTACGTTCCATGTTCCAATGTGTAAGACATCTTTAAAGCTTCTAACTCTCATTTCATGTGCAGCTACTTCAGCAGTCAGACGTCCTGAGGGCTTTGATCCAACCACATCATAAATGCTGGCTTTACTCTGAAAAGTCTTGAGCTCTTCCCCAGTAGCTAGTTGAGTGCCTTCCGACCTGGGGGTCTCATCTCACAGCACTATAGCGCAGTTTGTTTTGTTGTAGCTATCCATTGGGTTTTCATGGCAAGATACAGAAGTAGATTGCCGGGCCTTTCTTCCACGCAGTTTAAGTTTGGTGGTGTTGCCGGTTGTCACAGAAGTGTGATCCTCCGCCTATAGCACTATCCCATTTTGCCGCTGCCCAGATGGGAAAGGGCGAGGAACGAGAGACATCATTGCGGATGTGAGATGGATCCTTGAAAAGACTAAAGAATACAAAAAGGATATCTATTTGTGCTTTATCGACTATAGCAAGGCTTTTGACTGTGTAAACCATGAGAAACTCTGGGCCACATTAAGAAGCATAAGTATACCAGAACACCTGATCGTTCTCTTGCACAATCTGTACATTGATCAAGAAGCAACAGTTCGAACAGAACAAGGAGAAACAGAATGGTTTAAAATAAGCAAAGGTGTAAGACAAGGCTGCATACTTTCCCCCTACCTGTTTAATTTATATGCAGAATAAATCATCAGAGAAGCAGGATTGTATGAAGACAACAGAGGTGTGAAGATTGGTGGAAGACTCAACAACAACCTTCGCTATGCTGATGATACCACATTACTGGCTGAAAGTGCAGATGATCTGAAACATTTGCTTCTCACAATAAAAGAACATAGTCTCAAAATGGGCCTGCACCTTAATGTAAAGAAGACAAAGATCATGACAACTGGCATAATCAACAAGTTCATCGTTGAAGGAGAAGAAATTGAAATCGTGAACAACTTTAACCTACTTGGATCAACTATCAATAAAGAAGCAACAAGCAGTCAAGAAATCAGACGATGCATTGCTCTTGGCAGAATGGCTATGAAAGACCTAGATAAGATTCTCAAGAGCAGAGATGTCTCTCTCCATACAAAGATTCGACTTATTCAGGCCATGGTATTTTCAATAACATCATATGGATATGAAAGCTGGACAGTGAAAAAGATAGAGAGGAAGAAAATTGATGCCTTTGAATTATGGTGCTGGTGGCGAATACTGTGTATACCATGGACTGCCTGAAGAACAAACCAGTCGGTATTAGAGGAGATCAAACCTAAGCTTTCTTTAGAAGCTCAGATGACAAGACTTCGACTTTAATACTTTGGACCATCATGCGAAGAGAGAGATCATTAGAGAAAGATACCATGCTTGGCAAGATAGAAGGTCAACGCAAAAGAGGAAGGCCAGCAATGAGATGGATCGATACAATAACAGCAGCTACAGGTACCAGTCTGTCAACAATGAGCCGCCTGACTGAAGACCGAACACAATTTAGGATAGCTATCCAGAGGGTCACCATGAGTCGACTCAGACTCGACGGCACTTAACAACAACAGCAAGATATTTTCATGCCATGCATATAGTAAGTAAAAGCAAAATTTGAATTGCAGAGCTCTTTGGTGTCTTGCACTTTTAAAATTCTGCATTCAAAACTGGGTGGCGAGGAGATGAGCGTAACCCAGTGCACAGCCATTCTCCTCCTCTGCTTGTGTTAATCAGCACTGGACCAGAGAGGGAATTAGTATGCTACACGACGTGTGCATGTGGAAATCCAGCTGGGGGGAGGGGGAGGATGGAAGGGATGAGACAAGCTGAGGTGGTGCTATTTGAGGTGTGTGAACTTGACAGTTCCACTAAGGGAGAGAAGGAAGAATAAGCTGATTGCAGCAGGAGGAGAAAGAGCTGGGTGTCCATGTGCTGGTGGCAGAGAAACAAAGCTGGGGAAGTGTAAGGAGGGTAGTGATTCAGAGAGGATTATTGGAGGGGAGTATATGGCAAGTTGGTATTTGAGAGAGCTGTGGCGGAGTGTGTGCAGGGTAGGGGGATTGAGAGAGAGCTGTGGTGAGGTGTTTGCAGGATGAGGAGATTGAAAGAGAATTATGGCAGCGTGTGCGAAGGGAGGAAAATTGAGAGAGTTATGGTGAGGTCTTTGCAGGATGGGGAACATTGAAAGCTATAGTGAGTGTGCCTGGTAGGGGGGTGCTGAAAGTGAGAAAAGTGGTTTTAGAAAGAGCTATGGAGGTGTATGTACTGAGGGGGGAGATGAATTTTAGAAAGACAGCATCTATTTTCTTCCTGTGTTTTTCACTATCCAACTTTCACATCCATATGACATTATTGAAAATACCATGTCTTGGAGAAGTCACATCTTGTATGGAAAGATACATCTCTGCTCTTGAGTCTTCCCTAGTTCCTTCATAGTCATGCTGCCAAGCACATTGCATCGTCTGATTTCTTGACTGCTTCTCGTTTTATTAATTGTTGATCCAAAGAGGTTAAAGTTGTCTACTGTTTCTATTTCTTCTCCATCAGTGATGAACTTATTGATTTTGCCACTTGTCATGATCTTTGTCGTCTTCATGTTAAGGTACATGCCAATTCTAAGACTGTTCCTTGATCTTGATCTTGAGAAGCAAGATCATCTTCACTTTCAGCTATTCAGAAAATTCCAAAAGGCCCAACCGTCCCCATTGGCATTCTCCTCTTCCCCCAATCCAAATCAGCAATTAGTATTTCTACCCACTTTGGATCCCAGCCTTATATTATCTCTCAAAAGATGCCCATAATTCTTTGTGCAAGATAAGCCTGTGTTAAGAGCAGCAATTTTCCATCAGTGACACATCTTCATTTTCTCTTTCCATTCCTCCAAACTTGGAACATGAACTTGCCATCTCCCTGAAATCAACCTTCTGGCCACCACCACACCGTATGCAACAAATTTACTATTAACAGAATCAAGATCATCCTCTGGGATCGTGGTCAGTAATTTGCATTTCAGGTTATGCTCCAAACACAGACGTAAAATCCCCCCCCCCCCCTTGCTGCCCACACCTTGTCCCAAAAAGTCTGAATTCTAGGACATTCCAACCACACATGCAGTAATGTACCTAAAAGACCACATCCCAATCAGCAACAACCCTCCTCCTTACCCATCCTATTGTTGAAATCTTATCCGGTGTAATATGCATTCTGTAAAAGAGCTTATCACAATTTTCCTGGATCTGCACCAATATCCCCATTTTAGCCTCAGATGCAGAAAGTACTTTCCAGTCTTCCTCCTAGTCCCCTATATCCATATCCCTCTCACAAGTACTAACAAACTGAAATTTGTGTTGTACTTTAGTGAGTACAAACCCGTAGAAGCCCTCCAACAGACCCTTGCTCACCTGTTGAATCCCAAAAAGCTCCTCCAACTCAGTGACCCCCTCTCTATATCTCTGGGCCCCTTTGATCTCCAGGAACAAGCAGGAATGTAGTCTTCGCATATGGGTGACGTTGGTACCGACGGGAACGCTCCCCAGCATCCAATAGGAAAGCTTTGGAACGCTCCACTGTGCCTGCACGACGGCCTTCCCAATTCCCTCACTTCAGTTCTTCATTTTCCACAGAGCCAGCAGGAAGAAAATCCTGTCACTGCAGAAAACCTCTTCTTTTTGTGGATAGCACCTCTGCCTTCCCTTCTACTCCGACACCATCAAAGACATCACTGGTTCCCGCTTTTCTTTCATTCTTTCATTTCTTCTTAGTTTCTTAAAACAAAAAAAAAACACTTGGGTGTCGATGCCCTTGTTAGGCCTTAAAGCCTACCATAGCCTTCACATCCTGAAGGCATGGAGAAACCAACAAGTGCTTTTAAAAAGTGTTCTAATTGTGCCAGCACCATCTCGGTGACTGACACACTTGACTGATGCTTAAAATGCCTTTGCCTAGACCACCAGCCAAAAGCCTGTTCTCTCTGTCAAAAAATGACATGGAGAGGCCTACAGAACCGGGCTTCTAATTTTGAGCACTCTTCGCTTCGGATGCAATATCTATTGAGGGCCACCTTATCTTCTCATGGATCTCTGGTATCTTTGAAGTTCAAACACAAGGACACATTGAAGATGGATAGTACCTCCAAGGGAAGATCTCGCTCAAGGCATCGAGACCCCTTGGAGGTGGATCGGCCTGCTAAACAGCCCTGGTGGAAGGCCCTGTCCTCCAAAGTCATCGAGGAGCCCTATGATGCTCCTGACACCTTGACCTCTGGTGCCATGCTCTGGGACAGTAGCACAAATACCTGTTACCGATACCCAAGCATCGGCATCCTCAATAGACCAGCATATTCTGGCCATCAAGCAGAGCTTGGCAGCTCTCCTGGCAGCCTCGGTACCTATAAACTTTAATTCTGTTTATTGAAATTTTCAAAAACTATACAATGTTCACAAAGTATAGAGAAACACAATAAGTCAACAATAGAAATAATTCAAAAGAGAAATAATACAAACAAGTACATTAGCCCACATCTCGGGGAGAAAACCATAAGAAATCAATAACAAGAAAAAACAAGGCAAGGAACACCGAACCAAAGAAAGGTGTCCCAACCACACAGAGCAGACATTTAATTATACCCTCCCACTGCCTGACAATTTCTAAATGACAGCATAATGACATAAAGAAAAGCAAAATTCACTGCGCCTTTTCCTTATCAAGAATCCACCTTTCCAAATCCGAAAATGACAAAAAGACAAGAGAATAGTAAGCATTTACAAGGGTAGCGCAAGAAAAACGTAGCGCCTAAGGCAAGCGTTCTAGACTTCAGAGGAAGAAAGGACTTCCTACGTGCTTGTGTTGAGCGAGATACATCAGGAAAAATAGAGACCTTATCACCACAATAGAGATTGTCCCTTTTCCAAAAATAAGCTTTAAGAATAGAGACTTTATCTTCAGAAACCAAAGTTACTAATAATGTGGCTCTAGTGGAAATAATATCTTGAGTGTCTTCCAAGAAGGCAGTCAAGTTGAACCCATTTTTATCTTCAAGAACAGCTACTTCCCCTTCCCCAACACCCGGAAAAACAATTTTTGAGGAACTATAATAACATTTAGCAAACACTATAGCATCGGCGGTGGGGAGGAGAAGAACATCTTTTAAATATTTCCTAAACAGTGTTGATGGAGATAATAAACTACTAGAAGGAAAATTTAAAACTCTCAAATTCTTAGACCTAGCCATATTCTCTAAATTCTCAAGTTTTTGACACATAATAGAACTTTCTTTCATGGTAGCAGACTGAAATAAAGAAAACAATTTAACCTGCATATCTATACTCGAAATAGATGAATGCAAAGTTCCAATCTGACTATCAAGATTCTGAAATTTAATAACAGTGTCCCTAGTAAATTGACATAAAGAG
The DNA here is from genome assembly GCA_033557465.1 of Ichthyophis bannanicus. Taxonomy (NCBI): domain Eukaryota; kingdom Metazoa; phylum Chordata; class Amphibia; order Gymnophiona; family Ichthyophiidae; genus Ichthyophis; species Ichthyophis bannanicus. The sequence continues at coordinate 712,849,114 of CM066034.1, forward strand.
GGAACAGTCTCAGCAAGAATCCGTTCAGTACGATTGACTACTTGCCAGATATCCAGAAGAGAGATGGAGGAGACTTGTGAGTCACCAGAAGGAATGGAGGGCTCCGACCAAGAAACCATTTTGGGGAGCATAACTTTCTTCTGTGAACTCAAAACACCAGACTGAGGCACAGCAGACAATTCCAAAAAATCAGGAGGAAGAGGAGGGGTACGCTCAGGAGAGCTAAGACTCGGCCCCTCCAGCGAGGAGTCAAAAGGAACAGTACCTGGTGGTGTTAAGACCGGTGTAGATATTACATGCTTGTCCATAGGGACACTAACAGACACAGCCACGAGAGTTTTCTTTTTCCTTTTACTGCTGGGCATCGCCACTTCACAGATCTATAAATGCTCCCAATGTACTCCTAAGGGGCTCACAAGGGGCATACGTCCCCCTTGGAAAACACCCCTTAGAAAATGCCCCAACAAGCGCCGTAAAGCACTCTAGATATATTAAGGAGCTTCAAAATGACGTCAGCAGTGACTGCCCCGCACGGGCCAGCTCTCTTCTGCACCTGCTGTTCTCACTCTCCACAGCGTGTGAAACTGCAGGCAACACTCCCAAGAAACAGCTCCGTGCACAGATCCTTTATGGAGCCTCAAAATGACATCAGCAGTGACTGCCCTGCATGGGCCGGCTCTCTCCAGCACCAGCTGTTCTCACTCTCCACAGCATGTGAAACTGCAGGCAACACTCCCCCTTGGTACCTATAAAAACCTTGGCTACAGGCACTGCCCCATCGATATCAGTCATGGTACCGACATCGACATCAATTCTGGGCACGGCATCAGGGCTGCTGCAAATGGCATCAACGTCCCTCTCGCCCATGCCCTCTCTTGAAACCCTCACAGACACTGGTTCAAAGTCCATGCGGCTCACCAAAGCCGATACCTTGGAACATCAATACCGGTCCTAGCTTTGGGCAAATGCCATGCCTGTCAATACTTCGAGTCCTCCAACTCCAATTCTCTCGCTTTGAATCTAGAGTCACTCGATTCCCGAGGGCCCCAGGACCTTTCTTTGGACCTTCCCCCCCCCCCCCCCAACACAGACAGATGTTGCCTCCAAAGGACATGTCCTTCCAGGAATTCATTCGAGACCTAGCCAAGGATCTCTCTATCACAGTAACATCAGAGAAGAAGCCAAAGGCGGAGGAATTAGAGATCCTCCAATACCCAGGGGCACCCAGGTAGGCAGCTATCTTTCTGGTGGCACTGCATCCTCCATGATCTAATGCTCCGCATGTGGGAGACAACACTAACCGTCTCACCTCATAGTTGAAGTCTCGATACCATGTATAGGATACCAGAGTATCACAGCTTCCAAAAGCCACAGCTTCCTCACCAATCTATGGTAGTTGAATCACGGTGTGCCAAATCAAAAGCTCAAAGACTCACTTCTCTAACCCTCCAGGAAGGGTATCCAGAATTCTCAACGCCTTTAGGTGTCGATGCTTCCAAGTATCCATGCTCTTGGCTAGCATTAACTCCTATATCCTTTACATGGGAATGTTCCTCAAAGAAGTCTGAAGGGATCTTGAGGCCTTTGCCCCTCTCCTCCCTGATGACAAGAGGGCAGATTATCTTGCCTTAGTCAAGTATAGCCAAAATGTCTCAGTTTGTCAATAGGGCTACCTTCGATGTTTTTGAATGCACAAGCAGGGCCTTAGCAATATGCATCGGTGCACGCAGAATTGCATGGCTTCAAGCCTCAGATCTTGAACAATAGGTTCAAGATAAGCTGGGAAGCATACCTTGCACAGGAGAAAATCTTTTTAGCAAAGACAGGCAAGATAAGGCATCTCAGTTAGTCAGAAAATATTACTCTAAAGAGATTTCTAGAGTGACAGCTGCACCTGCTAGGAAAAAGACTCCTGCAAAAATGTCTTTCTACAATAGTAAGAAGAAATTCTACTCTTGTTATCCTCCTGCTTCTCAATACCACTGTCAGGCCCCACAAAACAGACAGCAGCCTCCTAAGCAACAAAAGAAGCCATAAGTAGCTAAACCTCAACCAGCGACACAGACACAATCTGCATCTGGTTTTTGACTCTTTCCTAGAGACCATTGCCACCCTGCTTCTGGAAGGCCCCCACCCCCACCCCTACCACATTAACATGCAAATTGTGTCACCACGCCCACAGATGGCACCTCAGAGCAGTGGACACTCACCATTGTCCAGACTTCATCTACAAACTCTGCCCCCTCCACTTTTATGGGGGATACCATACTCAGTCCCCACTCACTGCTTTTCTACAGGACAAGGTGTCCTCTCTTCTTTCTCAGGGTGCTATAGAGGATGTCCCCATATCCCAATGGGGAATGGGGTTCTACTCTCTGTACTTTCTCATTCCAAAGAAAACCAGAAGGTACAGGCCCAGTCTGAACCTCAGAAACTTCAACAAGTTTCTAGTCTACAAAACGTTCAAGGTGATCTCTCTCAGGATTCTTCTTCCCTACCTCCAGAGTCAGGACTGGCTCTGTTCTCTAGATCTAAAAGAAGGGTATACACATATCCACATCCATCCAGGACACAGGAAATATCTATGCTTCACCTTTCAAGGAAGACATTATCCAGAGTCCTTCCCTTCGGTTGTAGACACATATTTAAGATCTCTGGGGATATTCATCTTCCCTTACTTAGACAACTGGTTAATAGAAGCAGACACCTCTCAAGAGGTACTGTTTTCCTTGCATCGTACCATCACAGTACAACACTACTTGGGATTTGTGATAAACTTTCCAAAATCCCAGCTCACTCCAACTCAAAAACTAGAGTTTATCGGAGCCTTACTAGACACCCAGCAGTTCAGGGCATTTCTACTCCAGCTCCATTGTACCCGTCTAGTGGAGCTAGCATCTGACACTCCTACAAGACCAATTCAGCACCCGAGAGATGATACAGCTCCTGGGACACATGGCCTCTACAGTATATGTCGTTCCATATGCCCGACTACATATGCTCATAGCCCAGTGGTCTCTTGCTTCCCAGTGGAAGCAGGCCTCAGGTCGTCTCCAAGACAGGATCCAGGTCACTACCCATCCCTTCAGTGGTGGTGTACTCCAGAAAATCTGCGTGTCAGGTCACCTTTCCAGATGCCTCCAATTCAATGCACCCTGACGACAGATGCCTCCAAACTGGGTTGGGGAGCCCATCTAGGCACCTGATCACACAACAAGGGCTCTGGACAGCTCAAGAGTCACAACTGCAGATCAATCTCCTGGAACTTCGTGCTAGCTCCAATGCCTTCCAGATGTTTCAGCACCACGTCAGAGCACAACAAGTCCTAGTCAGGATGGATAATCAGGTTGCCATGTTCTATGTGAACAAACAGGGAGGAACAGGTTCTTGGGGCCTCTGCGAGGAGGCCTTAAACCTATGTTTTTTCACCATTGTTCATCAAATACAACTTCAAGCAATATACCTCTGGGAGAATTCAGTGTCTTGGCAAACAGACTGAGTCGCATCCTTTTTCCCCACAAATGGTCTCTCCATCTGGACACAGCATTCTACATCTTCCAGCCCTGGGGAACTCCAGACATAGATCTGTTTGCAACTCCCCAAAATGCCAAGTTTCCTCGCTTCTGCACAAGAACTCCAACATCCACCAATCAACCAGTGGATGCCTTCCACTTACACTGGGGTCAGGGTCTGCTTTATGCTTTCCCTCCCATATCCCTAATTCCCAAAACACTTTTCAAGTTTCAGTCCAACAGGGGCTTCATGATACTCATAGCCCCTCACTGGCCGTGGCAACCAAGGCTTCCACTGCTATTATGTCTGACTCTGCCTCATCCTCTGCAATTGGGACATGCTCCAGATCTCCTCTCCCAGGATGACAGCTCTCTGCTCCATCCCAACCCACAGTCTCTCCACCTCACAGCCTTACAGGGCTTTGACCTTACCCAAGAGCTTAAGATCCTTTTGTTTTCTAGGAAGCCATTCACCAGACGTTCATATGTTTTAAGTGGCATAGATTCTCTGTCTGGCGTTCCCAGAAAGATCTCAATCCCCTTTCTGTTCCAGTAGTCACTCCTCCAGTATCTCCTCCACCTGTCCTCGACAGGTGAGAGTACATCACGGTGCCATTGCGGCCACTCCACTCAGCCCATCTCCACTCAACCACTAGAAGCATGTTTCATGAGAGGTCTCTTGCAGTTCAAACCACCCATTAAGCCATCTGCGGTAGCTTGTGACCTCAGTGACGTTCTAGCGCATCTTCTCAAGCCGCCCCCCCCCCCCCCTTTGAACCACTAGCCACAAATTCACTTAAGTTCCTCTCTTGAAAGGTAATCTTCCTAATTGCCCTCAATTTAGCTAGACACATTAGTGAGCTTCAGACTTTGGTGGCAGATCCTCCCTATACCCACTTCTACCATGACAAAGTAGTCCTTCGGACACACCCACACTTTATGCCAAAGTTGGTGTCTCATTTCCATTTAAACCACTCAATTTACCTTCCAGTTTTCTTTCCTAATCCACATGCTTCTAGAGCAGAAGCAACTCTGCACACTCTTGACTGCAAACATGCCTTGGCTTTCTATCTCCAAAGGACTCAAGATCACTGGAAAGCCTCGCAGTTGTTTATCTCATTTGACCCAAGTCACCCGGCATTACCTGTTTCTAAGCATATGCTTTCCAGATGGATAGCGGACTGCATTTCATTTGCCTATGACAAAGGAGGACTCTCCCTGGAAGGACAACTTGCTGCTCACAGTGTTTGTGCCATGACCACCTTGATGGTAAACCTACGCTCAGTAGCCATCAACAAAATTTGCAAAGCAGCAGCTTGATCTTCTGTCCATACCTTTGCTGCCCATTATTGTCTGGACAAGGACTTCCCTTGGGATGCCATATTTGGTCAGGCTGTACTCCAGCACCTCTTTCTGACTTAGATGCAACTCCTTCCCTCCGTCCCAAACTTTTGAAGATACCAGAAATCCATGTAGGATCCATGACCACCTCATGCTTACTCTGAGGCGAACTGCTATCGGTTTTGAGGTCAACTGATCTGGCATCAGAGAGCTAGGGAGTCCCATATGTGAAGACTACATTCTCCAGGACCAAGCAGGAAGTCAGTCCTCACTTATGGGTGACGTCGGCGCCGACGGAGCCCTCGCGGAGCAATTTTCCCCAGCTTTCGAAGAAAGCTTTTGGGAATTGCAGCGCGCATGCGCGGTCCCCTTCCCGCCCAAGGGTGCCATCTTGCTCAGTCTTCTTTTTTCCGCGGAGCCCTACAGACGTAGTTTGTGATCGCCGCTGAAAAAGTTGATTTTTTTTTTTTGGTTATTTTTCTCGGTTCGCATGTCTTCTTCCCGCCCGGCCTCGATAACTCCAATATCGAGGCCGTTCTCATTTTTTGGGTTTTTCTTCGATAACTGGCGTTCCTGCCACTTCTTTTCTCTTTCACTGGCAGCATGGTCTTTTGACCTCGCAGGGGCCCTTTTTCCCCCTATGGCTGCCAGTGGGTTTAAAAAGTGTGATCGCTGTACCAGACTTATGTCTCTTACCGACACACATGACTGCTGCCTCCGTTGCCTCGGATCCAACCATGATTCGATGAGTTGTGGTCCGTGCAACAAAATGTCCTCGAAGGCGTTGAGGAGTCGGCAGTCACAAAAGGAGCGAATCTTCTCTGACACCGTGTCCGGTCGGGCCCGGACCTCGTCAGAGGCTTCGACATCTCGGGACTCCGGCCCCGAGCACCGTCGGAGTTCCTCTGAGCGGGGGTCTCCCGGCCGGGACCATCATCGGAAGGAGAAACCCGTGAGGGCTGCGCCGGAGGACACTCCTGGTTCCTCGAGGGCCAGGTCGCCTAGCCCCGTCAGCCGCCCTGGGTCCTCGGAGGCGGAGAGGCCTGCGAAGCATCCTCATCTCGAAGTGGAGCCTTCTGGTCACGTGAGTACTGTCCTTTTGGACTCACCTCCGAGGGTGCCGTCGTCAGGCCCGACGCTGTCGGGGCCCGAGTCGGCGACTGCTGGGTCTTCTGAGTTTGGTCTCAGATTGACAACCTTGGAGAGCAGTATCGCTGCCTTCATGGACCAGCAGCGGGCATTGATGACTGGCCTCGCCCGTGCATCTGCCCCGACCACCGGGACGTTGACGTCTAAGTCGACCCCGGAGGCCGAGTCGATCCTCGAGTCGATCCTCGGTCGAGGTCTCCCTCTGCCTCCCATTCTGGACCGAGGTCGTCGACGCCGGCCTCGGCATCGGGGCGGAGGTCCTCGGCACCCGCCCACAAGGAGCCACTCGATTCCTCCACGGAGGAGTCTGGCTGGGACACGGAGGAGGACGAGTCACCCGGTTCTTTTCAGACTCGGTGCGTCCCCTCCGACTCGCCCGAGTCGGATTCTCGGAGACGGTCTCCCCCGGAGGATACCCGGTTCTCCAATTTCGTGAGGGACATGGCCATGGCCTTCCCCGCGGATCCGAAAGAGGAGCCTCGGGCCGAAGAGCTCGAAGCCCTCCAGTATGACTCCCCCGAAGGAGGCCTTTACGGTACCGGTTCCTCCGATGCTGGAGCGGCTGCTCTTCCGCATGTGGGAGTGCCCGGCCTCGACGCCGGTGCTAAGCAAGCGGGTCGATTCGATGTATCGAGTCCGCAAGAGCCCCGGGTTCCAGAAGGCACAACTACCGCACCACTCTATGGTGGTGGAATCGGCCATGCATCGACTTAAGAGTCAGAAGATGCACTCCTCGGTGCCTCCGGGTAAGGAGGCCCGGAACCTGGATGCCCTCGGTAGGAAGTGCTTCCAGGGCTCTATGCTTACTTGCCGAGTCCAGACATACCAGCTATATATGGGCATGTATCTCCGAGACCTGGCAAAAGAAATTTCCGGGTTCTCTGCTGGTCTCTCCGAGGAACCTTTGCAGAGGTTCCAGGCCTTGTCCACGGGTATTCGAGAGTGCTCGAAGTTTATTTCTCGAGCAGCCTACGATGGCTTCGAAGCATCGGCTCGAGTAGCCGGAGCCGGCATCGGTGCTCGCCGTCAGGCTTAGCTTCAGTCGTCCGACCTAGAGCCATGGGTGCAGGACAAGTTGGTCGATGTCCCATGCAGAGGTGACAACCTCTTTGGCAAGCCCATGGCTGAGAAGGCTGCGGAGCTCGAGTCCGAGACTCTCACCAGAACTCGCCTTTCCAGGAAAACCTCTGCCCCTCCACAGAAGAGGAAGGGCTTGGGGAAAAAGCCTTTTTACCCGAGGAAGGTGTCTGCCTATAAACAACACCACCCTCAGTATCAAACCTCAGCTGCTTCCCATCAGGGCCAGCAGGCTAAGGGACAGGGTAATGGGTCCCGTAGGCAGAAGGCCCCCAAGCCCACTACACAGGCCCCTGCTCAGCAGGGTGGGGGTTTTTGACTACGCCAGCATAGCCTCTCCCCCTCCACAGCTTTCGCTCAGCACGGGGGGCCGGCTGACCCACTTTGCCCACAGGTGGTCAGCCATAACATCCGATTCCTGGGTGCTGCAGGTGGTTCAAAAGGGCTACCTCCTACATTTTCACCAGGTGCCTCCCCCCCTACTTTCCGGGGGAGCCTCCAAGACCCCCTCTGCACAGGGACTTACTCCTTCAGGAGCTGCAATGTCTGCTTCGGGAACAGGCTGTGGAGTCAGTGCCCCACCGTCTGTGGGGTCATGGTTTTTATTCAAGGTACTTCCTGGTACCAAAAAGGACGGGAGGCCTCAGGCCCATCCTGGACCTACGCAACCTCAACAAGTTCCTGCAGCGGAAAAAGTTCAAAATGCTTACCCTTGGAATCCTACTGCCCTACCTCCAACAGGGAGATTGGCTATGCTCCTTGGATCTAAAGGATGCTTATACTCACATCCTTATTCATCAGGACCACCGGCAATATCTAAGATTTGTGGTGGCGGGAAATCATTATCAGTACCGCATACTGCCCTTTGGCCTCTCCTCCGCGCCCAGGGTGTTCACGAAATGCCTGGCAGTGGTGGCAGCCTTCCTGAGGCTTCAAGGCCTCTTCGTCTTCCCCTACCTGGACGACTGGCTCATCCGGGCACAGTCTTCCCTAGAGGTCACTCAGGCCACTCAACGCACAGTGGCTCTGCTTCAGCACTTGGGCTTCGTCATAAACTTCGAAAAGTCCACTTTGCTCCCCTCTCAAGACCTCGAATTCATAGGGGCACGGCTGGACACTCTGCAGGCTCGTGCTTTCCTGCCTCAGGAACGGGCCGACAGGCTCATGGCTCTGGCCGGCTGGTTCCACAGCGCATCACCGGTCCCGGCCAGACAATTCCTGCAACTGCTCGGTCATATGGCCTCCACGGTCCATGTCACTCCGAATGCCCGTCTGCATATGCGGCCTGCTCAGTGGAGCCTTCGCACTCAATGGCATCAGGCCACAGGGAGCCTGACAGACTTAATACAGATCTCCGACCGCCTGGTCTCCTCTCTGCAATGGTGGCTTCACCTGCCCAATCTGGTACTCGGCATGACTTTTCAGTCTCCTCCACCTTCCCAGGTGCTGACGACAGATGCCTCTCTCCTGGGATGGGGAGCGCATTGCCAGGGAGCATGCACTCAAGGCCTTTGGACACCTTGGGAGGCTGCTCAGCAGATAAACCTCCTGGAGCTACGAGCGATCTGCCTAGCTCTGCAGACCTTCTCTCACCTCACTTCTCGTCAGTCTGTTCTGGTACAGACGGACAATCAGGTTGCCATGTTCTACGTGAACAAACAGGGGGGCACGGGCTCCCTCCTTCTGTGTCAGGAGGCTCGGAGACTGTGCTCTTGGGCAGTCGACCACGACATCCTCCTCAAGGCTGTTTACCTGCCCGGGCAGGAAAACTGCCTGGCCGACAAACTGAGCCGGATTCTGCAGCCACACGAATGGAGGTTGAACCCCGCGGTGGTCCAGCAGATCTTCCGCCGGTGGGGCTTCCCCTCCGTGGATCTCTTTGCCAGTCCTCTAAACCGGCAACTTCCCAGGTTCTGTTCCCGGCACCCACATCCTCTCAGAGTAGCGCCGGATGCTTTCCTCCTCTCATGGTCCACGGGCCTACTGTATGCCTTCCCTCCCACACCACTTGTGTCCCGGACGCTATTCAAAGTTGTCCAGGACAGGGCCTCCGTGATCCTGGTAGCGCCCAGATGGCCGAGACAACCCTGGTTTCCTCTACTCCTACAGCTGGCGGTGGACACCCCTCTTCCTCTGGGGTTTCAGCCCGATCTCCTGACCCAGGATCAAGGTACTCTCCTGCACCCCAACCTCCGGGCCCTTCATCTGATGGCCTGGCTGCTGAAAGGGTAGTCCTAGCCCCGCTCTTTTTATTTATTTGCATTCTCTTATATACCACGCTATTCTGCATCAGTGCGGTTTACATTGAACAAACTGAAATTACATTGAACAGGGCAATATAACTTGGAGATAACTATTTTTACAGGGAACATGGGCTATGGAGGGTTAAGTGGCTTGCCCAAGACCACAAGGAGCACCTGTGGGACTAGAAACCCCAGTCCTTCCGGCCCAAGGTTGCTGTCCTCTAGTGGGATTTGAACCCCCGACCTTCTGGCCTGAAGTACCTTGCCCCAACCACTAGGCCACTCCTCCACTCCACTCCGGAGGTGGAAGCTGTCGTCCTGGCGGCGACCTTCCACCCGGAAGTCTTACGCCCTTAAATGGCATCGCTTCTCGATCTGGTGTTCTCAGCGTTCTGAGGACCCCTTCGCCTGCTTGGTATCGGTGGTGCTACAATACTTGCTGCACCTCTCCGATCTAGGCCTCAAATCCAATTCCGTCAGAGTCCACCTCAGTGCTCTCTCTGCACATCATTCGCCGATGGAGGGCCAGCCTCTTTCCTCGCATCCCTTGGTGGCGCGTTTTCTCAGAGGCCGCCTTCTGCTTAAACCTCCGTTGCGCCCTCCGGCTCCTGACTGGGATCTCATTGTGGTCTTGCAAAGGCTTACCTGTCCGCCTTTTGAACCCATGGCTACCTGCCCTCTTCATTTCCTCTCCTGGAAAACTCTCTTCTTGGTGGCCCTTACCTCCGCTAGGCGCGTTAGTGAACTGCATGCCCTAGTGTCGGAGCCACCATACACTAGGTTCTACAAGAATAGGGTAGTGTTACGGACTCACCCTAAGTTTCTTCCAAAGGTGGTCTCCCCCTTTCACATCAATCAGGAGGTGGTTCTTCCGACCTTCTTTCCCAGGCCGCATACCAGCCGGGCTGAAACTGTTCTGCATACCCTGGATTGTAGAAGAGCCTTATCCTTCTACCTTGACCGTACGCGACAGCATAGAAAAGCTGTCCAGCTTTTCGTATCTTTTGACCCCAATCGGTTGGGAGTACCTGTCTCCAAGCGTACTCTGTCCATCTGGGTAGCTGACTGTATCGCCTGGGCTTATGGGGCAGCCGGCCTCTCCTTAGAGAGTCGTGTCACGGCTCACCATGTCAGGGCGAAGGCTGCGTCAGTGGCTCATCTCCACTGTGTTCCATTGGCAGACATATGCCGGGCCGCTACTTGGTCTTCAAGCCAGACCTTTGCGGCCCATTACTGCCTCGAGAGGGAATCCCGCAGGGACAGTGCTTTCAGACAGGCAGTCCTCCACAATCTCTTCGAGGTTTAGGCAACTCCTACCCTCCGGCCCTGGTGTTGGGCTACCGGCCGGATCCGTATTCAGAGAAGATTCCTTCCTTCTGTACTGTTGAGCTAGAGGGAGCTCAGTCTTCGGCTTGAGGCCTCCGGTAGCCTTAAGCTTGGGAGTCCCATAAGTGAGGACTGACTTCCTGCTTGGTCCTGGAGAAACAGTAGTTACTCACCTGTAACAGGTGTTCTCCAGGAGCAGCAGGAATCAGTCCTCACTACCCTCCCTCCTCCCCTTGGAGTTGCAGTCATTCGTTTTATATGTTTCTGCTAACTTTTTTTGCTGTCTTTTCGCTATGTCATCAGACTGAGCAAGATGGCACCCTTGGGCGGGAAGGGGACCGCGCATGCGCGCTGCAATTCCCAAAAGCTTTCTTCGAAAGCTGGGGAAAATTGCTCCGCGAGGGCTCCGTCGGCACCGACGTCACCCATAAGTGAGGACTGATTCCTGCTGCTCCTGGAGAACACCTGTTACAGGTGAGTAACTACTCTTTCCTGCTTGTTGCTGGAGATAGTGTAGTTACTCACCTGTAACAGGAATTTAGTCTCTACAACCTGCCCTCCTCCCTTAGGAGTTATAGAATTTCATTTACTTTCTTTTCTCAGCTACAAATTCAACTGAAGAGGGAGTGTAATGCTCCCAAAAGCTTTCGTATTGGACGCTGGGGTGCGTTCCCACGCGGGCTCCATTGGTACTGATGTCACCCATATGTGAAGACTAAATTCCTGCTGTTCCTGGAGATCACCTGTTACAGGTGAGTAACTAAGCTTTCTTCTCCAAAAAATAGCAACCAAGCATAGAAAAAGACATTCTTATCAGTAACCCAAATTGCTCTTGAATAGCTTCAAGTGTCAAAATACATCCCCTAGGTTTAAATCTGCTCAATTGTGTAACCGTCTCTCCCCACTTAGAAATCTCTCTCTATACCATCATTGGTCTAAAAACCTTATTATAGCAAATAGGGGTATGAATGCAAATATCTCCCCCCTCCCTCTTGCTCTGCTCTTATCCCAAAATCTTAGTCCACTTAGTAAATGGATTCATAAGTTCCTTTTTTTTTCATCATCCCGGGAAGCCAAACCCATGCTCTCAAAGGGCATTCTCTCTGACCTGACCTGACTCTGCTTCATACGGACCCAAGTTTAAAAACAATGTCTTTCCAATCCCAGACACTGCTGATTCGAGTTGTAGTGTAGTACCACTGGTCATGAGGGACTGCCAGACCCCTTTGCACTTTAAGCTGGGAAAGAACTTTGCTCTCTACCTGCGGAGGCTGCTTTCTCCAAAGGTAGCTAAAAATCCTGGTTTTTAGATTAGCTTGTACATTATCTGGGACTGGAATGGGAAGAGTTTGAAACAAGTACAGTAGTTTTGGCAACATATTTCATTTTTACACTGGCAGTTCTGGCACACACTTGTCCTATACATACCAATAAAGTTTATCCATATCTGTCACTATCTATACTCCCAGGTGTTTTAACTATGCCTTCACCCACTTAAATGAAAAAGTTTCTCTTCCTCATGAGAGAAAAGGATGCAATGGGCCCTCCTATTTACTAAGGTTAACTTTAAACTCCAACATAGACATTAGTCCTTCACCTCCTTTGCCATTAATGGGAGTGACAACTGAGGCTGTGCCACACTGAATAAGATGTCATCAGCATGCATCATGATTTTGAAATCTTCCTTGCCACATTTCATCCCCCTAATGTCCCCTTTCCTCCTACTGTGTTCAGTGAGAGGAGACCGGACCATCCCTGCCTCAGGACCCTCCGTAAAGGGAATTCTCTAGAGTAGCTCCCATTTACCATAGTCCCGCCTGAGCCCATAATAAAGTTCTCTAACCCACCCTAAAATTCCATCCTCAACACCCATTTTCCCTGTTATGGCTAGTATAAAATCCCAGTGTATCCCGTTAAATGCCTTCTTGCTATCAATTCCAAAAGCATAGAGCAGTGGCGTACCAAGGGCAGGGCAGTGGGTGCAGCCCACCCCGAGCCCACTGAAGCAGCGCGACAAACACCATAAATCTGGCTTGCTGTACTTTCTCTGTGGACCTGGCCACTTTTCTCTCCTGGCCAAAGTCTCATCAATTGCGAAGCTTTGGCCCAGGAGAAGAGTGACAGCACCACAGAGGCAGCACAGCAAGCTAACTTTATGGCAAGTTTACCATGCTGCCTTCTTGGGCACGATAAGGGAGTATGAAACACAGCGCACAGTACCGTGCTGCATGGGGAGTGGGCCACCCACAGGGTTTTATTGTGCTGCGCTGCCAAATTCAGAATCCACCTAACGTCACCTCATATTGCCCTGGCATGAATCCAGTTTGGTCTTCATGGACTAACATCAAAATGCAACCTATCAAATGGCCAAAATAGAGGCAGTAATCTTAATATCTAGATTTAGCAAGTTGAAAAGAGCACACTTAAAATTGTGGTCAACATCCTTGGTACCCTTGCAGTTCAACCCTTTAATGTTTAATATCTCCTTAAAAAAAAGAGTGGCCAGTGAAATTGTTTTGGACTATATATGCACATATATTTGACATACAAAAGAATCAAATAAAACAAGACCAATTTAAAAAGGAAATAGTATTAAAATTGGGACTTTGCCAGGACATAGAAACATGACGACAGAAAAAGACCACATGGCCTATCTAGTCTGTCCTTCCATAACAACAACTACAACAGTCCACTTTTTACCTTTAGAGATCCTCTGTGTTGGTCCCCTGCTTTTTTTAATTCAGTTACTGTCCTCATCTCTACCACCTCCACTGGGAGACTATTCCATGGATCCACTACTCTTTCCGTAAAGAAATATTTCCGCATATCACTCCTGAATCTATCTCCCTTCACCCTCATCCCATGTCCCCTCGTAGCAGAACTTGCTTTCAATTGAAAGAGGCTCTCTCCCTGAACATATATGCCATGGAGGTATTTAAACATCTCAATCATATCACCTCTATCCCGCCTTTCCTCTAAGGTGTACATATTAAGATCCTTAAGTCTGTCCTCATATGCTTTATAATGAAGCCCATTAATCATTTTAGTAGCCACCCTCTGCACCGACTCCATCCTGTTCACATCCTTTTGAAGGTGCGGTCTCCAGAACTGCACACCATACTCCAAATGAGGTCGCACCAAAGACTTATACAGAGGCATTATCACCTCCTTTTTTCTGCTAGCCATTCCTCTCCGTATGCACCCAAGCATCCTTCTAGCTTTTGCCGTCGCCTTTTCTACCTGTTTAGCTACTTTAAGATCATCAGACACAACCACGCCTAGGTCCCGCTCTTCTTTAGTGGACAAAAGTACTTCACCTCCTATACTGTATTGCTCCCTTGGATTGCTACAGCCCAAATGCATGACCTTACATTTTTTAACATTAAATCCCAGCTGCCAAATTCTAGACCATTCTTCAAGCTTAGCTAGATCCCTCCTCATGTTATCTACACCTTCCTGGGTGTCTACTCTATTGCAGATTTTGGTATCATCCGCAAAGAGGCAAACCTTACCCGACAGCCCTTCCGCTATATCACTAACAAAGATATTAAAAAGAATCGGACCAAGGACAGATCCCTGGGGCACACCACTGGTAACATCCTTCTCCTCAGAGTGAGCTCCATTTACTTGTACTCTTTGTCGCCTCCCACCCAACCAATTTCTAACCCAAGCAGTAACTTTAGGGTCCATCCCTAGGGTGCTCAGTTTGTTTATAAGTCGCCTGTGAGGAACAGTGTTAAAGGCTTTTCGGAAATCTAAATACACCACATCTAGAGCTCTCCCTCGGTCCAACTCCCTGGTCACCCAGTCAAAGAAATCAATCAGATTTGTCTGACAAGACCTGCCTCTGGTGAATCCATGCTGCCTCGGATCCTGTAATCCGCTGGACTCTAGAAACCTCACTATTTTCTCTTTCAGCAGCGTTTCAAATAATTTACTCACCACCGAAGTTAAACTAACCGGCCTGTAGTTTTCAACCACATCCTTACTTCCGCTTTTGTGTAAAGGCACCACATGAGCCTCTCTCCAGTCCTTTGGCACCACTCCTGACTCCAACGAGGCATTGAAAAGGTCAGTCAGTGGAGCTGCTAGAACGTCCCCAAGTTCCCTCAGTATTCTAGGGTGTATCCCATCCGGTCCCATCGCTTTGTCTACTTTAAGTTGAGCTAGTTTCTCACGAACACAGTCTTCTGAAAATTGTTCAAGATGTCCCTCGCTTCTGTTCTTATTTGTGGGTGTTTTCTGAGGTCCTGCTCCTGGTTCTTCGTCTGTGAACACAGAACAAAAATATTTGTTAAGCAATTCCGCTTTATCCTTATCAGCTTCTATATATTCCCCCCCTGCACCCTTGAGTCTGACAATACCACCTTTGCCCTTCCTCTTCTCACTAATATATCTGAAAAATGTCTTATCCCCCCATTTTATTGCATTGGCTATTTCCTCATCCTTTTGAATCTTTGCCTTCTTGACTACTTTGCTAGCTTCTCTAAGTTTTTCCAAATACAGATGCCTGTCTTCCTCTCTCTGTGATGTCTTGTATTTCATGAAGGCCTCCCTCTTTTTCTTCACTTTTTCAGCTACTTCCTTTGATAACCATAGCGGTCTCCTGTTCCTTTTGCCTTTATTTACCATTTTAACAAAAAGGTTGGTTGCCTTTAAAATACCCCCTTTCAGTTTTGCCCACTGTTTTTCTACATCCCCCAGCTGTTCCCATCCCACTAACGACTCCCTGAGGTATTGGCCCATCTTTGCAAAGTTAGTCTTCCTAAAGTCTAAGATCCTCACCTTGGAATGGATTCTAACAGCCCTAGTCCTAATACTGAACCACACCATCTGGTGATCACTGGATGCAAAATGATCTCCCACTACAACATCAGAAACACTTTCACCATTGGTAAGCACCAAGTCCAGTATGGCCCCTTCACGTGTGGGGTCTGTTACCAATTGCCTGAATAGTTCCCCCTGTAGAGAATCCAGGATCTCCTTACTTCTAGATGATACTGCAGCAGGAATGTGCTAATCAACATCTGGCATATTGAAATCTCCTATCAGTAGCACTTCCCCTTTCCTAGCAATGCTGCATATGTCTTCAATTAACTCTCTGTCCACCTCTTCCTCTTGTGAGGGAGGTCTGTATATCACTCCAATGCAAATAGATTTCTCTTTCCCTCTTTCTAGTTTAACCCACAATGCCTCCTCTCTCCCTTTTAAGCTCTGTAATTCCAAAGCTTTAATAGTAGTTTTTACATATAGTGCCACTCCTCCTCCCCTTCTTCCTACCCTGTCCTTTCTGAATAAAGTATAGCCAGGTATAGTTACATCCCAGTCATGGTTTTCTGTGAACCATGTTTCTGTAACTGCCACTAAATCCAAGTCCGCCACTCCCACCAAAGCTTCAACTTCAGGGATCTTATTTCCCATACTATGGGCATTAATACACACTGCTTTCCATATGTTACCCTTGTTACCCATTTCCATAAAGGTATTTAATGTATCACTTACCTGGGGGCTTTCTTCACCCATCCCCAACGAATCTAGTTTAAAGCCCTCTTCAGTAGATTAGCCAGTCTACTACCAAAGATGCGTTGACCTCTCTTGGACAGATGGATGCCATCTCTGCGTTGCAACCCTTGGAACAGCATCCCATGGTCTAGGAAACCAAAACGCTCTCGATGACACCATCCACGCAGCCATGCATTCATCTCCAGGATGCGAGCCTCTCTGCCTTGGCCTTTACCCTCAACAGGGAGGATTGAACAGAACACCACCTGTGCACCTAACTGCTTCACCCTCTGTCCCAGAGCCATGAAGTCACTTTTGATACATTCCGAGGTATACCTGGCAGTATCGGTTGTTCCAACATGGATTAGCAACATTGGGTAATAGTCAGTGGGCTTGATGAGTCTCGGAAAACTCTCCGTAACATCTTGGATTTTGGCACCAGGCAGACAGCATACCTCTCTGGACATCAAGTCTGGTTGGCAGATGGACGCCTCAGTACCCCTCAGAAGAGAGTCTCCAACCACCACTACCCTTCGTTTCCTTCTGGTCACCAATTCCGCAACTTTGGGGTACTTGAACTCTGGTTCTTCCCTTTCCAGGGATGCTTTCACCTCCTCCACTTCCAGGGCTGCATAATGGTTCTTCAATTCAAGGGCTGGAGAAGTTGGATTGATGATTTTGCAGGCCCTGGTGACTTGTGTCCAACCATCGACATTCTGTTGACACCCATCTTCTCCTGTGCTGATTATTGGCATCCTTATAAACAAGTCAGATCAGTTTGAACAGAACCACATTCCCATTACAGTAAAAATTAGATGCACCTGTGCTCAATTTTCAGTACTCACATGACTTGAATCAACCAATGAATGATGGCTTTAATGTTTAAAATGGCCACATTCGCTTCCTGTTCCATTTTCACAATAACGAACACTAGAGCTATCTGAGACCATTAGAAAAACCATTATCATCAGACTTCAAAGGGGTACAAGGCCATCGCCAAAGACCTTGGGATTTCTGTGTCTATGCTTTGCAGTGTTAACATGTTTTCTGCTCCTGGAACAGTCAGGAACCTCCCAGGACATGGTGGGAAGAGGAAAATCCAAGAAGTCTTCAAAGATTTGTGGGAACTATTGGAAAAACACCATGTACAACAACTAAAGAGCTTAAGGCTGATCTGGAGTGGTGGTTTCAACCCACCCCATATGCCGCTCACTAAACAAAGGAGGACTTCATGGGTGAAGGCCAAGGAGAACCCCACTGCTCAAAGACAAACAAAAAGGCATGCCTGATCTTTGCCCGAAACCACAATCCTTCTGGGAAAATGTTCTGTAGATAGATGAAACCAAACTTCAGCTCTTTGACAATGCAGACCAGCAATACTTTTACAGGCAAATAAATGAAGCTTATAAGGAAAAAAACACCCTTCGTACACTTAAATATGGTGGAGGTTTCGTAATGTTGTAGGGCTGTATTGCTGCCTCAGGAATTGGAGGCCTAGAATAAGGAATCATGAAGTTAGAAGCCTACCAAGATATTTTGGAGCGAAATGTGCTACCTAGTGTCAGAAAACTAGGTCTGTGTCGTAGATCTTGGGTCCTCCAGCAGGGCAATGACCCAAAGCATATTTCCAAAAGTACAAAAGAATGGTTAAAAAGGAAAAAAAAAGACAGTTTTAAATTGGCCAGCAATGAGTCCTGATCTCTGTCCAGTTGAGAACCTTTGGAAAGAGCTGAAGTCTGCCATTGGTAAAAGGAATCCTGGAAACTTTCATGCGCTAGAACAAATTGCAGTTGAAGAGTGGGAGAAACTACCAGCAGACAGATGTACAAAATGTTATAGATGGGTACAAGAAACGTTTGGAGGCTGTCATCACTGCCAAGGGTTGTGCAGCCAAATATTAGTGAAGTGTGCCATTAATCCTTTCCAGGTTATATTTTTTTTCTCAGAAATTACTACTTCTGCTGCATTGACATTTTTTTGTTATACTTTTGAATATACTATTAAAATATTACAATGATATACAGTTGGAACATTTCCAATTATTTATCAAGATGTTGTATACAACATACCTAAAATGCAAGGGTGCCAATGTTGACCACACCTGTATAATGTGACAAAATGGCACATTTTCCTTTCCTCCAGTTGTAAGCTCTTACATGTTTGGGGGAGGGGGGGAGAGTTTGAAGCGAGATGATGGTGCATCTCATTATGTTAACAGGGGCAGCATGAGGCATCTTTATAATGGGTGTTATATATATTTATATCTCTCTTCAGACAGTGAATGTGTTTGTGTGATGTGCGAGGGTGAGGTGTCTGTATGTGTGTGGTACGGGGCTTGGTGCATGTGTGTGGGATGCCTCTGTATGTGTGGAAGTGTGGTGACTGGGTCGGCTGCCTTTTGATATATACGTGGTGCCTTTTTGACTCCATGCATCTCTTCGATCTCCCCCCTCCAGTCTCTCTCATACGCTGCTTCCCACTCTGTTTCCCTTCCCAGACTCTCTCCCTCCCCCTGCATCTAATCTTTCTCCTGGCCTGCAGATAGGCCCAGCACTGTACTACGTTCCTCTCTTCCTCTGCCTGCGGGAGTCCCTTTGGCAGATGACTGTGCCTTACCTGCCTATTTTAATCTGAAATCCATAAAAGTTCCTTGCACACAAACTGTCTAGTAGCTGTAAGCTTCCTGGAGTAAATGCGCATTAAAACACTTAATAAACATGCTTCTAAATTGTCTTGTAGGCTTTTGTACTGAACCCAAAACTGAAAGAATGTGCTTTTAGGTATAGTTTGAGAATAGATTAATACAGTTTTTCATCGAGAGAGTAGTGGAGTCCCCACATTCTCCCCATCAAATTGAGCTGATTACATACTAATATTCTGCCCCCGCCCCCCCAAATTGGTAGGATAGCAGCACTCCTTAAGGGGACAGGCTCTCCAAATAGGTTAGTTGTGCACATACTGTGACAGTATTACTCCTCACTGCTAAGCCCCATGGGGAGTTTTACCTGTGTGCCACCTATGTTGGCTTCAGTCTGACTTTCTGGCCTCATGTTCAGAAGTGAGGTTGAATCCAGCAGAATGAGACACCTATGTGTTAGAAATGCTGCTCTTCTGCTGGTGGGATAGACTGGCCCAACTGTTTGGCAAACTAGGCAGTTACCTAGGGCAGCAGCTACAGCCTAAGCAAAGGAGTGGGTCCTAGCAACCACACAAACTCAGCCTTCAGTGTGTCCTTTTACCTGCAGGAAGAGTGGGCAATATGTAAATAGCTTTTTTGTAATCTCCCTCATACATATATTTACAAAATGTTTAATATTAACAAGTGTTATGCCTAAATATGCATTTTTATAGGATTGTTTTGGGAGGGATGTCAAGATTAATTCAGTTTGATAGTCAATATTTTGGCAGGATGGGGTTAGCAGTCTAAAAGCTAATTGCGAGTAGGCACCTTACTCTTGCACCAGCCCGGCATGCAAAATTTGGTTTGTGCACCCTGAGGGCTGAACAAACTCGGAAGTGTGCCACAAAATAGAGATGAGAAGCATCGCTCTAGTTAATGGACATCAGATGATGCTCTGCACTCACAAAGATATCTGGGGTGAGTAAACGGGTACACACCACAATATTAGAGTTAGATGGCACAGATCTGGTGTGGAATTCTCAATCTACACAGTCATGGCACTGGGTGACATCACTTCCTCATCAAGCCTTTGGGGCATTGCAGAGATATATCTATTACGGTGACTGCACTGACAGTATCCACCACCTCAGCGTACTCTCCATTGGTGAATTTCATTGTTCATTATCCAAGCACATGTAGCACTTCTTTTATTAGACAGATTTGGTGCTTATTTATGCACAGTGTGTGATTAATACTCCCCCATGGCCATTTTTGTGCTTTTCTATGCTTGTACATGCTGTTAATTTTCTTTTTTTTGTACACATTTGGTGTGTTTTTTGCAGCAAAACACCCCTTTATAACTTCTTGTTGCCTAAAGGACATATTATTGCTATGTCAGGAAAGTTACACATCATTCCCCCCCCCCGTTGTCCATTGTTTTCCCTTTCTAACTCCAAAATGTTATAGAAAACTAGTTATAAAAATGAAGTTTTGGTGCTGTAAAGAACTTCTTCATATTTGGACATGTGGCAGAAGTCGCATGCCTCAACAGAATTTTAAGGAGACAGATTTCATACGGATCATTTTCTAATTATCTGCCAATGTATCTAAAGAGCAATGGCCCTGCACATCCAATAACTTTATTTCTGAATTGTAAGTGGGTTATGATTTGTATGTAGTAATTTCTACTATTGTTTAAAAAAAATACAAGAAACGTTTTGAGAATTTAGTGTGCAATATTGAACAGCAGTGGCTAGCCAATCTAACATGGGTAGCTGCTGCAGCACCACAACTTTAAACCCAGATATTCAATGACTGGGTCATATCCAGCCCTGGCACTGAATATCTAGGTTGCCCAGATTGGCAAGAAGCTAACTGGGTAGCAGCAATAGTCAGCTGTACCTAGTTAGCTTCCACAGCAAAATTAAGGCCAGCCTTTGCTGCGTAGCCATAACCAGGCAGCAGCTCAATATTGCCATTTATGGCCTGGTGCCACCCCCTGAAGCTAACCAGCGGCAGTACTTACTGATATTAAGGAATATCCTGGATAAAGGGAGTAACACAGTAAGCAGGTCTACTAACAGCGTTCCTCCCTCAGTGCATAAAAATACTTTGTCATAAATCACTGGTGGGTGTTTTGTTTTGCAAAATATTAATCAAGATTTCATTTTATTGCCTGGTAGTATTTCTGACAGGTAGTGACCGGATTCCTATCCTTGGAATGAGGAGCCTTAAGCTGGTCATACAATCCACATCAGGAGGAGACAGTTATCTTCCAGTGGCCCACATTTGCTTTAATCTTCTCGATCTTCCAAAGTACACAGATAAAGAAACCATGAAGACCAAGTTGATCCAAGCTATAGATCACTATGAAGGCTTCAATTTAGTATAGTAGTGGAAGTGAAATGATAATGTGGCAGCAGCAGCAGCAAACAGACGCAAGCTCTTTTCATAAATTTCTGAAGTGGTAGGTCCAGCAGTCAAGCAAAGGAAATGATGCAATTAAACACTATTTGCAAAATGTGCAATACTATGAGATGCAAGTAAAGAGAAACAGGTCCTTAGAATTATGGTGAACAGACTGTACAGAAGGGTCTGTACATCTTGGTTGCCATCTTAAAACATGTGTATTGCAAACAAACCTCAATTTCCACAACATGGATTTTTAACATTTTGCTTATGAGATTTGATTGTGAGTGAGTGCATGAAAGAATTGCTGATTTTCTTCAATCACCAAGTAAAAATATTCAGTTTCTTTCCTCTTCACTGCAGTTAGCCTTGATTTATCATCTTGTAAATATGTTATTTTGTAATAAAATGTCACATTTTCATACCAGTGTTTTTGTTCACTTGTAATTTCAGCCTGTTTTACAGTATTTACTAAAATTTGTTAATTTCCATGTTTATCTGTCACTAAAAGGGGAGTAGATGCAGGTTTTGTTAGTTATGATTAGATTTTAAAAAGTAGTGAATAAAAGGGACCATTGTTTTCATACAATGCATCAACTTACAGTAAGTACGGAGATGGACTGTATTTCAGCCATGATCCAAATTGGGCATCATATGGGTATTTTCTAGGATGGACTTGTTTGGGATTTTTAATACCACCTCAAATCAGATTTTTTTTTTTAAATTATTGATTGAGGTGATGTTCCAGTGCTGGTTTTGGTTACTCAGAAAATCTCAACCCAATTAAAAAATCCACTCTCACTCCTAGATCGCAACCTCCATATTTGGATCATGGACCCCATTCCTCCAAAACTTACCCTTAAGTGTGATCCTCTATCCTACTAGTTTTGTTTTCCTTTTCATACTCAGTTCTATAACGATCTATGGCTGTCTTGTACATTGAGATTGCCAGACTTGACTTTACTGCAGTTCAGACACATTCTCTAAACTCTTATTCATCATTTATATTCCACATTTTAACCCAGGAAATATGACAGCTGAAGAGTCTAAGCAGTGTACTGGAAGTCCTATTTAAATCAGCTCCAGAGTTATTCAAAATATTTTATACTGAAATGGCAACTGCTCCACAGTACCAAGGCAGAAAATTTGTTTTTAATTCCCAGGCCAGGCCTTGGTTTCCTGGGATGGGGGATCCCTTGGTGACAACAATTGTGGCTGCCTCATTCTGACAGTAGGGGCCTAGGTTGGCTAGATCAAGGTTGATCCAACATCAGCTAAAAGCCCAAAGGAGCACTCTGCTATCCCAAACATTCTGTTTTCTGCTTCTTAAAATTAGAATGGAATGTATAAATACTTTAGTTAGCCAGGCTAAAGATCAGTTTAAGGTGAACTGATTCTAGTACTGTTGCTTCAGTGGAAAGATGCCATGGGTTTACACGCTTCTCTAGAGCATAATGTCAAAATTGGACAATTCATAAGTATTATTCTGTAGGCTTTTTCATAGAGCCATAAACTGACTGGCACCTGCTCAGGACTACTGCTAGAGTAGTGCACACTCTCACAAAGTCAACACCATAATTTTGGGACGACATACAGGTTTCTTTCTTTTCTTCAGAAGGCTCAAGCAGCACTACTGCCCAGTCCCTTGAAATCCACTGCTCCCCATGAGCTGAACACAGGAGGAACTTAAGTCTATAGAAAGATCAATTGAAACAGAAACTACTGTAAAACATTGATTGCATGCTTTATTCAAACAAATGTAAAGTCTTCTCTCTTTCAGCTGTATTAAGCATTTTTCTAATGTGGAAGTTCGTGATGAGTCAGCTTATAGTGAGCACCACATGATGGGCATCGTTGAGCCTCTCCTGCATGGACCCAGAACCACACAATAGCAGAGTTATCTTCCTCACCTATTGAAGGGGTAAAGAAAGCTTAAACTGAAAAGATACACACTTACTCATTTTTAAATGAAATATGATTTATTTAAGGTTAAAGTCAAGGCTAAGCTAGCAGACATAGCTAAACAGGATGGTAACTAAAATACTTCAATATCAATGCATTGACAAGCATCTGAAAGGGAAACAGCCCCCCCCCCCTCCCCTCCCCTCCCCAACAGTAGACCCTGGATAGCCATTTTCTATCAGACACAGTATGTTACCTATTAAATAGCATTCTCCGGGAGCAAGCAGGAAGTCAGTCCTCACATATAGGTGACATCAGCACCAATGGAGCCCTTATGGGAGCATCCCCCCAGCTTTCAAAGAAAGTCTTTCAGAGATGCCACCACACATGCGTGGGGTCCCCTTCCCGCCCAAGAGTGCCATCTTGCTGTCTTCTTTTTTCCATGGAGGCCTTCAGATGTTCATCTGGCTTGTCCTCAAAAAAAGTTAATTTTCCTCTCGGAGCTTCAAATACTCCTCCAGTATCACACCGGTACTCTTCCCGCCTACAGACCACCTTGCCTCGGCGTCAAATTCAGTCTATTTTTATACTTTTTGTTCTTTTCTTTTCCTGGTGTCTGCACGCCTTTTTCTTCCACTGGCAACCCGGAGAGTCTTCAACCTCGCAGGGGTACTTTATTCCCCTTTGGCTACCAGTGGCTTTAAGAAGTGTGATCGGTGCTCCAAAATTATGTCTTTGATCGACACACATGATTGCTGTCTCTGCTGCTTCGGGCCAGACCATGACCCGGCAGCCTGCCGTCTCTGCTAGAGGATATCCAGTAAGGCCCTCAAGAGCCACCAGCAGCAGCACGATAAGTTTTTCCCCCAGTCCCTGGTGCCTCCAAAGACCAGGGCCTCATCTGAGGTCCCGACCTCTCAGGCGAAGTCCTCCAAACCCGAGCCTTGTTGTGGGTCCTCAGAAAGGAGATCTCCCTCGAGGGAACCCAGGAAGAAGAAAAAACCCTCGAAGGCAGCATCCTTGGACAGTTCCGACCATCCGGGTGCTCCCCGAGCCCAGTCCCGCAGTCTGAGATATTCATCTGAGGCGTCTGAGAAGGAGCAGCCTGCAAAGGTTCCCCAGAAGGATCCAACCACAGACAGGCCCCCAGTCCCCAGACACTATCCTTGTTGAGGATTCCCTTTCGGGGGACCCGGCGTCGAGCTCGAGTTGAAGGCAGCAGAGTCTTCTGGTCTGGAGCGCAGTTTGTCTGCCTTCATGGACCTCAGCAGGCGCTGTTGTCCACCACAACCGGTTCATCCGCCCCAACCACCAGGCCCTTGATGTCCCCAGAGGCTAAGCTGATCCTCAAGGTCCTTAGGCCTCGAGTCGATCCTCAGCTGAGCTCATGATCCAAGTCTCGCAGTCATCCCCAGCAAGTTTACCGGGAACCAGAGACCCACAGAGCAGCCCATCTACGAGTCAATGGACTACGAGGAGTCCCCGGATACCCATTGCCACAGTGACATCCCATCTTACTCTCCCATCTTGGAGCTTCGATGGCAGTCCCCGCCTGAGGATATGGGTTTCCTTGATTTTGTCAAGGATATGTCTAAGGCCCTGGCATACCCAACCCAGTCTGAGGAGGACCCTTGGGCAGATGAGTTGGAAATCCTCCAATACGAGGCCCCTCCCTCCCATCCTGGAACAGCTGATGCTCTAAATGTGCGACACCAGCTTTGGTGCATGTGGTGAGCAAGCTGCTTGACTCAATGTATTGAGTACACCGGAGCCCGGGCTTCCAAAAATCACAACTGACGCATAACTCCATGGTGGAGTCGGCCATGCATTAGCTGAAAAGCCAAAAGATACACTCCTCTGTGCACCCCGGCAGAGAGGCCTGCACCCTGGATGCCCTCGGCAGAAAGTGCTACCAGGCCTCAATGCTCATTGGCTGCATCCAGGCCTACCAGCTGTACATAGGCATGTACCTGAGACACCTAGCGAAGAATTCACCGGGTTCTCGGCTGGTCTCTCCAGGGAACCTTTGCAGTGGTTCAAGAACTTGGCCAAAGCAGTTCATGACTGCTCCAAATTCATGTCTCAGGCAGCCTATGACTGTTTCGAGTAACGGCAGCTGCTATTGGTTCAAGCCGCCAAGCTTGACTACAGTCATCTGACCTCAAGCAGTGGGTTCTGGACAAATTGGTCGATGTCCCCTGCCACGGCTGCCGAGCTGGAGACCAAGTTCATGACCTGGACCAGGCTCTCTAAAAAGACTGCTGCCCATCCCTGATGGAAGGGCTCAGATAAAAAGCCCTTCTACCCAAGTAAGGGAGCTGCTTACAGAAACTACCCCCCTTATCAGGCCTCCCAGCTCCCCAACAGGGTCAGCAGGCCCATGGCCATGGCCTTTGTAAGCAAAAGGCTCCAAAACCTCCGGCCCAGCCAGAGGGGAGCTTTTGACTCCTCGAGCATAGCCTCTCTACCCCAAGGAGATCAGCAGCCCACAGGGGGATCCATCACCACCAATTCCTGGGCACTAAGGGAGGGTTACCTCTTCCACCTGACTCAGACACTTCCCCCTTATTTCCCAGGAGAGCCCCTCAGGTCTCCCCTCCACCGGGACCTTCTTCTGAAGGAGTTGGCAGGTCTTCGAGGACAAAGCAGTGGAACCGGTGCCCCACTACCTCAAGGACAAGGGGTTCTACTACAGATACTTCCTCGTGCCAAAGGGGACGGGGGGCCTAAGGCCCATCCTTGACCTGTGCAATCTCAACAAATTCCTGGTGAGGGAGAAGTTCAAGATACTCTCCCTTGGAACATTCCAGCCATACCTCCAGCAGGGAGACTGGCTATGCTCCTTAGACCTCAAGGATGCTTATACCCACAACCTCATCTACCCCAACCACAGGCAGTACCTGTGATTCGTAGGGGGGGGGGGGGGCGCAGGCACTTTCAATACAGGGTGCTCCCCTTCAGCCTAGCTTCTACCCCATGAGTCTTCACAAAATGCCTGGCAGTCATGGCCACCTTCCTCCGGGCTCCAGGGGGTCTTCATCTTTCCCTACCTGGTTGACTGGCTCATAAAGGGAGGCACAGCAGGCCACCGCACGCACCATCTAGGTTCTGCAACACTTGGGCTTTGTCATAAACTACCCCAAGTCTCACCTCCTCCCGACACAGTGTCTGGAGTTCATTGGGGCAAAGATCGACACTCTCCAAAGGCTTTCTTGCCCAGGGACCGAGCCGATCATCTCAGGTCTCTAGCTGAGGATGTACAGTACCATCCCTTGGTGCCTACCCAGCTTCTCCTACTCCTCCATGGTCCATGTCACTCTAGATGCTCGCCTCCACATGAGGGTGGCGCAGTGGTGTCTCCGGAACCAGTAGTCTCAGGCCACGGGGCGCCTCCGAGACAGAGTTTCTGTGAATTGGCAGACTCCCTGGTCTGGTGGCAGTCGCCCCAGCATCTCGAGGCAGGCATGCCCTTTTAGGCTCCAAGCCCCTCGAGGGTCCTCACCACGGACGCCTCCCTGCTCGGCTGGGGAGCTTATTGCAGAGATCTCCACACTCAGGTCAACTGGTCACCAGACGAGCGCACCCAGATCAAATCGAGCTCTGAGCCATACACCTAGCCCTGAGGGTCTTCTTTCAACACCTACGTCACCAGACGGACAACCAGGTAGTAATTTTCTACTTGAACAAACGGGGGGGGGGGGGGAGCACAGGGTCTCATACCCTTTGTCAGGAGGCACTGGTCCTCTGCTTGTATGCAATCCAACAAGGTATCCTCCTGCGGGCAGTGTATCTGCCAGGCCAGGACAACCTGCTGGCTGACAGACTCAGCAGAGTTCTCCAGCTGCACTAGTGGCAGCTAGACCCCAGGGTAGCCAGTTGGCTTTTCCAGCTCTGGGGGGGGAACCTATGAAGGACCTGTTTGCCAGCCCGGACAACTTTCAGTTGCCCTGCTTCTGCTCCCGGCAGCAGACACATTCATGGTCAGAAGGCCTCATGTACGCCTTCCTTCCCTGATCACCAAGACAGGGCCTTGCTCATCCTGATAGCTCCTCGGTGGTCCGGGTAACAGTCATTCCCACTGTTTCTACAGTTGGCGATGGAGGCCCCCATCCCCTTGGGGACTGCCCCTTGACTTCTATCTCAGGAGGGGGGCGCTCTCCTGTACCCCAACCTGGGATCCCTGTCGCTGATAGCGTGGCTGCTGAGAGGGTGACTGGTCCCTTTCAACCTTCCGGTTGAGGTGAAAGACATTCTGCTGGCCTCTACTAGGAAGTCTTACACCCTCAAATGGCACAGGTTCTCTGTTTGGTGTGCCAAACATGGGGCTGATCCTTTCTCCTGCCCGGTCGCTCTGGTGTTACAATACCTTCTCCACCTCTTTCAGTCCGGGCTCAAGCCTAACTGTCTGAGTGCATCTTAGTGCCCTGGCAGCACACCACCATCTGGTGGATGGTAAGCCCCCCTCAGTGACCCGTTTCCCTCAAGGCCTGCTCTTATCGAAGCCCCTGGTTCACCCTCTGGCAAACCGAATGGGACCTCAACATAGTGTTGGGGCAGCTCACTCGCCCACCCTTCGAGCCTCTGGCTACCTTGTACTCTTGGTAGGTGGCTTTGCTGGTTGCGCTCACCTCCGCTCGCAGAGTTAGCGAGCTTCAGGCCACTGTGGCAGAGGCACCTTATACCAGGTTCTAAAAGAACAGAGTGGTGCTTTGCACCCACCCCAAATTCCTGCTGAAGGTAGTGTTGCCCTTCCATCTCAACCAGGAAGTGGTGCCCCTACCTTCTTTCCAAGACCTCACTCCAGTCGGGCAGAGACAGTCCTTCACACCTTGGACTGTAAGGGGGCCTTGTTTTTCTATATCCAATGCATTCAGGACCAGCGCAAGACTTCTCAGCTTTTCATCTCTTATGACCCCCAGTGGGCTGGGGAAAGCAGTGACCAAACGTACATTCTCCACCTGGGTGACAGATTGTATTGCCCTCGCTTATGAGCAGGTGAGGCTCCTGCTAGAAGGCCGCATCATGGTGCACTGTGTCAAGGCCACGGCCGCAAACTTGTGCTCCGTCCCCATGGTGGACATCAGCCGGGTCGCCACCTGGTCTTCAGTCCATACCTTCATAGCCCATTACTGCCTGGAAAGAGTCCCGCCGGGACAGTGCCTTCAGCCAGGCTGTGCTCCGTAACCGTTTCGAGGTTTAGGCAACTCCGACCCTTCTGTGTTCAGGCTACCGGAGTGCTGGTTTCATCGGACACAGGGATCTGTGGCCACAGACTCATTGCCACTGCTTGCGGCTCCCCACGTGGGAACCCCTCTTTTTCTTATGGGCTTTCGGCATCCTGTAGCTAGGGAGTCCCATATGTGGCGACTGACTTCCTGCTTGTTCCCAGAGAAAGCATAGTTACTCACCTGTAACATGTGTTCTCTGAGGACAGCAGGAATCAGTCCTCACAGCCCTCCCTCCTCCCCTTGGAGTTGCTCCTTTACCATCTTTTATATTTGTCATCTTTTAGCTATGTCATCTGGCTGAGCAAGATGGCACCCTTGGGCGGGAAGGGGACCATGCATGCGTTGTGGCATCTCCCAAAGGCTTTCTTTGACAGCTAAGGGGATGCTTTCACAGGGGCCTCGTTGGTGCCAACGTTACCCATATGTGAGGACTGATTTCCTGCTGTCCCGGAGAACACCTGTTACAGGTGAGTAACTACGCTATACAGCTGCTCTGTGCTACCTTCTGGCACCAGCTTGCTCTGCAAACTAGTTCTATGGTGGCACACTGCAGCTGCTTCTTTATAGAATACCCTATCAACACAACCACATTTTGGCTAGGTAAATTCAAATGACAAAAATGTGGGATGGTTTACTAGAGAAAATCCCTATGTCCTTGTACAGATGATAGGAGGAAGAAATTTAGGACAATATAGCCACAGGTTTGTGCCAAGTGAAGGTTTTAGCATTTACCAGAGTTATCATTGGTGATTCTGTGAAATGGAGCCTCTGCATTTCAAAGAAAAGCATACCCTGTGCTATTTTGGTTATAAGCAAACTACTAGCAAAGTTATGGCAGGAGGAAATTGTCCCAGAACTGCTCATAAAACTACTGTTCCTTCCTGAGGTGGCTAACAAAAATATACTTCTGTAGCTGCTCTGTACTCCTTACTTCCCCGTTTCTGTTCAAGGCCAAGGTGATGGGAGAGGAGGAGGAGCCCTTAGTCAACAAAGATGTTTTGACTTGCCTCTAGTGTGCTGACACTTATGCACATTAATTTTATTCTATCACTTAAGTATAGTGAGTGTAACTCTGCCTTATACAGCCCCTTTTTTTAGGAGCCTAGAAATTAAAGAACCAGGGACAGAGCTCTCTTGATCTCCCTGTCATCCCCATAAGGGCAATACAAAAGTGTGGAGGCCCCTGGGTGAGTTCTGTGCACTATTATGGCCATTCTATACACATGGGAATGTAGGAGATAAGAAAACTGCACAACAAGGTGAAATTAGACTTGCCTGCTAATTTTCTTTCCATTAGGACCTACAGTCCAGTCTCCTGGGTTGTGTCCCCTTTCCAGTAGGTGGAGAATGAGTACTCTAGCTTTTAGTGATGTCACAAGATCAGGAGCAGGTGCTCCTTTCACCATGCCAGTATTCCAGTGTCAAAGCAGAACCTAAGAACCAACAATGGCCCACCGGCTAACTATATACACTCACACCTTCAAAACTTCCTGTAGTGACCAAGGGTAGCCCAAGCAGACCTAGACTACACCTGGAATCCTTGGCCTCGATAACCAAATCCATTGGCCTCAGATCCCCTTTCTCCAGCTAAATTGGAGAATAAACACCCTTCCTAACCGGACTTGCCAGCACCTGAAAACAGGCGAGCTCTGGCCTGGACTGTAGGTCCTAATGTTAAGAAAATTAGCAACTTCCATGACATCCCTACAGTCCAGTCCAGACTCCTAGGATGTATCAGGGCAGTACAAAACACGAGCGGTACCAGCAAGCCCTGCATCCAGCACCTGAGCCCCAAATACACCTGCAAATCAAGCTTATAATGGTGTGCAATGATGCATATGTTGCTGCCCAACAAATACCCACCTCTGCCTGTGCTCTGGTGGAATGCGCCCAGAACCCCGTGGGCATTCTTACCCTTCAAAAGGTATGCAAATTCAAATGCCTCCTTTAACCACCTGCAATCAAGGCCTTTGATGCCACCTCCCCTTTGTGTGGCCCTCCAAAGAGGACAGACAATCCATCTTTCGGAAAGCCCCCATGGCTTTCAATACCAATGGAGTACCCTCCATGCATATAGAGTGCAGAGTTGATGATGATCTTCGCCCCTAGGAAAAACTGGGAGAAACATGGTCTGATTGATATGAAAAAGGGGAAACTATCTTAGGCAAAAAGGACTGCACCATACGCAAGATCACCCTATCCTTTGTGAGAAGCAGGTACAGCTCCCTGCAAGACACAGCCTGCAGTTCTGAAATCAGATGAGCCAAACAAATGGCCACCAGGAAAACTACCTGCAGGGTAAAATCCTTAAGGGATGCAGCAGCTAGAGGCTCAAACGGTGCTCATGAGAGAGCTCCAAGAACAAAGGTGAGGTCCCAGCCGGGAACACAGCACCGCAGCAGCTTGACCACCTGGAGAAACCTAACCACATCTGGATGAGCTGCCAAGGAGACCCCCCGGACCCCCCAGACTCCCCCCCCCCCAGACCCCCCAGACTCCTCCCCCCCCTGGACCCCCCCAGACTCCTCCCCCCCCTGGACCCCCCCCCGGACTCCCCCCCCCCCCCCCGGACAGCAAGCTAACAGCACAATCTGCACCTGAAGAGAGTTCAATGCTAGCCCCTTCTCAAATCCATCCTGCAAAAAGGCTAGAACGTCTAGGCTAGAACGTCTAGGATAGAAGCCCTGAAGGGCCACCGCCGTCTCTTTTCACACCACATCTGCACATAGGCTAAGGATGTTAGACCGCCATCTTGCCTTCAACAAAGTGGCGATCACTGACTGAATAGCCCCTATGCCTCAAGGACACCCTCAAAAGCTAAGCCGTAAGCAAGAACCGATCCACCTGAGGCATTAGGATTGTTCTCTGTGACAAAAGGTCTGGCCACTGGTAGCTGCCATAGCTTGTCCACCAGTAATCTCACCAGATCCGCATACCACATATGCTATGGCCAATCCGGAGCTATCAGAATCACCAGACCAACATGGGACTCTATGTGCTGAATCAGATGTCCTATGAGAGCCCAGGATGGGAAGGCATAAAGTAGGCCCTCCGCTGGCCAGCTTTGAGACAGCATGGCGAGGCCCTCAGACATGCGTTCCCTGCGCCTGCTGAAGAAACGCTCCACCTTGGCATTTTCTGCCGACGCCCTGAGATCCAGGACTGGCTTGCCCCAGCAGCAAGTCAGCTATCTGAACACTGCGTCCACCAAGGACCGCTCCCTGGGGTCCAGATGATGTCTGCTTAGGTAATTGGCCTACAGGTTGTCCTTTCTGGCCACATACGCTGCCGAGAGTTGCCAGAGAGTGAAGCGGCAGGGAAATCTCCTCCGCCAGACTGGTGCTGCCTGTTCCTCCCTGTCGATTGATGTAGGGCCACCATGAAGGCATTGTCGTGAAAGGACTCGCATGGTCTTGTGCCAGAGCAAAACTTGAAGCGCTCGGAGAGCCAAACTGACAGTTCGCATTTCAAGCCTGTTGAAAGACCAGCACCCAACTGTCCTGTGCAATCTGCCCCTCACAGTGTGCTCCCCAGCCAGAGAGACTGGCATCCGTCGTGATCAGTGTCCACTCTGGCAGCTCCAATGGCATGCCCCTGGTCATGTGAGTTGATGACACCCACCATGCCAGACTGGAGCATACCTCTACTAGGCACAGAAGCCGCTGAGGCGACCAATGAGAAAGAAGCGCCCTCTGCAATGGACGCATGTGAGCCCACACCCATGGTTCCAGAGTCGAAGCCATGGACCACAGGATCTGCAGGTAAGACCATGCTGACTGCGACCACTGCCTCAAGAATTGGCAGATTTGCTGTTGAATCTTCTGGTACCTCTTGTCTGAAGGAAGACCATGCCCTGCCTTGGAACGCTGTGCCTGCACCAATTTGAACAGAACAGAATTTTAAGCATTTTTAAAAGCCGTTAAAGAGAGATACTTTTTTTGAGACCACGTTTGACATAGTGTTAACATTCCCAGTAGGCCATCCTATAGGACATGAGCATGACAGACTTTGGGGGGGGGGGAGTTATCCTACTCCCCTCTCCCCTTATTCCCCCTAGGTGATTTATTTTAAGATGAAATTAGACTTACCTGCTAATTGGCTTTCCTTGAATCCCTCCAGTCCAGTTCCAACAAGCAGCAGCCAGGGACTGAGCATGCTCAAAACCTTGGTGATGTCACCCATAACACCCTTTGGTACCACCCACAAAGGCCAGTATCGTACTGTCAAAGCAACTGACTTAACTACCACTCCACAACAACAACAAACCAGAAGCCAAACACGGTATACATCATTCCGTTCACGACTTGTTTCAACGGTCTATTATTTATTTTTCTCTCTTTTTTTCATGTGCACTCAATCTATAGTGTGAGCATACTGCAGAACACCAGGGCACTGCCCCCATAAACCAGCCTACCCAATCACAGATTACTTCTTCAATGACCAGACTCACACCAAGGACAAATAACCCCGGGGCGGGTCCAGGACTGGACTGGAGGGATTCAAGGAAAGCCAATTAGTAGGTAAGTCTAATTTCACCTTACTCTTCATCCCTCCAGTCCAGTCCCAAGAAGTGGGATGTACAAAAGCAGGATCACTCCCGGGCGGACCCGCAAGCCTAGCTTGCAGCACTGAATCTCGCATCCCTTGCTGATTGTGCATCATTATCAATTGGATGTGCAAACATATGCAAAAATGACCATGTCGCAGCTCGGCAAATGTCCACAGTACACTCAGATCACAATACCACCTGAGTTCACGTGAAATGGGCCTGCAAACCCTGCAGCACCGGCTTTTTATCTAACAGATGATGCAATCACCACCTTGATCCAGCGTGCCACCGATGCTTTAGAGGCCACCGCCCCCTGCTGAGCCCCACCAAATAGGACAAAAAAATGATTGGACTTTCAAAAGCTTGCCGTACACTTCAAGTAGAGATGGAGAGCCCGACACGTGTCCAAATCTCTGCCTCATCACTTCCTCCAGGAAAAAACAGCAGCATAACCAGTTGATTGACATGGAACGCCGCAAACACCTTGGGCAAGAAAGATGGTACAGACCTGGGCACCACGTTTTCCTTAGATATGGACAGAAAGGGCTCTCAACAGGAAAACGCCTGAAGCTCTGAAATCTGTCGAGCAGAACAGATCACTACCATAAAGACGACCTTCAATGTCAAATCTTTAAGAGTCACCCCCTCCAATGGCGGGCAGAAAGAACTAAATTCAGATCCCACAATGGCACCACCACCCGACACAGTGGTCTCACTTGTTTCACCACCCATAGGAATCAAAACATATCAGTATGGGACACCCCTTGGTCCCAGCCCTTGTAGCATTCCAAAGCCATCACTTGCACTCACAACCACCCTAGCGCCAATCCCTTGTTGAGCCCTGCCTGAAGAAAGGCCAAAATCACCATCAATGGAGCCCATAATGGTGTAATCTCCTGATCTGCACACCAGTCTTCAAACATGTGGCACACCCTAACATACAAGAGCAAGGTGGAGCACCTCATCTGCAATGAATAACCCTGCTTTTTCAATTGAGCCCTCTCAAGAACCAGGCCATAAATGAGAATCAATCTACTTGCGGCATGAGTACTGGACCGTGTGTTAGAGAGCGACTCCTCGGCAACCTCCACGGCTTGTCCACCAGGAGCTGCATCAAGTCCGCATACCATGGCTGACACGGCCAGTCTGGTACTATCCATATCACCTGTCCCGCATGAGCCTCAATGCACTGCAACAACCTCCATGCACTGCTCAGGGCCCACGGTGGGAACACATACAGCAACTCGTTCCGCAGCCAAGTCAACACATCCAGCCCTTCCAACATTCTCTCCTGCTTTTGAGTGAAGAACCATGGCATCTGCCCATTGTCTAACATTGCCATGAGGTCCATGATGGGCTGGCCCCAACGATATGTTATCCTCTGGAAAAGCCAAAGGTCGAGCATCCACTCGCTCAGATCCAAGCAATTTTGGCTGAGACAGTCTGCCTGTACATTTGCCCGGCTGGCCACATGCGCTGCCAGGAGGGCTGACAAATTCGCTTTTGTCCACGTTAAGAGCGGAGCGACCTTGTCCTCCAGGGTCACACTACCACTGTCCCCCCTGCCAGTTGAGGTCCGAGGTGATCTGGGCCCAGGCAGGCAGGAACTGCCAAAGACATCCCCCCACTGGTTCCACCAAACCCTGGCCTCCCCTCCCTTCATTGTGTCTTCTGCTGACCCCTCTTCCTCCACGAAAGAGGGTACCTTTACTCGGGTACCGTGCCCTCTCAAAGGATGCAAACCAAGCAGCCCAGAATTGACAAAAATCACTTGGCTGCCTTCTGGCCAGTGCTGCACTTTTAGCCATCTTTGGCTTGTCCTCCGGAGGTTTTCTACCTATAGTCACCTAGCTACTTGTCCAGCTTATCAAGCACCTCCCTAAAGAATAGTTTACCCTTAAAGGGGAGGCAGCTCAGATGCATCTTGGAGGAAGCATCCACTGCCCAATTGCACAGCCATTAACAGACACCTAGCCACAATCACAGAGATCATGCCTTTAGCCGTGGCCCAGATCAGATCATAAAAAATGTCCACCAAGAAGGCAGCCTCTGGTGCCTTTGAGGAGCCAGTCCTTTGGACCCCAGCAATAGCACACCCAAGAGACAAACTCCAAAAATGGCCTTAATTTCAAAGCCTTGTTTAAGCAGGACTTCCATTCTTATCATCATGAGGGTTCTTCAGGGTCACTCTGCCTTCCACCAGAATGGCGGTCTTCTTAGTGACTGCGGATATGGCCGCATCCACCCGAGGCAACTGGAACCTCTCCTTATTCTGGTCAGGCAGCAGATACAACAGTCATGGTCCTGAGCCCCACCTCCGGTGCTTCCCATTCTGTGTCAATCATCTGTTGAATGACCCTATGCAATAGAAAGATTGTCTGCTTCTTACAGCACTATAGAATTGGATCCTCCAGCAGTTCTTCACCCGCTGGGGCCCCTTGCACAATATTCAAAGCCGCCAGGGAGAGGGTGAGCAACAGGGGCGATTCTTCCATTAGGCCACCTGAGGCAACCGCCTCAGGCAGCACTTCGATGGGGTCAGCACTCCAGCTCTGTTTTAAATTTTAGATTTTGCAGCCTCTGATTTCCCGTGCGGCGGCACTCTGGCTGTTTTTATTTTAGATTTTGCTGCCTCTGCCTTCCCGCCACTTTTTATTTCTCGCTAAAGCATTCTTGAGGGGAAAAAAAGCGGTGGGAAGGCAGAGGCAGCAAAATCTAAAATAAAAACAACCGGAGTGCCGCCACCGGATGAGAGGTGCAGGTGCAGGGAGTGGGGAACAGGAGGAAGACAAGGAGAGATACGGGGGGCAAATGCTGGACAAAGTGGTAGAGAGGGAAATACTGGACAAAGGGGAGATGACAGGGAAGCAGGGCAGGAAGACAAATTCTGGGCAACGGGGGGGGGGGGGGGGAGAGACAAGAGGACAAATGCTGGACAACAGGGGAGGGGGGCAAGAAGATATGCTGGAGGGGAGAAGCAGGGAGACAGGAGGACAAATGCCAGACAACACAGAGAGGAAAAAGAGGTAGGGAATGGCTGGGTGTGAAGTTTGAAAAGCGGTAGGTAGATGGCGTAAAAAAAGAGAGCGATTGAGAACTGGATAGTAAGGAGTAGTGACATCTGGGTGGCCAGAGAGAAAGAAATAAATGGAAGAAAGGTGGAAAGAAAAAAAACAATATCCAATATGGAAGGAAGTGAAGAAAACAAAAGGAGAGACAAGAAATGGCAGATGGAGTCGAAACCATAGAAAGAGAGCTAAAAGAAGACAGAAGAAAACAGAAGCTTCAGATCGGGGACCAGCATGATCAGAGTATAAAATGGTCAGGCAACAAAGGTAGAAAAAATAATTTTATTTTCAAATCAGTGACTGGACTTTGCACTATTTTTATATTTTACACAGTACAGGGAAAGGAGTCTCTTATTTCTCTGGTATTGAATTGCATGCCGAGTGTCTTCTTGGGCTTTCAGTTTAAATTTTTGTCTACATATTTTTATTTTCACTTTAGGTTATCCTCACTTATTCTATACTTGGCAAGGTTCTGTGTTTTGAGTGTGTGACTGAGGCCAGGAGTTCTGTTAACATGGAGTTTGGATGAAGGGACCTGTACTGTAATAATTTGACTTGTATAGCTTTTCAATCGGTGTACAGATGTTCTAGGGCCCGCTACAGTATTTATAGTACTGCTTTTATCTGGGTAGGCACCTTGTATGAGTTTTGGAAGCATATGCTGGTATGATATGGTCGATTTGGCCTTGTAGATCATCTGTGACTTTTGTAGAGTTTTGTATTAGTTCACAATATGCCTGGTACTGGAAAAAGTTTGTTAGTGAGATGACCAGAATCAGATTTTTTTTAAAATTATTGAGTTTTGTGGGTGGATGTCATAGTTCTGCTCTGCACCCATTGTTGGGGGGGGGGTCTGTGAATGCAAAATATATGTTCAAAAAGAAAAAGCAACCACCATAACACAGTTTATAACAAATAAAAATGAGTTATTTAATTTGGTGTTATAAACTGTGCAGCAGTTCTCGCTCTCTCTTAGTTTCATGGTGTGCGAACATCTTTTTATTTTACACATTATCTAATTAACTTTTTGATTTGGTTCAGTCCCCGACTGCAGTTTTCAGAAAGCCTCCTCGGGGAGGTGAGGGGGGGGCGCCATCTCATCCCTCGCCTCAGGTAGCAGACTGCTTTGAGCCCCTGGTGAGCAGAGCCGGTAGCTCCTCCCTGTGAAAGACTCTCACCAAAGTAGGATCCTCCCTCGGGGAGGGCATCCTCCTCCACAATGTCCAAGATCCCCTTTGGAGGATCCTCTAATGCCTCTGACAACTTGGAACCCTGGAAGGACCCAGTGGTTAAGTCAAGGCGAGGGTGCTTCACAACGCCCCCCTGCCCCTCTGTTCCACACTCCGCCTGCAGCCCAGGAGCCCCCTACCTAGCTTTATTCTCCCTCAGGCACTAAGCCTGATGCAAGAGCAAGAAAATACGCAGAGAAGGGAGACAGAAGGAAAGGGCATCTCTGATGGCTGTGAGCCTTCTCCGGAGCCTGGTTGCTCTCCAGACAGGCTCTCTGACCCTAAAATGGCCTCGCCTGCTGCTAAAACCCCAGGTGCAGGAGAACTAGAGGGATCCGAAGCTGGCTGTATGTGTTCAGTGCATCCCGTCATACTGCGCTGCTCACTGCATGACTCCCCTAGCGTCTCCTCTGCTGACCGGGTCTCCTCCTCACAAGGACAGCAGATCCCAGCCACAGAAAGGCTGCTGCAGCGCATACCACAGGCAGCCCAAGGTACTTTTCTGACGGTATCCGGTACTCTGGAGAAAAAATAAAACTGCCCACCACACCGCCTGCCTGCCACGCACACTGACAGGAGCTCTGACCATGCTACTGCCTCTGAAATGCCTTCCTTCACCACCCCCCCCCCCCACCCCACCACCAATGCCCCTCAGTTGCCGACTCGAAAGCCCGTGCAAATCCAACACTCAAAGTTAGGCAGAAAGCAAAAAGATTTGGTAGCGCCAGATCCCACAGAACATGCGATTCCACTGGGGATTTCCCCTGAAAACAGCACCTGACAGGTATAACTGCTCCCAGCCCCTCAAGAAGCCTGCCCCGGCCTTCCTGGTATGCTCTCAGCACTGCCCAATTCAGAAGCTTCCCATTCAAGGGATCAGCCTGGATCTGCCTGCTCGCTTAACCAGTGGGTGCTGCAAGAATAAGTATATTTTCTGTTTGACTGCCCTGGAAATGTTTAGCTGAACCACAGTTCCTGACTGATCCCAGTCTACTGCTTAAGGTTTGTCTGAGCCAGCCCTCAAGGTGTGGACACTCCTCACCAGCTGCTGGGGGCTGAGATACTGGTCTTAGTGGGTGTTACCAGGGGGCTATATGGGTGACATCAGCATGGTTTTGAGCATGCACAGCCCCCAGCTGCTGGCAGGGGGAGACAACCCGCTTGTCGGACTGGACTGGAGGGATGAGGACTTTTAATTTTCTAGTCTCTCCCGTCTTTTAAATGGAGTTCTTTTCTATTTATGTTGTTTTTAGAACAATAGTAAACTGCATAGATACATTTTTAGCAGTACAAATAAAAACTAAAACTAACTAGAACACAACCCTCTTTTTCTCTCAATCCCCACCCGTCTCTCAACTCCCCCACCCACTGACTATCCCCTCCCAAGAAGACACCCCTGCTCCTCCCATTCTCCTTTCCATCAATCTACCCTCACCCCACCGAGCTGAGGACTGCTGGTGTTAATGAAGCCACCACAGCCCTACTGCTGCTCCTACAGTGTCTCATTCTCTTGCCATTGCAATCAATGCTGTTGCTGAACTGCTTTCTTCCCTTTTTTAAGCCTACAACTGTGTGGTACCTGAACTCCAATGCCTTTCTCCCAGTCTCAAATCTTGTGAGACTAGTGCAGACCTGAAACAAAAAGGCTGTTCTGTGGCAGCACAGGATGAACATTCAGGGCATGTAAATTCCAGGCACCCGGAGTTTGTTGAACCCTGTACTTTTAGACTTACTAATGCAAGCAATCAAATATATTTTTCATCCCATCCCATACAACAGAAAAAATTAAAAAGGTGCAAGCATTGAAAAATATTTAGTCACAAGCACTGCAAAATATTTCATGGTAAGCAGTCAGATACATACAGATACAGCCCACCAGCCGTTGGTTGTGGACAGAGGGAACAATATGAGGATCTTCCTTAGTGCCTGCATATTCCTTTGGTTTGAGAATACTGTATGGATCCTTAAGTAAGGAAAGCATAAAGTGAAATTAGTTTACTGCAAACAAATGGTGCAATTATGATGATACATGATGAAAGTTCTATATCGTAGCTAGCCAGTGTGTGTCAAATGCAGCCAGAAGTGATGCTCTATAAACAGCTTCACCATAATAAAAGAATAAAGTGATTAATATTTCATCCTTCATGTATGAGTTAGGAATAGTTCTGAAACTTACAGATATGTGGCTCTCCAAGTGATTAGAATGACACATACATACTAATCACATTCCAAGCCTACTGTATATAATACCACTGCCTCAATGGCCTAAAGCAAACGCAGTGCGTTTTAATTGGTTCCAGTAAGAAGTCTGACACTGCACAGGGTTTCTAAGTAAGAACTGAGACAACCCATTCAAAATGTGCACAAATTTCTCAGGTATTTTGAAAAAGGCTTATCAACCATGAACGTTTTTGTAAGGACGTGGGTAATACATATGTGGACTGCACAGCATGTCCAGAAGCAATAGCCGTATTACAAAGGTGTGCCTTCGAGTCCATGCTGACTCCTGCCAACCCAGCAGCTCCTGAGTTTTCTTGGCAGTGTGGCTAGAAGTCGATTGCCAGGCCTCTCCAATTCTGGTCCTGGAGGGCCGCAAACCAGTCATTTTCAGGATGTTCCTAATAAATATGCATGAGATAAATTTGAATGCAAGTGCCCCATTCAAATTTATCTCATGCATATTCATTAGGGGCATCCTGAAAACCTGAATGATTTGCGGCCCTCAAGGACTGGAATTGGAGACCCCTGTACCAAGGCAATGGAGCGTTAAGTGACTTGCCCAAGGCCACAAGGAGTGCCACTGGGATTCAAATCCTAGTCTCTTTGGACGTGAGGCCACTGCTCTAACCACTAGTGTACATGAACTTAGAACTTAGATTAGATTTTGTGATTTCAAGATAGCTCTATCCTTTCAGTCTTACTCACATAACTAAATATGGATTCCAAATTTTTAGAAGAGTATTAAACTAGAGCGTTTTCACCATTATCAATGTGTGGGTACATTTTTCGTAATACATACAAGCCCTTTC
Organism: Ichthyophis bannanicus; assembly: GCA_033557465.1. Classification (NCBI taxonomy): domain Eukaryota; kingdom Metazoa; phylum Chordata; class Amphibia; order Gymnophiona; family Ichthyophiidae; genus Ichthyophis; species Ichthyophis bannanicus. The sequence goes on from CM066034.1 coordinate 712,889,298, forward strand.
TTCAATGCCTGTAGAGTTTTTCGCTCAAGCCCAGTTGCCTGCTCTTCATCTGTTGGAATACCTATACAAATAGAACAAAAAAAAAATAAGGTATATCTGCATCAAATAGTTTATAATTCAGAAACAAAATTTTTCTAAGTATGAACTATGAGCTAGATTTACTGATGTATATTAATAAAATTCAATGCAAGTCACTTATACAACTTTACCCTACTTGAATCAATAAAACAAAACAAGCAGTCAAGAAATCAAATGACGCATTGCTCTTAGCAGAATGGCTATGAAGGACCTAGACAAGATTCTCAAGAGCAGAGATGTCTCTTATCATATAAGGATTCAACTTATTCAAGCCATATTTTCAGTAACGTCTTATGGATGCAAAAGTTGGACAGTGAAAAAGATAGACAGGAAGAAAATTGATGCCTTTGAATTATGGTGCTGGCGACGAATACCGTCTATACCAGTGATGGCTAACCTTTTTGAGCCCGAGTGCCCAAACTGCCGCACAAAACCAAAGAATTTCCTCAAAGTGCCAGCATGTCATTTGCATAAGTGGTCTTATTTGCATAAATATTTGCATAATGTTACCATACACTAACTTTTAGTAAACATGTCTCTTAATGAGTGTATGGATAAAGAAAGACTAAAAGATTTCTACATTACTATAATCCAGTGCCAACCGCCAGGCACATTAGGAACTACTACAAACGCTGCCCATTTAGAACCCATAGCAAACCCGCCGTATCCTGACAGCATTACCAGGACTCACAAAGCACCATACCCTACCTATCAAAAGGCAACACTGCAAATATTAAACCAATACATTTCAGTGAATACTGGGGAAAGAGAACAAGTGGCAACGTCAAATAGGAATTTCCTCTTGTACCAAACAAAGCGCAGATGTTAATGATGCACATTTCCCAGAGCTGACATATTCCAGTTAATAAATTCAAAATAAAGAGATATCTTTCTACCTTTTGTGCATTTTTTTTCAGTTGCAATTGGTCCAGCCATTTTCTTCTGGTTTCTTCATGTTTTCTGCTAACTCTCCATCGTCTGCTGTCCATTTGTCCTTTCTTCTCTCTTCTAGTTTTTTTTCCATTCTCTCTCTCTCTACATCTGCTTTAACATACTAATCTTTCTCCTTTTGCCCTTTCCTCATTCCTATTTCATCCACACAAATTTTACCCCTCCATCCTCAATCCCCAATTACTCTCCCAATACCTGGCCAATTGTAGATTTTTCATCCCTCCTACACAAAATATTTTTCCCCTCTCCATTTTACTCTCCCAGCCCCATCCCATTCTAATCCTCCCCCAACATCAGCTCCCTTCTAGTTCCAGTCTCACCCAGCATCCATTCCCTTCTTCAAGCCCCCCACTTCCCCTCAGCCCATTTCCATTCCAAGCCCCGTCCCCATCAGCTATTTGCAGTTCAAGCCCCCCACTTCCCCTCAGCCCATTTCCATTCCAAGCCCCATCCCCAACAGCTATTTGCAGTTCAAGCCCCCTTCCACTCAGCCCATTTCCAGTCCTAGCAACCCCCCCAACCCATTTCCAGTCCTAACCTCCCCATCAGCCCACTCCCAGTCCTAATCCCACCAGCCCATTTCCAGTCCTAACCTCCCCATCAGCCCACTCCCAGTCCTAATCCCCCATCACTCAATTTTTAGTTTAAGCCCCCCCAGCGCCTATCACCACTCCTAACCCCCCCCAGCGCCCATCACCACTCCTAACCCCCCCAGCCCAGCGCCCATCACCACTCCTAACCCCCCCAGCCAGCCCAGTGCCCATCACCACTCCTAACCCCCCCAGCCAGCCCAGTGCCCATCACCACTCCTAACCCCCCCAGCCAGCCCAGTGTCCATCACCACTCCTAACCCCCCCAGCCCAGTGCCCATCACCACTCCTAAACCCCTCCCACCCCAGCCCATCACTACTCCTAACACCCCCCAGCCCATCCAAGCCCATAACATCACTCCTCCTATCCCCCCACAGCCCAGCCCAGCCCAGCCCATCACCACTCCTAACCCCCCCCAGCCCAGCCCATCACCACTCCTAACCCCCCCAGCCCAGCCCATCACCACTCCTACCCCCCCCACCCCAGCCCATCACCACTCCTAACCCCCACCCCCCCCCCCAGCCCAGCCCATCACCACTCCTAACCCCCACCCCCCCCAGCCCAGCCCGGCCCAGGGAAAATTAAAAAAAAAAAGAAAACCTGTCTACTGCCGCTGTCGGGGCCGCCGCGGCAGAATCGAGCATGCCGCGGGGCCCCCCTGTACCCACCCGGCAGAGCCTGCCCTCCCCGTAGCAGCTCTCTCTTTGGAGCTGCAGTCAGACGCGCCGGCTTGCAGAGCGCGAGGGAAGAGTTCCCTCGCTGCTCTGTTAAGCCCGCGGGGGCTGATGGGAAGTTCCCATCAGCCCCCGCGGGCTTAACGGAGTCGCGAAAGGGAAACTCTTCCCTTCGCGCTCTGCAAGCCGGCGCGTCTGACTGTAGCTCCAAAGAGAGAGCTGCTACGGGGAGGGCAGGATCTGCCGGGTACAGGGGGGCCCCGCGGCACGCTCGATTCTGCCACGGCGGCCCCGACAGCGGCAGCAGACAGGGTTGTTGGTTTTTTTTTCGATTGCGGACCTTCCCGCGTGCCAGCTGCAAGGCCTTCGCGTGCCACAGCTGGCACGCGTGCCATAGGTTCGCCATCGCTGGTCTATACCATGGACTGCCCGAAGAACAAACCAGTCAGTACTAGAGGAGATCAAACCTAAGCTTTCTTTAAAAGCTCAGACAACAAGACTTTGACTGTCATACTTTGGACACATCATGTGAAGAGAGAAATCATTAGAGAAAGACATCATGCTTGGCAAGGTAAGCAGGTCAACACAAAAGAGGAAGGCTAACAATGAGATGAATCTATACAACAGCAGCAGCTATGGGTGCCACTCTGTCAACAATGAGCCACCTGACTGAAGACTGAACACATTTTAGGACAACTATCCAGAGGGTCCCCATGAGTTGATGGCACTTAACAACAACAACAATAAAGAAGGCTATATGTTTATTAAAGTCAGAAAAGAAACTCTCATCATATGCATAAAACTAGACATGATGGGTAATTTGAAGGGACCTAATGATTTCACTGCATCTTCTGGATTGTAGCTTTTATTTTTTTCAGAGACCACACATGCTCCCTATTGCAGTTTTCAATAGCCTGTTAAAAAAATTATAAAGGGATAAGACTTAAATCCCTAATTCTTAAGTTGTGATTAAGTATCTCTCTATATATTCATGGGACCAAGAGCCTAACTTCCCATTCTGGCCTTCATGCAGCTCTAGTGCTGTTCTGCTCAAGATTTTGCCCAGTGATGCAGAAAGCAAACTAGCAAAGAAAAAACTCTAAAACAAAATCACTGCGCTAAAGCATAGCACAGTGCACATGCTAATCGTGAGTAAAAGAAGAAATAGCTAACTGCTCCCCAATGTAAGAAATTTAGTGGATTTTTTGTACTCTTCTCTTTATGCTGAATCTTTATATCGGCTTCAGGCAGGTGTAAACATGTAGCTGGGAGCCAAAGGGTCATTTAAGGTGAAGTTTGACACTTCATCTCAGATAACAGTCAGGCGCACAGACCCTCCTATTCAGTCAAAAATCATTTGTAAACTCGGTGTCACACCAATTCCCCCAAACATTGATGGTCCCAAACCCGATCCCCTCCAAACTAAAGACTTTTAGCTTGCACCTTTCCAGTAGGTAGTGCAAGGCAAGTTTCATCCAGGTACTACTTGCAGCCAGGTTACCACAGCCCCCAACCCAAGAAATTTTAGGCCTGTGCTGTGCCTCTCCCAAGTACTTTCCATCAAAGGGGAGACAGGGGCGCTGCCAACACATTCCTTCCTCAACGTCACCATCTTTCAAAATGGTAGCATCTGATCCCTCACACTGTGTCCTGGGTTGCACCATGTGGGGTCAATCTGCTAAATAAGACAAAAAAAAAGCCTTATATGGAAGACTGACATCACTCTGCCACACAGCGTATTCTAGGATGCATATTGTGGGGTCAGTATTTTGGTCCCAGGAGGCCCCGCAAGGGTGTTAAGACTACCAAATAAGGCAATATTTGCCTTATGTGGAAGGCTTACCCTGCATTGTGCATCCCAGGACATACTGCATGGGATCAGATGCTGCCGTTTTGATGGCAGTATAGATGGAGGCAGAAGCATGTGGACAGTGCTCCTGTTTCCCAACTGCTTGAAACAGGTGGTGCAGCGTATTGTAGGCAAGGCTTTTGGGGTCAGAGTGGAGGAATGTGTGTCAATATGGGGGGGGGGGGGGGCGGGCACCAGTGATATTTTAAAGGAGATTTGGTAGAGTATCAGGAGTCTGCGCCTTGAGTCAAAGGTTGTGTAAAACGTCACCTCAGATTACCTTTTTTTGAACCCACTTTTGAAATTTTACTTGTTAATTTCTTTTCCTGGAATCCTGCTAGACCAATTCCAGACTAGTGGGTTATATCCCCCCTGCCAGCAGATGATGGAGAAAGAGAAAGAACCAAATCAGAAGCAATGAAGACATCACTGGTTCATTTATGCTCTCCCCTAGGGAATAGCTTCAGTATGACAATGGCAAAGCAAGACGACTTCAGAACAGTGCTCAGAAAAGGAGAATCTCATCATCAGGCTAAACAAAAACTACTGCACAATTGTGCAGATATATACAAGGCAGCAGAGCCACTGGATTCAGTAGAAGCAGAACCACCACCACCAGCCTAGCTAAAGATAAGACTGATTCTGAATGTCAGCAAAGCTCGTTTTCAAAGAATGGATGGGTCCTGGACTGGTCTAGCAGGATTCCAGGAAAGGAAATTATCAGTAAATAAAATTTCACTTTCCAAATCATCCTGCTAAACCTGTCCAGACTAGTAAAAGGTACCATAGCTATACCCACCCAAGGTGGAAAGAGCCAGCCACCACCAAAACAAACCAACTCATGTGCTTGGAGGTCCAAGCGATAGGCAAAGATCGACCAAGTCACTGCCCAGCAAACATCAATCGGAGCGACCCGAGGGCATTCCGCCCAAGAAGCTGCCTGCGGTCTTTAAGACTTGCAGGAGCAGGCTTACCCTGTAAAATATAAACCGACTTAATGGCATGCTTGATCCACCGCATGATGGTATGCTTAGAAGCAGCCGGCCCTTTTACGGGGGCTAGAAAAGAGGACAAACCAGTGATCCGAGAGCTAAAAGGAATTAGTAACCTTCAGATAACAGCATCCAACAAGCGAAAATCAATGGAGCCTATAGAAAACTCCCCCGCCGGAAAGGATGGGAGCAAGATGAACAGATTTATATAGACGTTCAGAACCTGCGGTAAAAAGGAAGAAACCGTCCTGAGCTTCATCCAAGGGGGAAGGGTGATCAAAGTCACTTTCAGGTTCAGCTGGTTATCATCACCAGGAATAGATTAAGGCCATGAAGTTAATTAAATATTGAGGTGAACAAAGCCCCTTAAACGTACTTGGTATATTTCTATCAGTACAAGTATCCCTAACAACTTTATGTAAACAACTTAAATAGCCAAACAAAACCTTAAAACTAAGATGTAGACAACAGTCCAGCAGCGAGATGGAAGCTATCCAGTCTTTTACACCGAGTGTCACATATATGATTTTCTCACAGTTGGTTGAGATGTCTTATGTGCGCACTAGGTGCAAGGAGCTCTTTATCCTCAGGGAACAAGTCCAAATTGGGCAACATTCTGGGGAAGGGAGGGGCGATTTCGAAGGGATGGGCTCCACCTTAACCAGGAAGGAACCAGGCTGCTGGCATTAACCTTTTAAAAGGAGATAGAGCAGCTTTTAAACTAGATAGTAGGGGAAAGCTGACAGTTAACTAGGAGCACATGGTTCAGTATATCCTTGAAGGATACTAGCAAAAGAGGGAAGTTAGGGCATCCTGATAGAGAGGTTCCAACAAAGATAAAAATAACCCAGATGTCCTCCAGTACAGAGCAGAAAGACTCCAAATTACACCTATTAACTGAGATCCAGATTAATATGAATAAAATAGTCTCTAAAATGCCTGTAAACAAATGCTGGAAGTCTAAAAAATAAGATGGGAGAGCTAGAATATATGGCATTATATGACTGGCATCTCAGAGACCTAGTGGAAGATGGACAACCAATGTGACACTTACGTACAAACTATATAGAAATGATAGAGTAGATCAAATTGGTGGAGGGATTGCGCGCTCTGTTATAGAGGGCATTGAGTCACATAGGATTAAATTTTGCAGGAAACAAAATACACTGTAGAATCTCTATGGATAAAAAGTTCCATGTAAAAAGCAGAAAGCGACCACAGTGGGGGTATACTACCGACCGCCTGGCCAGAATGAACAGATGGATAATGAAATGCTAAAAGAAATCAGGGAAGCTAATAAAGGTTACAACAGTAATAATGGATGTGCTAGAGGGATAAAGTTTCTGATAAAATAAAATGACTGCTTTTTGGAGCAGCTGGATCATGAACCAACAAGAGGGGAAGCTATTTTGGACCTAACCCTTAGTGGAACACAGGATCTGGTGCGAGAGACATGGGTTTTGGGCCACCTGGCAATAGTGATCATACCATGATCACATTTGATTTAATAAATGAAAGAAAGATGGAAAGAAAATCCAAAGTACTACTTTTTAAACTTTCAAAAGGGAGACTATGATAAAAGGAGGAAAATAGTTAAGAAAAGACTAAAAGGAGCAGCTGCAAAACAAAGATTTACATCAAGCAAGGGCATTGATCAAAAATACTATCTTGGAAGCCCAGACCATATGTCTTCCATGCTTTAAGAAAAGTGGAAGCAAGGCCAAAAAACTGCCAGTATGGTTTAAAGGTGAGGTCAGAGAGGCTATTGTTGCCAAAAAAGCATCCTTGAGGAAATGGAAAGAGAAGTCTAATGACGAACGCCTAAAACAACATAAGCATTGGCAAGTTAGATGCAAGGCATTGATAAAGCAGGCAAAGAGAAAAACTGAAAAGCTTGCGGTGGAAGCAAAAACACATAATAAAAATTTTCAAGTGCATTTGTAGCAATAAATCTGTGAGAGAATCAGTTGGACCACAGGATGATAGAGGGGTAAAAGGTGTGCTAAGGGAGGCCAAGGCCATAGCGGAGAGACTGAAAGAATTGCTTGGGTCTCTACTGAAGATGATGTAGGGAAGTTACCTGTGCCTGAAATGGTATATAAAAGGTGATGTAGTGGAAAAATTGAAGAAATATCAATAAACCGGAAAGATGTATTACCACTGTTTGATACACTGAAAGTAGCAAATCACCTGGACTGCATGGTACACATCCAAGGGTGTGTTAAAATGGTATCCCCCTATGTGCAGAGCCCTCGTACCCTCGGTTCAAGTCCCTACTCAAAACTAACCTTTTCCAACTCGCCTACGACCTGTTTCCCTCTCTTCCCTAATCGCTCCCTGCCTCCCTTTCTGTCTCCTTGTATGTGGCCTTTCCTATCAATTAATGGCGTTCCTCTTCTCTTTTCTCAATGTGCTGGCTTTTTTGAAAATTTGTACACCGCTCTGATGCCTTTGCTGCCTAGGGCAGTATATCAAGAGACAAAGATAAAAGATGATATTGCAGACCTACTATTAATCATCTGTAACCTATCATTAAAATCATCTGTAGTACCCGAGGATTGGCTAATCGTAACTCCAATTTTTAAAAAGGGTTCCGGGGGTGATCTGGGAAACTACAGACTAGTGAGCCTAACGTCAGTACTGGGCAAAATGATAGAAACCATTATAAAAAATAAAATCACTGAACATGTAGACAGCCATGGTTTAATGGGAGAAAGCCAACATGGATTTAGCCAAGGAAAGTCTTGTCTTACCAATCTGTTATATTGTTTTAAAGGTGTGAATAAACAGGTTGACAAAAGTGAGCTTGTTGATATAGTGTATCTGGATTTTCAGAAAGCCTTTGACAAGGTCCCTCATGAGAGACTCTTGGCGAAATTAAAAAGTCATGGGATAGGAGGCAGTGTACTACTGTGGATCAGAAACTGGTTAAAAGATAGAAAGCAGAGGGTAGGGCCGAATGACCAATTTTCCCAATGGAGAAAGGTGAATAGCGGAGTACCCCAGGGATCTGTGCTGGGTCTGTTGCTTTATAACATATTGTTCCCATTTCCAGGTCATTTACGAATAAGTGAGGAAATCAAATTTGCAGATGACACAAAGTTATTCAAAGTTGTTAAAACCCACGAGGATTGTGAAAAATTGCAAGAGGACCTTGATGAATTAGAAGACTGGGCATCCAAATGGCAGATGAAATTTAATGTGGACAAGTGCAAAGTTATGCACCTAGGAAAGAACCACCCAAACTATGGTTACAGGATTCAAGGTTCCACTTTAGGAACCACCACCCAGGAAAAAGATGTAGGCGCCATCGTGGATAACATGTTGAAACCCTCCGCCCAGTCTGCAGCTGTGTCCAAGAGAGCAAATAGAATGCTAGGTGGTATAAGGAAAGGAATGGAGAATAAAACAAAGGATATTATAATGCCTCTATCGTTCCATGGTGCGACCACACCTTGAGTATCGTGTGCAATTCTGGTCGCCATATCTTAAAAAGGCTAGTGTTATTAGAAGAGGTACAGAGAAGAGCCACCAAAATAGTAAAGGGGATGGAAGGATACCCCTATGAAGAGAGGCTAAAAAGGTTAGCACTCTTCAACCTGGAAAAGAAACGGCTGAGGGAAGATATGATAAAAGTCTATAAATTAATGGAGTGGAACAGGTAAACATAGATAGATTGTTTACACTATCAAAATACAGAAAGACTAGGGGATATGTAGTGAAGCTACAGTGTAACCTAATTAAGGCTAATAAAGAGAAAATATTTTTTCACTCAACGAGTAATCAAACTTTGGAATTCGTTATCACAAGATGTAGTAAAAGCTGTTAGTGTAGCCAGGTTTAAAAAAGGTTTGGACGGGGGCGGAGCCTGATGCTGAGCAGGACGGACGGCTAATGTCGGAGCTCCAGCGGGGCGAGACTAAGAATCCTGAAACTAGCTGACTGCTGCTGTGTTTGTTCACTGAGTACCACGGAGTGCACAGAGGGGAATGTCTGGCCCTAAACCAGCGAGATTAGACTTTGCCGCAACGCAAAGCAATAGTGCAAAGCGGTCAAAGACTGAGCCTCCCTCCCCGCAAAAAATGGCGGCCGCCCGGGATCACCCGCAGCCGAAGGCCTTGCAGGAGATTTTAGCAGAACTGCGGGGGATGAAGGAGATGATGAAAGCCAACGGGGAGTCCCTGGCGTTGATGCGCGAGGACATCGGGGAGGTGAGAAGCTCGATGGAAAGACTCTCGATACGGCAGGAGAAGGTGGAACACACTATGGCGGCGTACGAGGAGAGGCTTCGTGTGGTAGACAAGCAAGCGAAGCAAATCCGCTCTTTGCAAAGGGAGCTTGAGGATGGCAACAACCGGGCCCGCAGAAACAACATACGGATTGTGGGAGTACCGGAGGGAGCAGAGGGGAAGAACATGATTACCTTTGTGCAAAAAATGATCCCGGCGGTACTTAAACTTACTTTTGATATGCCCTTTGAGATCAATAGGGCCCATAGAGTACCGTCGCAGGTCCAGCCTAATAGTAAGAAGCCTAGGCCGATTATCCTGAGGGCCCTCCGGTACCAGCATGTGGTGGCAATAATGGATGCGGCACGCACTTGCTCTCCGGTAGAATTCGAGAGCCATCGGTTTCTTTTTTCCGGATTTTGCAAAAAGTACTGTAGATCGACGTAAGAGGTTCCTGGCGTTGAGACCTCGACTCCAAGGCCTACAGGCAAGATTTGGCCTTTTGTATCCGGCCAGGATGCGTGTGACACTTCACAACCAGACCAGAACTTTTGATGAGTCCGAAGCCCTGCATCTCTACCTGGAAGAAGCAAGAAGCATCAATAATGAGATAGGGGATGTTTTTTCGTGCCCGGCAGTGCGGCCGGCTGTGTTGCAGATCGTGTAGGACGGGTGAAGTGGCTCTGCGCTCAGTGGAGAAATGGACACCAGAATAATTGCTTTGTCTGTATTGGGGTGGTCTTGAACATTGTGAATGGGCGTTTTGTTAAAGAATGAGTGGATTACTGGGAAAGGGCAGAGGGGGAGTAAAGAGTTGTTAATCTTTGCACTTGCTAGTCTAGATGAATAGCAGTCAGCTGGACAGAGATGTGATTTTCGCCCCTCTGGGGCCATCCTGCTCAGCTTGGGCTCACCAAGTAGTTTTTCAGTTGATGGGATATCTCCGGAGCTTACTAATATGGAACGTAGACATCGGGGGCAGGGGTTTTTGTTTCAGGGTAAGGGGGAGTGTGTGATGTGGGGAATGGGATACGGGTATGGAGATGGCTGGATGACATGGTATGTTCAGGTGGGAGGTGGGTGTAAGGGCAATGTAAATATGTATATTGTTGATGTAGTTTGGTTGTTAGATGAATAGAATGGCTCATATAAAGATTCTTTCTTTGAATGTTAAGGGTATCAACAGCCCCCTAAAAAGAAAGAAAATAATCACTTATAGTAAACATGAGAAGGTAGATATACTAATGCTTCAAGAGACCCACTTGAACAGGAATGAATCCCTGATACTCAGCATCAAGCCCTTCACGCTGGTGGCATTCTCAGCTGCGGTGTGTAAACGTAATGGGGTAGCTGTCTTGGTCAGAAGTGCTCTTGCTCCACAAGTCCTGCAAACTTGTTCAGACGCGGAGGGGAGATGGGTGAAGGTGCAGCTCAAGGTGGGTCCCCTGGACCTGACCATCATGAATGTTTATGCCCCTAATGGAGACTGCCCAGAGTTTTTCAATTTCTTGGCTAAAGAGGTACACCTAGTCAGAGAAGAGCATTTACTTTTGGGTGGTGACTTTAATCAAACGCTTGATCCCCTGATAGACCGGAAACCGCCCAGAACCTCCAGGGTCCCGATCACAGACAATACTCACGTCGTTGATCCGGGACTGGGGGCTGGTCGATGTGTGGCGGCTGATGCACCCAAGCGAGGAGGAGTTTACCTTTTTTTCCTCACCACACCAGTCTTTGTCACGGATTGATTTCCTATTAATTTCTAAGAAGCTGATGGCCAACATGGTAGCAGCTAATATACACTCACCACACATATCAGACCATGCGGCAGTCTCGATTTTGTAGAGGTCGAGAAGACTGCCCCCACCTCCCTAGATGGTTTTTTGATGGATCCCTAATAGCGAATGAGGATTTTTGTGCGCATGTCTGTGATGCGATTGCTGAATATTTTTTGTTTAATTCCCTGCAAGATACTGTAGCCTGGGCGTGGTGGGAGGGCTTTAAAGCCTCTATAAGAGCCACTATTACGAGTTTTGGTATAGCGCAGGCACGGCTTCAGAAGGAGAAGCGTGAGGCCCTGGAGGCACAAATTAAGGCTGGGGAACGGGTCTTAATGGCAAGATCTGACCCCTGTGTGCTCTTGCGTTTGCAGTTTCAGTACAATGAGCTTTTGTCAGATGAAGTTGAGCATAATATAAAGGCGCAGAATAGCGCTTACTACTGGGAGAGCAACAAGGCTGGGAGGCTGTTGGCTAGTACTCTTAAAGCGCGAAGAGAGGGCAACCGAGTAACAGCGCTAAGATGCCCCGCGAGGGATGAACTCAGTTTCTGATGAAGGTATAGCAGAGCTCTTTAGAGTATTTTATGCTCAGCTGTATTCCTCAGAAACTAAAATTTCTCCCAGGTTGAGTTTGATAAATTTGTATGTGAGTTACAGCGGCCCATTCTGGATAAGGATACCTCTGGAATGTTGGATGGACTGATTTCTCAGGCCGAGATCCAGCAGGCCATCAGGTCATTGGCTTCAGGGAAAGCGGTGGGCCCAGATGGGCTTCCGGCTGAGTTTTTTAAAGCATTTGCCAAGGACTTAGCCCCCTATATGCAGCAGTACTTTTTGCGGTTGAGTGAGGGGCCCGAGCCAGTGGGTACTTTTGCGCAGGCTAATGTGATAGTCCTGGAAAAGCCAGGCAGAGACCCACAGTTAGTAGGTAATTATAGACCCATATCTCTACTTAATATAGACTACAAGATATTTGCAACTGTCTTGGCTCAGTGATTAAATGCAGTGATACCCCAGTTGATCCACCCAGATCAATGCGGTTTTGTTGAAGGACGCTCAACGGCTGATAATGCAAGACTGCTGTGTCATATCTTGGCAGGCGCGGAGAACATCGACAGTCCCTTAGTAGGGCTGTCGTTAGATGCTGAAAAAGCTTTCGACCGCTTAGAATGGCCTTTCCTGTTCTCGGCTCTTAAGTGGTTTGGTGTAGGCGAAGGGTTCCTTGTGCTGCTCAAGGTGCTTTATACTCATCCGGTAGCAAACGTGTGTGTGAATGCTATCCAATCTCGTGATATCTGTTTGGAAAGGGGCACCCAGCAAGGCTGCCCTCTTTCCCCATTGCTTTTTAACTTGGCCCTCGAGCCACTAGTTTTGAGTGTACGGCAGTCTCTAAAAATTAAGGGGGTTCAGCTAGGCACTAAAGAAATTAAGTTGTCGGCCTATGCTGACGATCTTTTGCTATTTACAGAGCCTGAGTCAGTGCCGCACGTGCTTGAGCAAATTGAGAGGTACTCTGGGCTCTCTGGCTACAAGATTAATTGGTCAAAATCAGTCGCGTTTCCACTTAACTCCTATGTGCATAAGGAAGATATGGGCCAATTCCCATTTGTGTGGGAGGCGAAAATGGTTAAGTATTTGGGGGTGTACTATTGTCATCCGTTAGACAAACGTTGAAGTATAATGCCAACATGCTTCTAACTAAAGTGCAGGAACTGGTAACTAAGTGGTCCCCTTTAAACTTGTCCTGGTGGGGCAGACTGGAGACGATTAAAATGACTATTGTCCCAAAGGTTAATTACGTGTTGGAAATGTTACCAAGTTTTCTGCCGGATAACGTGTATATGCAGATAGAAAGGGTGCTGACGCAATTCTTGTGGAAAGATAAAACCCCCAGGATTGCTCTCAAAAAACTCAAAGGTAACAAAGAGATGGGAGGGGTAAAATTCCCGGATTTTCACCTGTACCATAGGGCGTTCCTGCTGAAGCAGGGCTCTGGTTGGATAGGGAATGGATCTGTTCAACGGCCAGTTTGGCTGGATGTGGAGGAGACCCTTCTGGCACCTTTTCCAATTAAGTATCTCCCAGGCATGTTGATTCCTGAGGGTAGGAAATGTCCCCCAATGATAGCGGACACGCAATTGGCTTTCTGAGCTTTGAGTAGCGCCCTGGGGTTGGACGGCCAGGAGACCTTCGACCTCCTTCCCTTGTGGTATAACCCGTTATTCAAAGTACAGCATAAAACGTTTGCTTGGAGTAAATGGTACTCCAGAGGGGTTTGGGTTCTTGGACAGCTGTTAGTGAACGGTGTGTGGAAGCCGTTTGAGAGATTGCAAGCGGAGCACGGACTTCCGGGCTCACTGTACTTTCAATGGCTGCAACTTAAAAACTGTGTAAGCAAGGCTGGGATTGAGGTTGGCAGCCCGTGGGAAGGAGTAGGGATAATCGGTACCATACTTCGGGCAAGGGAGAGATTAATGGGGAAGGGCATGGCCTCATATTATTATGATTTATTGAGTCGACAGCAGCACCTGTAGGTTGGAGGTACGCAGCGAGGATGGGAGCTTGATGCTGGGTTTTCTCTTTCTCCGCAAAGTTGGCGGAGATTCTGGGCTAAACAGACGAGAGTTTCAAAATCTGCTGCGATCACAAAGACTTTGTTCTTCTTTGCTCATAGAGCGTATTATACCCCAGTTAGGGTTAGCAGGTGGGGCAAGAGTGGGGAACCTCATTGCTGGTCTTGCCATGGGGGAAAAGGTACACTTGCTCATACTGTATTTGAATGTCCCTGTTTACAGGTTTTTTTGGTTAAAGGTATGGGCACGGATACAGCGGGTCCTGGGCTTTAGAGCTACTTTGTCCTGGAGGATTCTATGCTTCCGTTCACTTGCTGATATTTCGACACTACCAAAGGAATGTTTCTTTTTGTTAGATTTTATGTTAGGAATTGCAATACACCTGATAGTGTCTAATTGGAACCATACATATGATGTTAACTGGGTGTTATGGTGGAATCAAGTTTGCTTGTATAGCAAGTACGAGCAAATGCCTCGTAAAGGGGTTCAGCGGGTGTTTGCTACAACATCCCAATGGACTGCTTTGCGTGAATTTATGGAAGGTGGGGTGTGTTAGTTCTGCCCACCGCGCTGGGTAAAGCAGGAGGCTTCTATAACATCTTTATTTTGTAAGCCTTAGGTATACTGCTCTGGGAAGGCCTGTGCTACGCCGTACTTGTCGACGATGTTGGTAAGCTCCGGGGGGGGGTTGTATGTTTTAGGTTTTCGGCGTTAGGTGGGGTTAAGGATTGTTGGGGTGTGGGTTTTGTTTTGCTGTGTTATTTTTAGTTTCACTAAAATGCTTTAAATAAAGATATAAAAAAAAAAAGGTTTGGACAAGTTCCTGGAGGAAAGGTCCATAAACCATTATTAAAGGGGACCCAGGATATCCACTGCTTGCCCCAATACAAGCACTGTGGAACCTGTGTTTTTTGGGGAAACTGCTACGTACTTGTGACCAAGATTGGCCACTGTTGGAAACAGGATACTGGGCTTAATGGACCTTGGTCTGACCCAGTATGGCATATATCTTATATTCTTACTATAGGACAAACAATGAAGCTATAATGCAAACCATTTAAGACTAATAAGAAAAAATATTTTTTTTATTCAACACATAATCAAACTCTGGAATTAGTTACCGGAGAATGTAGTAAAAGCTGTTAGTGTAGCTGGGTTTAAAAAAGGTTTGGAGAAGTTTCTGGAGGAAATGTCCATAAACCATCACTAAAGAGGACTCAAGAAATCCACTGCTTGCCCTGGGACAAGCACTGTGGAACCTGTGTGCCTCTTTGGGAACCTGACAAGTATTTGTGACCTGGACTGGCCACTGTTGGAAACAGGATACTGTACTTCATTGGGCTTGGTCTGACCCAATAAAGTATTTCTTATTTTCACCTCTTCCGCAGAGAAGGATAAGAAGGGGTCCCAGCAGGAAAGCGCCTCTAGACCAGAAACATGCCAGGCCAACGCAATCGCTATCAAAAAGTGAGCCTTGAGTACCAAATCCTTCAGAGTGACCCTCTTCAAAGGCTCGAAGGGTGGTTGCTTGAGTGTCCGGAGAACCAAGGACAAGCCCCAAGAAGGGACAAACTAAAGGACACAAAGCATGTACTCAATTAAAAAAAAAACACACACCCCCGCTATCCAAATGGGAGGCAAGAAAGAAATCCCCCCCAATACGGCCACAAAAACAAGTGAGAAAGCTGCCACCTGTACTTTCAAAGAATTCAAGGCGAGGTCCTTGTCAAAGCCACCTGCAGAAAGAACAGGAGAACAGATATTTGGGCTTACCATGGTGAAACCACATGGGCAGAGCACCAGGACTCAAATAAATGCCAAACTCGAGCGTAAGCTAGCAACGTAGAAAGGTGTCGTGCTTTAAGCAAGGTCGCCACAACTTGAGCAGAATATCCTTTACAAGCTAGATGGCACCTTTCAAGAGCCAAGCTATAAGCGAGTAGGGAGCAGGGTCATCCATGACCATCGCCTTGTCTCAGCAGGCCCCTGCGAGAGCCAAGCTTTAGAGGCTCTGCCGCTAGGAGGGAAACCAGGATGGACCAACCGGACTCACACCGGGATCACATTCCTTTCGCCACCTGTTGCAGACAATGGACACTCTAACCAGAAACGCTGGCACTGGGGGGGTCAAAGCTATCCAACATGGACTCTCCAGGGGCACCCATCCCATCAAATGATCGCAACAGCCACCAGCAAAGATTGCAATAAATGGCAGGGAGGAGAGGAAGATGGATGTCATATTCCTGTGAGGAAGGGGGTTCAACAGGACAGTAACCAGGGAGTTAGACAGAGGGAGAGCCCTAGATGTGATGTATTTTGACTTCAGTAAAGCCTTTGACACTGTTCTGCACAGGCGCCTTAAAAACTGAGCACCATAGGGATGGACCCTAAAGTTACTGGTTGGATTAGAAATTGGTTGAGTGGGAGGCAACAAAGAGTACAGGTAAATGGAGTTCATGCTGAGAAAAAGGAGGATACCAGTAGTGTGCTGCAGGGATCTGTCTTTTTAACATCTTCGTTAGTGATATTGCAGAAGGGCTGTCAGGTAAAGTTTGCTTCTTTTCAGATGATACCAAAATCTGCAATGGAGTAGACACCAGGAAGGAGTAGATAACATGAGGAGGGATCTAGCTAAGCTTGAAGAATAGTCTAGAATTTTGCAGCTGAAATTTAATGCTAAAAAATGCTGGATCATGCATTTGGGCTGCAAAAATCCAAGGGTCTGGTACATTGTAGGGGGTGAAGTACTTCTGTCCACAAAAGAGCGGGACCTGGGCTAACTAACTACTTTAAGATCTTCAGACAAACAGCTAGAAAAGGCAACGGTGAAAGCTAAAGGATGCTTGGGTGCATAGGGAGAGGAATGGTCAGCAGAAAAAAAAGGAGGTGATATGGTGCCTCTGTGTAAATCTTTGGTGTAACCTCATTTTGAGTATTGTGTGTAATTCTGGAGACCACACCTACAAAAGGATATAAACAGGTTGGAGTCTATGCAGAGGGTGGTTACTAAAATGTTTAATGGTCTTTGTTATAAAGCATATGAGGACAGCCTTAAGGATTTTAATATGTATACTTTAGAGGAAAAGTGGGATAGAGGAGATATGGTAGAGATGTTTAAATACCTCCATGGCATAAATGCACAGGAGGAGAGCCTCTTTCAATTGAAGAGTAGCAAATCACCTGGGCCGGATGGTATACATCCAAGGGTGTTGAAAGAACTGAAATTTGAGATTGCAGACCTGCTATCAGTAATCTGTGAACTATCATTAAAATCATCTCTAATACCTGAGGATTGGAGGATCGCCAATGTAACACCAATTTTTAAAAAGGGTTCGAGGGGTGATCCGGGAAACTACAGACCAGTGAGCCTGACATCAGTACTGGGAAAAATGGTAGAAACCATCATAAAGAATAAAATTACTCAGCATGTAGATAGTCACGACCTAATGGGAGACAGCCAACATGGCTTTAGACAAGGAAGATCTTGTCTTACTAATCTGTTATGTTTTTTTGAAGGAGTGAATAAACAGGTGGACAAAGGTGAGTCGGTTGATATTGTGTATCTGGACTTTCAGAAAGCCTTTGACAAAGTCCCTCATGAGAGACATTTGGCAAAACTAAAGAGTCATGGGATAGGAGGCAGTGTACTACTGTGGATCAGGAACTGGTTAAAAGATAGAAAGCAGAGGGTAGGGCTAAATGGCCAATTTTCCCAATGGAGAAAGGTGAATAGTGGTGTACCCCAGGGATCTGTGCTGGATCCGCTGCTTTTTGACATATTCATAAATGACCTGGAAAGTGGAACAACAAGTGAGGTTATCAAATTTGCAGAGGACACAAAACTATTTAAAGTTGTTAAAACCCAGGAGGATTGTGGAAAATTGCAAGAGGATCTTGATAAATTGGAAGACTGGGCATCAAAATGGCAGATGAAATTTAATGTGGAGAAGTGCAAGGTTATGCACCTAGGGAAGAACAACCCAAGCTATGGTTACACGATGCAAGGTTCCACATTAGGAATCACCACCCAGGAAAAAGATTTAGGCGTCATTGTGGATACCTTGTTAAAACCCTCGGCCCAGTGTGCAGCGGCGGCCAAGAGAGCAAATAGAATGCTAGGTATGATAAGGAAAGGAATGGAAAATAAAACAAAAGATATTATAATGCCTCTATATCGTTCCATGGTGAGACCGCACCTTGAATATTGTGTGCAATTCTGGTCGCCGTATCTTAAAAAGGATATAGCGATTTTAGAAAAGGTTCAGAGAAGAGCCACCAAAATGGTAAAGGGGATGGAAGGCTACTCCTATGAAGAAAGGCTAAAAATGGTTGGGGCTCTTTAGCATGGAGAAGAGACGGCTGAGGGGAGATATGATAGAAGTCTATAAATTAATGAACGGAGTGGAACGGGTAAACGTAGATCGATTGTTTACCTTATCAGAATATGGAAAGACTAGGGGACATGCAATGAAGCTACAGGGTAAACTAAGACTAATAAAAGAAAATATTTTTTCACTCAACGTGTAATCAAACTCTGGAATTTGTTACCGGAGGATGTAGTAAAGGCTGTTAGTGTAGCTGGGTTTAAAAAAGGTTTGGACAAGTTCCTGGAGGAAAAGTCCATAAACCATTATTAAGAAGGGACCCAGGATATCAATGCTTGAACCAGTACAAGCATTGTGGAACCTGTGTCCCTTGGGGAAACTGCTAGGTACGTATGACCTAGATTGGCCACTGTTGGAAACAGAATGCTGGGCTTGATGGACCTTGGTCTGACCCAGTATGGCATATCTTATGTTCTTATGTAAAGCAAGCTCTGCTGCGAGGGGACATAGGATGATGGTGAAATGAGTAATATGCAGAAATATTTCTTTATGGAAAGGGTGGTAGATGCATGGAATAGTCTCCCAGTGGAGGTGGTAAAGATGAGGACAGTATCCAATTTCAAAAAAGCATGGACAAACACAGAGGATTTCTAAAAGAAAAAAGGGGACTATTGTGGTAGTTGATATAGAAGGGCAGACTAGATAAGCCATGTGGTCTTTTTCTGCAATCATGTTTCTATGTTTCTTTGAGAAGGTGCGAGGAACCGTGGCAAGACCAAATGGCAGGGCTCGAAACTGGAAGCAGATGACCCACCATCTCAAAGTGCAGAAAACACTGCTGGTTCTCTCGGATGGGAATATGGAAGTCTTCCTCAAGGTCCAGGGAAGTTAAGAACTTGCCTGCATGGACTGCTTGAAGCACAGACTTCAAGGTCTCCATGCGAAAATGCAGCACGTGAAGACAGTGATTGAGATCTAGGATGGGTCAGAAGGAACCGTCCTTCTTGGGCACGATGAAGTAGACAGAAAAGTGGCTGGATCTGACCTTGGAGCTGGGAACTGGACTAATAGCCCAAAGCTGTCAAAGCCATTGAAGAGTATCTCGCATCAAAGTCCCCTTGTGAAATGACCCACAAGGGGAGAACATAAAGGCATCCCTGATGGGTCCGGCACAATTGAGAACATAACCCTGGGATATTATATTGAGGACCCATCTGGTAATCCGGGTCCATTCATGGAAAAAGAGGCACAACCGCCCATCGACCTGCGGCACCCCAGAACAGACCACAGCCCCATCAGTGGGAGGTGCGTGCAGCCCCAGAGAACTTGTTGGAAGAGAAGTAATTGTCCCGAGATCAATAGAGCCCTCGAAAGGGCTGTGACTTGCCACTCGATTAGATTGTCAAATAAGACCACTTGCTAGGCCGATAGCAGCATGAATCTTGAAAGCGCACGCTAGAGAAGACAAAGATGATGCCCCGGTGCCCAACCAACGAGATGCCCTTTTGGGTTTGTCTTCAAGCAAATGCTGAGGTTTAACCTCACCTAAATACTTGACAAGCTTTCCAGATCTTCCCCGAACAGGAGTCTGCCCTTGAATGGGAACTTGGCCAGACACGCTTTGGAGGCCGCATCAGCTTTCCAATGATGCTGCCACAACCAACTCCTCACCACTAACAGCTGCAACTGAATGCGGTTATAGAGGGCATTGGCCAAAAAGGCAGCCACAGATGGTAAGTGTTGAAGCCATCTAAGCACAGTACGTGTTACTAAACCCCCACAGACAGAAGCCTGGACAGCAAGGGTGCAAAAAGAAAAAAACATTTTCAAAAGGTTTTCAAAACTTCCTATCCTGCTGATCCTGGAGCATCGCTCCTCCTTCCACTGGGATAGTGGTGTGCCTAGTAACCACCGCCACCAGGGCATCCACCTTTGGAAAGCAGAGCCACTTATCAAGGTCTTCAGGTGACCAAACATAAAAACAGCCTAGACACCTAGCCGAGCGCAAGGAAGCATCAGGAGAGTCCCACTCCAGGGAAACCATCTGCTACAGCTCTAAAAGGAAAAGGGAAGGCTCGAGATGGCTCACAAATGGGATCTGCCTGAGACTTCGACTGGGTGGAATCCTGCTTTTCCGGAGGGAAAGCAATATGGAGGGACTCCACAATTTGAGAAATGAGAGCCAGCAGCTCCTCCTTACAAAAGAGACGTACATCCTGGGAGTCATCCGAAGATCAGCATCCTCTTCTAGAGGCGACAACTCCCCATCTTTGTGGTCAAACTCACTGACCAGACTGTACTCCTGAGAAACTGGCTCCTTTAAGGAATTCCACTCTCCAGGAGCTTTCCTCTGAGGGCCACTCCATATCCTGAGCGGGCAAGGTAGAGCTTGCTTGCTTTTTGGATGACAGGTTCTTGGATGCTGCCAGACCAGAAGGCCCTGGAGAGGGGGCTTTGGAAGAAATGGCCACAGAGCCAGAATGCTAAAGATCCCAGGCCCGATGGAAGAAGAACATAAACTGGGAAGAATCAGGCTCCCCAGGAGGCTGCAAAGAACAGGAGGAAGAGAGACATTCATCAGTGGGGCTGGCACGAGGGTGACCAAAGGAGAACCCACAGCAGAACTCTCCGCACCCTCAAAAGAAGTAGAAGACATGCCTGATGAAGAACTTTTCCCTGGGTCAGAAGCACAAGAAGTGCAGAGGCTGTCTATCAAAACCCGGCACCGACAGCCACAACCAAGGCAGCGCTGAAGAGGACATCTGTGCAGAAAAGAAAGTGACCCACTGCTGTTTCAGCGAGCCTAATGGTTAAGAACCGGGATGGAACCAGGCTGCTGGCATTAACCTTTAAAAAGGAGATAGAGCAGCTTTTAAACTAGATATTAGGGGAAAGCCGACAGTCGCCCAAGAGCGGATGGTTCAAAAGAATGTATCTTTGAAGGATACTACCAAAAGCAGAGAGGTTCCACAAAAGAGTAAAGTAGCCCAAATGCCCTCAAGTATGGAGCAGACCGAGCTTAAAGATCCCAAATTACCCATGTCTAACAATAGCCAAATTAATATGAATAAAATACATTCTCTAAAATGCTTGTATGCAAATGCTAGAAGTATAAAAAATAAGATGGGAGAGTTAGAATATATAGCACTAAATGAGAGGTTAGATATGATTGGAATATCAGAGACATGGTGGAAGGAGGACAACCAGTGGGACACTGTGATACCTGGGTACAAACTATATCGTAATGATAGAGCTGATCAAATTGGTGGAGGGGTTGCTCTCTATGTTAGAGAGGGCATTCAGTCAGAAAGGATTAAAGTTTTGCAGGAAACAAAATCTGCTGTAGAATCTAGATGGATTGAAATTCCATGTAAAAGGGGGAAGGCAATGGCAGTGGGGGTGTACTATCGAGCGCCTGGCCAGAATGACCAAATGGATGATGAAATGCTCACAGAAATCAAGGAAGCTAACAAAAGTTACAGCACAGTAATAATAATGGGTGATTTAAACTACCCCGGTAT
This sequence comes from Ichthyophis bannanicus, assembly GCA_033557465.1. Taxonomy (NCBI): domain Eukaryota; kingdom Metazoa; phylum Chordata; class Amphibia; order Gymnophiona; family Ichthyophiidae; genus Ichthyophis; species Ichthyophis bannanicus. The sequence goes on from CM066034.1 coordinate 712,910,861, forward strand.
CAACTGGGTCAGTGTCACGTCAGGACATGCTAGGGAGATAAAGTTCCTAGATAAAATAAATAACTGCTTCTTGGAGCAGCTGGTTCATGAACCGACCAGAGGGGAAGCCATATTAGACCTAATCCTTAGTGGAACACCAGATCTAGTGCAAGAGATAAGGTTGTTGGGGCCACTTGGCAATAGTGATCATAGCATGATTGCCTTTGATTTAATTAGTGGAGGAGGGATAGTAAGGAAATCCACAGTACTACCTTTTAACTTTCGAAAGGGAGACTATGATAAAATGAGGAAAACAGTTAAGAAAAAACTAAAAGGAGCAGTTGCAAAGGTTAAAGACGTACATCAGGCTTGGCTGTTGTTGAAAAATACTATCGTGGAAGCACAGACCAGCTGTATTCCACGCTTTAAGAAAAGTGGAAGGAAGTCCAAAAAACTGCCAGCATGGTTTAAAGGTGAGATCAGAGAGGCTGTTGCCAAGAAAGCATCTTTCAGGAAATGGAAAAAAGAGCCAAACAACGAAACCTGGAAACAGCACAAGCACTGGCAAGTCAAATGCAAGGCATTGATAAGGCAGGCAAAGGGAGAATTTGAGAAGAGGCTTGCTGCGGAAGCAAAAACGTGAAGTAAAGACCTTTTCAAGTACATTCGTAGCAAAAAACCTGTGAGAGAGTCAGTTGGTCCATTAGATGATAAAGGGGTTAAAGGAGCACTAAGACCGACAAGGCGATAGCGGAGAGACTGAATGAATTCTTTGCTTCAGTCTTTACTGAGGAAGATGTAGGGATGTTACCCATGACTGAAGTGGTATTTAAAGGTGCGGAAGAATTGAAGGAAATATCGATACATCGGGAAGATGTATTACAACTATTAGATAAGCTGAAGAGTAGCAAATCACCTGGGCCAGATGGTATACATCCCAGGGTGTTGAAAGTACTGAAATACGAGATTGCAGACCTGCTATTAGTAATCTGTGAAATATCATTAAAATCATCTCTAATACCTGAAGATTGGAGGATCGCCAATGTAACACCAATTTTTAAAAAGGGTTCCAGGGGTGATCCCGGAAACTACAGACCGGTGAGCCTGACATCAGTACTGGGAAAAATGGTAGAAACCATCATAAAGAATAAAATTACTCAGCATGTAGATAGTCATGACCTAATGGGAGACAGCCAACATGGCTTTAGACAAGGAAGATCTTGTCTTACTAATCTGTTATGTTTTTTTGAAGGAGTGAATAATCAGGTGGACAAAGGTGAGTCGGTTGATATTGTGTATCTGGACTTTCAGAAAGCCTTTGACAAGGTCTCTCATGAGAGACTTTTGGCAAAACTAAAGAGTCATAGGATAGGAGGCAGTGTACTATTGTGGATCAGGAACTGGTTAAAAGACAGAAAGCAGAGGGTAGGGCTAAATGGCCAATTTTCCCAATGGAGAAAGGTGAATAGTTGTGTACCCCAGGGATCTGTGCTGGGTCCGCTGCTTTTTGACCTATTCATAAATGACCTGGAAAGTGGAATAACGAGTGAGGTTATCAAATTTGCAGATGACACAAAATTAAAGTTGTTAAAACCCAAGAGGATTGTGGAAAATTGCAAGAGGATCTTGATAAATTGGAAGACTGGGCATCAAAATGGCAGATGAAATTTAATGTGGACAAGTGCAAGGTTATGCACCTAGGGAAGAACAACCCAAATTATGGTTACACGATGCAAGGTTCCACATTAGGAACCACCACCCAGGAAAAAGATTTAGGCGTCATTGTGGATACCATGTTAAAACCCTCGGCCCAGTGTGCTGCAGCGGCCAAGAGAGCAAATAGAATGCTAGGTATGATAAGGAAAGGAATGGAAAATAAAACAAAAGATATTATAATGCCTCTATATCGTTCCATGGTGAGACCGCACCTTGAATATTGTGTGCAATTCTGGTCACCGTATCTTAAAAAGGATATAGCGATTTTAGAAAAGGTTCAGAGAAGAGCCACCAAAATGGTAAAGGGGATGGAAGGATACTCCTATGAAGAAAGGCTAAAAAGGTTAGGGCTCTTTAACCTGGAAAAGAGACGGCTGAGGGGATATGATAGAAGTCTATAAATTAATGAACGGAGTGGAACGGGTAAACGTAGATCGATTGTTTACCTTATCAGAATATAGAAAGACTAGGGGACATGCAATGAAGCTACAGAGTAAACTATTTAAGACTAATAAAAGAAAATATTTTTTCACTCAACGTGTAATCAAACTCTGGAATTTGTTACCGGAGGATGTAGTAAAGGCTGTTAGTGTAGCTGGGTTTAAAAAAGGTTTGGACAAGTTCCTGGAGGAAAGGTCCATAAACCATTATTAAGAAGGGACCCAGTATATCAATGCTTGAACCAATACAAGCATTGTGGAACCTGTGTCCCTTGGGGAAACTGCTAGGTACATATGACCTAGATTAGCTACTGTTGGAAACAGAATACTGGGCTTGATGGACCTTGGTCTGACCCAGTATGGCATATCTTATGTTCTTATGTTCTAAGAACACTGGCTTGGGAACCCAGAGACCAGGGTTCGATTCCCACTAGCACTCCTTGTGGCCTTGGGCAAGTCACTTAACCCTCCACTGCCTCAGAAAAATCCACGTTATCAATGTCCCTGTTTAATGTACATTACCAAGTTTAAGTTTCAATGTAAACCGCTTTGATTGAAATGATAAAGCGGTATATAAAACCTGTTAAATAAATACATGAATGAAAAGAGCAGGTATGCCCATAACAGAATGTGGAACAAAAACAGTGAAAAAAGGGCTCCCGTGGTGGGAAAAAACCAAACAAACCGATCTAGGAGACAAACTGAGTGAAAGAAGCTAAAAAAAACCCAGCTGGCTCGGTGAAGAAATGCCACAGAAAAAAGGCAGGAGAATCACATTAAAAGGCTGAAGAGAAAAAAAAATGGAGCGGCTGGCTGAGAGAACCCGAGCCGCGCGGACACATGACGAAAAAAACGCAGCTGCAGAAGGAAGACAAACTGAAGAAAATAATGAAGAAATAAAGCCCAATAGACTTTTTTTCTCACAGTCAAGAGTCTGGTCCCAAACCTGGTGATCTCCGAGATAAAAGGCAAGCAACTTGCAGAAGAGCCTTGGGCTGGCTCTTGAAGAAATAAAGTGAAGAGTGAAAGGGTGCTGTAGGACTCAGTTACTGTCCCAGCCCTGCAGAAACCAGCCACTAGCTAAGGTAAACTGCTTCACTGAAAACAGCTCTACCTTTTTTTTTTTTTTTTAACTTTAATAAAAAACAAACAAAGAAATATAAGCCTAACAAAGCTCCTCTCAGAAGGCAGGAACTTAGAACATAAGATATGCCATACTGGGTCAGACCAAGGTCCATCAAGCCCAATATTCTGTTTCCAACAGTGGCCAATCTAGGTCATATGTACCTAGCAGTTTCCCCAAGGGACACAGGTTCCACAATGCTTGTATTGGTTCAAGCATTGATATCCTGGGTCCCTTCTTAATAATGGTTTATGGACCTTTCCTCCAGGAACTTGTCCAAACCTTTTTTAAACCCAGCTACACTAACAGCCTTTACTACATCCTCCGGTAACAAATTCCAGAGTTTCATTACACGTTGAGTGAAAAAATATTTTCTTTTATTAGTCTTAGATAGTTTACCCTGTAGCTTCATTGCATGTCCCCTAGTCTTTCTATATTCTGATAAGGTAAACAATCGATCTACGTTTACCCGTGCCACTCCGTTCATTAATTTATAGACTTCTATCATATCTCCCCTCAGCAGTCTCTTTTCCAGGTTAAAGAGCCCTAACCTTTTTAGCCTTTCTTCATAGGAGTATCCTTCCATCCCCTTTACCATTTTGGTGGCTCTTCTCTGAACCTTTTCTAAAATCGCTTAGGTTCACCTCTGAGGGCTACACTGCTCTCTTGAGCAGGAGGCTACACTGCTCTCTTGAGCAGGAGACCCCCCTCCCCCCCCCCCTCAGCTTAAACTGATCCACCTGATCAGGAGCACACTGCACACCTGAAATCCCAGGAGACTCCAGAGGGTGGGTGCCTTGGGGACATCTGGTACCAAAACAGCTACACTGGACTATCACTCTCAAATTGACCGCCAGGAGCAGAGTAGCCAAAATCCACCATCTGCTGAGATAGGGAATAGTTTCAGTATTTTCTAAGGGAGCACGTATATGTGAAAATGTCATCACTGAAGCTTCTCATTGGTTCTCTCTTTGTCTCCATCATCTACTGGTAGGGGGATATAACCCGCTAATCTGGACTGGTCTAGCAGGAGGCTCAATGCAAGGGTACAAGGCACCCTAGGCGCAACTTGTACCCCTTCACAATAAGGTCTGAGACCCCTAGCCCCTCCCCCAAAATTGTTATTATACTCAACTGTATTCATCTCAATACCATCTCTCCCAAAACAATCCTATAAAAATACATTTGGACATCACACTTTTAAATATTAAGCTTTATTTTATAAATATATACATAATGAGGGAGATTTCAAAAAGCCACTTACAGGGTAAATAGACTATTTGCATGTTACCCATTCTTTGGGCAGATAAAAGAGTGTACTGACACCTCTGAGGGGTCAATACAGAAAGGCTACTCAACACCAGTGCTAAAGGTCTAGTACAGTCTTTCCTAATATAGACGTTTTGCTCAGAAAGTATTTATTTATATAACATCTCTTATATACCACCTTTCCAAGTTTATCAAAGCAGTTTACATTTGAACTCAACAACTATAATACATCCAACAGTGACAACTATTTACATTTAAAGGGGCTGAGGGTATGTAAACAGCATGCAAATGAGCTGTGCACAAAAGGTTTGGGCTAAACAAGGAGAGCAAGCCAAGCACATGCACAGTAGTCCCTGAAACTGCCTGACCTCCCTTCCCCGAACGTTTGGCACCTGTGCTGAATTTCTATCGGACCCATGAACAGCAGTATTATTCTGAGCATAACTTCTGCTCAGAATAATATTGCTGTTTATAAAAGTTAGCATTCCAGCACACTTCTCCTGATTTTTTTTTTTTTTTTTTGCCCCAGCACTCTCTACAGCAAAGTTAGAAAAAACGTTGCAAGTGTAAGGCATCATTAATTCTTCACTGGTACTGACCAGAGACCTATAAGATGAGTCTTAGCACCTGCTCAGACCTCGTATTAAAATCTCAGCCTTGAGCTAAGCATTCAGGCAACTTCTCTGTAACTGTGCCCCATAGCTAATTGCTTAATCACCATTCATTTAAATGGGCAGTGTGCTGTCGTTAACAGAGGTATTTGGTGCATTGATTATATTCGCAATAGATTCCTTCCTGCTGTGCCCACATTACAGCAAAAAATATTGCGTTAATGGCAGCGCACTTTGCACTGAGCTGAGAGTTTGTGTGTTTTGCTTTGACCGCAGCTGCCAGCCGCCCCCAACAGCTGTCCTAGCCGACTGCCTAGTTTGCCTACCGTGGCCCTTTTCTGCTGGCTCGCCTACCCTTGCCGTGGCGAAACTGAACCGCAGTCGCCTGTGACCTTCCCTATATGTGCCCGTCCGTTCTGCCTTCCTCGCGACAACACCCTGACCTCTGGCCGCCCTCCATCCAAGACTCCCCGAGAGGTTTTCGCCCTGCCCCGGACCTGACGCTCTCTCACCCCCAGAGCTCATGGTTCTGGCCGAGCTCCTGCCCAGAGGCTTGGCGGCCACCACTGCGCGCAGCGAGGCCCGGTTCAGGATCCGTAAAAAGCCTGCAGTCGCCATCACTTCGTCCTTCCCTACAGTGCCAGCGGCGCGACCCCTTCCCACCAGCCCGTGCGCTCGCCTTAGCCCCGCCCCTATGCCCTACCAAAGGGACTACTGTGCGTTCTGCCCTTACGTCAAGCCCCTGCGCCCTACCAAAGGGATTAGGGTGCGCTCTGCCCTTACGTCAAGCCCCGCCCCCTGCGCCCTATTAAAGGGACTAGCGTGCGCTCTGCCAAGAAAGATTGCCATTACCCCATTACATCGAGTCGGCAACGAGAACGTTCATAGTATTTTTTCAGCAGCCTAAGTAACAGTCTGGTGTTTAGAGAAAGGCACACTGGGTCGCTAGTCTACACCTCCTGATTTCTTGTATATATTGTTTGCACAGATCATATAAGTATCATTTGATTTGATGTATTAGCTTGTTAGTCTGCTCATCGCAAAACACCATATCGGATTATACTAATAATTTCAATCAGCGTAGTTGACCCTTGTGATCAATACACCACTCCAGATTTATACACAGCGCTTACAATAATATGCACTAGAGTAACATTTACCACATGGCTTCTGCTCAGAAGGTGACAGACTGAACCAGATCTGTTTTTGTTACATCATTAACTGGGATTTGCAAGTTTCAATAGAGCACTGGCTCATACTTTCCTTATGGCCTGAAGTTATGTTAGGCTCGTCTGTACCTGTACAAGAGCAAATGTGGAAAAAGATGACAAATTCACAACCATGGGCCTGATATTCACAGGACTGACACTTCCATTAGACAAACTAGTGGTCACCTAAAGTGCCAGCCTGAGGGTACCCACTGCCTCTCCTGTTCAGCGACAGCAGTAGTGTAATGATAATGGAATTGTGACACAGTGCCTACCTAAGGCCCTGGCACTGTGGCGCAGTTCCTGCCTGCTATAATCTGCCACTTCCATCCCCCTCTGTTGCAGGCTTACGGTTTTGCATAAACCAGAAGTCTGTGTCAGAGGGGACAGGAGCAGGGCCTGCCCAAAGGTTTCTGCAGCCCTAGGCAGAAACCTTGGCCTTGCTATGCCCCCCTGCCCAACTGCTGCCAATTCCATCTCAGGGGGAGAAAGGTGGGCAATGGCAGTATTTCAAAAAGAGGCATCAAAAAACCGCTTTTGGAAATACTGCTGTGCCACTGCCCGCCTCCCCCCAAATGGAATTGGTGGCAGCTGGGGGAGACAGCAGCACAGTCAGCCATGTGTGCTGCCACCACCCACCCTCGCCAGCCATTCTAGGCAGCAGCTGCCTAGCTCTCCTATTGGACAGGCTAGCCCTGGATGGAAGTGGCAGATCATAGCAGTCAGGAACCACAACACAGTGCATTGCAGTACCCTTGCCGTTACCCCATAAAAGGGTAGCAATGGAGGGTAGGGAGCCAGGGGGCCAGCAGGATCGAGGGCCTACATATAGCACTTCCAATCCTTGCAGTGGCCTGGAAATGCAAAAGGATTTATGCAGTTACCATAAAGGTAGGACAGGCCAATGACCTTACTTTATGCAGTCATGCTATCTGGTCAGCAACTGATTATCGCCGTTAAGAACATAAGATATACTATACGGGATCAGACCTAGGTCCATCTAGCCCAGTATCCTGTTTCCAACAGCAGCCAATCCAGATCACAAATACATGTCAGGTTCCCAAAAAAGTACACAGATTCCAAGTTGCTTATCCTGGGATAAGCAGTGGATTTTGCTGGTCCTGTTTAATAATGGTATATGGACTTTTCTGTCAGGAATTTGTCTAAACCTTTTTTAAACAGCTTTTACTACATCTTCCGGAAACAAATTCCAGAGTTTGATTCCACATTGATTAAAAAATATTTTCTCCCGTTAGTCATAAATGGGCTATATTGTAGCTTAATTGCGTGTCCCCTAGTCCAGTGGTTCTCAACCCAATCCTCTAGGCAGGGGAGGAGTAGCCTAATGGTTAGAGTTTGGGATCCAAGAGATCAGGATTCAATTCCCACTAGAACTCTTTGTGACCTTGGGGAAGTCACTTAAATGATAACTTGGATTGTTTTCTTTTTCTATGTCCCTGTTTAATGTATATTGTCAAGTTTAGGCTACAATGTGAACTACTTTGACAGAAATGATAAAGCGGTATATAAATCCTGATAAATAAATAAATAGACACACTCCATCCAGTTGGGTTTCAGGAATCCACAATGAATATGCATGAGATAGATTTGCATGCATTGCCTCTTTGCTATGCAAATTTATTTGTTTTTATTTTTATTCATATAGCTGCATTTATATACCGTCTTTCATGGGGTCAAGGCAGTTTACATCAAACAATAGAAAAATACATTATAACAGCATCATCAACTATATACAACATGCAGATGATACATAAGAGTTTGTAACTATATACAGTCTTCAGCTATATACACTATACAGATTTAGGCTATGTACAGGTACAGGAGAGTTAATTGGCTTATGTGAGGGGGTGATGTGCTCAATGTTTTCTGAAAGTTTTGAGGTCTGTGATGTTCCTAAGCTGGTCTGGAAGAGTACTCCATATAGAGAATACTTACAGTTGGAAGGCACGTTTACATGCTTGCTGGTTATATTTGGTTCTGAAGTGGGGGGGGGGGTGACCAAGCTGTTCATAGTGGAGGCCTGTCTAGATCTGAGTTGCTTGGTAATCTGAAGAAACGTACATAGGTGTGGGGGAGGGGGATCAGAGTGAATTGCATTGTGAATTAGGATGAGAGTTTTGAATTTTATTTGGATCTGTAATGGGAGCCAGTGGAGCTATTTGAGTATAGACTGATATGCTTATGTCTTGTCACTGCTTGTAGGGTTCTTGCTGTTTAGTGGAGAGTAGTTTGCAATGGAAAGAGTGTGGATTGTAGAAGGCCTTAGTAGACAGCACTGTAGATATCCAGGTGGGGCATTATAGATGCTTACAGGACAGTCTGGAGGTCTGTCGGTTCAAGGAATGTTTGGAGTCATTGTAGTGTCTTGGTGCGGTGCAGTGGGGCCCCTGCCTGACATCCCAGTGCCCTGGAAACAGGATGCCACAGCACTGGGCTCCATGCAAGAGCATTAGCGGCACTGGATGTGGAACATGCTGGATGTGCAGTGGACCAGAATCGGGGCACATCCTGCTCGTCCAGGCCCATTGCACCCGATTCTGCTCTCACAGGAACGTCTAGCTCCTGTGGGTGCAGAATCAGATGCAAATCCTGCCCATCCAGACTTTGGACATCCAGATGGACCAGACGGGCCGGGCCCTATGCAGAATTGGCCTCCACAGGTTTCCATATAAAAATAGGTGGGGGGGGGGAATGGTAAAAAGGTGGAAAAACAATAAATCTATATTATTAAAAGAACAGCAGAAGAATACTAATGTAAAATATAAATAAAAATGTGTTTAAAACAAAAAGTAAATCAACAAGATTAAATGGGCGCAAAAATGCCAGGAAGGCTGTAACCTTGGCAATGATATCAACAAAAGCCATCTAAAGGAGAGGAAATTGAACACTACTAATAGCGTAAACCAGAAATTAAAACAGAGTGTATTTAAAAGCCATTAATTGAATTTTAATGTGGGAGTGTGAAAACAAACTTACCACGTGAAAACCAGGATATATCAATGAGGCCGATTTGTCACAAAAGCTCTGAGGTGGGCTGCAGTCTTGGAATCAACTAAACAAAAGCCATATTAAACAGGACCGGACAACGCCATTCAACTTACATCATTGTATATATATTCTTTGTACATAAGTTATGCTTTATTATTTCATATGCATGTCTCTCCTCCCCCTTCCTCTCCACCCTAGCTCCTTCTTAAGTTAATGTAACTAAAAGTTTCATAAGTTCACTATCACTCCAAGGTCTTTCTCCTGCTCCATGCACAACAACCTCTCGCCCCCTATCGCATACAATTCCTTTGGATTTCTGCATTCTAAGTGCATTACTCTGCACTTCTTTGCATTAAATCTTAACTGCCAAGCATTAGATCATTCTTCCAGTTTTTGTAGATCTTTCCTCATATTGTCCAGTCCCTCAGAGGAGTCCACTCTGTTGCAGATTTTCATGTCATCTGCAAAAAGGTAGACTTTTCCCTTCAATCCTTCAGCAATATCACTCACAAATACATTGAACAGTACCAGTCCCAGGACCAATCCCTAGGGCACACCACTATGCACCTTCCTCTCTTCCGAGTGAGTTCTGTTTATCACCACCTTCCTTCGTCTGTCAGTCAACCATTTTCTGATCCAGTTCACCACCTTCTGACCCATTCCCAGGCTGCTTAGTTTATTGATAAGCCTCCTATGAGGAACAGTATCAAAGGTTTTGCTGAAATCTAGGTAGTCACATCCATCACATGCCCTTGATCTAGTTCTCTGATCATCCAGTCAAAAAACCTCAATCAAATTTGTTTGGCATGATCGTCCTTTGATAAAACCATGTTGCCTCAGATCATGCAACCCATTGGTTTCTAGAAAGTCCACTATTCTTTCTTTCAGGAGCGCCTCCAGTAGTTTTCCTGCCATCAAGGTAAGGCTTACCGGCCTATAGTTTGTCATCTCTTCCTTATTACTACTTTTGTGAAGAGATATCACATCAGCCCTTCTCCAGTCCTGCAGAACCTCTCCCATCTTCAAGGATCTATTTAAAGCATCCTTTAAAAGCTCTGCGAGAACCTCTCTGAGCTACTTTACTATTCTGGGATGTACCCCATCCAGTCCCATGGCCTTATCCATGTTCAGTTTCTCAAGGTGTTCAAAAACAACATCTTCTGTGAATGGTGTGGTATCTACTCCAATCCTATTTGTATTTTTGTCAATCATACATAGTCCTTCTCCAGGATTTTATTGCGTGAATACGGAACAAAAGTATTTGTTTAGCATTTTCAGTTTTTCAATATCACTTTCCACAAATCTGTCCTCGGCACTTTTGAGTCTTGCAGTTCCACCTCTGATCTTTCTGTTCTCCCAAATATACCTGAAAAAAGTTATGACTCCATACTTCACATCTTTAGCCTTCTTTTCTTCTGCCTTTGCTTTTGCTATCCTTATTTCTCTGTCTCTTTTAGTTTTCTCCTGTATTATTTTCTGTGTACATTTAAAAGAGACAAACTAAGTATGGAGAGACAGAAAATTCTCATGCACCTAGACATTCATTTACTTATTAAACATTTAGCATTTTCCTGGGAAACATCAGTTCAAAATGGTTTACAAATAAAACATAAAACAATAAAATCAAAAGGACAGATTCTTGTCCTATCCATCCTAATAATCCAACCACCTAGTACACACTCATATACCAAGAAAAAGATAAAACGTCAACCCCTTTCTGAAATGCAGCAATCAAGCCTTTTTTCTCTTTGCTCATCAAGAAATGTATTCCAATGTACTAGGGCTGCTACTCTAAAAGCTCTATTCCTCCACTTCACTTTCCTCACCAATCAGAGACAAGAAAATGTGGCATAAAATACAGAAGTCATCTTAATTGTATTTGGCACCAGCTGTTTGATTAAAAAGAACTTTCAAGCACATATTAACATGCTGCTTGTATATATTATACTGAGACTACAAGTCCAGCACCCACACTGTTCAAACTCATAGAAAGCTAGGCTGAGCCATGCTAGCACCAGCTATTTCAGAAGAGAGTGAAAAGCTGTGCAGTAGGAACATTAGCAGGGCCAGGGCCCGGGTGGTCCACCTAAGCCCATTCCAACACCTACAAGCACAAATGAAACCTGCTTGTCATCTGGGGGTCAGTGGTTGAAAATTGACCTGTGCAGTCAGCACTATTGTATATTGTGAGAATTTTAGTAACTAGTTTATGTTAGTATGTAAAATATACATTTACAAACCTGTTCTGCTAGCTGATGTATCAAAGGAGTTGCCCCTGTCCTCAAGTTAAACATTCCTAATTATTCTTTTTAAACCCTTACCAACCATACTAATGGTTTTTCTTGTAGAATTTTAGTTAGCCTCATTCATTCCAGTTTACACACTTAAAATTGCTCCTTCCTCAATCTCATAAGAGTAACTGCTGGGCAAAATGTTGCCCCCCCCCCCCCCCCAACTTTTAGGTTTTGTATGTTCACAGACTAACTAAGGAAGGTGGCATGCCCTCCCCTCTTCTACTCACTTGTGACAACCTGGAATCCCTCCAATACCCTGGTTTAGTTCTGCTCAATTATGGCCTTATTTTTTTTAATGCAAAACCCCTTATTTGTTTTGGTTTTGTCTGTGTTGTCTCTTCATTTTGACTAGATTGTAAGCTCCAAGGAGCACAACAGGCTCTTGTGTGTTTCTGTAAAACACTGTGCATGCCTGGTGATGTTATAGAAGTGTCAATAATCGTAACAAAGGTAATTTTACATTTTCTAGTATGTAAACTCAAGGTAAAGCTGAAAAAGATCAAGCCACTCATGAGTGCAGCAAAATATGATCTTGAGAACATAACAACATAGTAACATAGTATATGATGGCAGATAATACTACTGGAATTTAAAGACTACGTGCAAAATCAATTTGCTACTTTGGATACAAATGACAGAGCACCAAGATATACAGTCATTATACCATAAAGATTAAGTGGATGAACAGCCATTTCAACCTATTTTATTTATTTATTTATTTGAACTCATTTCTATACCACCGTTCTAAAATTCAAAGTGGTTTACATTCAACAAACCCTAACAGAGCAAGAATGCATCCTGTTGTACAAAGTACTAAACTCAAGAATTTAGTGATGTAAAGACATTTGTGATGAAAGAAGACGTCAAAGCAGCATTTAAAGCACTATCAAAAAACAAAGCATCAGACATCGATGGCATTCCCATTGAAGTATTACAGTAAAAAGATGCAGCTGTTACCATACTTACAAAGCTCTGCCAGGAAGTCTGGAAGACATCATCATGGCCAACTGACGGGAAAAGATCTGTGTTTACAGTGTACCAATACTGAAGAAAGGTGATCCGACTGACTCTGAAAATTATTACACAATTGCTGTGATCCCACATGCCAGCAAGATTCTATTCAAGATCATTCAGCAGAGACTACAACCATACCTGGAATGAGAACTGCCTGAAGAGCAAGCAGGGTTCAGGAAAGGGCGAGGAATGAGAGACATCGTCATGGACGTGAGATGGATCCTTGCAAAGACAAAGGAATACCAAAAGGATATCAATATTTGTTTCATTTATTTATTTATTTATTTAGCCATATTTATATACCGCTTTTCACCGGGTCAAAGCGGTTATTTTTGACCATTTATTGACTGCAGCAAGGCTTTTGACTGTGTAAACCATGAGAAACTCTGGAGCACATGAAGAAGCATGGGTATACCAGGCACCTAATAGTTCTCTTGCACAACCTTCACACTGATCAAGAAGTAAAAGTTTGAATGGAACAAGGAGAAACAGAATGGTTTAAAATCAGCAAGGGAGTAAGACAAGGCTGCATACTTTCCTCCTACCTGTTTAATTTATATACAGAACAAATCATCAGAGAAGCAGGACCATATGAAGACAACAGAGGTGTGAAGACTGGTGGGAGACTCAACCACCTTTGCTGTGCTGGTGATACCACAATAGTGACTGAAACATTTGCTTCTCACGATCAAGGAACATAAGGCCTGATATTCAAAGGCATTAAAGTTTACAGACCTGTAAACTATGTAAATGCCACTTAGAGGGATATTCAGTAGCACTAACATGATTAGTGCCACTGAATCTCCTCATACCACCGCTACATTCCCTGACGCTAACCATGTAGCACTGGGGCATGTCGTGGGCATTCTGTGGCATTTCAGAGGACGCAACCATCGCTCACTGAGCAGAGGCGATATTGCATCGCTGCCCAGTTAGCGATCCGTGGGTAAAAATACTGTAGGTGCAGCAAAAGCTGGCCTATCTTTACCTGTGGGAGCTAACCAGGCAGCGGCTCAATATCACCGTTGCCTGGTTAGCTTCTGCGGCAGTGGTGGCTGTGCGGCAAACCCAGATATTCAATGACGGTGGCCGGACATGGCCCTGGTATTGAATAGTTGGGTTCTCTTTTCAGCGCCAGCCGCTGTAATCGTGCTAGTCACTGGCACTGAATATCAGGCCCGTAGTTTTAAAATGAGCCTGCACCTTAATGTAAAGAAAACAAAATCCTGATAAATGGCAAAATTAAATAAGTTCATCATTGATGGAGAAAGAATTGAAATAGCAGACAACTGTAACCTACTTGGATCAATAATAAAGAAATGACAAGCAGTCAAGACTGACCTGATAGCACTTAACAACAGACTGAAATCTGCAGGGGATATTCAAAGCAGTTTAGCTGGTTAGCAAACCTACTAGGGTTAATATGCACCGATATTCAGCGGCACTAACTGGTTAGTGCTGCTGAATAACCCCACAAACAGCATTAAAAACGCCTGGTTAAAACTGGAATGGTCTGTGGGTGGATCAGAGGTGGTGCTGATCACTATGCACTTAGTGGCAATATTCATCCACTAACCAGATAGCTTAACCGGTTAAAGTTAGGTCATCTGAATAGCTATCTTCTTTAACCAGATAGCTAGCCGGTTAGTGGCTGAATATTGGTGTACTGCAGGCCCGGATGTTCAGTGTTAGAAACCAGATAAGTTCCTGCACTGAATATCTGGGTTTAAATAAAGCAGTGGCGGCTAGACGCTTCAAATAGCCACTGCCACAGAATATGCCCCCCTAAGTTCCCGTTATACTATGTGAAAGGGAAAAAAACAGAATGTAAAAGGCAATGGTGAGCAAATCAGTTGTAATAGACCCCTTGGGCATCTGTGTTTTCTGGATGTATCCAAGAGCTACAGTAGTGAAGTGTGAAAATTTTCTGTGGGTAACTGGAGTAGTAAAAATGACAGACAGGTGGCACCTTATAGATTGAGCAAGTTATTGAGGCATGAGCTTTCAAGTTCACTTCTTCAGATGCAGTTACCATTCTTACTTTTCAAGTTCTGGGGGGCAGGGGAAAGATACACGTCAAAGCTCTGTGCTTGCTAGATACTGTACATGGAAACAGCCATTCTTTCTTTCTCTCCAATCACACTGTCTTCTCACTCACCCAAAATGAGATTTAGTCCAGTCCAGGTTTTTGACTATTTAATAAAAGTAAAATCTTAACAAGATGATTACAAAAAGTAGCTTCATGGACACGACAGAAAAAGCAAAAAAAACGTTTTTAGACAAAACTTGGAACTCTTTCTTGTTCTAGGACTTCGCCTCCATCTTCCAGTCCAGAACTCTTCCTGTTGCAGATGCCAGAGGAATCTTCTTTTTTCCTGCAGCACAAGCTTACAGTCAGCAACTCACCTATCTGACCAGCAAGACATTTCAACTTATTTATTTAAAATCTAGTTCATTCATCCATGTTCTGGATAGAACACAATTGAAGATATGAAATAAGATAAAATAATACATCAACAATAGCCTACATTTAGAAGGATGGCAAAAATATGTCCTATCTGGGTATCAAGAGGTGGCCTTCCTAGCAGTATAACGTGCTGGACAATGGACTTCTCTCTCAGTCACTGGGCAGGAGGAGTCTCCTTTCTCAATTTTGGAGGGAAGCATGAAGGGTCCTGTAATCAGGTGCTGTATCTTGGATGACCAGCTAGGCCACCTGCTGAAGACTGTACTTAACCCACAAACCAATAGGCTTGTCAAAGCTACAAGCTTGAGCCAAGGTTGAAGGGGAACAAGATCCATCAAGGTCTAGGCTGTAATGCCAGCCTGCTCTATCCAGTACCAGAGGAGTCCATTGTGAGAAGACACAGAGGTTCTAGCTGTCTGGGAAGAAGGAAGAAGAGAAAATAAAGTTGCAAATGTGTAATGGGTGTTCTCCATGATCAGCAGGATCCTTCAGCCACACAGATGGTTTGTTATTTTTTTTCATTTGGGGGCAGTGTCAACAAGTGTGCACTATTGATTACAGAGAAAAAAATGAAATATGAGGTTTCTGCCGTTTCATGTTAAAAACACGAGACAATACGTGAGATATTGTTTTCATTTCATTTCCTTTGTCATTTCCGTTGAATGCACATTCTTACTATTCAATGCTGGGATGAAGGGATTACAAACTTGGATATAACAACAAAAAGTTGTCTAGGATAGGATTTCATTAGTATGAATAATCAGAGATATAAGCTCTCTTTGCTTTACAAACCTCCACCTTGTGGCTGTACAGATATGGCTTACAGCAGATAAAGTCAAGGCAGTTTATTCTTTTGACAGCACTGCTAGGCTTGATGGGCTTGCTGTCCTAGCATGGCAAGACCTGGATGAAACCACGGTTGACAGTGTGCTTTAGAGCCCCTCAATTCCTTAAGTGGCACCAATGTGTCAAGGACAGGCAAAAGCAAATTATTCCAATGTGTAACTTGGTTGTCCAGGCTGCGAGCTCCAAAACCTGGAGGAAAACGCACTCAAAAGATCTGTTAAAATTCCTTACCTTGGCTGTACTGGGCAGCGAGAGTATGCCATAAAAGCTGAAAAGAAATCAGAGTATGATCAGATCAAGAAAGGTAGCAAAACCAGAGCAAGAGAAATGTGAGGAATAAGATGATAAAATCAGATCCAACATAAGGCCGGCAATGGGTATAGGGAAATTAATGTGCTGAGTGAGGCTGAAAGCATCTGGAAATTCTATAAACTCAGCCTCTAAGGCATTGGCTGGAGAGTCTACATGGATATTTATACCTCCTAAAATTAAACAAATATCCATGTAGACTCTCCAGCCAATGCCTTAGAGGCTGAGTTTATAGAATTTCCAGATGCTTTCAGCCTCACTCAGCACATTAATTTCCCTATACCCATTGCCGGCCTTATGTTGGATCTGATTTTATCATCTTATTCCTCACATTTCTCTGGCTCTGGTTTTGCTACCTTTCTTGATCTGAACATTTATACCTCCTAAAATTAAACACTCTCACTTGGTTTGCAGCTTGTCGTGCTGTGAGGGCTTGCGTGCATCAGTGATGCTGAGAGCTAAACTATCGGTAGTTTAACTACTGGCAGGGTCTCCCAAGATGGACAGGTCTCAGCTGAGGTGCCAGACGAAGACAAACCACCCATCTGGGCAGCAGCAGAATGGGATAGTGTTGACGGCGGAGGATCACATTTCTGTGACAACGGCAACAACACCAAACTTAAACTGCGCGGAAGGAAGGCCCGGCAATCTACTTCTGTATCTTGCCATGAAAACCCAATGGATAGTTACAACAAAACAAATTGTGCTATGGTGCTGGAAGATGAGACTTCCAGGTCGGAAGGCACTCAACTAGCTACTGGGGAAGAGCTGAAGACTTTTCAGAGTAAAGCCAGCATTTATGATGTGGTTGGATCAAAGCCCTCGGGAAGTCTGACTGCTGATGTAGCTGCGCATGAAATGAGAGTCAGAAGCTGTAAAGATGTCTTACACATTGGAACATGGAACGTACGAAGCATGAACCAAGGGAAGTTGGAGGTGGTCAAGAATGCAATGGAACGTGTACAACTTGATCTGTTGGGTGTCAGCGAACTGAAATGGACTGGCATCGGGCACTTTGCATCAGATGATCACATGGTCTACTATGCTGGAAATGAAAGACAAAGAAGAAATGGTGTTGCATTTACAATAAAGAAGAAACTTGCAAGAACTGTAATGAAATACAATGCAGTCAGCGAACGCTTAATCTCTATTCGTCTACGAGGATTGCTTATCAACACAACTATAATTCAAGCATATGCCCCAACAACAGCTGCAGAAGAGAATGAAATTGAAGAGTTCTATGAACAAGTACAAGCTGAAATTGACAGAACATGCAAACAGGATATCCTGATAGTCATGGGTGACTGGAACGCAAAAGTTGGCAACAAAGAAGGCAAAGTAGTTGGAAAATATGGACTTGGCAACAGAAATGAAGCTGGAGAAAGATTGATAGAATTCTGCAAGACCAATGATCTATTCATCTCAAACACCTTCTTCCAGCAACACAAGCGACGACTGTACACATGGACTTCACCCAATGGATTGTATAAAAATCAAATTGACTACATCTGTGGAAGTCAACGATGGAAAAGCTCTGTAACATCAACAAAGACAAAACCTGGAGCTGACTGTGGTACAGATCATCAACTACTAGTATGCAAACTCAAGCTAAAGTTGAAAAAGAGCAAACCACTCATGAATGCACCAAAATATGACCTTGAGAATATACCACTGGAATTTAAAGACTGCCTGCAAAATCGATTTGCTGCTTTAGATACAAATGACAGAGCTCCGGAAGAGTTATGGAATGACATCAAGAAGGTTGTGCTGGAAGAAAGCGAGAAGTCTCTACAAAAGGTGAAAAAGCAAAAACGGCCAAAATGGATGACGGAAGAAACTCTGAAAATTGCCCAGAAACGCAGAGAAGCTAAAGCCAAAGGAGAAAGAAAGACAATCGCAGAACTCAACAGAGATTTCCAACGTGCAGCAAGACAGGACAAGGAAAAGTACTACAATGACACTTGCAAGGAAATAGAAGCAGAAACTATTAGAGGAAGAACAAGATCGGCTTTCCTAAAGCTGCGAGAGTTAAAGAAAAAGTTCCAGCCCCGAATTGGAATGTTACAAGATGCTCAAGGTTCTATGTTGAATGATGCTGAGAAGATCAAGAAAAGGTGGAAGGAATATACAGAGTTTTTATATGATAAAGATCAAGTGGACCAACAGCCGTTTCAACCTATACCTTATGATCAGGAACCATTGGTGATGAAAGAAGAAGTTGAAGCAGCATTGAAAGCCTTATCAAAGAACAAAGCACCAGGCATTGATAGCATTCCCATAGAAGTATTGCAGCAATCTGATGCAGCTGTTACCGTACTTACAAGGCTCTGCCAAGAAATATGGAAGACAACATCATGGCCAACTGACTGGAAAAGATCTGTGTTTATACCAATACTAAAGAAAGGTGATCCAACTGACTGTGGAAATTATCGCACAATCGCTCTGATCCCACATGCCAGCAAGATTCTACTGAAGATTATTCAAAAGAGACTACAGCCATACCTAGAACAAGAACTACCTGAAGTGCAAGCAGGGTTCAGGAAAGGGCGAGGAACGAGAGACATCATTGCGGATGTGAGATGGATCCTTGAAAAGACTAAAGAATACCAAAAGGATATCTATTTGTGCTTTATCGACTATAGCAAGGCTTTTGACTGTGTAAACCATGAGAAACTCTGGGCCACATTAAAAAGCATGGGTATACCAGAACACCTGATCGTTCTCTTGCGTAATCTGTACATTGATCAAGAAGCAACAGTTCGAACGGAACAAGGAGAAACAGAATGGTTTAAAATAAGCAAAGGTGTAAGACAAGGCTGCATACTTTCCCCCTACCTGTTTAATTTATATGCAGAACAAATCATCAGAGAAGCAGGACTGTATGAAGACAACAGAGGTGTGAAGATTGGTGGAAGACTCATCAACAACCTTCGCTATGCTGATGATACCACATTACTGGCTGAAAGCGAAGATGATCTGAAACATTTGCTTCTCACAATCAAAGAACATAGTCTCAAAATGGGCCTGCACCTTAATGTAAAGAAGACAAAGATCATGACAACTGGCATAATCAACAGGTTCATCGTTGAAGGAGAAGAAATTGAAATTGTGAACAACTTTAACCTACTTGGATCAACTATCAATAAAGAAGCAACAAGCAGTCAAGAAATCAGACAACGCTTTGCTCTTGGCAGAATGGCTATGAAAGACCTAGATAAGATTCTCAAGAGCAGAGATGTGTCTCTCCATACAAAGATTCGACTTGTTCAAGCCATGGTATTTTCAATAACATCATATGGATGTGAAAGCTGGACAGTGAAAAAGACAGACAGGAAGAAAATTGATGCCTTTGAATTATGGTGCTGGCGGCGAATACTGTGTATACCATGGACTGCCCGAAGAACAAACCAGTCGGTACTAGAGGAGATCAAACCTAAGCTTTCTTTAGAAGCTCAGACGACAAGACTTCGGCTTTCATACTTCGGACACATCATGCGAAGAGAGAGATCATTAGAGAAAGACATCATGCTTGGCAAGATAGAAGGTCAACGCAAAAGAGGAAGGCCAGCAATGAGATGGATCGCTACAATAACAGCAGCTACGGGTACCAGTCTGTCGTCAATGAGCCGCCTGACTGAAGACCGAACACAATTTAGGATAGCTATCCAGAGGGTCGCCATGAGTCGACTCCGACTCGACGGCACTTAACAACAACAAAATTAAACAATTGGAAGTGAAGATCAATGAGTGTAATTCACCATGAGATTTAGTGGTAACAGGAGGAGGATGATAAATTAAAAGCATCACCAAAGAGCAAGGATTATATGCCAAGAAAGTAAACCTCATCAGTAATACCTTTGAAAATCGATGCTGAACCAAAGGCACCTGGGAGGCCTGCACAGCTGAATTAAAAAGACAGGCTAGAGACTTCCGGTAGCATGGTGAGCTGAGCGGGTTGCAGCCCCCTTAGCTCCGAGGCCCTTTTGCTTCTCTCAACCCCTAATTTTACTGTGACCGCCTCGCACCTACCCAAACAGCGGGTGAGAGCCTCCTTAAAAGCACAGGTCTCCCATCAGCTAGACGAGGGGTCCCAGGAACACCCCGCATGGCAACGAAAACACCCCGCTGCGAAAAGCCACGCGGAGGGGAAACTAAGATGGCGGAGGAGATCCTGGAGAGATCGCAGCCTGAGGCTTCGGCGTCGACGATGGTGGAAGATGTCTCCAAAGCGGTGGTGTCAGCCTTGGAAGACCGCCTGGGAGGACTGGCGACACAGATCACCGCCGTGGTGCAAGCGGTCTCAGAATTTACCTGCCGCGTTGAACGGGCTGAGAATCTTATAGGAGCCTTGGAAGACCTACAAGTGCGGGATGAGAATTGGCTCCAGAGGTTGGAGGAGACTTTGGCCCGACAGCAGGAAAAGCTCGAGGACCTAGAAAACCGCAGCCGGCGGAATAACCTGCGGTTTATTGGCATCGCGGAGGCTGTACAAGAGAAGGATCTCTGAAGCTATTTGGAGAAATGGATCCCCGAGCACTTGCCCCTCGATGGAGACGTGGGGCCCATTGTGCTGGAGCGCACGCATAGATTGGGTCCGAATCAGGCCTCTGACTGGAGGCCGCAGGCGGTCATTGCCCGGTTCCTGAACGCGGTGCAAAAAGAAGGAGTGCTACGAGCCTCGCGCCTGTCTCGAGATCGGGCGCCAACGTCAACAGGGTGCTCATCTTCCAGGATTACTCAGCGGGAGTTGCCATGCGCCGAAAGGCCTTCAAGGACGCCTGCAGTAAACTGGTGGAGAGGAGTTCGCTTCACGTTGGCCTACCCGGCCATGTTGAGGGTAGACACCGAGAGCGGCTGCCGGATCTTCTCTTCACCGCAGGAAGCCATGGAATTTTGCAATGGCCTCGGCTGAACATGCGGAGACGGGCCGTCAGTGAATGGTCAGGTTTCTTATGGGGCTGAGGCCTAAAGGACCGGGCATGGATAGAGCTCCATCAGCCTGTGGGACCTCGTTGGCGCTAGGTCTATTTCAATGGGGTACTTGGGGAGGGCATTTTTTTTGGGCCGGACTTTAAGCCTTCTGTCTTTAATTATGCAAGTTGGTCATAGTGTTTTCTCCGCGGGGGGCTCCGGATAACCTGTTTGGAATTGTTAAAATATTCGGGGCCCCCGGATACCCCTTGAAGTACCCCTTATAGTACCCTTTACTGTACTATTATTATTCTTCTCCTTATGTTATTATTATTATTATTATTACTATGTTATTATTAATAATATGATGGTGTTATTACGATGTTGTTGATGTGTGCAGCGGTTTTTCTCTCTCTCTGTTTTGAGCGTGTAATGGATGGCACTTTGTGAAATAATAACTGTCTCCTTGTTTTGTAGGGCATTGTCAGGTAAACTGTTATCGGGCTAGCCCATAGTGGGCGGCCCTGGGTTTTCATTTCCTTTTCTTTTCTCTCTCTCCCGTTCCCGTTATTTTTCTTCCCCTTCCCTTCTTTTTTTTCTCTTCCCCCCTTTTTGTTTTTCTCCCTTTCTCTTTTCTGGATAGTTTATCTTCCTTTCTTCTTTCTTTTGGGGGAGCTGGGGTAGACCCTGGGAGTTTGGCCTTGGACGGGGATTTAGGAATTGTGCCTAGGGGATGGGGGGAGCGGGGAGGTAGGAGCTGTCGGGGGTTCCCTTTTGTGTTTGCTCCCGCACAACTGAGTGCTTGACGCGGAGCCCTGAAGAGGCCTCTGGCTCTTGGAGTGCTGGGGGGGGGGGGTATTCTGATGTTCAGGAGGGGATCAGTGAGGAGGTTCTGGGGCAGTGATCTGGGGGTATGGTTCCCTTGTTTTTTTGGAGGGGATGGTACTGAGGTGTGTAGGTTGTTTGTTCCATTTTTGGGGGGGGGGGAGGAGGGGGAGGGCCTTGCATGCAAAGGACATCCGGGTGGAGCTAGAGTGGCTAGCTTGGTGGTGGGTGGAGGCTGTTACAGGGGGAGGGGGTGGGCGGGGGGGGGGGCAGGGAGGGGATGGGGGGGGTGGGGGGGGGGGTTTGCAGAAGTGCTGGTTCCAGCAGGGTTTGTCTCAGAAGGGGGGCAAAGGTATTGGATCTGTGATGGGCTTCTCAATATGGATGGGTTTGTCTGTATGGTGGCTGGGCATGTGTGTCTGTGTGTTTGCGTGGCTGTGGCTGTGGAGGCTTTGGAGTGGGCGGTTGCGTGTAGCGGGGGAGACCCTAGGCTGGGGGGGTTTCCACCTACTGGATTGGCGAATAAATCTTTTAGAGAAACTCAATTGGAGTGAGGACCCTGGGTAGTGCCATTCGTTTTGCGACTTGGAATGTTTGTGGGTTAGGATCTCCAATTAAACGTTACAAGGTGCTTCAGCACCTGCAACGTCAGCACCTTGGCGTCATATTGCTGCAGGAAACACACCAATCGGCGGTGGAACACGCGAAGCTGCAAAGGGGACCTGTTGCACACGTATATGGGGCCCCTGCTGTGGGGCGGAAGAGGGGTGTGGCCGTCTTAATTTCCAAATCAGTTTCTTGGGTCGAGGAGCGTGTGGTCACTGACCCGGAAGGCCGCTATGTTTGTGTATGGGGACTACTCAATGGATTGAAAGTGACTATATGTTCGGTGTACGGGCCCAATGTGTATGAACCAGGCTTTTATCGGGCTCTGGTTAGTATTTTGGAGGCTACGGAGGGTTATCAGGTTGTCCTGGGAGGGGACTTTAATGAGGTGTTATCTAACGTGCTTGATCGCTCAGGTAGGGGGGGAGACGGAGGTCAACGGGCTCGTAAGCGTCTATGGGGTCTGTGTGAGGCGTACCGTTTGCTGGACATCTGGCGAGTGCTGCACCCAGGGGAGCACGATTATACTCATATGTCTTGTGCCCATGGGACGTGGTCACGCATTGACTACTTTCTGATCTCGGAGCCCTTGTTTGGGCGGGTTATAACATCCGAGATTGGGTCTTCAGTTCTTTCGGACCATGCGTTGGTTGTTATGGAGCTTCGGGAGCCTGGCTCTCATCGCAGCCGACTCTGGAGATATCCCTTGGACCTTAGCGGGGACGCTCAGTTTGAAACACACTTGCGGCGGTGCTGGGGGGACTATGTGGCCTTTAACGACGCGGCGGAGACCTCTCCTGCCCTCCTGTGGGAGGCTGGAAAGGCGGTTATGCGCGGGGAAATCATCAGCTATCATAGCCTGTGGCGTAAGCGATTAACCCAACAAATTTTGGTGTTGGAGAGGGAGCTGGGTAGGGCTCGCCGGAAGGTAGCTGCAGACAAGAATGCGGCGAATCAGCGTGCCCTACGAGACCTTCAGTTGGAACTGGAAACGTTACTTCACTGCCGGGCCCAGAAGTCTATGTTATACTATAGGTTCAAGCTCTATCAGCATGGTAACAGGGCCGGTAAGCTGATGTCTGCCCTGGTGCAACCTGCGGAGGGCGCCAGGCATATTGGGGCCATTAGGCACTCTGATGGGACGATCAAACGGGACAAGAGGGCGATTGAGGCCGTTTTCATTGACTTCTTCCGGCATCTTTATGCGACCGAGGGAGACCGGGAGGAAGAGGGTCGGGTGTTTTTGGATGACTGCGTCCTACCGCAGCTTACTGCAGAACAACTCCAGTGTCTTAACCAGCCCATTTTGGGGAGGGAGGTTCAGGAGGGTATTAAACATTTGAAGAACGGCAAAGCTCCGGGGGTTGATGGCTTTTGCGGTGAGTTCTATAAGCTTCTGGGCACTGCTATAGTGGCCCCTTGGTGGGGTACTACAAGGATCTGGTCCATAGAGGGAAATTCCCATACGAGGCGAATAAAGCGTTAGTCACTGTCCTGCCCAAGCCTGGGAGGGATCCCCTTCTTTCGGGTTCTTACCGGCCGATCTCGCTTCTTAATGTGGATATCAAACTCCTCGCCAAAATCATGGCCGACCGGCTGGCCCCTTTGCTACCGTCTTTGATTCATTCTAACCAGGTGGGTTTTGTGCGGGGTCGCCATGCGTCCCACAACTTGTATCGGATCTTACTCTCCTTATGTGCAGAGCACGTTATGAGCCGCAGTTCATTACTTATCAGCTTTGACGCAGAAAAAGCGTTTGATAGGGTCCAGTGGGGTTTTATGTATCAGGTTCTGGAGGTTATGGGGTTTGAGGGCCTCTTTGTGGATGTGATCCGGTTGTTATACGCGGCTCCAATTGGGGCCCTGTTGGTGAATGGGGACATGACGGCGGACTTCGCTATTCAGAAGGGGACTCGGCAGGGATGCCCGCTGTCTCCACTCTTATTTGTTCTTACTTTGGAGCCCCTTCTACATAAGATTCGTGCAACTACGCACTTTCGTGGGGTCCCGATGGGCCGAGAGGAGTTTCGTGTTGCGGCCTTTGCAGATGATTTGTTAATACACTTAGGAGACCCACAGGGTGGATTACCTCCCCCTTCTGCATCTCATACAGGAATATGGGCTGGTCTCAGGTTTCAAACTTAATTTAGATAAGTCGGAGGCAATGCTCTCGGGGGCGGCGGCTGGACAGGTTTGGCAGGGCGCTTTCCCTTTGCGCTGGGCAAATGGTTATTTTAAATATTTGGGCGTTGACCTGCCGGCGGTTATTGGAGACCTCTATAGCCTGAATGTGGCGAGGGTGCTGGCCTCTATATCGTCGGCGGTGGATAGGTGGTGCGATCTGCCGCTGTCTCTGGGAGGGAGGGTAGCTCTCTGTAAGATGATCTCTTCCCTAAACTTCTTTACTTGCTGCAGATGCTTCCGCTGTTTTTAAAACGCTCCGACATTCGGAAGGTGGATCGGGAGTTTAATAGGTTGCTTTGGCGAGGAGGTCGGCCCCGGGTGCGTTTGAGTATACTCAGCCAGCCTCGCGAGTTGGGGGATTTAGGCTTCCCGGATGTGCGGAAATATAATGTTGCCTGTTTGTTACGCTTTGCTCGGGACTGGCTGTGGGACCTAGAGGACTACTCCCCTGTCGGGACACTCGCAGCTGTGGTTTCTCCATTTCACTTGCGGTATCTTCTTCATGCTAAAGTGGTTCAGGGGGTGGGGGGTATTCCAGCGAGTTCTTCTGGATCCGGTGCGAATGGCTTGGCGGTACTTTTGTGCTTGCCGCCAGCTTTCGGCTTATCACACACCCTATCTCGTTATTCGGGGGAATGCGGCTTTTGCACCGGGTTTGGGGAGATCGCCTTTTCTGGCCTGGGACCGGATGGGGATCACTAATTTGGAGCACGTGTTGAACTCTGAAGGGGAGATGGTTGACTTTTCCACGCTCTGCCAGCAATACCCTTTGACTTGCAACGATGCTTTCCGTTACGCCCAACTTCGTAGTTATGTACGTACGATTCCTATGGGGCCTCTGAAAGGGGAGGTTAGTACGGAGATTGAGGTGGCGCTGTTAGGAGGAGCACAGGGCATGAGTGTGTCTTGGTTACACAAAATGCTATGGGAGGGGGTTCCCCCTCTTGATGTGGTGCCGCTGGCGGCAGCGTGGGAGGCTGACTTGGGGGAGGCGGTCAGTGAGGCCGAGCTCCTGAGTGGGTTGGCGGCTGTTCCCTCTGTGAGTGTTTTTGTTCCTCACCGTGACACTCAGTATAAGATCCTGCGGCGGTTATACTTTGCACCTCTTAGGGCGTGGCGGGCGGGGGTGGGAGAAACTCACTGCTGTCCCCGGTGTGCGGAGCCCTGGGCTACGCTAGGACATATGTTTTGGCACTGTCGGGATGTTCAGCCTTTCTCGGGGAAGGTGCGTGCCCACCTGGATGCCTGTCTGCAACAACCTGTGCCCTGGAGCGCTAAGATTGTGGTGCTTGATGTGTGGGAACCCTCGTGGTCGGGCTGTTTGGATGCGGTGGGGTGGCGCTGGATGCGATTGGTATTGGTGACTGCTCGAATGACTGTGTTGCAGCAATGGTGTTGCAGCAATGCTGCGCGGCGTCTTTTGGTCGAAGAAGCAGTAAGAACAGATTTTGGAAATCCTCTTTCATGGTTAAACGGCGTGGGCAGCATTCTTTGATTTTGTAAGATCCCCTGAGGAAACAGAAATGTGAAACGTCTAATGGTGCCGGGGATTGACGTTGGGATCAGAAGCATTATACAAGAAAGGAAGAATAGTACAGAACTATAGCGATCCGGGAGGAAGCGTATAAGAACGTTTTTTTCAGAAGAACTATGATTGAATTAAGATAATAAGTGTCCTGATAGAACAGTAATAGGTCCCGCAGATAACAAAGCTATAGTTTTCTTCTGTACTATATAAAAAAAAAGAGGTCGTTGATGTAAATGAGCAGGAAGCCCTCTGTCGACGATAGTCCACAAGGCTTTGCCAAATATTTTTACTGAGACCTCGCACATAATTTCTAATAGAGTCATTGGCAATTTAAGTCTCTAGTCTATTCACAGTGAACGACTTTTTCTAATAATTATAGTATATCGTTCAAGAAGAGTGGGCCATATTATTTTTTGTGAGTGCAGCAATGGCTGAACATTAAGGGCCCCCTATATGGGCTTTGGCGAACCCATCTTCATCGGATCATGCTCATGGAGCAGATGTGGGCTCGTGGAAATGAGCGGCGGTGGCAGCGGTTCTTGGAGGGTTGGGGACCCCATTTGCAACTACTGCCCTGGAGAGCTCGCAGTAGGGTCATGCGGCGGCCTTGAGGGCCTGGAATGGAGATGGAGATTGGGCAGCTCATCCGGTAGCCTTGGTCTACTTTGATGGCATGTGTGCGAGTTTAGGTGACAGCCCAGCATTTGAGATAAGGGGGGGGGGGGGTGGGGGAGGGAAGGGGTAGGGTAGGTGAGGGAGGCTCGGGGGGGGGGGGCGACACTGTGGGATTTAGCTTGCTTGCTTTCAGGAGGGTATTTGTTGACGGGCTTGGGAGCAGAGTCAACCCCAGGCTTGTTATCTTCTTTTCAGGTTCTCTTTTCTTATCTTCTACCATTGGGTGTGATTAGTTGGTTGTGTATTGGGGGAGAAAGGGGGGGGGATGCAGGGATTCATGTGGGAAAGGTCCTTAAGGTGGGGGGGATCTTAAAACTTTAAATTTGTAGACTGTGTGTTTTTGTATACAGTATTGTATTTTGCTATTCAGTTTCTATGATGCCACGCGTGGTGGTAGTATGTATTGAGTATTGGTCCTGTTACTGCCTTCTTTGGTTCTTTGAACAAAAACCGATTGGTCATAAACAGAAGAGGGGAGGAGGAGGGGGATAAAAATGAAAAAGGTGAAACAATAATTTAAAGAGCAACTGTTAATGATGTGGGCTCCTCCTCTTGTTTAATAATACTATAGTGGCTGTATAGTCTGAAGTACATGCATTTCCAAGATGTTACGGAAAGTGTAAAATTTATGTTTTTGTCTCAATAAAGAAATTTAACATAAAAAAAAAAAAAAAAAAGACAGGCTACGTCACCTAACTAACCTGCCCCATATGGAGAAATGTACAATTTGGTGCACACGATAAGGAAAGCAAATGAGTATCCCTTTCTTCAACTGGGTCTCCGTAAGAAACAGTACCTGGAAGCCATTGTCTACAGTAGGATCATAGAAAGAAACATGCTACTTCTCGGCGAGATAGCTGAGAAGTCCTACCTTAACAACTGAATGATGAGCATTATGATAGCAACTGGTAGAAAGTTTATAAGAGTATCACTGACTAGGAACCAAGAAATGACAGAGTGGCCTTGTGAAGCAAGACGACCAGGAGTTATGACAGACAATATAATCAGTTGCCTTCACCCTTCTACCCTCAAAAAAGGTGATCAAAAATGCAACAAAGGGAGTAGCCAGAATAACCATTAATAACCAAATAATCAAAGACCAAGAATTCAGAACAAAGGTGCCCAAAGGAGCATGTCTGGCTCCCTAGGGACATAACATAAAAAGTGCCATACTGGGTCAGAGCAATGGTCCACCAAGCCCTGTTTATGAGGTGCGATCAAAAAGTATTGAGACATGTACAATAACACAAGAAGTATAACATTGACAGTTATTACACTGTCTCCTTCAAAGTAGTCCCCTTCCAATAAAACACACTTCCTCCAGCATTCCTGCCACTGCTGGAAACAATTTTGACATGCCTCTTTCATTATGCTGTTATGTCGAATTTTGCTTAATGGTCTCCAAGTCATCAAATTTCCTTCCTTTCAGTGGTAATTTTAGTTTTGAAAAGAAGAAAAAGTCATAGGGTGCGAGGTCAGGTGAGTACAGAGGCTGAAGGACTTGCTCGATTTGGTGTTTGCCAAGAACTGCTGGACAAGATGTGATGCGTGAAATGGGGCGTTATTGTGATGGAGCAACCATTCACCATTCCTATGCAACTGGCCTCTTATGACAAACTGCATCTCTCAAATGAGTCAGAACTTGGACACAGTACTCCTTATTTATGATTTGACCTTTTGGAGCATACTCATGATGAACAATACCCTGGTAATCAAAGAAAACTGAGCATGACCTCGACATTGCTCCTCACCTGCCGGGCTTTCTTGGGTCTGGGAGAGTCTGAGGTCTTCCATTGTGAGGACTGAGCCTTTGTTTCCAGGTTATAACCATAAACCCATGATTCATCACTAGTAATAATCTTTTAGATGAAATCTGAGTCATTTTCAACGCATTCCAATTCCCTGGCTGCAGACAGTCGATCTTCCTTTTGGTCAGGGGACAGGCGTTTCGGCACAAAGTTTGCAGACACACTTCTCATCCCCAAATTGACAGTAAGAATGGATTGTACTGACCTGAAACTGATGTCCATGTCCTCAGCAAGCTCCCTGATAGTTAATAGATGATTTGGAGCATATTGTGGCATGCACTGCTTCTACTTTGTCTTCATTCCTGCTTGTTGATGACCTTCCAGAACATTTGTCACTGTTAACATTTTGGCGGCCCTCTTGGAAACATTTGTACCTGTGATAAACTCAAGCATGACTCATGCATTCATTGTCATACACTTGCTGTATGTATGTATTTAGCCAGTTTTGTATACCACCTTTTCCTTCAATCAAGGTGGTTAGGGACAAAACAAAGGGTCTACATTGAACAGAGGGTGTACAGACAGACATATAATTCTGGGGGACGAGCCCAGACCTGGTTCGTTGGAGGTTGGTGTCTGTATTGGTGGTGATTGAGTCATGTGGGTTGTTCAAATGAGTCCATGAACAGGTGGGTTTTAAGGGATTTGTGGAAGTCCTTGAGGTCTTTTTGTGCTAATAGATCCTCAGGGAGGGAGTTCCATAAATCTGGTGCCAAGAGTGCTAACGCCCTTCTGGAAGTTGCTTGCTTTGTCCTGTGGTATCTGGCTGGGGTGCGGAGTCTATTGCTGCCTTGGGTTCGCCTAGGTCTGCTGCTTGTGTTTAGTTATCAAGGTCTGAAGAACCTCCGCTGAGCAGTAGTGTATGATCTTGAAGATGTTTAGTGTAGCCTTGAATTTTGTCCGTGCAATTATAGCTAGCCAGTGCAACTGTCGGAGAACCGGTGTTATGTGGTCGTGCTTGGCTGTGCCTGTGATTATGCGAGCCACAATATTTTGTACCATTTGAAGTGGGTGCACAGTTTGCTTTGGTAACCCCTGGTATAAGGGATTTCCATAGTCCAGTATGGGAGTGATGACTGCCTGGCATATGATGCGGAAGTGGTCTTGGCTGAGGAGTGGCTTGAGTCATCCGATGATTCTACTGCTTTCGCTGCAGTTTTGTTTATGTGGGCTTGGAGATTGAGGTTCTTGTTCAGGGTGACACCTAGATATTTTACTTCGTCTTGTCATAAGTCTCTTTGCATGAAACTCCAAGTTTCTGGCAGAATTTAATGCAAATTCACTTTTCAATTTTTTTCACTTATCGTAAATACGATGAACTGCTTTTACACTATACCAATCACATGATTAAAAAAAGTACAGGTGTGCTGCAGTCACACTACACACTGCACATGCAGAGCACATAACTAGGTCACTGCATGCTTAATAGCATCATGGTACGACATGTTATATAGTTACACAACAAGTCTCAATACTTTTTGATCACACCTTGTACAGCAATGGCCAATCCAGGTCACAAGTACCTAACTAGATTCCATAATACTTACCCCTCAGGGAAAAGCAGTGGCTTTCCCCAGGTGTCCTTTAATAACAGTTTATTGACTTTTTCTTCAGGAACTTGTCTAAGCCTTGTGTAAACCCAGCTATGCTAACTGCTTTTATCAAATCCTCCAGCTATGAACCCCAAAGCATTTCCACGTGTTGAGTGAAAAAATACCTGTTCCCATTTGTTCCAAATGTACCACTTTGTAACCTCATGGCATGCCCCCCAGTTTCCGTACACCCTGAGAACACAACCAACCTATCTGCATCCATCTATTGTGTGCCGCAGCAGTACTCAAATGTAAAGCCCTCAGTTGTCCTGATGTCACCCTTCTAAGGTAGTGATGAGCGGAGCATGAAAGCACTGACATCAATAGCAAGGAGTCAAAGTAGAGTGAGGTAGAGCATGTTCAGACATTTAAATTAGAGCCAGACTGAAAAACAAAAGATTACAAAACATAATCAGTTAACAATAGTGTCAGCTGTGTGCCACACCAGTATTCAAAACTGAAAGCCCTCAGTTTCCTTGGCGTCACTTTCTGGGGTTGTGATGAGCAGAGACTGATGCTGCTGAAGTGGCTATCAAGAAGTTATGGTAGACTTGGGTAGAGCATTTTTTCCTGCTTAGACTGGAACCGGATTTCTGGGGTCGTGATAGGCAGAGCCTGATACTACTTAAGTGGTTAGCACGGAGTGTAATCTTTTTTTTATTATTGTAAACCGCTTATGTTTCGACAAAAGCGGTATATCAACTGTGAGAATAAAGATAAAGTTGGGAAAGAATCAGGCAGTGTGTTCAACCAGTTAGACTAAAGCCAGATTTCTGAGCTCATGATAGGCAGAACCTGATACTATTTATTTCCCCTGTGGCTGCAAAGCCAAGTGTAATGGCCCACCGCATCTTGGGGACTGGCAGCAGTGAGCAGTATGTTGGCTGAAGATGGAAAAAAAGCTCTGGTAGCCAAAAGTGACCATAGGGCATCAATCCCCCACTACAGCTGCCCTTGTCCAACTGTATGGAGCAACAGAAGGCTGAAGAGGCCCAGAAGGCCATGGCTGAGCTTCTGCTACCTGAGAATTTGCCGAGCATTGCTTCTGGAACATGCAACATATAGGATTGCACCATTATCTATGATACAGGCTTAGGCCCACCTTTCACAGTAGTCATGAGCAACTACCGTATTTCCCAGATTATATGTCGCCCCAGGTATAAATCATAGGGGCCAAAAGTAGGCTTAAAACTGGTAAAGTTATTATATAAGTTGCCCTGCTGTACAAGTCGCAGCATGGATCTTAAATAAAGTGCATAACACTTAAGG
Organism: Ichthyophis bannanicus; assembly: GCA_033557465.1. Lineage (NCBI taxonomy): Eukaryota > Metazoa > Chordata > Amphibia > Gymnophiona > Ichthyophiidae > Ichthyophis > Ichthyophis bannanicus. The sequence goes on from CM066034.1 coordinate 712,942,544, forward strand.
TCTAATTCTAAAAGCAGCAAATTGCAGAGGAAAAGGAGAAAATGCTCCAAAAACGAGGCTACGGCTACAATCTAAGCAGCATCTTTTGCACAGAATCCTACAGTATGAAAGGTTTAGAGCCAGGAGCTTTGTCCGCACTCTTGTTCGTCCCCTTCAGTGCAGCAAACAAGACGGCACAAACACTCTCGGCACACGGGTTTCGGGCTCCAACAGGCTCGTTTGATGTTTCAGCTCGTTTGTGTTGTCTCTCACCCAGCAGACTTCGACACAGAAAACAGGTGTTTTGCAATAAGAGACCTTTCAGTTCTGGCGAGTGATTTTTAAATGCAGCTGTTGGATTGCAGAGCTTAACAACGTGTCTCGATGGTAAAGTCAATATATAAGTCATCCCTTTATATAGGCTGGGAATCCAGGAAATAAGGTACATACGGACCACCACAGGGGAGGATGAGAGATTGATAGCTGCAGCCCAAGACAGCAGATTGCGGACAAAATGGTTTACAGCAAGCATTGAAAAAACTGACAAAACAGGCATGTCAATTCTGTGGGAAAGAGCTGGAAACAGTGACTCATCTCATAGCTGGCTGTGAAGTTCTGATGGCAGAAAATTTCTATACAGAAAGGCACAATAAAATAGCACACCTTGTCCATTGTAAACTCTGTAAACACTACAACATCACTGTGCCTAAAAAGCACTGGGATTATGACCCTAAAAGAATTACAGAACATGAAGGTTATGAGCACCTGGGATACTCCAATTTCAACCAATAAAAAACTGGATGCAAGGAAGCCAGACATAGTGGTAAAGGAGAACACCAGAAGGGCATTGATTATAGAGGTGTCAGTCCCAAATGACTATTCTCTGAGTTGCATTGACAGGGAGATCATCTTCAAGTACCAAGAAATGCAATCAGAGACCAAGAAAATGTGGCAGAAAGAAACTGTTATTTCCCATTATATTGGTGCCACAGGCTTGATTAGGAAGAATTTCCAAGCACACCTTGATAAATCACCCATATATACAGTATTACCTTATGAACTCCAGGAGGCTCTTTTTGGTACCATGCAAGTACAATGCCGGGTATTAGCAGTAACTTTGAGACTGAGATCATACTCCACATACCCTGGGTTTAGAAGTAAGGTTCATAACTGGCATATTATGTGCAAAACTAACCCATTTGGAGAAACTGCATTGAGGATGATATAGCCTCCTCTCGTGGCCATGGCATGTAGTAGCTTGGGTTCAGTGAAGTCGGTATCTATCTGATGTTCTAGTGCTGACAGAAGGTCATGCACCCCTGACTATCCTTACTATGATATGATGGCCATAAAGATGCCAAAACAGCTCCTTAACTGATCCTAGTGTTACTTCAATGACAGCAGAAAATTATCAAAGCTGCCTTTGTTTCAGGAGGAGAAGAGAGTATGATAATTCATACATGAGGCATACAACTGTAAGTACCCCATGTATTTTCTAGAGTCCATTTTGGCTTGTGGGGTACACAAAGAGATCATGGATTCTTCATAAAGTCAATCCATTAACAGGGACTTCCCTGAAAACTATCCACTTACAATGGCATGAGGGCCACAACATCTGCATGTACTGTGAGACTGTGGCCAACAACAATGGCACTTGGTGTGAAGAGGCCATTTAAAGAGCCCTCCCCAGTGGAATGAAAGCCATGAAGCTCCACCCATTATGGTATGGGAGAGAGGGGTTGGCACAGAAGGAAGATATGGAGGGTCCTCCGCCAACCTGATGGACTTTTCTCTATCTTACTCCGTTTCTTTACCTGTTGTCTGTGTTTTTTCACAAGTGCTGCACAGAGGCTTTAGCAATATCCTGAAATGGACTAACAATGATGGGACCTTTAATGATGCTAGTTCATTTAAATCCCCCCCCCATTCCTGTTGTCCTAGACACCCCTATACACAGTATACTAAAACTACTACTACTAATTTATATAGTACTACAAGGCATATGCAGTACTGTACATATAGTCTAATCAAGATGAACAACCACAAAAATTGGGGACTAGAGTATGGTAAGATATATATAAGTGATGAACAAGAGAGTGGGGGGCATCAGGATACTACACACCCCCACCCTTCAGTTCCACACACACTGAACACACTGCCAGATCAGATCAAGGGGAGACCTCAGGGGACACTATTTCATCCCATGTCTCAGGCAGCATATTGCTCTGAGCTATCCCTTCTTAGCTACCATTAAAAAGAAGAGCTTAATAAAACCTCATAAGCCTATGACTGAATAACCCTTTCTATGCTTGTTTATAAGCAGAGAAGAGGATGTTAAAGGGGAATTTTTGATGGTTCTACCTCCTAAATGCTCTGAAAGTCTATTTTGGAACCATGCCAACTCTCCTTTTGATGACCTCAAATATCTCCAAAATACCCTTTTCTATTTTAGCTGGTATTTGGAAAAGCCCGAATAATCCAATGTATTCATTAGGATGTGTCCAGACAAAAAATAATAATTTTTCATTTTTTCTTAAAATTTGTCCTGATTTATGGGTGCAGGTCAGCCCAAGGGTTTCTACCACCCAGGCAAGAACCTCAGATGTGCCCCCCCCCCCCCAACTGAGTCACCACTCCCTGCTGCCACCACTGCTGATTCCGTTTTCTTTGGGGCCAGCGATGCTCGATGGAGAAATCACCATCGGCACCAATAGGGAATCAGAACACCTACCCGAGTTCTCTCCCTTTTGGGGAGGGTGTGGGTTTTGAGGATAGGTCGCACCACCATCGGTGGGGCAACTGAGGTAGGCGGGGCTGCTGCTGGCATCAAGGTACCTGAAGGCATCAGGGACCTTGCAGCCTGAGACACCAGGAATGTAGTCAGGCTCCTTTCTAAAGCCTGTATGCACTAAGCCAGGAGGACCATCTTGGAGACAGCTGGAGCCGGGGCAGCCGCCTTTTCCTCTGAAGCTGGCTCGCTCGTCGTAAATTCCTCAATGGTAACTGCATCAGGAGATCCCCAACGGTCCTCCGGGACCTTGGGAAGCAACTCCTCCCACCAGGGCAGCTAGGGAGGCACTCCCGGCCCTCATCCTCGATGCTTCAAGGCAGGCTTCGATGCCAGTGCCCCTAGGTTTTCCCTCGGCTCTCAGCATCACCCTTCGACATCAACAGGGTGGAGGACCGATCCTATGAGGGGCCTGTCTATTCGAATGACAGCCTCTGCTCCAGGTCACTGTAGCCCCTCGGCTCCAAAAGAGTTCAAATCCTGTGCTGAGCCAAAGACTCGGTAAAGCCCACCTAGGGCATCAATGCCAGTGTCCCTAACAAAGACTCCCGTTCTTTCTCCTGGCTCTTAAAGGCCCTTCCGGGTCATCTGCAAACACAACGTGCAAGTGGAAGCCAATTCATGGTCAGACTCGTGGCAATGTATGCACCAGTTATAGTAGGCCATCATCAAAATGATTTGGGCACACCAGGTGCACTGTTTGAAATCACTGGCCAGCTTTGACATATTGGGGAAGACGTCTTCCACCAAGTCAAAGGACGCCAATGTCATGGCCGACCAGGGAGGTGCATGGGAGAAAAACCCGTACGACAAAAAATTAGAAAAGAAAAAGAGGATCTGAAAAATATGTGGTGCCAAAGCACCAACACTTCCATCAACAGGCAGGAAGGTCAGGACCCGGATGAAAACGGAATTAACTTAGAAAAATAAGAAAACAAAGAAAAATCATCACACTTTTCCATAGTCAGATGAACTTCTGAAGGTCTCCGCTGAAAAGACTGAGGTAAGATGGCTTCTTTGGATGGGAGGCAGGCACACATGCTTGGTGGAGCTCCCAAAAGCTTCCTATGGAAGTTGGGAAGCGTTCCCGGGCAGGCTGTGTCGGTGACATCACCCATATGTGAGGACTTCATTCCTGCTTATTCCGGGAGAATATCTATTTTGGAACCATGCCAACTCTTTTTTTTGATGACCTCAAATATCTCCAAAATACCCTCTATTATAGCAAGTATTTGGAAAAGTCTGAATAATCCTAGGTATTCATTAGAGGTGTGCCCAGACAAAAAAAAATTCATTTTTCATAAATATGTCCTGATTTATGGTTGCAGGGCTGACCCAATGATTTCTGCCGCTCCAGGCAGGAACCCCAGATGTGCTCTTCCCCCTGCCCTGAGCCATCACTCCCCATCCCCCCGTCACCACACCACTGATTCCATTTTCTGGGAGCTGGCGGCAGCAGTTTAAATGTGGCAGTCTGCTGCCCACGGCAGGCCATGTGCTTCGGCATACATAACCTGTCACTTTTGACCCTCCCTCTGAGAGAAAGTTGCATCGGAGGGGGCTCAGAAGTGGCCGGCCATGTGTGCTGAAGCACTTGGCCTGCCATGGGCACCAAAGGAGCGGCATAAAGCCGTCATGCCAGCCACCATGGTCTGCCCCCTAGGCAGCCACCTAGCCCTTCTAGCAGGCGGGCAGGCCCTGTATGGGTTATTTTTGAGTTTGAGTCACACATTTATTTTAGTAGGGATAACTGATGTAATTCAGTGATAATAATACTAAGATTGGCATCCCAATTTTGTCTAATCTAAACTTGGCTCATGCCTATGTATGGGTAATACTAGGTGCCATTTCAAGTGTAGCCTCCCTCATGATGAGGAAGAGAAGGCTTATTGTGAAGAATGTTTCTTCTCTACTCCCTGTCCCGCCACCATCACCCAATGTTCTGGAGAGGTCTTCCATCCAAAAACTGACCTGAACTCAGATGAGCTATTGAGATCTCATGCAGGGGCGGCTCAAGGCAGTCTGCTGCCTGAGGCGAAGAATGAGATGACGACGCCCCCCCCCCCCCCACCACCTTAGAGGGGGCGTGGCTTTTTCAGAAATCCAATCAGAGACTGAACCAAATCAAAAAACCGATTAGATTATATGGAGGAAATGCAAGATGTTTGCACACAGGGCCGTATCGAACTGCAATCGCGCCTTGTGTGACTTGCAACTCAGGTACATGCCCCCCTCTTCCCCCATACCTCCATCCAGCGCTGCCTGCTCTTTCCCTGCTGCTGCTGCCCTCTGTTTTTATTCACGGCGGCGCCGGCATCAGGGAAAGAGCAGGCAGCGCTGGACGGAGGTATGGGGAGGAGGAGGGGGGGAGGGGCATGCACCCAATCTGAAAGGCGCCGGCACTCTAAGCAGATCTGTCCCTCCCTGCTTTGACATTGTGTCGGAGGAGGGAGGGACCAGACCTGCTTAAAGTGCTGCAAAAAGGCTTTGGGCACATTTTAAATGCCTGCTATTGTCCTGCCAGCAGCAGCAGGGCAACAGCAGAAAGCCGAAATGCGCCCCTCCCCCCCCATGCCTTTGCGCCCTGTGCGGCTGCACTGCTTGCACAGGGCTAGGTACGGTCCTGTTTCCACACCAAGGAACTAAAAGACAGCAAGAATCAATAGCACAGTTTATAAAACTAAATTATAACCCATTTTTATTTTGTTATAAACTGCGTTATGGTTCTCCCTTTTTCTTATTCAACATATATTTTGCATCCACAGTAGGTGCAGAGCAGAACCAGGACATTCACCCACAGAACTAAATATTTTAAAAAAAAATCTGATTCTGATCATCTCACTAACCACCACTATTCTCCAGTACCAGGCATATTGTGAACTAATAAAAAACCCTACAACAAAAAGCAAATCTACCATACCATATCAGCACAAACTTCCAAAAGTCACATAAGGAGCCCATCCAAAAAAGGTGTCACTGTAAATACTACAGTGGGCCCTGGAACATCCATACACCTATTTGAAAAGCTGAACAAGTCAAATTACTACAGTATAGTATAGATCTTTATATACAAACTGCATGTTAACAGAACACCTGACCTCAGTCACACACGCACAACATCGACCCTCACCAAGTACAGAAGAAGTAACCACAATCTAAAGTAAAAATAAAAATATGTAGACAAAATTTAAACTGAAACCCCAAGAAGCCAGACTCCTCAAGCAGTGCAACATCAGATAAATAAGAGATGCAGTTCCCCAATACTGTGTAAAATATAAAAATAGCACAAAGTCCAATCACCAAAATTAAATAAAATTATTTTTTCTACCTTTGTTGTCTGACCATTTTATTCTCTGATCATGTTGGTCCCGATCTGAGGCTTCTGCTTTCCTGTCTTCTCTTAGCTCTCTTTCTGTGGTCTATGGTCCATCTGCCATTTCTTATCTCTTCTTTTGTTTTCTTCACTTCCTTCCATCAGCCCATTTCCAGTTTCAGTAACCCTCCCCAGTATTAGTCCCCTTTCCAGTCCTCCCCTCCCAGTACCCTCCAATGTCAACCACCTTGCATTCCCATGACTGCCACTTGTGTCCATTCCCTTCCAGTCCCCCTCCTTTCCCACTGTCCAGCCCCTTCTAGTCCAAATACATCCCAAGTATCAGCTCAGGTTCACTCTCAGTGCCACCCCCCAGTCAGCTCCCTTCCAGCCACCCTACCCTCTGTCCATCTCTCTTCCAGTGCCATTCACATGTCAGCTCCCTTCCAGTCTCTTCCCTATTACCCAGCTACCTACCACTCCCATCCCCAAGTGTCAGCTCGCTTCCAGTCCCCCTTCGGTACATTCTAGGTATCAGCTCCTTTCCAGCCCCCTCCTTCCCATCCTTCCCCTGGCAGACCCTCTCAGTATCCGCTCCCTTCCAGTCCTATTCTACCATCCCCCCCGCATCAGCCCATTTGTAGCCCTAGCCCCTAGTTTTCTTCAAGGGCCAGCAGCACTCTCCTCCCCTCCCCTATTAGCCCATTTCCTGTCCCAGCCCATTTCTAGTCCTATCCCCATTATCAGCCCACCCCAGTCCTAGCCCCCCAATCAGCCCATTACCAGTCGTAACCCTCCAATAAGTCCATTTTCAGTCCTAGCACCCCAATCAGTCCATTTCCTGTCCTAGTCTCCCCCATAGACCATTACCAGTCCTAGCCCCCCATCAGCCCATTTCCAGTTCTAAACCCCCCAATCAGCCCAGTTCCTCTCCTACCCCCCCCCATCAGCCCAGTTCCTCTCCTACCCCCCCCCCCCCATCAGCCCAGTTCCAGTCCTAGACCCCTCCCCCCCCAAACCCAGGCAAATTGAAAAAATAAACCTCTCGCCTAAGAAGCAACTGCTGCTGCTGCTCCAGCAGCGTCAGCGGCAGAATGAAGAGCCCCCCGGCTGCTCCCCCCCCCCCCGAGAGCCTGCTAATTTCCCCTGGTTTCGCCGGCTCAAATTTTCAGAGCCGCGGCAAAGGGACAGTGTTTCCCTTAACCACGGCTCTGTTGAAGCTGAGCCCACGGCCTTTGGGAATGCAGCGCACATGCGTGGTCCCCTTCCCGCTCAAGGGTGCCATCTTGCACAGTCTGATGACATAGCTAAAAGACAGCAAAAAAAATCAAAATGAAGTATTTAACTGCAACTCCAGGGGAGGAGGGAGGGTCGTGAGGACTGATTCCTGCTGCTCCTGGAGGTGAGTAACTACTCTTTCTCCAGGACCAAGCAGGAAGTCAGTCCTCACATATGGGACTCCCTAGCTCTAGGCTACCGGGAACCCTAAGCTGAAAAAATGTCTCCCTCTCAAGAGCCTCAGCATTCGTGCTAAGAATATCCTCTGACAACACCCCCGTACGGTAGCCCAACACAAGGGCCGGAGGGTAGGAGTTGCCTAAACCTCAAAGAGATTACAGAGTACCGCCTGTCCGAAAGCACTGTTCCTTCGGGACTCTCTCCAGGCAGTAATGGGCTGCAAAAGTCTGGCTTGAAGATCAAGTAGCAGCCCAGCAGATGTCTGCCAATGGAACAAAGCGGAGATGAGCTACTGACGCGGCATTCGCCCTGACACGGTGGCCCGTGACTCGACCCTGCAAGGGGAGGTCGGCTGCCTTGTATGCCCAGGCGATACAATCTGATACCCAAGTGGACAACGTACGCTTGGAGACAAGTAACCCCATCTTATTAGGGTCAAAGGAGACGAAGAACTGAGTAGCCCTTCGATGCCCCCACGTACGTTCTATGTAAAAGGACAACGCCCTCTTACAGTCCAGGGTATGCAGGACTGTTTCAGCCTGGCTGGTATGCGGCCTGGGAAAAAAGGTCGGAAGAACCACCTCCTGGTTGAGGTGGAAAGAGGAGACCACCTTTGGAAGGAACTTGGGATGGGTCCGTAGGACCACCCTGTTCCTATAAAACCGTGTATAGGGCCTATCAGAAACCAGAGCTTGTAGTTCACTCACACGTCTGGCCGAAGTAAGAGCCACCAGGAAGAGCATTTTCCAAGAGAGGAAGCGCAAATAACAAGTAGCCATTGGCACAAACGGTGGGCGAGTAAGTTGCTGCAAGACCACGTTCAAATCCCACTCAGTCGCCGGTGGACGAACCGGAGGCTTGAGAACGAACAGACCTCTGAGAAAATGGGACACCAAGGGATGAACCGACAGAGACTGTCCCTCCACCAGGGAATGGTGCGCTGAAAGATCACTGAGGTGGACCCAAAAGAGTTAGACTTAAGGCCTAGGTCTGACAAGTGAAGGAGATACTGCAGTACTACTGGTACAAGACAAGAGAAAGGATCTTCATTGGGCTGGGCACACCATACCGTAAACCTACACCACTTGAGGGCATAGGACTTTCTGGTGGACTGCCTCCTAGAGGCCAAAACCACCTCCTCAACCTCCCTAGGTAGAAGCAAGGGAGATAGCACTATCCTTTCAGCAGCCAGACCATCAGATTGAAGAACCTGAGATTGGGGTAGAGAAGAGAACCCTGATCCTGAGACAGGAGATCGGGTTGCAACCCCAGAGGGAATGGGGTTTCCACCGCCAACTGCAGCAGAAGTGGAAACCAAGGCTGCCTGGGCCATCTGGGGGCTACCAGAATCACCGAGGCCTTGTCCTGATGAATCTTGAACAGAGTTCGGGCCACCAGGGTGTGGGAGGAAACGCATACAGGAGGCCCGTAGACCAAGCGATCAGAAAAGCATCTGCTACTATCCTCAGGGGATGCGGCTGTCTGGAGAAAAACCTGGGCAGCTGACGGTTCTGTGGACTTGCAAAGAGATCGATGGATGGAAGTCCCCAGTGGAGGAAGATCTGCTGGACCACCAATGAATTCAACTGCCATTCGTGAGGCTGGAGAATCCTGCTTAGCTTGTCTGCTAGGAAATTATCCTGACCAGGTAGATAAACTGCTTTGAGAAACATGCCTTGTTTGACTGCAAAGGAGCAAAGGGCAAGTGCCTCTTGACATAGTAGCTTGGACCCCGTGCCCCCTTGTTTGCTCACATAGAACACTGCCACCTGATTGTCCGTCTGAACCAAAACAGACTGGTGAGAGAGGGCATGAGAAAAAGTCTGTAGAGCTAAGTGGCTTGCTCGCAGCTCCAAAAGATTGATCTGCTGTGTGGCCTCCTAAGGGGACCAGAGGCCTTGCGTGCAGGTGCTCTGGCAATGCGCACCCCAGCCCTTTAAGGAAGCATCGATTGTAAGCACCCTTATGTGTGCTGGAGCCTGAAAAGGTACCCCCCCTGAGGTTTGGGAGAAGAAGCCACCACTGTAAGGCGTCCACAAGTGGTTTGGACACCTTTATTCTGTCTGTCTTGGAGGTCGCCTGTGGCCTGCGCCCACTGAGCTCTGAGGCACTTCTGGGCAGTCCGCATGTGCAGACGGGCATTCGGAGTCACATGCACAGTGGATGCCATATGGCCCAAAAGTCGCAGGTAGTGCCTGGCGGAGACCTGAGAATTGCTTGGGAACCAGCTCGCCAACTCCATCAATCTGTGGGCCCTGTCCTCGGGCAAGTAAGTTCTTGCCTGAAGGGTGTCTAGCCGAGATGCTGAAGAAGAGAGACAGTGTGAAGAGTGGCTTGTCTGGCCTCCTGGAGAGACTGGCCCCTGATGAGCCAGTCGTCCAGGTATGGGAAGACAAAAATTCCCTGATTCCTGAGATAGGCCACCACCACTGCCAGGCATTTGATGAAAACCTGGGAGCAGATGTTAGGCGAAAGGAAAGTACCCTGTACTGAAAATGGTTTCCTGCCACCACAAACCTGAGATATTGTCTGTGGTCTGGATGAATGAGGATGTGAGTATAAGCATCCTTTAGGTCTAAGGAGCATAGCCAGTCTCCCTGCTGGAGGTAGGGCAGCAGTATCCCAAAGCATCTTGAACTTTTCCCTCTCCAGAAACTTGTTTAGGTTTCGCAAGTCTAGGATAGGCCGGAGGCCTCCTGTGCTTTTTGGTACCAGGAAGTACCTGGAGTAGAAGTCTAGCCCTTCCAGGTGGTGAGGCACCGGTTCCACCACCTGTTCCTTTAGAAGACTTGCCAACTCCTGAAGGAGAAGATTTCTGTGTAGAGGGAGTCTTGGAGGCTCCCCTGGAAAGCAGGAGGGGGGTAGCTGGTTGAAATGAAGCATGTAGCCCTTTTGGGACTATGCTGAATACCCAGGTATCCCCTGTAATGGCTGGCCACCTGTAGGCGTACAGGATCAGCCGGCCACCTTTGCTGAGTGGAGCCAGCAGTGGAGAAGAGGCTATGCTGTGGGAGTCTAAACCCCGCTCCCTGCTGTGCAGGAGCCGGAGCTGGCGGCTTGGGGGTCTTCTGCCTATGGGGCCCATGCCCCTGCCCCTTGGCCTGCTGCCCCTGTTGGGGAGCTGGAGAGGCCTGATAGTGAGGGTAGGATTTGTAGGCAGCACCCTTCCTTAAGAAAAAGGGCTTCTTTCCCGAGCCCTCCTTCTTTTGAGAAGGGGCAGAAGTCTTTCTGGACAGCCTTGTCCTGGTGAGAGTCTCAGTCTCGATTTCTGCAGCCTTCTCCGTCATGGGCTTACTGAATAGGTTGTCACCTCAGCAGGGGACATCGACTTGTCCTGCACCCATGACTCCAAGTCTGATGATTGTAGCCAGGCCTGACGGCGTGCACCGATGCCGGCCGTGGCTACCCGGGCCGAAGCCTCGAAGCCATCATAGGCTGCTCTAGAGATAAACTTCGAGCATTCTCGGATCCCTGTAGACAAGGCCTTGAACCTCTGCAAGGGTTCCTCGGAGAGGCCAGCTGAGAACCCGGCAATCTCCTTTGCCAGGTCCCTTAAGTACATGCCCATGTACATTTGGTAAGTCTGGACATGGCAAGATAGCGCATAGAGCCCTGGAAGCACTTTCTACCGAGGGCATCCAGGTTCCGGGCCTCCCGGCCGGGGGCACCAAAGAGTACCTCTTTTGACACTTCAGGCGATGCATGGCCGATTCCACAACCATAGAAATGTGCGGTAGCTGCGCCTTTTGGAACCCAGGGCTCTTACGGACTCTATAAATGGAATCGACCCGTTTGCTAAGAGCCGGTGCCTCCCACATACGGAAGAGAAGCCGTTCCAGCATCAGAGGAACCGGTACAGTAAAGGCTTCCTTTGGAGGAAAGTCATAGCGGAGGGCATCAAGCTCCTCAGCTCGAGGCTCCTCCTCGGCATCTGCAGGTAAAGCCAAAGCCTTGGCCATGTCCCTCACAAAGTCTGAGAACCGGGTATCCTCCAGGGGGGACCTTCTCTGAGGCTCGGACTCCGGTGAGTCCGAAAGGATGCACCGGGTCCAGAAGGTGTCCGGAGACTCCTCGTCCTCCGTCTCCCACGTCGAGCGGCTCTGGCCGTGTGGTCTTTGGTGCTACACACCCTGACGCCGAGGACACCGGCATCGACGATCTCGGCCCCGCACGGGAGGTCGAGGGGGACCTTGACCGAGGATCGACTCGAGACTTGATCGACTCGAGGATTGGCTCGATCTCCGGGGTCAACTTAGATGTCGAGGTCCCGGTGGTCGGGGCAGATGTACCGGTGAGATTGGCGATCAGCACCCGCTGCTGTTCCATAAAGACAGCCAAGCTGCTCTCCAAGGCCATCAACCTGAGTCCAAGCTCAGGAGACTCAGCAGCCTCCAACTCAGGCCCCGATGGCGTCGGGCCCAATGTCAGCTCTCCCGAAGAGTCCACGAGGACAACAGAACTCACGTGACTCAGGGACTCTGGCTCCATACGTGGTAGCTTGGACGGCCTCTCCGACTCCGAGATCCCGGGGCGGCGGTCAGGGCTACGCAACCTGGCCCTCGAAGACCCAGGAGCTTCCACCGATGCCGCCCTCATGAGCTTCTTCTTCCTTTTGTGCTCCTGTGTGGGAGGCCCCCTTTCAGAGGAACCTCGACGGCACTCAGGTTCCGACTCCCGAGATGTCGAGGCCTCTGACGAAGTCCGGGCCCGGCCGGACGCGGACTCTGAGAAAAAAGTCTCTCACATTGATGCTGACGGCTCTGAAGTGCCTTAGATGACATTTTGCCGCACGGGCCACAAGCCATGGTCAGGCCCGAGGCAGCAGTCATGTGTATCGGTGAGAGACATAAGTTCTTACACCGATCACATTTTTTGAACCTGCTGACAGCCATCGAGGGAAAAAGGGCCCCTGCAAGGTCAAAAGACCGGGCTGCCAGTGAAAATAACAAAAAAGGCACGAACGCTAGTCACGAAGGACAAAGACCGAAAAAAGAAAACCGGACTCGATACCGGTGTACTGAGCCCAGTGGGAAGGGGAACCGGCGTCGAACCGGATCAGAAAAAGCGAAAATCACAGGAAAAAAAAAATCTACTTTTACCGGTTGACCCGAACTCATGTCCGTTGGGCTCCAAGGAAAAAGAAAGACTGAGCAAAATGGCACCCTTGGGCAGGAAGGGGACTGCGCATGCGCACTGCATTCCCAAAGGCTTTCCTTGAAAGCTGGGGAAATGCTCTGCACGAGGGCTCCGTCGGCGCCGACGTCACCCATATGTGAGGACTGTCTTCCTGCTTGGTCCTGGAGAATTGATCTTTTTGGCCATCATGGGAAATGCCATATGTGGCACAAAGCCAACACTTCCCATCACCCTGAAAACACTATTCCTACAGTTAAACAGGTTGGTGGCAGCATCATCATACTGTGGGAATGTTTTTCATCAGAAGGAACAGGAAATGATAAGTACACTTATCTGGTAATTGTAGCTCCTTGAGTGACGACAGTTCAGTCCTCTACTTCTGGGTTGTGCTCCTCCTCCTGCAGCTTGGAGACTGGGCATATCAAATTCATGAAATCACTGGATGTAGTCTGCTGGCATCTCCCATCAGCCCCAGTGAACTATTGGCAAAGCATACTCAGAGCAACAAATAAGTAGCTAACATATAACCTTCAACTCTACCAATCCCTTATTATCAAAACAGTAAACCGTGCCCCGCACCGTTTCCTCCTGCCTTCCTCAGTCCAAAGAAAGAAGGAAGAACCAAGAAAGAACTAGACAGAGCAGAACTACCAAACAGGATTCTTCAAAACTTATACATACCTGTAACTGCATAGCTCCCTCCACTGACGTTTCACTACCAACGACACCCCACCGGGCGGGATTGAGGACTGAACTGTCGTCACTCAAGGAACTACAATTACCAGGTAAGTAATTATAATTTCCTTATTGTTCCTCCAGTTCAGTCCTCTACTTCTGGGATGTAACAGAGCAGTATTCATTGGAAGAAACCCTTATAACCGGCCCGCAAGACTGCTGAATGGAAACATGCATCATTCGCTGCTAGAACATCAAGGTAATAGTGCTTACTGAAGGTATGGAGAGACGACCAGATAGCCGCTCTACAGATGTTCCCTGGCGGGACCAAGCTGTGTTCCGCCCAAGAGGCAGCCTGTGCTCTGGTAGAGTGCGCCCGCAACCCTGGCGGGACCGACTGCCCTTGCACCAGATACGCCGAGGCAATTGCTTCTCTGATCCATCGAGAAATGGACGCTTTCGCAGCCGCCACACCTCTCCAAGGACCCCCAAACAGCATGAAGAGACGGTCAGATTTGCGAAAAGGTTCAGAAACTTTCAAATATTGCCGCAGCACCCATTTGACATCCAAAAGGCACAAAGTGTGATCGGACGCGGAGTCCTCCCTTGAAACCAGCACTGGCAGCGACATCGTCTGATTTAGATGAAAAGGGGAAACAACCTTTGGCAAAAAGGATTGTACCGGTCGCAAAACCACTTTTTCTTTTGAAAACTGCAGAAAGGGTTCTCTACAAGACAATGCCTGTAGCTCCAAAATTCGTCTCACCGAAAATATGGCCACTAAAAACACCATTTTTAAAGTTAAATCCTTCACCGTAGCTTGACGTAAAGGCTCGAAGGGCTCCTTCACTAACGCCCCTAAGACCACATTAAGAACCAATGGAGGAACGATGATTCGACGAGAGGGCCTAATCCTAGTCACCGCTTTCAAGAAACGCAAAACATCCGGATGGGACCCCAAGGGATATCCTGCACCTTGCCCCTATAGCAGGCCAGAGCCACCAACTGCACTCTCAAAGAACTGGCTGCTAGCCCTTTATCAAAACCATCTTATAGGAAACCCAACACCACGGGTACAGAGGCTGTGGCCGCACGGGTTTGCCGTCTAGAATATCATTCCTCAAAAATATTCCAGACCCGAACATATGCCAGTGAGGTCGACCTTTTCCTAACCCGAAGCAGCGTCGCAATAATTGATGCAGAGTACCCTCTTTTGTTCAGCTGCGCCCTTTCAATGGCCAAACCGTAAGAGAGAACCGATTCACTTGAGGCATGTGGAGCGGACCTTGGCGAAGATGATCTTCCAAGACCGGCAACCGCCATGGTTCCCCGTCCAACAGTCGAATGAGATCGGCATACCATGGCCGTCTCAGCCAGTCCAGGACTACCAAGAGCAATCTGCCGCGATTCGCTTCGATTCGCTGCACCACGCGACCTATCAGTGCCCATGAAGGAAAGACGTAGAGAAGACTGCCTGTTGGCCACAGCTGCATCAGGGCGTCGAGACCTTCCGACATTCTCTCCTGCCGCCTGCTGTAAAACCGATTCGCCTTCGTGGACCGAAAGGTCGCCATGAGATCCATGATCGGCAGCCCCCATCTGCGGGCTATTAGCACAAACACGTCCAGATGCAGCTCCCATTTCCACACATCCAACTGCACCCTGCTGAGGAAATCCGCTGTCACATTGTCCTTTCCTGCAATGTGCGCCGCCGATAACGCCAGCAGGTGTTGCTCCACCCAAGTGAACAGCAGCTCTGCCTCGTCTTCCATGGCCGCACTACCTGTTCCGCCCTGCCGATTGATGTAGGCTACCGTCGCGGAATTGTCTGACAGTACACTCTCACCGCTCGACCTGTCACCGTTGTTTCGAAGGTCCACAGCGCCAGAAAACCACTCTCAATTCCAGTTGGTTGAACGACCAGCAGCTCTCTTGGCGCGACCAAGTGCCTTGCGCAAAAAGGTCTCCGCAATGGGCTCCCCAACCCACAAGACTCACGTCCGTCAACAGAAGGAGCCATTCCGGCTACTCCAGGGGCACTCCTGCCTGTAGGGATCCGGGCCGGAGCCACCACCGCAGGGAGCGCCTGACCTGGAGAGGACAGGGAAGACGCTTTCTCAATGAGCCGTTCTGATGTGACCAGCGATGAAGTGCTCGCTGTAGAGGCCGCATATGGAATCTGGCCCAGGGAACGGCCTCCAAAGTCGCCTCCATCGTGCCTAGCACCTGAAGGTACTCCCACGCCGACGGCGCCGAGACGGAACTGAACTTGCAGACCAGGTGCTGCAGATCTAGTGCACGGCGATGTGGAAGAAACATGAGCCCGTTCTGCGTGTTGAACCGCACTCCCAGATACTCGAGATCCTGGGAGGGCACCATGCGACTTTTGGCCAGATTGATCACCCAGCTGAGCCCCTCTAGAAACTTTACCACCTTGGCGGTAGCTTGGACGCTTTTGGCCTCTGTCTTTGCTCGGATCAGCCAGTCTTCGAGATAGGGATGCACCAACACTCCTTCCTTCCGCAGCGCTGCCGCCGCCACCACCACCACCATTGGTGAAGATCCGCGGTGCCATTGCGAGACCGAAGAGCAATGCTTGGAATTGATAATGTCCCCACGGAAAGGCGAATCGCAGCCACTTCTGATGGGCGGCTCTGATTGGAATATGCAGATACGCTTCTGTAAGATCCAGAGAGGTCAAATACTCCACTGCCAAAATCACCGACCTCAGGGTTTCCATGCGAAAATGCGGAACCCGCAGACACCGATTCACCCCCTTGAGATCTAAGATAGGGCACAGGGAGCCGTCCTTCTTTGGCACGATGAAATAAATTGAGTATCGTCCCATACCGTAATCTGTCAATGGGACCGGCACAATCGCCCCCAGGAGCAAGAGCCGATTAAGGGTACTGCGGATCGCTAGAGCTTTTTGCAGACTTCTGCAGGGTGACATCACAAAAGAATCCCGGACCGATCTTTCCAATTCAAGCGCGTAGCCCTCTCGAACAATTTCCAAGACCCACTGGTCGGTCGTTATTTGGGTCCAGGCAGAAAGAAACCCCCGAAGCCTTCCGCCTATAGGTTGTCTTTCCGCCGGGACGTGCCAATCATCATTGGGGTTTGCAGAAGGCCGTGGCGGGTGACGCAGAGAAGCCTCTACCCGCTCCCCGGAACCCACGAAACCCCTGGGCTCTAGATGCAAAACCTTCCCCTCTAGAAGCCGCCCAGCCGGGAGGCCTGTAATTTTCTGATATCTCTATACTGCCCCCGAAAGGCCGGCAATGACTTTCCTGGCTTTGGCTTATCCTCCGGGAGCCTACCTCTTTTAGACGCCCCTAAATCCTTGACCAACTTGTCAAGATCATCCCCAAACAACAACTTGCCCTTAAAAGGAAGCTTGCTGAGACGCGATTTAGATGAGCCATCGACTGCCCAATTCCTCAACCAGAGGGATCGGCGCGTGGCCATCAAGGACGCCATGCTATTGGGCCAGCGCTCTAATCAAGTCATAATGCATATCCGCCAGATATGCAGTGCTGGACTCCAACCTATCCAGCTCTGCCGCACCCTCTGGATCCAACTGAGAGGACTGCCGCAAGAGTTGGGACGATCTGAGGCATGCTCTTGCTACCCAAGCTCCACAAATGGACGCCTGTAAGGATAATGCATCCACCTCAAAGGACTGCTTCAACAAACCGTCCACCTTTCGATCCTGCGCGTCCTTTAACGCCGCGCTGCCTTCTACCGGGATAGTGGGTCTTCTTGGTGACCGCCGACACTGCTGCATCAATGCAGGGAGAATGAAACCGCTCTTTGTCCTTATCCTCTAGGGGATACAGCCTGTTCATAGTTCTAATTCCTCTGAGTCCTAACTCCGGTTGATCCCATTCGTCCTGAATCATTTTGTCCACCACAGGGTGGACAGGAAACACTATTTGTGCTTGGTGCACTGCTTGGATCATAGGATCTTCCACACTTTCCTCCTCCGTTGACTGTGCAGCCGCCAAATTCAACATCTGGAGGGACTCCGTGATAAGGGCTGTCAGCTCTTCCCTCTGGAATACCCGAATAATCTTTGCCTGATCTTCCGGCTCCGGAATCTCCCCTTCTTCCAAGTCGGCCATCTCCGCCTCCAGATCAGGGTCAGCCTCGTCTGTCTCATTGCCCTCCATATCAGATGAGGACAGCTCACGAGGCCGAGCCCTCTTCGAGGGTCTCGGGGAAACCGTACCCTTTCCGGCCAGCTTAGGCTGCTGCGAGAATGCAGTCAGTGACGCGGTCTCCGGTAACTTCCCCTGAAGTCTCATGTAGAACGCCTGATGCATAAGCAACACAAAGTCCGGACAAAAGTCTTCCAGCTGCGACCCAGCCCCCAGGCCTGGCCTCGCCACTGGCAACCCCAAGCTGACCTCCTGGCCACTCACTGAGGTAGAGGCCCCCAGGTCCTCCCTGTCAGGTGTCACCGTTGACAGCTGCGGGTCAGGACTAGCCTTAGCCTCCATCTGCTGCTTCACATCAGTGGACACCGTAGTGCAACCTCTTCAAATTCCAGAGTCCGCTACAGTCCCCCTGCGTGTGCCGCAGACCACACACTGAGGCCGCGACGCCATTTGTAGGCCACCTCACCACTGGAGATACCAAGAGGGAGAATCTTACTTCCTTTTTTTTTTTTTTTTTTTAATAAATACCTGACCGGGACGGCAAGGACTAGGGATCCAGAAGAAACCCCTGAACCTCCAGGCTCCACGTACTTGCTGATATGATTATTGAATTACCTGCTCCGGCGGGCCTCACTGCAATCACCTCGACAACTTCTCAAAGTGCCCGAGGGTATTCAGAACGCCAAAGTGCCCCGAAACCCTTATAAACCAAGGGAGGCAGCCCCACAGTCGCCCGGAGATTGAGCCTCCCTCACCGAGGCGGTACTGCAGCGTAGAAGCCCCCCGGGAGCTCGTGCTACGCAGCTGCCGAGCAAACAAAATGGCTGCTGCTAGAGCAAAAGGAAAAAAGGGCGCCAGACGAGGCAGGGAAGCAGGCGGTTTTACCACCCGGAGACAGCCCGCCGAAGAAAAGGCAGCCTTGAAGAAACAGGCAGTAACAGAAAATTTTAACTGACTCACCGATCTTCGACGGGGCTCCAGCCCGCACGGTTTTCTTGATCTCCGTGCTGAGAAGAGAATAGCTGGACGAGCCTCTTGTCAATGTGCCGCCGGCTGCAGGTCAGATCCTCGCTGTCTGAGCAGCCGGAGAATCTCCCCGTGTTCCTGCCACAGAGCTCTCCTCCATCCCGTCTAGGAGGAGAGATCTGAAGTTCTGAGCCCACAGCCCCACAGAAAAGGAGGCAGACAGGAACCGGCACCGAAGGCAAGCCTTACTCTTCTTGATTACACAGGTACACTACCAAAAAACTGCCTCCAGTTTTGCAACTGATTCCTATAGCTTTTGGGGTGCTGAATCCAGGAAAAATAGCCAAAATGTTCCATCACGTCACGTTTTCTTGCAAAATTAGATTTCTTACCCATATAAGGAATGTTCACATAATTTCTTTTTAGCCGACTGCAGTTTATTTTCTTGGCCCAAAATAGAGGTTGTAATGGTTAACTAACTAGAAACACTCCCTCATGATATTTTAGAATGTTTTGTATTCATTTTATACATTAACAGGACAATTGGGAGGCGGGGGGCTAAATCCAGTACTCGCGCTGGCGCATGTTCTTTCCTGTTCGCCTCGCCTCGTTCGCTCGCTCAAACACGGTGGTTGCGACATGAACGTTCCTGTCAAATTTCAGTTTCTTGCAAGTTCATTATTACCTTTTGTTTGCTCAGTCGTAATCCAGCTTTATTCCGAAGTGGTTCACTACAGTTGTAGTTTGCAGTGCTGTGTATTTGTGATGGCTCACAGAGCCAGAGGTTGCGTCAACTCTCTGGACAGTTTTTGTTTTATTTGTGGGGAATATACCGTGAAAAAGCGGCAGAGGAACATTTCTGCATTTATTAAAAAAGTATATTTCGCCTATTTCGGTTTGACGTTAAGCGATCAAGACAAACCGTGGGCTCCTCACAAAGTGTGCAAGACATGTGAGGAAGATCTACGCTTATGGATGAAAGGTAAAAAACAAGCATTTCGTTTCGGAATACCTATGAGGTGACGTGAACAAAGAGACCACAGCAGTGACTGCTATTTTTGCTCTTGCATTGTGAAGGGATACAACTTAAAAAATAAGAACGTAATAAGTTACCCCAACCTTCCCTCAGCAATTAGGCCTATGCCTCATAGCAACGAAGTACCTGTGCCTGAACCACCAAAATCTTTGGATCATATTTGTGTGGACGGTTCTGATCATGATGAGACTCATCAGATGGCTTTTCCCGATGAGTCCAGTACTTCCGAGTTTGAAACTGAACCAGATCCGAAACCTGAACTTTTCTCTCAAGCTGAATTGAATGATTTAGTCCGGGATTTAGGACTCCCAAAAGATGCTGCCCAACTGCTAGGTTCTCGGCTTAAACAGAAAAATCTATTGTCACCAGGAACAACTTTTTATTGGTACCGCAACCGCGAGACACAATTTTTGAAGTATTTCAGCAAAGAGGAAGATTTGGTATTTTGCAACGATATATACGGAGTGATGGAAAAGTTTAAACTCAAGTATGATCCTGCTGAATGGCGGTTGTGTCTGATGATCTTAAAGTAGCTAAACAGGTGGAAAAGGCGACAGCAAAAGCTAGAAGGATGCTTGGGTGCATACGGAGAGGAATGGCTAGCAGAAAAAAGGAGGTGATAATGCCTCTGTATAAGTCTTTGGTGCGACCTCATTTGGAGTATGGTGTGCAATTCTGGAGACCGCACCTTCAAAAGGATGTGAACAGGATGGAGTCGGTGCAGAGGGTTGCTACCAAAATGATTAATGGGCTTCATTATAAAGCATATGAGGACAGACTTAAGGATCTTAATATGTACACCTTAGAGGAAAGGCGGGATAGAGGTGATATGATTGAGATGTTTAAATACCTCCGTGGCATAAATGTTCAGGGAGAGAGCCTCTTTCAATTGAAAGCAAGTTCTGCTACGAGGGGACATGGGATGAGGGTGAAGGGAGATAGATTCAGGAGTGATATGCGGAAATATTTCTTTACGGAAAGAGTAGTGGATCCGTGGAATAGTCTCCCAGTGGAGGTGGTAGAGATGAGGACAGTAACTGAATTCAAGAAAGCATGGGACCAACACAGAGGATCTCTAAAGGCAAAAAGTGGACTGTTGTAGTTGTTATGGAAGGACAGACTAGATAGGCCATGTGGTCTTTTTCTGTCGTCATATTTCTATGTTTCTATGTTTCTATGTTCATTGATTCGTCAAAAGACAGCATAAAAGGTGTTCTTCTTCATAATGGCAACACATTCGCTTCAGTTCCTATTGCTCACTCTGTTATTCTCCAAAAACAATATGAGAATTTGGCCCTGATTCTTCAGAAGATTCGTTATGATGAGCATAAGTGGATGATTTGTGGAGACTTTAAAAGTCTATCCATGCTATTAGGGCAGCAAACCGGTTTCACCAAATATCCCTGCTTCCTTTGCTTGTGGGATAGCCGGGCCCGCGACCTACACTGGGGGAAAAAAGACTGGCCAATTCGGGAGTATTTGAGACCCGGTGAGAAAAATGTTCTTCATGAGAGCTTGGTACCTCGTGATAAAATTCTATTACCACCTCTCCACATTAAGTTGGGTCTCATTAAGCAATTCATCAAGTCCCTTCCAAAAGATGGTGAGTGCTTTCGGTACCTTTGCTCAAAGTTCCCCCGACTTTCTGAAGCAAAGCTAAAGGAAGGAGTGTTTGTTGGCCCAGATATAAGGAAACTCATGTCAGATGGAGCATTCGCTGAAACGATGTCTGAGAAGGAAAAAGAAGCCTGGGATTCCTTCAAGGATGTTGTTCTCAAATTCTTGGGGAACAGGCGGGATGAGAACTATAAGGATATTGTTGCCAGGATGCTCAATGCCTTCAAAGAACAAGGCTGTAACATGAGCCTGAAAGTCCATTTCTTGCACTCCCATGTGAACTACTTTCCCGAAAACTTGGGGGCGTACAGTGAAGAACAAGGTGAAAGGTTTCACCAGGACATCAAGGACGCAGAGAGAAGGTACCAAGGAAGATGGAACACCACTATGATGGCTGATTTCTGCTGGTTGCTGCTGCGGGAAACCCCAGATGAAAAATACGCCAAGCAGCGCACCAGGAGAAGCATTCGGGGGAAGAAGAAACTGGCCCACCAGGAGATTGATTGACCCAAGAATGACTTTAAAATCTAAACTGTGTTGACAAATATCGTGTTTTTACTAAACTTTGAAATAAAAATTTGCTAGTTATTACCACAGTGTCGGATCTCATTTATTAGAATTTTATTTTCACACCATCGGGTGTTTGTCTTCATGTATTGCAATGGTGCGGTTTGCGTTTTCTATTCTTACATACATACCTGTACAACATTTTTTGCACATTTCTTTGCTTTGCTTTGTGTCTAACCTCGCTCTTATATGCTCAATGTTTGTGCACATGTATGTGGCTGTTTTAAGTGCAGACAATTTTGCTACCATCACAGTGTGTTTTGTTGACATTACTCTATTCTTATGTGCTGCCTTGTTACAATTTTCTTTATTCTTATTTGAATAACTACTAAACAATTAGTATAAAGAATTCATCCAAGAAACTTTTATCTCGATCGCACTCAATCTGAAACGTTCACCTCAAACTGCTAACCCAATGTAGCAAAAAATCTGTACGTGATGGAGCAAATTGGTTACCAGATTTGGATTCAGCGCACCAAAAAATGTAAAAATCAATTGAAACATTAGAGGCAGTTTAAAAAAATTTTTTTTTAGTGTACCTGTGTTATTTTTTAAAGAAACAGTGCCACACTAAAAAATTAAAAGGCAAAACTCAAAGATAAAACTTAAAGGTAAAACACCCAATTAAAATGAAAATTTAGAATACTCTAAGCTATCCTATTGCTCCTTATCTGTTCCTCAAGTGAGCCCAGTACCTAGGCTCACTACGTCCTCCTGCTGCATGGAGACTGGACACACTGGGGCTGATGGGAGACGCCAGCAGACTACATCCAGTGATGTCATGAATTTGACATGCCCAGTCTCCAAGCTGCAGGAGGAGGAGCACAACCCAGAAGTAGAGGACTAAACTGGAGGAACGATAAGGAAAACTGGTCAAGATTGAAGGAATGCTGGATGGCACTAAGTACAGGGCAATTCTTGAGGAAAACCTGTTTCAGTCTGCCAGAGATTTGAGACTGGGACAAAGGTTCACCTTCCAGCAGGACAATGACCTTAAACATACTGCTAAAACTATACTGGTGTGATTGAAAGGGAAACCTTTAAATATCTTGGAATGACCTAGTCAAAGCCTAGACCTCAATCCAATTGAGCATCTGTGACACGGCTTGAAGCTTGCTGTACACCAACGCAACCCATCTAACTTGAAGGAGTTGGAGCAGTTTTGCCTTGAGGAATGGGTGAAAATCCCAGTGGCTAGATGTACTAAGCTAATATAGACATACCCCAAGAGACTTGCAGCTGTAATTGCAATAAAAGGTGGCTCTACAAAGTATTGATTTTTTGGGGGGGTAGGTGGGAGGGGGGGATACACATCCACATGCTTGATTTCAGGGGGGGGGGGGGTTGTCTGAATTATTTGTGTCACAAAGGATATTTTGCACCTTCGAAGTCGTAGGCATGTTGTGTATATCACATGGTGCAAACTCCTAAAAATTGAAATTACACTTACCTGGTAATTATAGTTCCTTGGGTGACGACAGTTTAGTCCTCCACCTCTGGGTTGTGCACCTCCTCCTGCAGCTTGGAGACTGGACCAGTAAAAATTCGTGACATCATAGGATGTAGCCAGGTGGAATCCCTCATCAGCCCCAGTGAACTATTGACAAAGCAGACTCAAAAGAGCAACAAATAAGTAGCCCACATATCCAATACAAACTGAACTGTAATGCAATGAATAACTGAACCACCTAACCCCCATTAACCTCCCCTCTAAAAGGAAAGGGTGAGAGCTGCCCTATCAATTTCCTCCTCCCTGCCGAGCCTGGGACTAGGAAGAGGAAAAGACAGAAGTGAGAGACATTGGAAAGAAGCACAAATGAGAACAGACAATCTTCTTAAGGTGATACACACCTGTACACCTGAACCTTGTTTCAGAACGCGTGCCCTGTTAAGTAAACAATCCCTGGGTGGGACTGAGGACTAAACTGTCGTCACTCAAGGAACTACAATTACCAGGTAAGTGTAATTTCAATTTCCTTATCGTTCCTCCAGTTTAGTCATAGAAACATAGAAATATGACGACAGAAAAAGACCACATGGCCTATCTAGTCTGTCCTTCCATAACAACTACAACAGTCCCCTTTTTACCTTTAGAGATCCTCTGTGTTTGTCCCATGCTTTTTTGAATTCAGTTACTGTCCTCATCTCTACCACCTCCACTGGGAGACTATTCCACGGATCCACTACTCTTTACGTAAAGAAATATTTCCGCATATCACTCCTGAATCTATCTCCCTTCACCCTCATCCCATGTCCCCTCATAGCAGAACTTGCTTTCAATCTCCCTGAACATTTATGCCACGGAGGTATTTAAACATCTCAATCATATCACCTCTATCCCGCCTTTCCTCTAAGGTGTACATATTAAGATCCTTCAGTCTGTCCTCATATGCTTTATAATGAAGACCACTAATCATTTTAGTAGCCACCCTCTGCACCGACTCCATCCTGTTCACATCCTTTTGAAGGTGCGGTCTCCAGAATTGCACACTATACTCCAAATGAGGTCGCACCAAAGACTTATACAGAGGCATTATCACCTCCTTTTTTCTGCTAGCCATTCCTCTCCGTATGCACCCAAGCATCCTTCTAGCTTTTGCCGTCACCTTTTCTACCTGTTTAGCTACTTTAAGATCATCAGACACAACCACGCCTAGGTCCCGCTCTTCTTTCGTGGACAAAAGTACTTCACCCCCTATACTATATTGCTCCCTTGTATTGCTGCAGCCCAAATGCAAGACCTTACATTTTTTAACATTAATTCCCAGCTGCCAAATTCTAGACCATTCTTCAAGCTTAGCTAGATCCCTCCTCATGTTATCTACACCTTCCTGGGTGTCTACTCTATTGCAGATTTTGGTATCATCCGCAAAGAGGCAAACCTTACCTGAAAGCCCTTCCGCTATATCACTAACAAAGATGTTAAAAAGAATCGGACCAAGGACAGATCCCTGGGGCACACCACTGATAACATCCTTCTCCTCAGAGTGAGCTCCATTTACTTGTACTCTTTGTCGCCTCCCACCCAACCAATTTCTAACCCAAGCAGTAACTTTAGGGTCCATCCCTAGGGTGCTCAGTTTGTTTATAAGTCGCCTGTGAGGAACAGTGTCAAAGGCTTTACTGAAATCTAAATACACCACATCTAGGGCTCTCCCTCGGTCCAACTCCCTGGTCACCCAGTCAAAGAAATCAATCAGATTTGTCTGACAAGACCTGCCTCTGGTGAATCCATGCTGCCTCGGATCCTGTAATCCGCTGGACTCCAGAAACCTCACTATTTTCTCTTTCAGCAGCGTTTCCAATAATTTACTCACCACCGAAGTTAAAACAACCGGCCTGTAGTTTTCAACCACATCCTTACTTCCACTTTTGTGTAAAGGCACCACATGAGCCTCTCTCCAGTCCTTTGGCACCACTCCCGACTCCAACGAGGCATTGAAGGTCAGTCGTTAGAGATGCTAGAACATCCCCATGTTCCCTCAGTATTCTCGGGTGTATCCCATCCGGTCCCATCGCTTTGTCTACTTTAAGTTGAGATAGTTTCTCACGAACACAGTCTTTTGAAAATTGTTCAAGATGTCCTTTGCTTCTGTTCCTATTTGTGGGTGTTTTCCGAGGTCCTGCTCCTGGTTCTTCATCTGTGAACACAAAACAAAAATATTTGTTAAGCAAATCCGCTTTATCCTTATCAGCTTCTACATATTCCTCCCCTGCACCCTTGAGTCTGACAATACCACTCTTGCCCTTCCTCTTCTAATATATCTGAGAAATGTCTTATCCCCCCATTTTATTGCATTGGCTATTTCCTCCTCCTTTTGAATCTTTGCCTTCTTGACTACTTTGCTAGCTTCTCTAAGTTTTTCCAAATACAGATGCCTATCTTCCTCTCTCTGTGATCTCTTATTTCATGAAGGCCTCCCTCTTTCTTCACTTTTTCAACAACTTCTTTCGAAAACCATAGCGGTCTCCTTTTCCTTTTACCTTTATTTACCATTTTAACAAAAAGGTTGGTTGCCCTTAAAATATCCCCTTTCAGTTTTTCCCACTGTTTTTCTACATCCCTCAGCTGTTCCCATCCAACTAACGACTCCCTGAGGTATTGGCCCATCTTCGGAAAGTCTTCCTAAAGTCTAAGATCCTCGCCTTTGAATGGATTCTAACAGCCCTAGTCCTAATACTGAACCACACCATCTGGTGATCACTGAATGCAAAATGATCTCCCACTACAACATCAGAAACACTTTCACCATTGGTAAGCACCAAGTCCAGTATGGCCCCTTCACGTGTGGGGTCTGTTACCAATTGCCTGAATAGTTCTCCCTGTAGAGAATCCAGGATCTCCTTATTTCTAGATGATACTGCAGCAGGAAGGTGCCAATCAACATCTGGCATATTGAAATCTCCTATCAGTAGCACTTCCCCTTTCCTAGCAATGCTGCGCATGTCTTCAATTAACTCTCTCTGTCCACCTCTTCCTCTTGTGAGGGAGGTCTGTATATCACACCAATGTAAATAGATTTCTCTTTCCCTCTTTCTAGTTTAACCCACAATGCCTCCCCTCTCCCTTTTAAGCTCTGTAATTTCAAAGCTTTAATAGGAGTTTTTACATATAGTGCCACTCCTCCTCCCCTACTTCCTACCCTGTCCTTTCTGAATAAAGTATAGCCAGGTATAGTTACATCCCAATCATGGTTTTCTGTGAACCATGTTTCCGTAACTGCCACTAAATCCAAGTCAGCCACTCCCACCAAAGCTTCAACATCAGGGATCTTATTTCCCATGCTATGAGCATTTATACACACTGCTTTCCATATGTTACCCTTGTTACCCATTTCCATAAAGTTATTTAATGTATCACCTACCTGGGGGCTTTCACTTACCTGGGGGCTTTCTTCACCCATCCCCAACGAATCTAGTTTAAAGCCCTCTTCAGTAGATTAGCCATTCTACTACTGAAGATGCGTTGACCTTTGTTGGACAGATGGATGCCATCTCTGCTCTGCAACCCTTGGAACAGCATCCCATGGTCTAGGAAACCAAAACGCTCTCGATGACACCATCCACGCAGCCATGCATTCATCTCCAGGATGCGAGCCTCTGCCTTGGCCTTTACCCTCAACAGGGAGGATTGAAGAGAACACCACCTGTGCACCTAACTGCTTCACCCTCTGTCCCAGAGCCATGAAGTCACTTTTGATACGTTCCGAGGTATACCTGGCAGTATCATTTGTTCCAACATGGATTAGCAACATTGGGTAATAGTCAGTGGGCCTGAGGAGTCTTGGCAAACTCTCCGTAACATCTTGGATTTTGGCACCAGGCAGACAGCATACCTCTCTGGACATCAAGTCTGGTCGGCAGATGGTCCTTCACCTCTGGGATGTAACAGAGCAGTACTAATGGGAGGGACCCTGCCAGCCGGCACGCAACACCGCCAACCCAAAACAGGCATCATTCGCTGCTAACACATCTAGGTGGTAGTGTTTACTGAAGGTATGAAACGAGGACCAGGTGGCTGCCCTACAAATTTCCACTGGCGGAACTAGACTGTGCTCTGCCAAGGAAGTCGCTTGCGCTCTAGTAGAGTGAGCCCTCAGCCCCACCGGCACCGTACGACCCTGCAACATATATGCCGAGACAATCGCCTCCTTAATACACCTGGAAATGGAAGCTTTAGCCGCTGCCTCTCCTTTCCTGGGACCACCAAACACGAATAGGCGATCCGATTTGCAGAAAGACTCAGACTACCAAATACTGACACAATACCCTCTTAATGTCCAAACGGCACAACCCCCTATCGGGATCGCGCCCATCCGCAGAATGCAAGACTGGCAAAGAAACCGTCTGATTCAGATGAAACGGAGAAGACACCTTAGGCAAAAAAGAGGGCACCGGCCGAAGCACCACCTTTTCCCTATAAAAATACAGGAAATGCTCTCTACACGACAGGGCCTGCAACTCCGAAATGCACCGCGCTGAACAAATGGCTACCAAAAATACTGTCTTTAAAGTCAAATCTTTGACGGACGCGTGGCTTAAGGATTCAAATGGCCTCTTTACAAGTGCCCCTAAGACCAAGTTAAGGTCCCACGGCGGAACCGAAACTCTACGCGCCAGCCGTAACCTGGTGACAGCTTTAAGAAACCGTACGACATCGGCATGAGCTCCTATAGACACCCCGTGAACTTTACCTCTAGAACACACCAGAGCTGTTAGATGGACCCTCAAGGAACTGGCTGATAACCCTTTCTCGAATCCATCCTGTAGAAAACTTAAAATCAAAGGCACAGATGCTGTCGCAGCTCGTACCTGCTGTCTCGAACACCAATCTTCAAATATGCTCCAAACATGCACATAAGCCAACGAGGTTGATCTTTTTCGTGCCTGAAGCAAGGTTGACACGACTGAGTTGGAGTAACCTTTCTTTTTTAGCCTCGCCCTTTCAATGGCCAAGCCGTAAGCGAGAACCGATCCACCTGAGGCATTTGAAGTGGACCCTGCAACAGCAGATCCTGCGACACTGGAAGCCGCCACGGAACCCTGTCGAGCAACCTCACAAGGTCGGCATACCACGGGCGCCTGGGCCAGTCCGGAGCTACTAACAGCACACGCCCCCGGTGAGCTTCGATTCGCTGAACCACTCGCCCTGTTATCGCCCATGGCGGAAAGACATAGAGAAGACCCGTCAACGGCCAAGGTTGTATCAAAGTGTCGATGCCTTCCGACATGGGCTCCCGATGCCTGCTGAAAAAACGACTTGATATTGCCGACCGGCAGGTCACCATCAGATCCATGACCGGAGTTCCCCACCGGAGAACCAACTGCGCGAAGATATCCGGATGCAACTCCCACTCCCCTGCATCCACTTGGACCCTGCTGAGGAAATCTGCCTCCACATTGTCTTTCCCCGCAATGTGGGCCGCCGAAATCACTTGTAGCCGAGACTCTACCAAGGAGAACAGACCTTCTGACTCCTCCTCCATGGCCACGCTTCTGGTACCGCCCTGTCGATTTATGTAGGCCACCGTCGCAGCGTTGTCCGAAATCACCCATACCGCTTGCCCCGACACCGTGCTTTCGAAGCTGTGCAGAGCCAGAAACACTGCCCTCAGCTCCAGGCAGTTGATCAACCAACTGCTTTCTTCCATCGACCAAGGGCCTTGCACAAAGTTCCCTCTGCAATGCGCCCCCCCGCCTGCGAGACTCACGTCTGTCAATAGCGGAATCCACTCCGGTTGCTCCAAAGGCATTCCCACTCTCAGGGATGCAGGCAGCAACCACCAGAGAAGGGCTTGTCTGACCCGCAAGGGGCAAGGTAGAGGTTTGCTCAACAAATCAGATTGGCTGGACCAGCAGCGAAGCAACGCCCGCTGTAATGGCCTCATGTGGAACCTGGCCCATGGAACCACCTCCAATGTCGCCGCCATGGTCCCCAGCACCCGAAGATAACTCCACGCCGTGCGTGCTGGAGCTGCCCAGAAGGACCGCACTAGTTTCCAAAGCGCTTGGACTCTCCGCTCTGGTAGAAACACAGTTCCTTTTCGAGTATCGAACTGCACTCCCAAATACTCAAGGACTTGAATCAGAACCAAGTTACTCTTGACCAGATTGACCACCCAGCCAAGGTCCTGAAGAAATGACACCACCATTTCCGTGGCCCACTCGCTCTCTGCTTTGGATTTCAACCAATCGTCGAGGTATGGGTAAACTAAGACCCCTTTCTTTGCATAGGGCCGTCGCCACCACTACCATGATCTTGGTGAACACCTGCGGAGCCGTTGCAAGACCGAAGGGCAACGTTGAGACTGGTAATGCCCCCAAGGGAGTGCAAACTGCAGGAACATCTGATGAGGAGGCCTGATTGGAACGTGGAGATACGCCTCCGTGAGATCGAGAGATGTCAAAAACTCGCCGCAATGTACCACCACAATGACGGATCTTGGCGTTTCCATCTGAAAGTTCGGCACCCGGAGACCACAATTCGCTCCTTTGAGATCTAGAATTGGACAAAGGGACCCGTCTTTCTTTGGCACCACGAAATAAATGGAGTACAGCCCCATGCCGTATTCTGTTATCGGCACTGGTATGATGGCACCCAACTGAAGAAGCCGGTTCAACATCTGCCGAACAGCCAGGGTTTTTTGCTGACCTCTGCAGGGCGACATCACGAAAAAGTCCAGCACAGGCTTTGCCAGATCCAGCGCATAACCCTCGCGGATGATCTCCAGTACCCATTGATCTGACGTTATGTGGGTCCAGGCAGAAAGGAAACCCCGAAGACGATCTCTGATCGGTTGACTTTCCGCTGGGACCCACCTCTCTTCATTGTGGCCTTCTCGCGACCCCTGTGGAAGTCGCTGCAAATCCTCTATTTGCTCCCCGAAACCCTCGGAACCCCTGGGCTCGAGAAGCAAATCTTCTCCTTTGGGATCCTGCAAAACAGGAGGAGCGAAATCTCTGAAAATCTCGAAATTGACCCCGAAAGGCCGATGAGGATTTTGCTTGCTTAGATCTGTCCTCTGGAAGTCTACCACCCTTGGACTCCCCTAAATCCTTAACTAGCTTGTCAAAGTCTTCTCCAAACAACATCTTTCCTTTAAATGGGAGTTTACTGAGCCGCGACTTAGAGGAACCGTCGGCTGACAAATTCCGCAGCCACAGTGAACGCCGCGCAGCCACCAACGAAGCCATGCTATTCGCTAAAGCTCTGATCAGGTCGTAGTGAACATCCGCCAAATACGCAGAGCCAGACTTTAAATGCTCTAGCTCTCTAACACTGTCCGGCTCCAGCAAAGCCGAATGTCGTAAGTGTTGAACCCAGCGGAGACAGGCTCTTGCCACCCAAGCCCCACAGATGGAAGCTTGTAAAGAGACTGCATCCGCCTCAGAGGATTGCTTTAACAAGCCACCCACCTTCCTATCCTGTACATCCTTTAAGGCTGCGCTACCTTCCACTGGAATAGTAGTCTTTTTAGTGACTGCTGAGACCGCGGCATCAATCTTTGGGCAGTGGAATTTCTCCTTGTCCTTATCCGCCAGAGGATATAGTTTGTTCATAATCCTTAGCCCCCTGAGACCCGCTTCGGGATGGTCCCACTCATCCTGAATCATTCGATCCACCACCTTATGGCCTGGGAAAACCACCTGCGGCTGACGCACCGCCTGGATGATAGGATCGTCCCCATCATTTTCCTCGAATGGTTGTTCCATTGCCAGTCTCAGCGTCTGCAGGGACTCCGTAATAAGGGCCGATAGCTCATCCTTCCGGAACACTCGGATGATCCTCGCCTGATCCTCAGGCTCTGGGATCTCCCCTTCTTCCTATACGTCAATATCAACCTCCATATCTAAATCTGCGTCCTCCCCCTCCTGCCACTCTGACTCAGAGGGAGAGCCATCTGGTGGGCAAGGCCTCTTGGAGGGTTTAAGGGTAAGGCTGTCGCAATCCGCCAACCTGGATCGCAGAACAGCCAAGGAGACAGGCAAGGGCCCGGGCAACTTATCTTGACGTCGGAGACAAAATGCTTGATGCATAAGCAACACAAAGTCTGGGTCAAAATTCTCCATCTGCGCCTTGGATCGGAGCCCCGAAGGTGCCCCAGAGTCCCTTGAAACGGTCTCCGTTCCTAATGTGGATGGGACTGCCCTCACCGCTTCCCCTTCTGCCCCCACAGCGGGGCCCTGGGGGGCGGAGACTATGGGGGTCTCCATCTGCTGTTCCACAGTGACCGAGACAGCTGCACAGCCCCGACAGATGCCAGTATCTGCAACTGTACCTATATGGGTGCCGCAAACGACACACTGCGGCCGTGCTGACATGAGCTGAGCAGCCGTCAGCCAGACCCAACAGTATAACCAGACTGAGCACTTATAGTTCTTCTGCTCCTGTTTGCTATTTTATTATTATTATTTTTTTTATCTATTTACTTTCTATTTTTTTTTTTTTTTTAACTTAATGACTAATCAAGGGGCTCTGATAGAACAGGTCCTGAAAAATGCTTGGGCTAGCCCTGCGCTAATGCCAAAGAGACTGATGATTTAACTGAAAGTAACCCGAACAAAGAGAAATAAATGAAAGTAACAGAAAATTCCTAATAGCCCCTGACACTGACTCTCCGGAGACCCTTACACTGTGTCCCCGCCAGGCCTGTTGCCTCTCAGGCCGCTGCCGCGCCAAATGCCACGCGGCAAAAAAAACACGCTTTTAAAATGGCCGCGGCTTCTGCAGCAAGAATTTTGGCATGAAGCGAGGGAAACCTCTCATCAGATGGGCCGTTCCTGCCTTGAGGCAATAGCAGGTATCCGGATCCCCAGCCCCTGCCAGCCGCGGTGTCACCCCGAGCTAACCAGAGCGACTTCCACAGCGAGGGACTAAAACAAACTGCCGCAATTGTACCAGATGAGGCCCCCGAAGCCGCGGGCTGCCGCTTTACAGAAAAAGGAGCTGTGCTCGTACTGCCCACGGAGCTCTGCCCCATGCCTTCAAGGGGAAGAGATCTGGCAGACAAATAGGGGTCTCGGCTTGGCAGGGAAGGGAGTACCGGGCTCTTCCGATTCCCTTTCCCCTTACCTCCGCTTTTTTCTTTTTTTTTTAAAGACACATAACCCCTTAATAAAAATGGAAATTTAAAGATACCCCAAGGCAAACAAATTAAAGTAATTTCAAAGGATTTAAAAGAATTTAAAAGGATTAGACCCTAACTAGCCTGCTCCTTATTGGTTTCTCTAGTGAGCCCAGCACCTAGGCTCACTACGTCCTCCTGCTGCATGGAGACTGGACACACTGGGGCTGATGGGGGATTCCACCTGGCTACATCCATCCAGTGATGTCACAAGTTTTTACTGGTCCAGTCTCCAAGCTGCAGGAGGAAGTGCACAACCCACAGGTGGAGGACTAAACTGGAGGAACGATAAGGAACTCTATTTTAATTCCAGGCTGTAATGCGACAAAACAGGACAAACACCAAGGGGATGAATACTTTCACAAGGCACTGTATATGCCAAGGAGCAACTCTAAATACTAATGTGGACAATTCTGATCACATACATACATTTTCTAAATGAAATGGGGAATACATGTGTAAACTTTTACTTTTCCCGAGATCTATCCTAACTACACCCCTGACATGTCCCCCCCCCAGCCCACCCCACCACAACATGCTCTCTTGCAATTTTATAGACAGACATTCACATGTAATTTAGTCCGCTTTTTTAAATCATCATTTAGACTTGGATGCCACTTTCACAAGTAAATGCTAGATTTTGCAAATAACTCCCTAAATATTATAGCATAAATGTTAAAGTCTGTCAAGACTAATAAGACCACACCTTATGTCCTTTGTTTATAAATCCCAGGGTACGAACCCCCATATTACCACAAACCATAACAACCATCGGAACAAAGTCAGTCACATCCACCCCACACCACCATTACAGCTCTTGTACAAAAGTTATGCTTTTGTTACGTTAATCTGGTTGATACCCGATGTTTTACCCAATTTATATTAGTTATACTAATCTGCTGTAAAGTTCCTTGTAACTCACATCTCTTGTAACCAATTGTTCAAATGCACAGAGTTCATTATAAACCATTTTGACTGGTAGAAAGACAGTATAAAAAGATGTTAAATAAATAAAATAAAAAGCACTAAGTCAAATTCTTCTATTTTACATAGCAAAAGCAAGTTGAGCCTTTCATTAATTTCACACTTTGTGATACTTCTGTTCAGACAATAACATTGTGCTGAAATTCACATGAAAATATGCCAGCAAGAACAGGATAAAACATGTTTCCCAAAAAAAATGTATAAATTCAATGGCTTCTCATAACTATAAATGATATTGATTTAGTCAAAGGAATGCAATAATGAACATCCAGTCAGCTAATGAAAAGTATCTATTAGCAGCTAGTACCAGTTCATTACAGTATATAGAAGCATATTTATTAAATATTGCCATGCCAATATAAGACAACATATCTGAATAGAGGTAAATACTTTAACTACTGCAATGCAGTAATTTCATTTCAAAAACACATTAGGTGTTGGATGTAAATACTTACAGAAACAATGCCAAAGGACAATTTTAATAGATTACAGAACAGAGCGTACAAGTATAAAACACTGGTTTTGTATTTCAAAAGTTGCGGGAACATTGCCAGTTATTTTAAAGTCTTCTACAAAACATATGTCAGTAGATTACATAAAAGACACTATATACAATATAAAAAGGGCAGAAAGGGTATCCTCACTGTAAAAATAATTTAAAACAAAATCTTTAAATTTAAAATAGCTTGCTATAGCACAACTTAGTACACAGTATCATGCAAGTGAAAACTAAACATACTGCATTCTTAGTGTAACCAAATACAATTTGGCTTCCAAAAATTACACCTTTAGACCACATGCCAACAGCTGAAAAACAGTCAGTCATTCTTGCTAACGCATACATTTCTCAACCTCTATCTGGGCATTAATTTATAGCACTACTGATATGTACTGAAGAAAAAGCTAATGTAAATTTTTCTAAATGTCTTGCTAACATAAATTTAAATACATATTGAAAAATATTCTATAGCTCTTTTTGGCTGGTACTGAAAACAAATGACCATGCAGCTGGAAAGACACTGCTACACTACTACACTGTGCAATTTTAGAAATATAGCTGTAGAGAAAGGAAACAATCCTCAGTCTGCAACTTTTTGTTATGTCCAATTTTATTGGCTACACAACATTTAAAGAAAGAAGCATTGCTCAAGAAGCAAGGTCCTTCTAAGTGGTTTAAACTAGGGAAAAAAATAAAGCGGACCTTTTGCAGGACATCCAAAAATTCTTCAAAATACAGATACTAAACTTCAGAGAGGCATTTTTATAAAATTATCGTGGAACCATAAATAGATTTATTTTGATCTCATAGTGCTATACCAAGGGAAGAATAAATCTGGAATAAAGTGTATATCACAGTATGACAACTACTAGGAAACCATTTTTCCTACTAGAACGTACCATTATTAAAGTCATGACAGCTTGCATATTCACAGCAGTTCTCTCTTGCTTTTTAGCTTGTTTGTTCTTTGATATGCAAGCTATACCACAGTGATAGGCATGTTCATGCAAAATCAGGAAAACAATGTAGACCATGAGAAAAGCAAAGCAGGCACATTTGTTTCTGCAAGTGAAAAACCCTTTCAGAACATTTCTTATTTAGCGAATGCTTTTATTTTTAAAGTTTTATGAGCCAATATAGAGATTGCTGCATGTCCACAGGAAGTATGATCATCCACATTCAAGAGACTGAAATTCTTTGCTTTTCATAGCACTGTCAGCATTTTCTGTCATTCTCAGTAAGGCATAAAGTGTTGTATTTTCAATTCCACTCACTCTCTCATCTAGTCATGTTGAGTATGACTGTGAAAACATACAAAGTACAAAAATAACTAATTTTCTGTATGTTTAAACAAAATTTTAGCTGCCACAACAAACTGTGGAAAATGCCAGTGTTTCATGACCAACTATATAAAAGAGACAAACTCCAGCATAAGGAAATTTTAAATTAACACCATTCAAAAAAAGTTAAAGACAAAAGATTTGGGAAATACCATTCTTCTTTGGTCTAGATTAGCTGTTCCCTTTGTATTAAATTTAGGATTCTAAATGGCTTTTACAAAAAACTTTTCAAAAATGTTTTATCCAGAAAAAATAGCATAGACAATAGAGATGTTTGCTAGAATAAATGAACTCCTAAAAACATGAAAATGGTGACTAAGTTAACAGATACAATTAGTACCTCATTTGAAAAAGTAATAATTTAGTGTTGAATATGTAAATCAAGCACAGATTATTGATATGGTCCACAAATTATGCATGAAAACTTCTATTTAGTTGTTTATGCATATTTTATACCTTTATTGTTTCCTTGCTCTACAAAGTCCAGAAGTAAAAATGTTCATTTCACATGCCAAAGCTCTTGCTGGTGGAAGTTACTGTACTCATGTTTGGATTACATTACAACTTCAGTGATGTATTGTCAATCCCTAGAGTTTCATCTGTCAGTTCATTTACTGCCTCTCTTCCCATTCCATTTACCCCACAACCAGTTCCATTTTCTCCATCTGGCACATCAGCATCATCTTCAATACCATTGTAGAATTCTTCAGTCTCACTCTCTTCTTCCACAGGCTCCTCCAAGCTTGGGCTATGGCAAGATTCACTGTCACTATTACTTCCACATGAACTGGATGAAATGATATCATCTTCTGAATCCGAATATACTTCAGCACCATGAAAAATGTAGCGATTTGGTGTTAAAAACAGATATTGAGTACCTGAAGTACAAAAAGAGAAATATATTTAAAAACAAGTGTTTATAGAAATAAGAATGTCTGTGTGTATACTCAGAAAATGACACAAGTCTTCCTTCGTGTTGAAATGCTTTGAACTACATTATTTTATTAGTAGATACTACTTCAGAAACTGATCCAAATATGGAACCATCAAAAATGGTATTCCTTTATAAAAGAATATACCATTGATGCTCAATATGAAGATTAAAATTTGTTTTATGACTTGGGTAGGTAAATTCCTTTACAAGCAAGGGATACTTGCATGGTGAGCTCACTTCCATGAATAATGGTAAGACATCCCAAAGTACAGCTTGGTGAGTGTTGCGAAGCTCAAACCCAGGGCTTATTACAGAAAAGTCAAGAGCAAACTGAGCCAAGATTGCCGCTACTTATTTATCTTTTATGCCATGGTATCTTACTGTTACAAATAATTCTGGGTTGCTCTCTTCATCTATGGTAGCAGTATGGGCTGTGGGGACATTGAAAGCATACAATCCAGAGTAGTGGCACATAATCCAGAGCTGGAAAACTGAGAAGAATCATAAACATAACTACAGCCACTACATCAAGAAAAGGTAGTTACTCACCTGGAGCAGGTGTTCTCTGTGGACAGCAAGAATAAGTCCTCACATATGAGTGACATTCTCTGATGGAGCCCACACAGCCATCCTTCTCAGCCCCTATTGGAAGCTTTTGGAGGGCTCCACCATGGTGCCATCTTAACCAGTCTGATAGCATAGCTGTAGCAGAAGACAACTACTCAGGGAGGTGGGAAGGTTGCAAGGACTTATGCCTGCTGTCTATGGAGAACATCTGCTAAAGGTGAGCAACTATCTTTTCTCTGTGGACAAACAGGAATGAGTCCTCAAGTATGGGACTTCCTAGCTACAGGCTATTGAAAACTGAGAACAGCGAGAAGCCAACAGGGGCAGATAAAGTATGTACAAAAGTGGAGATTCTCTCTTTTTTTTTGGTGGCCTGGACAGAATAGAATGGGTCTAGGGGGATGGAGTTGGATTCTAATCCCCAAACAGATTCCGGAGTACAGATTGGCCGAAGTTGCTGTCACATCAGGAGTTCCCCCGTCTAGACAGTAGTGAGATGGGAATGTGTGGATAGAGGACTATGTCACAGTCCTGAAGATCTCTTTCATGGAAACTGAGCATAAGTTGACCACCGGTGCAGCCATAGCTCTGACATTATGAGCTGCGACATGACCAGCAGAGCTCAGGCCTGCATAGGCATAAGCAAAAGAAACAGTTTGCGAGAGCCAAATTGAAAAAGACCACTTGGAAATGGCAACCTCTAGCTTGCTGGGGTCAAAAGAAAAAGTTGGATAGACCTCACACACCACCTAGACAAGATTTTGGATAGTGCTGGGAGGAGTCTGCTGTCTTGATACATATTGGCACTAATGACATAGGAAAGTGCGGGAGTGAGGTTCTGGAGGGCAACTTTAGGCTTTTAGGTAGGAAGTTGAAATCCAGATCTTCCAAGGTAGCATTCTCTGAAATGCTTCTGTTCCATGCGCAGAACCCAAAAGGCAAGCAAAGTTCCGTAATCTCAATGCATGGATGAGACAATGGTGCAAGGAAGAGGGTTTTGGATTTGTTAGGAACTGGGCAACATTCAGGGGAAGGGAGGGGCTCTTCTGAAGGGATGGGCTCCACCTTAACCAGGATGGAACCAGGCTGCTGGCATTAACCTTTAAAAAAAGGAGCGAGAGCAGCTTTTAAACTAGATAGTAGGGGAAAGCAGATAGTCGCCCAGGAGGGCATGGTTTGGGCAGGATGTATCCTTGAAGGATACTAGCAAAAGATTGAAGTTAGGGCAAATCGGCAGAGAGATTCCAACAAAGATAAAAGTAACCCAGATGCCCTTCAGTAACAGAGCAGAAAGATTCCAAATTACATATATCAACTGATAACCAGATTAATATGAATAAAATATAACCTCTAAAATGCCTGTATGCAAATGCTAGAAGTCTAAAAAATAAGATGAGAGTTGGACTATATAGCACTACATGAAAGTTAGATATGATATGTATCTCAGATACCTGGTGGAAGGAGGACAGCCAATGGGACATTGTGATACTTGGGTACAGAATATATTGCAATGATAGAGTAGATCAAATTGACAGAGGGGTTGCACTTTATGTTAGAGAGGGCACAGAGTCACGTAAGATTAAAGTTTTGCAGGAAACTAAATACACTGTAGAATCTCTATGGATAGAAGTTCCATGTAAAAAGGGGAAGGCAACAGCAGTGAGGGCCTGGCCAGAATGAACAGATGGATGATGAAATGCTTTAAAAAAAAAACAGGGAAGCTAATAAAAGTTACAACACAGTAATAATGGGTGATTTCAATAACCCCAGTATCGACTTGGTCAGTGTCACAGATAAAGTTTCTAGATGAAATAAATGACTGCTTCTTGAAGCAGCTGGTTCATGATCCAACAAGAGGGGAATCTATTCTGGACCTAGTGCTTGGTGGAAAACAGGATCTGGTGCAAGAGATAAGGAATCTTGGCAATAATGATCATAGCATGATCACATTTGATTTAATAAATGTAAGAAAGACTGCAAGGAAATTCACAGTACTACCTTTTAACTTTCAAAAAGAGAGACTATGATAAAATGAGGAATATAGTTAAGACTAAAAGGAGCAGCTGCAAAGGTTAAAGATTTATATCAAGCATGGGCATTGTCTAAAAGTACTATCTTGGAAACCCAGACCAGATTTATTCTATGCTTTAATAAAAGTGGAAGGAAGGACAAAAAACTTACAGCATGGTTTAAAGGAGAGTGGCGGCTGTTGCCAAAAATAGCACCCTTCAGGAATTGCAAAAACGAGGCTAATGACAAACACCAGAAACAAAATACCGTATATACTCGAGTATAAGCAGAGTTTTTCAGCACATTTTTTGTGCTGAAAAACGGCCCCCTCGGCTTATACTCGAGTCAACGTCTGCAGATGTCTAGCAGGGGGCGCTGTGCGAGCGGCGGGTGCTAAGGAGCATTCAGCAGCAACCCCTTGCTCGGCATTGCCCCCAAAGATGGCGAAACAGCAACTACCTCATCTAGGTGTGACTGCAGCCAGGAATCCGGTCCAACGGACAGCAGAAAAGGCTCATCAGGTGGGACATGCTGCTCGGGGCTCAGACTCACAACCGAGGTCGAAAGGACCACCTTCAAGTCAGCTCCGACGCTAACCCCGGCAGAACTCTGCATAGCTCTGATGGTAACAAACTTGGTTATGGGCTGCTGCTTGGGCGGAAGATCAGCTTCGGGGTATGTGACCTTCCCCTTCCTTTTCCCCATCATGGAGCAAGTAAATCAGCACAAAGGTAATATTTATTTAAGGACAGCATCCATAATACCAGCTGGCCGCCAGAGCACGTCCTTTCTAAATTGTATTTACCGGTAGATAAAAATAGACCCTCTGTAGTTAAGCTGCAGCAGCTACACCTTTATATTTGCAAAACGGCTCAGCTGCACATGCATGTGCACGCTGTGAAATGCCGACACTTGTAAATGTAAATGTAAGCCGGCAGGTTTTCTCCATCAGTTTTTCCCATGTGTAACTTTGTACAATGGCTCCTCCCACCGCACGTGGATCTGTATTTTAGAAACCGCTCCACATTTGGCAGAGCTGTTTCTGAAATACCTTCGGAATTAAGTAGGCTCCAACTCTGACGTCTCAATTCCGATCTCCACATACTATCTAAATGTGCCTTCACATAAAACGTTAGCCTAACGGTAAATAGGTGGACTTAGATTACCAATGCCCCACCTATTGATCTATACAAAAGTTATCTTTCCAGTGTCTGTTTGTTAAAATGGGGAACTTAATTGCAAAGGGAGGGTTCCCAGTTTATGATATGTTTTAAGTGATCTAGCATCCATCCCTAAGAGTGGAAGTATGGTATAAAATGCTATTCTATGATCACAGAGAAGAATTAGAGATGTCATCCAAGGAGCTGGGGAAACAGCAGAGGGCTATATCTTTATTTTTTACATTGACTAGTAGGTGCCTCATTTCCCACCCTCGGCTTATACTCGAGTCAATAGTTTTGCCCAGTTTTTTGTGGTAAAATGAGGTACCTCGGCTTATATTCGGGTCGGCTTATACTCGAGTATATACGGTAAGCATTGGCAAGTTAGAAGCAAGGCATTGATAAGGCAAAGAGAATTTGAAAAGAAGCTTGCCATGGAAGCAAAAAAACTCATAATAAAAACTTTTCAAGTACATTCATAGTAAAAATTTGTGAGAGAGTCAGTTGGACCATTGGATGATAGAGGGGTAAAAGGGGTGTTAAGGGAGTAGGGCTAAATGGCCCATTTTCTCAATGGAGAAAGATGAATAATGAATTACCCAGGGATCTGTATTGGGGACACTGCTTTTTAACATTCATAAATGACCTGGAAATAGGAACAAGCAAGCAAGGTGATCAAATTTGCAGATCAAACAAAATTATTCAAAGCTGTTAAAATGCAAGAGGATTGTGAAAATTTTCAAAAGGACCTTGAAAAATTGGAAGACTGGATGTCCAAACAGAAGATGAAATTTAATGTGGACAAATGCAACGTTATGCACCTAGGAAAGAATAACCAAAACTATGATTACATGATGCAAGATACCACCTTAGAAACCACAACACAGGAAAAAGATTTAGGCGTCATCATAGATAATACGTTGAAACCCTCCACCCAGTGTGCAGCAGCGGCCAAGAAAGCAAATAGAATGCTAGGAATCATAAGGAAAGGAATGGAGAATAAAACAAAGGCTTTTATAATGCCTCTGTATTGTTCCACGGTGCGACCACACCTTGAATATTGTGTGAAATTCGGGTCGCCATATCTTAAAAAGGATATAGCTGAATTATAAAAGACACAGAGTGACAAATATGGTAAAGGGAATGAAAGGATACCCTTATGAAGAGAGGCTTAAAAGGCTGGGGCTCTTCAACTTGGAAAAGAGAAGGTTGAGGAAGAGTTATAATAGAGGTCTATAAATTAATAAATGGAGTGGAATGGGTAAACGTAGATCAGGTGTTTACGCCATCAAAAAGTAGAAAGACTAGGAGATACACAATGAAGCTACAATACAACCTATTTAAGAGTAAATAATAGAAAATATTTTTTTTTTGCTCAATATGTAATCAAACTCTGGAATTCATTACTGGTGGATGTAGTAAATTCTGTTAGTGTAGCAGTGTTTAAAACAGGTTTGGACAAGTTCCTGGAAAAAAGGTCCATAAACCATTAAAGAGGACCAAGAAAATCCACTGTTTACCCCGTGACAAGCATTGTGGAACCTCTGTACCTTTTTGGGAACCTGACAGGTACTTGGTGACCTGGATTGGCCACTGTTGGGAACAGGATACTGGGCTTGATGGACCTCTGTCTGACCAGGGCCGGGTGCTAGGGTTTCTAGCACCTCCCTGCAATCTATAAAACGGCACCCTCCCTCATTATTATTAATGATGGCTGCACCCTACACTCCTTTTTCCCAAAACTGCTTTGTGAACTCTTTTTAAGCGATATTAGTATTTCTCCTTCAAATCCAGAGTTGTAAGAAAATTGCAGTAAAAGAGCAAATGCATAACCAAAAGAAAAATACTTAGCAATAAATACTTAGCATCATACAAACAGGCTGTGATAGTCCAAAAAATAAAAAAATAAAATCTGATTCTGGTCATCTCACTAACAAGCATTCTCAAGTGCCAGGCACATTGTGAACTAATATAAAACACTGCAAAAGTCAATGAAAATCTACAAAGTCAAATCTATCAAACCATACCAGCATACATTTCCAAAACTCATACAAGGGGCCTACCCAGAAAAAAGCAGCACTACAAATACTGCAATGGGCCCCAAAACCTCCATACACCAATTTGAAAAGCTGTACAAGTCAAATTACTACAGTACAGATCCCTACATACAAACTCCATGTTAACAAAGCACCTGGCCTTGGTCACACACTCAGAACAAAGATCCTCACCAAGTACAGAATAAGCGACCACAACATAAAGTAAAAATAAAAATAAGTAGACAAAAATGAAAATGAAACCCCAAGAAGCCAGACTCCGCATACGGTGCCATACCAGATACCAGTAGGGTTGCCAACTTTTTCACCGAGAAAAACCCGACACCTTTGGCTCGCCATGCTCCACCCATTCTCTTCCCCTAGTCCCGCCCCCAGCCCCACCCACAAAAATTACCAAG
Source organism: Ichthyophis bannanicus (assembly GCA_033557465.1). NCBI lineage: Eukaryota > Metazoa > Chordata > Amphibia > Gymnophiona > Ichthyophiidae > Ichthyophis > Ichthyophis bannanicus. The sequence goes on from CM066034.1 coordinate 712,984,810, forward strand.
GATACGTGTAGGCTAACTTCCTTGGTCAGATAATAATTAAACTGGGAACCCCAAAATCCAAACATGAAATGTACAACACTGGAGAAATAAAACTATAAAGTAATTTCCTCTTGCACTAAACAAAAACGCAAAGATGTTAGCAATACACACTTCCCAGACCAGACATATTCCAGGTAATAAATTCAAAATAAAAAGTATTTTTCTACCTTCTGTTTGGGCATTTCATTTTTCAGTTGCAATTGCTCCAGTCACTTTCTTCTGGTTTCTTCGTGTCTTCTGCGAGCTATCCATTTGTCCTTTCTTCTCTTTTAGATGTTTTCCATTCTCTCTTTATTTCTGCTTTAACATACTGATTGTTTCCCTTTTGCTCTTTCCCCCATTCTTTCCTTATTCCTTTATCATCCATTTAAATTTCACCCTCCCATTCTCAATCCCCTCTTACTCTCCCAATACCCGACCCATCAGACTTTTCTTCCACACAAAATATTTTTTCCCCTCTCCATTCTCATTCCCCATCCATTCTAGTCCTCCCCCAAAATCAGTTCCCTTATAGTTCTAGACCCACCCAGCATCCACTCCCTTCTAGTCCCATTCTCCCATGCCCCACATCAGCCCATTTCCAGTCCTATTCCAGCTCTTCATAAGCCCATTTCCAGTGCTAGCCTTCACATCACAGGCCATTTCCAGTCCTAGCCCGCGCCCCCCAATCACAGCCCATTTACAGTCCTAGCCCCCCCCCCCCCACCATCACAGCCCATTTGCAGTCCCAGCTCCCCTAATCACAGCCCATTTGAAGTCCAAGCTCCCCCCCCCATAGCCCTTTTACAGTCCAGGTCCCCCCCCCATCACAACCCATTTCCAGTCCAGGTCCCCCCCCCATCACAACCCATTTCCAGTCCAAGTCCCCCCCCCCCATAGCCCTTTTCCAGTACAGGTCTCCCCCCATCACAGCCCATTTGTAGTCCCCCCCCCCCCGTGCAGCTGCTGCTCCTGCTTCTTACTGAGCAGCAGCTGCAATAAAGTTAATTTAAAAGTAAGGAAACCTGTGAGAAACCCTCCGCTCCTATGAAACTCCTTCTGCAGGGTCCCTGGCTGAAAAGGAAGTGACATCAGAGGGGCAGGCACTGCAAAAGGAGTTTCATAGGGCCGGAAGGCCCCTCACAGGATTCCTTACTTTTAAATTAACTTTATTGCAGCCGCTGCTCTGTAAGAAGCAGCAGCAGCGGCGGCTGCAAGGGGGGGCCAGGACTGTGATCGCAATCGCGATCGCAAGCGCAAAGCCGGTTTTCTGCTCTGGCCGCTCCGATCTCGCAGCCAGAGCAAAAAAACGGTTTTTCAATGGCCGGTTTCGGTTCTCTGCCAGCAGCCGGTCCGACCACAGGAAAACTGGCCAGGCCGGCTGAAAACCGGCTGGTTGGCAACCCTAGATACCAGTTCCCCATACTGTTTGAAATATAAAGATAACGCAAAGTCCCGTCACTAAATTAAAAATCAAATGATTTTTCTACCTTTGTTGTCTGATTATTTTTGATCATCCTGGTCCCGATCTGAGGTTTCTGTTTTCCTCTCTCTTATTTTAGCTCTTTTTCTATGGTCTATAGTCCATCTGCCATTTCTTGTCTCTCCTTTTGCTTTATTCATTTTCTTCCATCAGCCTTTTTCTAGTACCAGTAACCCTCCCCAGTATCAGCCCCCTTTACAGCGTCCTTGCTATTAGAAACTCTGCGACCCAGCAGTTTAAAAGTTAGCAAAGCCGTGGGAACAGAGAAATGTTCCCACGGCTGCTTTCTTTTTTGAAACTGTGGGTGGCAGACTGGTAGCGCCGGCCCTGCTGTGATGCGCCCTGGTATTTCCTTGCCAGCATTCAGATAGCAAAATTCTATACAAACCTGATCACTGCATGGTCTTAAGCATTGGGGTCATAAGAGATAAACAGCTATGCATCTTTCCTTATGTCCTGGGTTGCATGTAAAAGGTAGTTACCCGTAGCAGGTGTTCACCATAAACAGCAGGAATTAGTCCTCCCGTATGAATGATGTCCCTACTGGAACTCTGCATGGAATGCTCCCCAGCTTTTATTAGAAGCTGTTGTGAGGCTCCACCACACCTGTGTGCCTCCTTTTCACCTGCTGCCATGGCACCATCTTGAATCAGTCAGATAACATAGCTGTAGTAGAAGACAACTCCTCTGGGAGGTGGGAGGGCTGTGAGGACTAAATTCCTGCTTTCCACAGAGAAAACTCACTATAGGTGAGTGAGTTTCTCTCTGTGGACAAGCAAGAACAAGTCCTCGTGTATGGGACTACCAAGCTACAGTCTACCAAAAACAGAGGAGGCCACTGAGAAGTCCAACAGAGACAAAACTCAACTGCAGCATGGCAACAAGGCCTTAATGGTGAAGAGACCAACTATGTACAATAGTCATGATTCTCTCTTCCCTTTTTTTTGGGTAGCCTGGTTAGAATAGAATAGGCCTAGAGGGGATGGAGTTGGATTCTAATCCCCAAACAAATTCAAGAATATAGAATGGCTAAAGTTGCTGTCATGATGGGAATCCCTATCTAGGCAGTAGTATGATGTAAATGGGTGGACGGAAGACCATGTTGCAGCCCTGCAGATCTCTTCATGGAGAACGAGTGCAAGCTGGCCACTGATTCAGCCATAGGTCTGACATTGTGAGCTGCGAAATGACCATCAAGGCTCAGGCCTGCTTGCGCATAAGCGAGATGCAGTCCCCACCAGCTAAATTGAAAGGGAGCATTGGAAACAGCAGCCCCTAGCTTATTGGGGTCAAAAAAACAAAAAGCTGGATGGACTTTCTATGGACCTTTTGCCGCTTCAGTAGAAGGCTAAGGCCCGCTTGCAGTCCAACATGTGTTGTTGGATCGGGCTACAGCTGCGGTTTGTTTCGTGATTATGTTAACATGCCCTCTGATTAGTGGACGTTGAGCCAATAGGTTGAAGGGTTGTCTTATTTCATTTCTGCATATGCGCGGCGTTTTTGGTCATTCCGAGTTTATACAGCATGTTATCTATTACTGATGGTCAGTGGGGGTAAGTGCTTGCCCTTTCCCTCATTTTTGGATTTTACCTTTGTATAGGGGTTCCTCTTTGTTTAAGTGATACAGGGTTCAGCATTGCTGTGCTGGGTACCCTGCTACATTTTGTTTGTTTTTTCTGCCTGCTGCTGTTGGTGCCGGTTGGTTTTGTTGTGTGGCCGACTTGCATCATCATCTCCTTTGGGAAAAATCTGTCTGGAGGTTTCTTACACAGGTCTGTTTATGTGTTTTCTTCGTACTCTCTTCTACTAGCACTTCTGGTGGGATTTACTGAAACCCCTTGAGAAAGCGTATTGCAAAATGCTGAGTCGAAGTGTTTGGCGTCTGTGTGTGTATAGAAATCTGTATAACCTGAATTGCGATTTGAATTATGCCATGGAGACTACTTCAGTTAAGTTGGGATTAATGACAAACTTAAGAAGTGAGGATTGTTTAAAACATTGACATGTGGATAATTGAAATTGTCTGAAATGTTAGAGAATTTAAAATAATTGAAAAATATGTGAAAAATATTTGGAAATATAAAATATAAATAGTGTTAAAGGAGTTTTTTTGGCTGTTGATGTAATGGAGATGGCAAAGACTTGCTTGGTTCTGTCTGCCAGACCTGTGTAATCTGAAGCCTTTTTTCTCTTTGTAGACCTGTGATAAGGTAGTTTATGGATGTGTGAATAGAATTTTAATACCTAGCCTATGTTCATTATAGTAGAGTGATTTTTTGTTTTGTTTAATTGAGCTTCTCCATTGTGGGCATGAGGTCTCAAGAAAAATGTTGGAAGAACTGACTGATTAAGGTGGAAATCAGATACTACTTTTGGAAGGAATTTAGGATGAGCACAAAGGATCACTATTATGGTGGAATTTGGTGTAAGGTAGATGAACCACTAGAGCCTGCAGCTTGTTCACACTGTGTGCTGAAATGACCACCACCAGAAACAATACCAGGTCAAGAACTTCAGAGGACAGCAATTGAGCAGCTCAAAGGGAGCTCTCATGAGCTGCACAAGAACCACATTGAGATCCCAAGACACTAAGAAAGGCTTCAAGAGAAGCAAGCCCTGCATAAAGTGAACAACTAAAGGCTGTACAGAGATGGACTTGCCTTCCACATCTCTATGATACGCTCCAAACACACTGAGGTGGACCCTGACAGAGTTGGAAAGTCCAGACTCGGAGAGGTGTACATGAAGATATTCATTTAGTTTTTGTGTGGAACAGATGAAAGGATCTAGGGCCTGACCCTCACACCACACAGAAAACCTCTGCCATCTGAAAGACTAAGACTTTCTTATACAGGCTCTCCTGGAGGCCAGAAGGACTTTGGTTATATCACCCGTAAGGTTGAGCTAAGACATTAGCGTCTCAACATCCATGCCAAGAGGTACATCATCGTTCCACCCTCCTGCGATATCAGTTCTGGTGCATGGTCAAGCCGTAGTAGCTCCAGACTGCAGGAGGGGAAGCCAAGAGTGTCTGGGCCAGTAGGGAGCGATTAGAATCATTGTGCCATCATCCGTTTTGGGCTTCAGGAGGGTCTTCGCAAGGAGAGGTATTGGAGGATAAGTGTACAGAAGACACCCCCCCCCCCCCTCACTGCAGGAGGAAACCATCTGATGCCAGACTGCTGTGTGATCTTATTCTGGAGCAGAACTGATTCACCTAGGCATTCTATGGGTCGGCGAACAGATCTATCAAGGTGGTGTCCCACTCTCAAAAGATGCGAGTCGCAACTTCCCTGTCTAGCATCCACTTGTGTGGCTGGAGGACTCGACTCAGTCTATCTGTTGAGTGTTTTGCTTGCCTGGCAGGTACGTGGTTCTCAATTCCATCCTGTGCATGATGGTGAACTTCCACAACCTGATTGCTTCTCAACATAGCAGGTACGAACCTGTTCCTCCCTGCTTGTTGATGTAGAACATGGTGACCTGATTATTGGTCTGAATTAGAACAATTTGGTTGGCCAGTCTATCTTAGAAAGCCTTCAGAGCATTTGCTATTGCTCTTATTTCCAAGAAATTGATCTGATGGAGACTTTCTTGGATGAATCAATTGCCCTGGGTGTGCACAGCTCATAGAGATGAGCTCCTCACCCCAGCTTGGATGCATATGTCATCAGGACTCTCTGGGGTGGAGCAATTTGGAAAGGAAGACTTGAGCAGATTGTGGTGGAGTATGTACCAGTGCAATGACTGAACGAGAGGGTGGTGACATACAGATGATCCCCGAGTCGACCCATGCCCTAGGTCCACTGAGTTCTCAGAGTCCACTGAGCCTGCCTCATCTGGAGGCATGCCAAGGGTGTGACATGCAGTGTAGAGGCTATGTGGTCTAGTACAGTCAACATTTTGGGAGCTATCACTTGCTGACTCGGTTGAGTTTTCCTGCACCAGTGCTGTTAGCCTGTGCAGATGGTTGTGCGGAAGAAAGGCTCTCGTCTGAATCGTGTTGAGTAGGACTCCAATGAATTCCAACTTCTGGGTGGGTTGAAGGTGGGACTTTGGGTAATTTATAAATGAATCCTAGTAGATCCAGCACCCAAATGATCAGTCATGCTGATTTTTGCACCCCTTCTGGAGAGTATTCTTGATCAGCCAATAGTCCAGATAGGGGAAGACAAACACTCCCAGAGTCTGGAGGTACTTTGTGAAGACAGGAGGAGCTGAGACCAAGCCAAATGGCAACACTGTGCTGCTGTTCCCCCAGGATAAAATTGGAGATACTTCCTGTGAGCGGGATATGTGGGTATATGCATCCTACAGATCCATGGAGCATAGCCATTCTCCTTTTTGAAGCTAAGGAAGCAGGATGCCTAGAGAACTCATTCTGAACTTGATTGTATTGATGGGATAATGTGATTAAAGGTTAGCCAGTGGAGGGGGTAAATGGGAGGGAGCAAAGGGAGGTATGGGTTATGGAGGTTGAGGAAGGGGGAGAGATGGAGGGAAAGTAATGGGGAGGGGAGGGTTTTCAGCCGAAGGGGAAGGGGGGCAGGATTATTGAGGGAGGGAGACCTGGGACATTTTGGGGGGTGGGAGGTGGAATGGAGAGATTTAGGGCAGGGAGAGGCACCGATAGTCAGTCACCACTTTTGGAAGGAGAGTCTTCACAGAGGGGACGGGGAAAGGGTAAGATGTGGAGAGGGAGGAGGGGGAAGAGAGAGATCAGCGAAGTACACCATCTAATGTTTATTCTACACAATGGCAAGAATAGGTACAATTAATGCGAAAGGGTTGAATAGCCCACAGAAGAGACGACAGTTGTTCAGGGAAGCAGAGAGATTACAATGAGATATTGTCTTGGTACAAGAAACTCATTTAAAGGGTACAGACGAGAGATTGTTGAGTAATGGGCAATTTCCGTGGCAATTTTTTGGAGGGGGGAAGGGAGAGGTGAGAGGGGAGGGGGGAGAGAGGGTAAGAAGGGGGGGCGGCGGCAATTTTAGTACGCTGAGGATGTCCATTTCAAGTGGGGGAAGTGGTTCGGGATAGAGAGGGAAGGGTCTTAATTTTAGTGGTTGAGTTGAATGGGGAACAGGTTACGATTGTAAATGTATATGCGCTCAATGGGGGACAAGCTCCATTTTGGAAAGAAGTAAAGGGGTGTTGGATTGGACGGTACAAGGGAAACTAGTACTGGGGGGAGATTTTAACTTAGCACTACACCCTGAATGGGATTGGCAGATGACAGGGGATGAGGGGAGTGCCTGCAGCAGATTAGTGAAGGGGATACTCAGGAAATTTCACTTGTTCGATGTGTGGCGGGAACATAACTGAGGGACACAAGAGTATACCTTTTACTCACATCCCCACAAAACTTGGATAGATAATATTTTGGTAGATAAAATGTGGGGGATAAGAGTGAGAGGAGTGGCGATTGGAAATATCACATGGTCAGATCATGCTCCGACGTGGTTGGATATAAAGGGGGGCAAGGAGAAGGGGGTATAAAATTTTGGAGGATGAATGAGAGCCTTCTCCAGAGGGATGAAATAGTAAACGATATTAAGAAACATTTGCAGGAGTACTGGCAACTGAATGATACCGGAGAAGTGAGTGAGACAGGAGTGTGGGAAGGAATGAAGGCGGTAATTCAGGGGAGGTTGATTATGTGGGCAGCTAAATATAAAAAGAACAGAAAGGAGAGGGAAGATAAACTGCATGTCGAGATCAAAGAGGCTACAAAACTGTATAATAGGCAAGGGTCAGCCAGGCAACTGAAATATTTAAATCAATTGCGACTGGAGCTAAGTAAATTACAGTTAGAAGCCATTGCTTACCAGATGGAGCGGGTAAAACAAAGATTTTATGAGTGGGGGGATAGAGCTGGGAGGTTATTAGCTAGGAAACATAAGAAACGGGAGGTAATGAATGCAATTGTAGCAATTAAGGGAAAAGAGGGGGACACTGAGGGGATAGATTTCGTCAGTAATATTCAGAATTGTAGTCTCAGCGAGGGGGGGTGGTGGGAGAAACCTCTATAGACAAATTTTTGGGAAAAGTGGAGCTGCCGAAGGTGGGAGAGGAGCTGGGGGCAAAGTTAGAGGAGCCCATTTCTATAGAAGAAACAGAGAAGGTGATTAAAGAAATGTCAGTGGGGAAGGCACCAGGCTTGGATGGCCTACCTAATTTATTCTATAAGACCTTCAGGGAGGACTTAGTGACATTTCTGGTGAGGCTGTTTAATGGGCTAGTGGGGGATGGGGGCCAAATATCACAGGGGATGTTGACAGCGGGTATAGCATAGTTATTCACCTATAACAGGTGATCTCCGGGAAAGCACAGTTACTTACCTGTAACAGGTGATCTCTGGGAATAGCAGGAATAAGTCTTCACATATGGGTACGTCGGTACCGACGGAGCCTGCGCGGGAACGCTCCCCAGCTTCCCAAAAGGAAAGCTTTTGGGAGCATCCCACAGTGCCTGCGCGCTGCCTTCCCGCCTTTCCTAACCGCCTCTCCTCAGTTCGAGTTTTAAAGCTGAGACAAAGAGAGAGAAGAAAGGAAAGATAGAGAGATACAACTTCTAGGGGAGGTGGGTGGGTTGTGAAGACTTATTCCTGCTGTTCCCAGAGATCACCTGTTACAGGTAACTGTGCTATCTCCAGAAACAAGCAGGAATGAGTCTTCACATATGGGGACTCCCTAGCTAAAGATGCCTGGGAGATCCCCAAGGTTATGAGACCCTGGGAAGGGCTCTACCTCCTCCTATGGATCTCAGGCATCCATCCAGGGAAGGAGGGTAGGAGTTGATTAAGAATGGAACAGGTGTTTGAGAACAGCCTGACCAAACAAGGCATCCCGGCGGGAGTCCTTGTCCAAGCAGTAATGGGCTGTGAAGGTATGAACCGAGGCCCAGGTGGCCGCTCGACAGATCTGGTCGATGGACACAGAATTTAGATGAGCCATAGAGGCTGCCATGGCCCTCACATTATGAGCTGTGACATGGCTCTCCAGAGAAAGGTTCTTACTCTGGTAGGCGAAAGAAATACACTGAGCAATCCAATTGGACAGTGTTCTTTTAGAGACTGGAAGTCCCAGATGAGAGGGATCAAAAGCAACAAAGAGTTGGGAAGACTTTCTATGTTGCTGTGTCCTTTGCAAGTAAAAGGCAAGAGCTCTCTTACAATCCAGAGTATGAAGATTCCTCTCTGCACTTGATGCATGAGGAGCTGGAAAAAAGACAGGTAAATATACCTCTTGATTAAGATGAAAAGGTGAGACCACTTTAGGCATAAAGTGTGGATTGGTCCTAAGGACTACCTTATCATGATGGAACCTTGTATAAGGTAGATTAGCCACTAAGGCCTGCAGTTCACTGATGCGGCGAGCTGAGGTGACTGCAATGAGGAAAATAACCTTCCAGGAAAGAAATTTCAAGGAGGTGGTGGCTAAGGGTTCAAAGGGTGGCTTCATGAGCTAACCAAGAACCAGATTTAAGTCCCATGCCACCGGAGGAGGCCTAATGGGAGGTTTAGTTAAAGTTAGGCCTCTCATGAATCTTGCAATAAGAGGATGAGAGGAAATAGGCTGTCCATTGATAGGCTTAAGGGATGCTGCAATAGCACTCAAATAGACCCTTACCGAATTCGTCTTAAGGCCTGCATTGGAAAGATGCAGGAGATATTCCAATAGAGAATTCAAAGGTAGTGCTAGAGGGTCAAGACCCTTTTCAGTATACCAAATGGAAAACGTTTTCCATTTAAAAGCATAGGAACGTCTAGTAGAAGGTTTTCTGGAAGCATGGAGGATATCCTTCAGTTGCTGAGAAAGATTCCAGCCTTGAAGGTCTAGGCCTTCAGTAACCAAGCCCTGAGGTGAAGGGACTTGGGGTTTGGGTGCCACAAAGTCCCCTCCTCCTGGGACAGAAGTTCTGGAGCAGCTCCCAAGTCCAGAGAGGGGGCTTGGGAGAGATGCAGAAGTAGAGGGTACCACACTTGGCGTGGCCAGCGTGGAGCTATGAGGATCATAGATCCTTGATCCCTCTGGAGTTTGAACAGAGTCTTGGGAATCAAGGGAATGGGTGGAAAGGCATACAGGAAGTCTTGACCCCAATGAAGGAGGAAGGCATCTTTGGCCTGAACTCCCTGACACGGAATTCTGGAACAGAACCGGGGAAGTTTGGCATTCCACGGACTTGCAAAGAGGTCTATGTCCGGGGTTCCCCATTCTTGGAAGATTCTGAGTACCTGATCCATGTGCAGGGACCATTCGTGTGGAAGCAGAACTTGACTGAGTGTCTGCCCAAGAGTTTTGGATTCCTGGGAGGTATACTGCCAGGAAATGGATTTGATGCTCTCTGGCGAAGGCCCACAATCTTAAAGCTTTGTTGCAAAGCGACAGAGAGCCAGTTCCTCCTTGCTTGTTTATGTAAAACATGGCTACTTGATTGTCTGTATGAATGAGGACTGTCTTGTAGCTGAGCAGGGTATGAAAGACCTTGAGAGCTAGAAAAACTGCTCAAAGCTCCAAGTGGTTGATTTGAAGAGAGGTCTCTGTGGGGACCAAGTGCCTTGAGTGGAGAGGTCTTGTAGATGAGCTCCCCAACCTGTTTGTGAGGCATCTGTTGTGAGGGTTGCTTGGGGCAACAACTGTTGGAAGGGAGACCCCAGCAACAGATTTTGAGTGGACATCCACCATTGGAGAGACCAAAAGAGACGTTTGGAGGTTGCTATTTGGTCTGAGAGAGCTCCTGATGCTTGAGTCCACTAGGTAGAGAAAGTCCATTGAGCTGCTCTCATGTGTAGGCGAGCATAGGGTACCACATGCACTGTGGATGCTATGTGGCCTAGCAGTTGTAGCATCTCCCGGGCAGTTAAGAGGTTCTTTGACTGAATCTGGGAGGCTAACTACACTAGACATTGGCAACGGGCCTGAGGAAGGTAGGCCCTTGCAGTGGTAGTATCCAACCAGGCCCCTATGAATTCTAGGGACTGAGTAGGGGTGAGCTGAGACTTTGGGAGGTTTACCACAAGTCCCAGATACTGCAGAATGCGTCTTGTGCGGTCCAGGGAAATCTGGGCCTCTGACTGAGATGGAGCTCGGATGAGCCAGTTGTCCAGGTATGGGAATACAAATATTCCCAGAGTGCGTAGAAATGCAGCTACTGTTGCCATGCATTTGGTGAACACTCTTGGAGCAGAGGCCAGACCAAAAGGAAGCACCCTATATTGATAATGTTTTCCTTGGAAAAGAAAACGGAGGATTCTTCTGTGAGATGGATGGATGAGGACATGTGTGTACGCATCCTTGAGATCTAGAGAACAAAGCCAATCCTGACTTTGAAGGTATGGAAGGAGAGTGCCCAGAGAAAGCATCTTGAACTTCTCCTTGCATAGAAATTTGTTCAATTCCCTGAGATCTAATATGGGTCTGTATCCCCCTGTTTTCTTTGGAATCAGAAAATAGGGGGAGTAAAACCCTGACCCTTGTTGAAGAAGAGGAACTTCTTCTATTGCCCCTTGGGCAAGAAGGGTAGCCACCTCCTGACCTAGAAGGTCGAGAAGAGATGTTGAAGAATTGAAGTGTCTCACCATGGTGTGGGGAGGAAGGTCTGAGAAATGAAGTTTGTAGCCCTCCCTTATGATGGAGAGGGTCCACTGCTCTGATGTAATTTGCTCCTATCTGGGAGCAAAATGAGCTAACCTTCCTGGAATGGTGAGAGGCTCTGGCCGTTTTAGAGCCAGAAAGGCTAAGTTCTCTAGCATCAAGTCAAAAACCCTGAGGAGGTTGGGTCTGCTGAGTTGCAGCAGCCCCTGTAGACTTAGGCCTGGCCTGTTTAGGTTGTTGACGCTTAGTAGCAAAGCGACCTGTAGAAGATTGTTGGCCAGAAGCAGAAGGGAATCTGCCCTTCTTGAAAAAAGACTTCTTGAAAGGTTTTTTCTTGGCAGGAATGGAGGTCGACTTTGAAAGTCTATCCAGAGCAGAATTTTCTGCATCCATTTGGGTGGCTTTAATTTGCCATTCTTTGCCAAACAGGTTTTCACCTGTACAGGGAAGATTCCCTAAGCCATCTTGGACCCAAGGTTCTAAATCAGAAGCTTGGAGCCAAGCAATCCTGCGAGCAGCTATGGCAATGGCCGAAGCTCTGCTGGCACCTTCAAAGGAGTCAAAGGCTGCACGGTTGGAAAACTTTGAAATGTCTTGAGTATGCTTAAGCCAAAGAAGGAATTCTTCCCTTTTATCCTCTGGAAGAAGAGGGAGGAAAGTGTGCAGTTTATCTGCAACTTCTTTTAGAAACATACCCATATAGAGACTATAGGAGTTGATTCTGGCAATGAGCATACTGGCTTGGAAGATTTTCCTACCAAAAGCATCCAAGGTCCTGCATTCTCTTCCTGGAGGAGCAGAAGAGTGTCTTTTTGCACTCTTTATCCTCTTCATAGCTGACTGCACCACAATAGAATGGTGAGGAAGCTGTGTTTTATGAAAACCAGGACAAGGAGGGACACGATACATAGTGTCCAATCTGCGAGAATGAGGAGAGATAGTGAGAGGAGTCTCCCATAAGTCAATCATGTGTTCATAAAGAATCTCATGGATTGGTAAGGTGACTGCCTCTTTAGGAGCCTTAGAATAACCTAAAATATCTAATTTATTTATTTTAGCTGTATTTATATCCCGCTTTTCACCGGGTCAAAGCGGTCAATTGGGAGATACATTTAACACGAGGGGATATGACACACAAACGTTAATACTTACAGGGAACATGGGCAATGGAGGGTTAAGTGGCTTGCCCAAGACCACAAGGAGTGCCTATAGGACTAGAAATCCCAGTCCTTCCGGCCTGAGATTGCTGTCCCCAGGTGGGACTTGAACCCCCGGCCCTCCGGCCCGAAGTACCTTGTCCTAACCACTAGGCCACTCCTCCCCTAGGCTCTAGGCTCTGATTCAGAGGTTACTGAAATAGAAAGTCCTTTAGCTACTTCTCTTATGAAGTCTTGAAAGGACAAGTCCTCTGGAGGAGACATTCTTCTTTTTGGAGAAGAAGGCTCTTCAGGAAGGGTTATGGATACTTCAGGAGACTCCTCTGATGTATCTGAATCATCAGAGGAATCAAAGTACCGCCTGTCAGGGTGCTCTTCTAAAGCTCGGTACGCGTATCGAGCGGTATCGACATTGGGCGTCATCGGTACCGGTTCGGTACCGATGAGCAGACCTGGACAGGGAACCGCTGCAGTCTGTATCCTGGTCGATGCCGATGCAGCCGGTACCGGAGCCGATACCGACAACGGAGTTTGTTGTGGTATCAGCGGCGTCGCAGCTTGAATGAAGGCCACGATAGCCTGCTGCATGGATAGAACATTCTGATCCATTGACGCCATGAATGCCTGGAATTCGGTACCGGAAGGTTGCGCCGGTACCCCAGAGCATTCTAACAGGTGATCGGACGAGGCCGTGCCATCGATGTCAACCTGTAACCCCATAGGTGGAGCTTTGGAAGCCGGAGCTTCCCGCCGGGGTTGTTTTGCCGGTGCAGGATCCTCAAGGGCAAGCCCGGAGGCATCACGATGCTTGGAGGGAGGTCTACCCTTCGAGGACCGGCTGGATTTATGTTTGGTTACCTGAGATCCATGAGAGGAAGTAGAAGCCATGGAAGATGTCGATGCCACTGAAGCTGCATCAGAGGGAAACAGCACATGGAGCTTGGCTGCTCGGTTCTGTAGACCTCGTTTAGACATTAAGGAGCAGGACGGACATTCAGAAATGGAATGGTCAGGAGCCAAACATTTAAGACACCATTCATGGGTGTCGGTGATAGAAATAGTACCGCTACACTTAGTGCATTTTTTAAATCCGGAGGCTGATTTTTCCATGAGGAAATTTACTCGTGAGGCCTAAGGCCCAAGAGGAAAAACACACTAAGTGAGGGAAAAAAGTATTATATATATATTTTTTTTTAAAGAAAAGAAAGAAAGACCGGCAGTACCGGTCCGACGTCGTGGAAGGCAGACGCGCGACCAAAGAAATAAAATAAAGAACTTCTTCAGCGGTGACAGGAACACGACCTCCTGGCTCTGCGGCAAAGAACCACCGAGGAGAGGCGGTTAGGAAAGGCGGGAAGGCAGCGCGCAGGCGCTGTGGGATGCTCCCAAAAGCTTTCCTTTTGGGAAGCTGGGGAGCGTTCCCGCACAGGCTCCGTCGGTACCGACGTACCCATATGTGAAGACTCATTCCTGCTTGTTCCTGGAGATCAGCAGGAATTTAGTCCTCACATATGGGTATCGTCGGTACCGACAGAGCCTGCGCGGGAACGCTCCCCAGCGTCCAATCAGAAAGCTTTTGGGAGCATCCCACAGCGCCTGCGTGCTGCCTTCCCGCCTTTCCCAACTGCCTCTCTCCAGTTGAGTTTAAAGCTGAGACAAAGAGAGACAGAGAGGGAAAGGAAAGAGATAGAGAGATACATCTCCTAGGGGAGGTGGGTGGGTTGTGAGGACTAAATTCCTGCTGTTCCCGGAGAACACCTGTTACAGGTGAGTAACTATGCTATCTCCAGGAACAAGCAGGAATCTAGTCATCACATATGGGGACTCCCTAGCTTTAGGTGCCAGGGAGAGACCCCAGAGGTTGTGTGTCCCTGAGAAGGGCTCCCCACCATGGATCTCTGGCATCCTATCAGGGATGGTGGGTAGGAGTTGATTAAGTATGGAATAGGTGTTTGAGAACAGCCTGACCAGACAAGGCATCACGGCGGGAGTCCTTGTCCAAGCAGTAATGGGCTGTGAAGGTATGAACAGAGGCCCAAGTGGCTGCTCGACAGATGTCGTCAATAGACACAGAGTTCAGATGAGCCATTGAGGCTGCCATGGCTCTCACATTGTGAGCTGTGACATGGCCCTCCAGAGAAAGGTTCTTACTCTGATAGGCGAAAGAAATACACTGAGCAATCCAGTTAGATAGTGTTCTCTTGGAGACTGGCAGTCCCAAATGAGAAGGGTCAAAAGCAACAAAGAGTTGAGAGGACTTTCTATGTTGCTGTGTCCTTTGTAAGTAAAAAGCTAGAGCTCTTTTACAGTCCAGGGTATGAAGATTCCTCTCTGCATTTGATGCATGAGGTCCTGGAAAAAAGACAGGTAGGTAGACCTCCTGGTTGAGATGAAAAGGCGAGACCACCTTAGGCATAAAGTGTGGATGAGTCCTAAGGACTACCTTGTCATGATGGAACCTTGTATAAGGTGGATTAGCTACTTTTGCTTGCAATTCACTAATGCGGCGTGCTGATGTGATTGCAATGAGAAAGATAACCTTCCAAGAAAGGAATTTCAAGGGGGTGGTAGCTAAGGGTTCGAAAGGTGGCTTCATGAGCTGCCCAAGAACCAGGTTCAAGTCCCATGCCACTGGAGGTGGTCTAATGGGAGGCTTAGTTAGAAGGAGGCCTCTCATGAATCTTGCTAGAAGAGGATGAGAGGAAATAGGTTGTCCATTTAGAGGCTTAAGGGAAGCTACAATAGCACTCAAATGGACTCTTACTGAATTTGTTTTAAGGCCTGCATTAGACAAATGGAGGAGATACTCCGGTAAAGATTCCAGAGGTATGACAAGGGGGTTAAGACCCCTTTTCAGAACACCAAATAGTAAACCTCTTCCACTTGAAAGCATAAGAACGTCTAGTGGAAGGTTTTCACTTGCTGAGAAAGATGAAGATCTTGAAGATCTAAGCCTTCAACAACCAAGCCCTGAGATGCAGAGACTGGGGATTGGGATGCCATAACATTCCGTTCTCCTGAGATAGGAGATCTGGAGCAGACCCTAACTCCAGGCAGGGAGCTTGAGAGAGATGTAGAAGCAGAGGGTACCACACTTGCCGTGGCCAATGTGGAGCTATGAGAATCATGTGGCCTCTGTCTCTCTGAAGCTTGAACAGGGTTTTGGGAATTAGGGGAATGAGTAGAAAGGCATACAGGAAGTCTTGACCCCAGTGAAGGAGGAAAGCATCCTTTGCCTGAGCTCCCTGAGCCAGAGTTCTGGAACAGAAGCGGGGAAATTTGGCATTCCACGAACTTGCAAAGAGGTCTATGTCCGGGGTTCCCCAAAGTTGAAAAATCCTGGCTACCTGGTCTGAATGTAGAGACCACTCGTGTGGAAGGAGAACTCGACTGAATCTGTCTGCCCAAGAGTTTTGTATGCCTGGGAGGTACACTGCCAGGAGATGAATCTGATGCTCTCTGGCAAGGGCCCACAGTCACAAAGCTTCGTTGCAAAGCGACAGAGAGCCTGTTCCCCCCTGCTTGTTCACGTAGAACATGGCTACCTGATTGTCCGTATGAATAAAGACTGTTTTGTAGCCGAGCAGGGTGTGGAACACTCGCAGAGCAAGGAAGATTGCTCTGAGCTCCAAGAGGTTGATATGTAGACAATTCTCTTGTGGAGTCCAGGTGCCTTGGGTGGAGAGGTCTTGCAGATGAGCTCCCCAACCCATTGGAGAAGCATCTGTGTTAAGAGCTGCTTGGGGCAGGGGTTGCTGAAAGGGGGACCCCAGCAACAGGTTTTGAGTGGACTTCCACCACTGGGGAGATAAAATGAGGCGACCTGATGCCTGGGTCCATTGGGTGGATAAAGTCCACTGAGCTGCCCTCATGTGAAGGCAAGCATATGGTACCACATGCATGGTGGATGCCATGTGGCCTAGTAACTAACATTTCTCGAGCAGTTAAAAAGGGCTTTAGGACTGCTTGAGAAGCTAATTGCACCAAGCGAAGGCAACAGGCTTGGGGAAGGTAGGCCCTTGCCTTTGTGGTATCCAGTAGGGCTCCTATGAACTCTAGAGACTGAGTAGGAGTTAGACTGGATTTTGGGATGTTTATTACCAGCCCTAAATACTGAAGGATACGCATTGTGCAGGATAGAGAAGTCTTGGCCTCTGACTGTGTTGGAGCTCAAATGAGCCAGTCGTCCAAGTAAGGGAAGATGAATATTCCCAGAGTGCGTAGAAATGCTGCTACCACAGCCATGCATTTCGTGAACACCCTTGGTGCAGAGGCCAGACCAAAAGGAAGCACCCTGTATTGGTAGTGCTTTCCTTGAAACAGGAACCGAAGGAACCTTCTGTGGGTTGGATGGATGAGAACATGGGTGTACGCATCCTTGAGATGTAGAGAACAAAGCCAATCCTGATTCTGAAGGTATGGAAGCAGAGCTCCGAGAGAAATCATTTTGAATTTCTCCTTGACAAGGAATTTGTTCAATTCTCTGAGATCTAAGATAGGTCTGCATCACCCTGTTTTCTTTGGGATAAGAAAATAAGGGGTATAGAACCCTGTGCCCTGTTGATGAAGAGGCACTTCTTCTATTGCCCCTTGGGCAAGAAGGATGGTAACCTCCTGACCTAACAGGTCGATGAGAGAGGTCGGAGAATTGAACTGCTTCACTATTGTGGGAGGGGGCATGCTTGAAAAATGAAGTTTGTACCCCTCTCTTATGATGGAGTGTCCAATGCTCTGCTGTTATTTGCCCCCATCTGGGAGCAAAATGGTATAACCTTCCTGGAATGGTGGATGGTTCTGGTCCTTCCAGAGCCAGAAAGGCTAAGTTCTCTAGCTGAAAGTCAAAGGCCCTGAGGAGGCTGAGGCTGCTGGGCCGGTTGAGGCCTAGCAGCCTTTGCTTTCTTCTGTTTGGGTGGTTGCTGACGTTTGGTTGAAAACTGACCTGCAGAAGATGCCTGCTGACCATAAGCAGGATAAAATCTTTTCTTTTTAGAAAAAGGTGTTTTCTTGAACAACTTTTTCCTAACAGGATCAGCAGTAGACTTGGATAGTCTATCCAAAGTGGAATTTTCAGCATCCATTTCATTGGCTTTTTCTTGCCAATTTTTACCACACAGGTTCTCACCAGTACAAGGGATATTTCCCAATTTATCTTTTACCCAGAGCTCTAAATCAGATGCTTGGAGCCAAGCAATTCTACGTGCACCTATGGCAATAGCCAAAGTTCTGCTTATACATTCAAAGCAGTCGAAGGCTGCACGGTTGGAGAATTTAGAGACATCTTGGGCATGTTTGAGCCAAGTGAGAAACTCCTGTCTTTTATCCTCAGAGATGAAAGGACTTAAAAGTCTGTAGATGATCAGTAACTTCCTTTAGGAACATTCCCATGTAGAGACTATAGGAACTGATTCTTGCAGCAAGCATGGAAGCTTGAAAGACTCTACGTCCAAAAGCATCCAGAGTCCTGCATTCACGTCCTGGAGGATTAGAGGCATGTCTTTTTGCACTTCTAATCCTTCTCATAGCAGATTCCACCACAATAGAGTGGTGAGGAAGCTGAGTTTTATGGAAACCAGGACAAGGAGGGACACGATACATGGTGTCTAACCTACGAGAATGAGGAGAGGTGGTAAGTGGTGTTTCCCACATCCTCAACATGAGATCATATAGAATCTCATGAATGGGTAGGGTAGCTGCCTCCTTAGGAGTTTTGGGATATTGCAAAATATCCAACTCCTTGGCCCTTGGCTCTGTCTCAGGGGCCACAGTGATGGACAGGCCCCCAGCCACCTCTCGGATGAAGTCTTGGAAAGACATGTCCTCTGGAGGAGACATCCTGCGTTTAGGGGAGGAGGACTCCTGTGGAAGAATCATCTCTGCATCGACAGAACTTTCAGAGTCCTCAGATTCTTCTGAGGAATTGAAGTATCGTCTGTCTGGATACTCCTGCAGAGCCCGATACCCGTACCGAACAAAATCGGTATCGGGAATAACCAGTACTGGGGAATCAGTACCGGCGGGCATCGGAGGACAGGGTACCGGTATAGCAGACACCGATGTCGATGCTATCGGTACCGGTTGCGATACAGATACCGATGCTGGTGCCAGTGCCGGTACCAGTGGAGTTGTCTGTCGCGGTACTAAGGGTGTCGATGCCACAAGGAAAGCCGCTAGACTGCGTTCTATGGACAGAATTCTCTGGTCCATAGACGCTGCCAATGCCTGGAAGTCGGTACCGATGGAAACCGCCGGTACCCCAGAGCATGGCACCAGGAGATCTGTCGAGGCCGAGCCATCGAGAACATCCTGGAACCCCGATGATGGTGCTTTGGAAGCCGAAGCCTCCAGCCAGGGTAATTTTGCCGGTGCAGAATCCGAGGGCAACGCCAGAGGCATCTCGATGCTTAGAAGGAGATCTACCCTTCGAGGACCGGCTGGATTTATGTTTAGTTACCTGAGATCCACGGGAAGAAGAAGCAGCAGCCCTGGAAGACGTCGATGCCACCGAAGCCGCATCAGAGGGAAACAGGGTACTGAGCTTAGCAGCTCGGTTCTGTCGACCTCTTTTAGACATCATAGCACAGGACACACAATCTGTGATGGAGTGGTCAGGACCTAAACATTTTAAACACCATTCATGGGTGTCTGTGACAGAAATGGTACCGCCACATTTTGTGCACTTTTTAAAACCTGAAGCAGGTTTTTCCATGTTAAGGAAATTTTTGGGGCCTAAGGCCCAAAAAGGCGGGTGCACCTGAAGAAAAGGAAAAAACAGATAAATTATTTTTTAAATAGAAAAGAAAGACCGGCGGTACCGGTAGAGCGTCGGGGAAGGCAGACACGACCACAAAAAGAAATAAGGAAATTCTTCTGCGGTGACAGGAACATGACCTGCTGGCTCCGCGGAAAAAGAAGAACTGGAGAGAGGCAGTTGGGAAAGGCGGGAAGGCAGCATGCAGGCGCTGTGGGATGCTCCCAAAAGCTTTCTGATTGGACGCTGGGGAGTGTTCCCGCGCAGGCTCCGTCGGTACCGACGATACCCATATGTGATGACTAGATTCTTGCTTGTTCCTGGAGATAGCAGTAATACCAAAGGCAGGGAAAGACCCGTTGAGCTGTGGATCGTATCGCCCAATATCATTACTTAATACTGATGTGAAGATTCTGGCAAAAATATTAGCGAATCGCTGAGCACAAGGAATGCCTATTCTTGTCAATATCGATCAAACAGGGTTCATCAGTGGTAGACAGACTTTGGATAACATCAAGAGAGTGTTAGAGGTGATATGGGGGGCACGCCAAAAAAAGGTTAGTATGATGGCGCTGTCTATCGATGCGGAAAAAGCGTTTGATCGCGTCAGCTGGGAATACTTATTTGCTGTGCTGGAAAAGATGGGCTTTGGTGACAACTATGTCGCTTTTGTGCGGGCTTTGTATACTGGGCCGCAGGCTAGGGTGCGAATTAATGGATGATTTTCCGAAGTTTTTCCCCTACAGAGAGGTACCAGACAGGGGTGCCCCTCTATCTCCCTTGCTCTTTGCATTGGCTATGGAGCCATTGGCACAGAGGATAAGGGAGGAAGATAGGATTAAAGGGGTCTGGGTGGGAAGGAGGCAACATATCACCGTTTTCAGATGATATCCTCTTAACACTAACGCAGCCAGAAGAGACATTGGAAAATGTTTTAGAAGAGAGAGAACAATATGGCGAGGTGTTGGGATTTAAAATAAATATGGAAAAGACAGAGGCACTCAATGCTAATATGGGGGGAGAGGAGTTGGGTAGGTTAAAGGAAAAGTATCCCTTTAAATGGGCAAAGAAAGCAATTAAGTATCTGGGGGTGTATCTTACGGCGCAGTCACAGCATCTTTATGGGGCAAATTACCCCAATTATGGAGACGGGTGAGTCAAGACTTACGGGAATGGATGGGAATGGAGATATCCTGGTTGGGCCGCTTAGCGACGATCAAGATGAATCTAATACAAAGGGTGTTATACTATTTTCAGGCTCTCCCTATAGAGGTACCAGAGAGAAAATTAAGGGAGCTCCAAGGGAAAGTATTTCATATGGTGTAAGTGACCACCCCGAATAGCGTGGGCGGTACTGTACCGGTCCAGGGGAGAAGGGGGATTGGGGGTACCGGACCTTCAAGCTTACTATCAAGCTGCCCAGATTATGCATCTGATGGACTGGAAAGTAGGAGGGGAATGGAAAACATTTGCAGATATGGAGGGAGAGGGGTGGACAAAGGGACCAATTGAGGCAATACCATGGATTAGGGGGAAGGATAGGAATAGGAGTTTCTTAGAGAACCCATATACGCGGCATGTATTGGTTCTATGGGAAAAAGTGAGAAGGGGGGAAGGAGGAAAAGGGACATCAAGTTTTTCAGTAATGCAAAGACCGTTATATGGGTGACTTTATCCCAGGAAGGGAGGGGGGGGGGGATATAAAAAATGGGAAAGGAAAGGTCTGAAGTGGTTCTACCAATTTATGGATGGGGGAGGGGAATGGGTTTCGTTTGAGGATTTAGAGGAGGAATACCAGCTAGGGTCGAGGGAGGCACTGCATTATTGTCAAGTGATACACTATTTGAAAGGAAAGCTAAGGAAGGAGGGGCTAGAGCAAGAATTTACTGAGTTGGAAGTGATTTGGTATGGGAAAAAGTGGTCCAGAGGGCTAATCACAGCACTGTATAGAGCAGTGTGAAGGAGGCAAAGGGAGGAGAAAATGGGTTATATGCAGGCGTGGGAAAGGGAGATGGGTAGGAGTTTGGAGGTTTGCCAATGGAAGGCCATCCTGGAGCAGGGACGTCATCTGCCGATCTCAATAGCTGTTCGGGAAAATTGGCACAAGGTGTTAATGCGGTGGTGCTTCACACCGGTGCGATTGAATAAAATGTACCCGACAGCGTCAAAGAGTTGCTGGAGGAAGTTTGGTGAAGATGGCACAATGTACCATATATGGTGGGAGTGCCCACAGATTCAGATTTTCTGGGAAGAGATTCAGGGTTGGATACGACGGGTGGTGGGTGAGGAGGTTAAGAGGGACCCAGAAATCTTTTTGTTTGGGTGGTGGAGGGAGGGAAGCCCGAAAGAGAATAGGAAACAAATTTTAGCATGTCTCAGTGTGGCAAGATGTGAAATAGCCTTTCGGTGGAAACAGGAGGAGCCGTCACAGGTGGCACACTGTGAAAATTGGCTAAGGCGCATTTACCTAATGGAGAAATTAACAGCAATACGAAAACAAAAAAGGTCCAAGTTTGATAAAGCTTAGCGAAAGTGTTGGTGTACTTACAAATGGGGGGGGGGGGGGGGGGGGTGAGGAGCGATGATAGGCCTAATCTGTAGGAAAGTTGGTTAAGAAATGTTGGGGAAGGTATGAATACGGAATGTGGTTGATGTGCAGTGAATTAATTGACCTGAGTACGTATATATGAAACTGTTTTAGGGGTGGGGGTGGGATAATGAGGAATATTGTTAAGTTGTGACAATATACTAAAGATAAAAAAAGAAATGTACATCAGTTGTTGAATTTTAGTTGTGTAAATGCAAGGGTGCTTATGTATGTTATCAGATGGTCAAAAGAAAGTAAAATAAAAAACTTTAAATATAAAAAAAAGAATAAGACTTTCTAAGAGATGTATTGAAGCATCACCTGGGTCAGCTGCTCAAAGGATATTTGGGTTAGTTGAGATAGCACTATATTTAGGTCTCAGGATTCCATGGGGAGCTTTACAGGTGGTTTTGTGTTGTGTAGGCCCAAATGTGTGGACTGAGATAAGCCATTACTCAATGAGCTCATGATAAGCGGCATTTGCTGATAAATGCAACTGAATCAAATTAGTTTTCAAATATGAGTCAGACAGATGCAATGAATACCAGTGGGCTGTGAAGCGCTTCCAGTTCAGCTACAATGAAATCAGTCAGTCTTATGGAGGCTTGCAGTATCCGCAAAACATTGTCCAAGACAGGCATAGAGTATGCTAGTCAGCTTTCAGGTTACTTGCTATCAGCAAGACACACAAGGGTCAGAGGAAGAGTATCCCCCCCTGCACCAAGATGGAGGGCTTGCAATGCAAGCATATAGGTTGGTCCTGTGATAACCTCACCAGGCATGGGAACCAGAGCTGATGCAGCCAGAAAGCGTAGTTACTCACCTGTATCAGGTGATCTCCGGGAACAGCAGGAATTTAGTCTTCACATATGGGTATCGTCGGTACCGATGGACCCTGCGTGGGAACGCTCCACAGCATCCAATTAGAAAGCTTTAGGGAGCATCCCACAGCGCCTGCGTGCTGCCTTCCCACCTTTCCCAACTGTCTCTCTCCAGTAGAGTTTAGAGCTGAGAAAGAGAGAGAGAGGGAGAGAGAAAAGAGAGAGAGATACAACTCCTAGGGGAGGTGGGTGGGTTGTGAAGACTAAATTCCTGCTGTTCCCGGAGATCACCTGTTACAGGTGAGTAACTACGGTATCTCCAGGAACAAGCAGGAATGTAGTCTTCACATATGGGGACTCCCTAGCTACAGATGCCAGGGAGAAAACCCCAGAAGTTGTGCGCCCTTTTGAAAGGGCTCCACTTCTCCCCATGGATCTCTGGCATCCTACCAGGGATGGTGGGTAGGAGTTGATTAAGTATGGAACAGGTGTTGAAGAACAGCCTGACCAAACAAGGCATCCCGGCGGGAGTCCTTGTCCAAGCAGTAATGGGCTGTGAAGGTATGAACCAAGGCCCAGGTCGCTGCTCGACAGATGTCGTTGAAAGACACAGAGTGAAGATGAGCCATAGAGGCTGCCATGGCTCTCACGTTGTGCGATGTGACATGGCCTTCAAGAGGAAGGTTCTTACTGTGATAGGCAAAAGATCTACACTGTGCAATCCAGTTGGACAGTGTCCTTTTGGAGACTGGAAGTCCTAAATGACTAGGATCAAAAGCAACAAAGAGTTGAGAGGAATTTCTATGTTGCTGCGTCCTTTGCAAGTAAAAGGCCAAAGCTCTTTTACAATCCAAAGTATGAAGATTCCTTTCTGCATTAGAGGCATGAGGCCTTGGGAAAAAAACAGGAAGGTAAATTACTTGGTTTAAATGAAAAGGTGAAACCACCTTTGGCATAAAGTGAGGATGAGTCCTAAGGACTACCTTATCATGATGGAAGCTTGTATAAGGAACTTTCCCATCAGCGCCCGCGGGCTTAACAGAGCCGCGAGGGAGAAACTCTCGCTTCGCGCTCTGAAAGCCGGTTTCGACTGTGGAGAGGGAGCTGATGCAGGGAGGGCAGGCTCTGCCGGGAAGGGGGGGCCCCGTGGGACACTCGAATCTGCCGCGGCGGCAGCAGCAGGCCAGCAGCAGACAGCTTTTTTATTATTTTAAATTTTCCCTAGGCTGGAGGGGGGGGGGGGAAGAGGGGGGGTTAGGGCTGCAAATGGGCTAATGGGGTTAAGGCTGGAAGGTGACTGATGGGGGGTTAGGACTGGTAATGGGCTATGGGGGGGCTAAGTCCGGAAATGGGGTGATGGGGGGAGTTAGGACTGGTAATGGGCTATGGGGGGGGCTAAAACTGGAAATGGGCTGATGGGATTAGGGCTGGAAGTGGACTGATGGGGATTAGGACTGGTAATGGGCTATGGAGGGGGGCTTAAACTGAAAATTGGGTGATGGTTAGGACTGGAAATGGGCTGATGGGATTAGGATTGGAGTGGGCTGATGGGAGTTTAGGACTGGTAATAGGCTGGGGGGCTAGGACTGTAATGGGCTGAGTGGAAGGGAAGGCTTGAACTGAAAATAGTGGACGGGGGACGGGGCATGGAATGGAAGTGGGCTGATGGGGGGTTAGGACTGGTAATGGGCCGGGGGGGGCTTAAACTGAAAATTGGGTGATGGGGGTTAGGACTGGTAATGGGCTGATGGGATTAGGACTGGAGTGGGTTGATGGGATTAGGATTGGAGAGGGCTGATGGGATTAGGATTGGAGAGGGCTGATGGGGGTTTAGGACTGGTAATAGGCTATGGGGGGGGGCTAGGACTGTAATGGGCTGAGTGGAAGGGAAGGCTTGAACTGCAAATAGCTGATGGGGGACAGGGGCTTTGGATGGAAGTGGGCTGATGGGGTGTTAGGACTGGTAATGGGCTGGGGGGGCTTAAACTGAAAATTGGGTGATGGGGTTAGGACTGGAAATGGGCTAATTGGATTAGGACTGGGAGTGGGCTGATGGGGGGTTAGGACTGGTAATGGGCTATGGGGAGGCTTAAACTGAAAATTGGGTGATGGGGGTTAGGACTGGAAATGGGCTGATGGGGGCTTAGGACAGGTAATAGGCTATGGGATGGCTAGGACTGGTAATGGGTTGGGGGGTTGCTAGGACTGGAAATGGGCTGAGTGGAAGGGAAGGCTTGAACTGCAAATAGCTGATGGGGACGGGGGCTTGGAATGGAAATGGGCTGAGGGGTAGGGGGTCCTTGGACTGAAAATAGCTGATGGGGAGGGGGCTTGGAATGGAAATGGGCTGAGTGGAAGGGGGGGCTTGAACTGCAAATAGCTGATGGGGAGGGGGACTGGAATGGAAATGGGCTGTGAGGGGAGGGGGATTGGAATGGAAATGGGCTGTGAGGGGAGGGAGCTAGGACAGGAAATGGGCTGTGAGGGGAGGGAGCTAGGACAGGAAATGGGCTGATGAAGGAGCTAGGATAGGACTAGGAATTGGGTGTTGGGGGGAGCTAAGATTGGAAATGGGCTGTGGTGGTGGCTTGAATTGTAATGGACTCATGAAGGGGCTCGAACTGGAAGTAGGCTCATGGGGGGCTTGGATTGGAAATGGGCTGATGGTGGGGCTAGGAAAGGACTAGAAATGGGCTGATGGGAGGATGGTATTGGAAATGAGCTGATGGAGGGACGGATAGGACTGGAAATGGATGGGGGAGCTAGGACTGGAAATGGGCTGATGGGGGGGGGGCTAGGACTGGAAATGGGCTGATGCGGGGACTAGAAGGGAGCGGATACTGGGTGGGGCTGGAACTAGAAGGGAGCTGATGTTGGGGGAGATTAGAATGGGATGGGGCTGGGAGAGTGAAATGGAGAGGGGAAAAATATTTTGTGTGGGAGGGAAGAAAAATCTACAATTGGTTGGGTATTGGGAGAGTAAGTGGGGATTGAGGATGGAGGGGTAAAATTTGAGCGGATGAAAAAGGAATGAGGAAAGAGCAAAAGGAGAAAGATTAGTATGTTAAAGCAGATGTAAGAGAATGGAAAAAAACTAGTAGAGAAGAAAGGACAAATGGACAGCAGACGATGGAGAGTTAGCAGAAGACACAAAGAAACCAGAAGAAAGTGTCTGGAGAAATTGCAACTGAAAAAAAAATGCACAAAAGGTACAAAGATATCTCCTTATTTTGAATTTATTAACTGGAATATGACAGCTCTGGGAAATGTGCATCATTAACGTCTGTGCTTTGTTTAGTACAAGAGGAAATTGATTTAGAGTTTTATTTCTACATTGTTGTTGTACATTCCAAGTTTGGCTTTTTAGGGTTCCCAGTTTAATTATTGTCTTCCTGTTTCTAAATTGTGATTCCTTGTTTGGTGATGGTCTGTGTTCTGCATGTGTAACTGAGCTGAGGTATTCTGTTTATGTAATTCCTATTTGACATTGCCACTTGTTCTCTTTCCCCAGTAGGTCATGTATTATTATTCTCTGAAATGTATTGGTTTAATATTTGCAGTGTTGCCTTTTGATAGGCAGGGTATGGTGCTTTGCGAGTCCTGGTAGTGCTGTTATGATACGGTGGGTTTGCTATGGGTTCTAAATTGGCAGTGTTTGTAGTAGTTCCTAATGTGTCTGGTGGTTGGCACTGGATTATAGTAATATAGAAATCTTTTAGTCTTTCTTTATCCATACACTCATGAAGAGGCATGTTTACTAAAAGTTAGTGTATGGTAACATTACGCAAATATTTATGCAAATGAGGCCCCGAGCTGAGTCTCCGCACATGGCCCCGCACCCCCCTTGGGCCGCCCCTGCATGAGTGTATGCATTCTTGAGATCTAGAGAACAAAGCCAGTCCTGATTCTGAAGGTATGGCAGTAGAGTTCCCAGAGAAATCATTTTGAATTTCTCTTTGAACAGGAATTTGTTCAATTCTCTGAGGTCCAAAATGGGTCTGTGCCCTCCTGTTTTCTTTGGAATAAGGAAAAAGGGGGGATAGAACCCTGCACCTTGTTGATGAATAGGTACTTCTTATATTGCCCCTTGGGCAAGAAGCAGACTGACCTCGTGATCTAACTGGGAGTTGAGAGAGGTCTGAGAATTGAACTGTCTTACTATTGTAGGAGGGGGCATGCTGAGGAAGTGAAGCTTGTATCCCTCTCTTACAATGGACAGAGTCCAACTTTTTGCTGTTATCTGCCCCCATCTGGGGGCAAAATAACATAACCTTCCTGGAATAGTGGAAGGCTCTGGTCCGTTCAGGGCCAGGAAGACAAAGTTCTCTAGATGGGAGTCAAAGCCCCTGAGCAGGCTGAATCTGCTGAGCCGGTTGAGGCTTAGCAGCCTTTGTTTTTCTTTGTTTAGGTTGTTGCTGACCCTTTTAGGCAGACTGACCTGAACGATGCCCTTGCTGGGTATAGGAGGGGTAGAACGTCTTCTTTCTAGTGAAGAATGGTTTTTTGTAGGACTTTTTCCTTGCAGGATTAGCTGTAGATTTTGATAATCTATCCAAGGTGAGATTATCAGCATATAGCTCATTAGCTTTCTCTTGCCAATTTTTGCCAAAGAGATTCTCTCCTGTGCAAGGAATATTCCCCAGTTTGTCCTGTACCCAAAGTTCCAAGTCAGATGCCTGGAGCCAGGCAATCCTACGTGCGCCTATGGCAATAGCAGAAGTTCTGCTTATGCACTCAAAACAATCAAAGGCTGCACGATTTACGAATTTGAAAACATCCTGAGCATGTTTGATAATTGCAAGATAATCTTGTCTCTTATCATCAGGAAGGAGAGGGCTCATAAGCTCTAGATCTCCTGTAACTTCCTTATATAAAACATAGGAACTAATCCTGACAGAAAGCATAGAGGCCTGGAAGGTTCGACGCCCAAAGGCATCAAGAGTTCTACATTCACATCCTGGAGGATTAGATGCATGTCTTTTTGCACTCTTGATCCTTCTCATAGCTGATTCCACCACCATGGAATGGTAGGGCAGCTGAGGTTTTTGAAATCCAGGACAGGGAGGAACTTGATACATGGTATCGAGCCTACAAGAATGAGGAGAAGTGGTGAGAGGTGTTTCCCACATCCTTAGCATGAGATCATGCAAGATCTCATGAATAGGCAAAGTAGCTGCCTCTTTGGGAGCTTTAGGATACTGTAAAATCTCCAATTCCTTTGCCCTAGGCTCTGTTTCAGGAGCCACTGTGATGGAAAGACCTCGAGCCACATCCTGGATAAAATCCTGGAAGGATATATCCTCTGGAGGAGACATTCTATATTTAGGAGAGGAAGAATCCTCAGGAAGAAGTACTCTGGTATCGACAGAGCTGTCAGAGTCTTCAGACTCAGAGGATTCAAAGTATCTCCTGTCCGGGTAATCGTGCAGCACACGATACCGGTACTGATCGAAGTCGGTATCGACAGGGTCCGGTACCGACTTGTCGGTACCGGTAGTCCACCTGCCGACGTCGATGCAATTGCCCCCGATACCGATGTAGGTGCCGGTACCGGTACCGGTTGAATTGTCTGAAGCGGTTTCGGGGGCATCGATGCCGAGAGAAGAGCCACTAGACTGCATTCAATAGCCAAGAATCTCTGGTCTATCGACGCTGCCGATGCCTGGGTGTCGGTACCGGACAAAGCGGCCAGTACCCCAGAGCATGGCATCAGTAGTTCTGCTGAGGTTGGGGCCTCGAGAACATCCTGGAGCCCTGATGATGCTTTGGAAGACGAAGCCTCCCGCCGGGGCAATTTTGCCGGTGTGAGTCCCTCAAGGGCAATGCCAGAGGCATCTCGATACTTAGGAGATCTACCCTTTGAGGACCGGCTAGACTTATGTTTAGTTACTTGAGATCCATGGGAGGAAGACGAAGCCCTGAAAGATGTTAATGCCACAGATGCTGCATCGGAGGGAAAAAAGGTGCTAAGTTTAGCAGCTCGGTTTTGCCGACCCCTCTTCGACATCATCCCACAGGCAACACACTCGGAGATAGAGTGGTCAGGACCTAAACATTTGAGGCACCACTCATGGGTGTCGGTGACGGAGATGGTACTGCCACACTTGGAACACTTTTTAAAACCCGAAGCGTGTTTTTCCATTGTAGAGGAAAGCTGGACCTAGTGCCCAAAATGGCGCGTGGCACCAGAGGAGAAAAAAGCTGGAAGACTCCAGGAAAAGTTTTTTTTTTTTTACAAGGAAAAGAAAGAAAGAACCGGCGGTACCGGTGTAGCATCGAAGGAAGGCAGACGCGACCACAAAAAAGAAGAAAAAATGGGATATTTTCTGCGGTGACAGGAAGTGCGACCTGCCGGCTCCGCGGAAAATGAAAAACTGGAGAGAGACAGTTGGGAAAGGCGGGAAGGCAGCACGCAGGCACTGTGGGATGCTCCCAAAAGCTTTCTAATTGGACACTGGGGAGCGTTCCCGCGCAGGCTCCGTCGGTACCGACGATACCCATATGTGAAGACTACATTCCTGCTTGTTCCTGAAGATAAGAGCTACTAGAATGACATGTGCTCAGTTCCTTATGATCTTCTGGACCACTCTGTATAGGAGCAGTATTGGTGGGAATGCCTAAAGGAGCTCCATATTCCAAGGGATATTGAAGGCATTGTCCAAATATCAGCCCTTTGCTGGTCTCCTGAAGCAGGTGGTGGGAAGTTTCTCGTCCTGATTAGGGAAAGAGATTGATCTTGGGGTACCCCAATGCCTGATAACATAGGACAATCTGGTTGCCGAGTTCCCATGTGTGAGGGTCCAGGTGTTGGCTGAATCTGTCTGCTAACTAGCTGGTGTGACTTTAGTGCTTTCAATAGGAGCTCAGCTTCAGGTGGAGCATCATCCGTTTCCATATTTTCACTGCTTCCTTGCAGAGTGGAGGAACAAGCAAGGAGGTATGGTGTCAAAATAAAAACATGACCATATAGTTGTGCTTCTATTCTTACTATTTTGTTGCTGAGGTGTTGGCAGAGCACCTCAGCGCCATGAAGAACTGCTCACAGTTCCAAGAATGATGTGCAGCATTCTGTTTGGTCTTTGCCTATAGACTCAAGTGCACATGTGGAGATGATGTGCTCACCACCCTGTCATAGAGGTATCAATGGCAAGAGTGATCCGAGGACAAGGACTCTGGAATAGACAGCCCACCCTCAGGTGGTCAGGACTGGCCCACCACCGGAGAGAATGCAGCATTGATGGCATTATTAACACTCTTGGAGATAGGACATGACAGCTAAGACCACTGGAGCTTCAAATGCCACCGTAAAGGATTCTTTCATAGTTTTGCTAGGGGCAGGACATGCATGCTGCAGCTTTGTGCCCCAAGATCCTGAAGATATAGCATGCAAGGTTTGAGGGATAACTGCAAGGCCAGGGATATCTGTCTCAGCCAGGCAATCGTCTGATACCTTCTGCCTAAAAGGGTCTCCAGCTCCATGCCTATGAATTTCAAGTTCTGTTTGGGAACTAGTGAGGACTTTTCTACATTATAAAAGCAAGCGTTTGAAGGAGAGACATGGATAACCTCAATCTTTCTGCATTCTACAGAGTCCTGGATATGATGAAGATGATGCTGTCTAGATATGGAAAAATGAAAACACCTTTCTGTAGATGGGCCTTGGCTGGGGCCAGTCACTTCATGAAGACTTTGGGGGCTGTGGAGAGATCAACTGGAAATACTAAGTATTGATAATGCATCCCTCTGAAAATTGCTTCACTTCACTGCCAATATTGAGGGTCTAGTGAGATATGGGTGTATGCATCCTTTAGATTTAGCACTACTAGCCAATCCTTCTGGAGGAGTTGGAGGCTTGTATCCAGGGAAATTCATTTTGAACTTCTCTCCAAGAAATGGTTGAGCCCCCCCCCCCCCCTGAATCCGTTGAAGATTTTATTCCAAAGTAGTAAGGCAAATACCTTGACTAAAAACCCTGCCCTCTTTCTTGCCAAGGAATCATTTCTATTGCTCTAATTTGTAAGAGGGAGAGAATCTTCAACTCCAATTAGACAAAATTAGATAAAATGAAGGGGAGGGATTCTTGCAGAATTTGGTGGGCTGTGTCATGGCAGAATACTCAGCATCCATTTGGCCAAGATGACAGTTTTCCAGACCTCCACAAAGTGCTGGAACCAGCCCCCAACAGACAAACAAAAGCTAGGCCAGGCTTTTGGGGGGAGGGATAGGAGGAAGTCACTTGCTTCCATTCCCTTTATCATGGTTTAGGTGCAGAGTGCTAAGGGAACTGCTTCTGCAGCTGTGGGTGCATATAGGCTTGATAGCACCTATAAGCATATATTGCCTAAAAGATACTGATAGAGATATAGCCTCCTATAGGGCATAGTGACTGGCCTCCTGGATGCCAATCCTTGATCAGCCAGCTATGGGGAGAGTTCCTAAACTAGTAAGCCTTGGTCCTAGATATATGACACCATGTCTTCCTCCTCCCTGAATAAATTGTTTCTGAGGCATGGGAGGTCCGCAAGTCACGTGTGTAGATCTTTCCTTACTACAGATGCTCTTAGCCATGACACTTCTCTAGCCCCAGCAGTTATTATCACGGCCCAAGAAGCTTTATCATAATCATTGTATATGGCGTGCATAAGGTGATACAGAGTCTTCTATATGAGCTGAGACAAAGCTGTAGCTGTGTGCTGGTTCTGCTGCTGCACCACTTCGAGTCTGTGAAAACAGTGAATGCTGATAATGCAACATTTGCAGCTGATGTGCTGTAATTCTTAAATTCAACATGGAACTTTAGTATACCTTTCTGCCCACTGTATATAGGGCTTTTGAATCCTTCCCTGGGAGAAATAGCTATGTAATTTCTTACTTTTTCAAAGCCACTTCAGAAATTACCTACTGGTGCAGCAGCAGAGATAGTGCAGTTATTCATCTGTAACAGGTGATCTCCGGGAACAGCAGAAATTTAGTCTTCACACTCTGAACCAACGGAGCCCACGTGGGAACGTTCCCCAGCATAATAACATAGTGGGATGCTCCCAATAGGAAAGCCTTTGGGAGCATCCCACTACACCTGTGCTGCTGCCTTCCCGCCTTTGACTCTCTCTCAATTGAGTTTGTAGCCGAGATAAGAGAGAGAGAGACCCTACAACTCCTAGGGGCGGAGGGTGGGTTGTGAAGACTAAATTCCTGCTGTTCCCGAAGATCACCTGTTACAGATGAGTAACTACGCTATCTCCAGGAACGAAGAAGAATGTAGTCTTCACATATGGGACTCTCTAGCTCCCAGATGCCAGAGAAAGGTCCCCAAAATCAGTAGATTTGCCTCAGAGCAGGCCTCAAGAGGGCATAGATCTTTAATGGACATCCGTCATTGAAAGTTCCAGGACAGAAAGTAGAAGTTGACCTAAGTATGAAAGAGGTATTGGAATACAGCCTGACCAAACATGGCATCCCGGCGAGATGCCTTGTCAAGACAGTAATGTGCAGCAAATGTATGCATTGAAGACCAGGTGGCTGCTTTGCAGATTTTGTTAATGGCTACAGAACATAGGTTTGCTGCCAAGGCAACCATGGCATAAACATTATGGGCATAAACAAAGGAGATGCAATCTACTATCCATTTAGATAGGGTACGTTTGGATACTGGCAACCCCAAGTGACTGGGATCAAAGGAGATGAATAACAGAACTCTTACAATGCTCAGTTGTCCTTTGAAGATAGAATTCCAAGGCACGTTTGCAGTCAGGAGCATGGAGGGTTGCCTCTGCCCTAGAGGAATGAAGTCTAGGGAAGAAGACAGGTAGGTAGACTGACTGATTCAAATGGAAGAGAGACGCCATTTTGGGCATGAAATGAGGATAAGGACCACCTTATGATGGAAGCAGGTATAAGGCAGGTCAGCCACCAATGCTTGGCACTCACTGATGCATCTAGCTGAAGTGAGTGCAACAAGGAAGATGACCTTCCAAGAGAAACCTTAGCAAGGTTGTGGCTAAAGGTTCAAAGGGCAGCTTAAGGAGCTGATCTAACATGACATTAAGATCCCATGCCACCAGGAGGTTGCCTGATGGGGGTGGGGCAGGTTTGGTTAATAAGAGCCCTCTCATGAAACACGTCACAAGCGGTTATAAAGAGATAGGCTGCCCATCCAAGGAATAGTGAATAGCAGCAACTGCACTGAGGTGATCCTTCACCAAGTTAATCTTGAGATGAGTGATGAAAGATGGAGGAGGTACTGAAGGAGCCTCCACCAGAGCTGAGAAGGGGTTAATATTCCTTTGGGTACACCAAGTGGAGCATCTACACCACTTAAAGTCATAGGAACGTCTGGTAGATGGTTTCCTGGAGGCAAGCAGAAATGTCCTTTACTTCCTGAGGAAGGTTGAGACCTTGCATGACTATGCTTCCAGCAGCCAAACCATGAGATAGAGAGACTGCAGTTTGGGATAGAATAGCATCCCTTCCTCCTGTGAGAGAAGATCAGGAACTGATTAGAGACTGAGAGGTTGAGTCTGTGACAGACATAGCAGGAGAGGAAACCACGGTTGACACGGCCAGCATGGGGTTATGAGGATCATGTGGCATCTGTCCGTTTAAAGCTTGAAAAGTGTTTTAGGAATCAGGGGTATGGCAGGAAAGGCATACAGGAAATCCTAACCCCAGTGAAGATGGAAAGCATCGACCTGCTGGAGGCTGGACATCGGGGTTCTGGTGCAAAAATCAGGTAGTTTGGCATTTTGTGGAGTGGCAAAAAGGACTATCTCCAGAGTTCCCGAGGTCTGAAAGATGTAGGAGATTGTCTCCTGATGTGGAGACCACTCATGTGGAAGGAGGATCCAATTCAGTCTGTCTGCTAAGATGTTTTGGTGTCCTGGCAGATATACTGCTTGGAGATGCACCTGATGAGCAACGGCAAAGGACCAAAGATGCAGAGGGCCCAAGAGCCCGTTCCCCCCTTCTTGTTCACATAGAATATAGCTACCCGATTGTCCCTCTGGACAAGAACTCTGTGGCCCTACAGTTGTTGTTGAAACACTGAGGGCATTGAAGATAGCACAAAGCTCCAGCAAATTTATTTAGAGCTTTGACTCCTGCTCTGTCCAGAGGCCCTGAGTGGACAGAGTCCAAGTGGGTTCCCCAACCCAGTTTGGAGGCATCTGTTGTCAGGATGCATTGATGTGGAGGCATCTGAAAAGGTGACCCTAAGAGGAGATTTCCTGGGGTCGACCACCAGAGCAGGGAGTACATGAGAATGTCTGACTTTGATCTGGTCTTTGAGGGTCCCAGAGGCCTGTTTCTACTGGGAGGCAAGAGTCCATTGAGTTGTCCTCATGTGCAGATGAGCATATGGCACTACATGAACCATAGAGGTCATATGGCCTAACGCAGCATCTCTCTGGCCGAGAGATTGTCTTTGAGCCTTACTTGAGATATCATCTGCACTAGGCAGGTGCAACAGTCCTGAGGTAGAAATGCCCTTAACAATAGAGTTTCTAGAACAGCCCTTATGAATTCTAGTGTTTGAGTAGGAAATAGATGGGATTTTGGAATATTTATCACAAATCCTAGATCCTGTAGTACTTGAATTGTATGAAGGAGGCATAGGTGAACTTCCTGAGAAATGGCTGTCCTTATTAGTCAATCGTCTAAATAAGAGAAGACAAATATTCCGAGAGTCCTTAGATATGCAGCTATGACTGCCATACACTTTGTGAAGACTCTTGAGGCAGAGGCGAATCTGAAGGGAAGGACTCTGTACTGATAGTGATTTCCCTGGAAGATAAAGTGTAGATACCTCCTGTGTCCTGGATGAATGAGGATATGGGTATATGCTTCTTTGTGATCTAGAGAACAGAGCCAGTTCTGACTGGAGATCAGGTAGAAGGGTTCCTAGTGAAATAATCTTGAATTTCTCTATAACTAGAAACTTGAGGTTTCTTAGATCTAAGATGGGTCTGTACTCTCCGTGCTACTTTGGAATGTGAAAGTACAGACAATAGAACCCCAGCCCCTTCTGGGATGTTGGAACCTCTTCTATGGCACACTGGCAGAAGAGAGGTGATCTCTTGCTGAAGGAGAGCAGTGAGAGGGGGTTGAGAATGATATTCCTCCACTAGAGCGGTGGGGGGTATGCTTTGTAGATGAAGCTTGTACCCCTCTCACACTATGGTTAGTGTCCACTGCTCTGAAGTTATGAGATGCCACCTGTGGGCATAATGGCAAAGCCTGCCTTCTATGTGGAGGGGATGGGGGGTTCTCCAGAGGCAGGGTGGCAATGTTCTCTAAGAAGTCATCAAAAACCAAGCGTAGATTGAGTCTGTGCTGCTGGTTGGGGTTTAGGAGCCTGTGGCTTCTTCTGCGTACCCTGGGGCTGGTATTGAGAAGTTGAGGGGGTAAGAAGAGTAGAATTTCTTCTTCTTACCATAGAAAGAAGCTGCTTTTTTCTTGATAGGCTTTCAAAAGCTACTGCCTACCCTATTGACGGTGGTATTCTTAGACACTAAGCAGCTTTATCTTGCCAATCCTTTCCAAAAAGGATCTCAGCAGTACAGGGCATATTACCCAGCTTGTCTTGAACCCATTATTCAAGGTCTGATGCTTGAAGTCAGGCAATCCTATGGGCACCTATACAGATAGAAGTTGTTCTGCTAATGCATTCAAAACAAACTTGGAAACATTTTGGGCATGTTTGAGTAAAGTAAGGTAGTCTGCCCTTTTGTCATCCAGGAAAGAGGAAACATTGATTCCAGATCCCTAGTCACCTCCCTAAGGAGCATACCCATGTAGAGTATTATGAACTTATGTGGGCTGAAAGCATGGAGGCTTGAAAGCACCGGCAGCCAAAAGCATCGAGGGTTCTCGATTCCCTACCCAGGGGATTGGAGTGAGTCTTAGAACTTTTAATGTGATGCACAGTCGATTCCACTACCATTGAGTAGTGTGGAAGTTGCGTCTTCTGGAACCCAGGGCTTTCCAGTACCCAATACATGATATTGAGTCATCAAGTATGGGGAAAGGTGATGAGAGGCATCTCCCACATCCAAAACATAAGATCCTGGAGTATGCAGTGTATAGGGAAAGTAGTCTCTTTAGGAGCTGTAGGATATAGCGTACTTACTCACCTGTAAGGTGTTCTCTGGGGACAGCAGGACTCAGTCCTCATATATGGGTGATGTCAGCACTGACAGAGCCCTCACGGAAGCATCCCCCCAGCTTTCAAATAAAGCCTTTGGGAGATGCTACCATGCATGTGTGGTCCTCTTCCCGCCCAAGGGTGCCATCTTGCTCAGTCCGATGACATAGCTAAAAGACAGCAAAATAAAAGACAGTAAAGGAGCAACTCCAAGGGGAAGAGGGAGGGTTGCGAGGACTGATTCCTGCTCTCTCTAGAGAACATTTGTTACAGGTGAGTAACTATGCTTTCTCCAGGAACAAGCAGGAAGTCAGTCCTCACATATGAGACTCCCCAGTTACAGACTACTGAAAGACCATAGCGAAAAACACGGACTCCCTCACAAAAAGCCGAAAGCAGCAGCAATTAAGTCCATGTCCTCAGACTACAGTAGGACCCCTGTGTCCGATGAAAACCAGCACTCCGGTAGCCTGAACACAGAAGGGTCAGAGGGTAGGAGTTGTCTAAACCTCGAACAGATTACGGAGCAAAGCCTGGATGAAGGAACTGTCCTGCTGGGAAAAGCTTTTGCAGCTCATTACTACCTGGAAGGTATGGACTGAAGACCAAGTGGTGGCCCGGAAAATGTTCACCATCGGGACAGAGGGCAAGTTTGCCACCGAGGCCGCCATGGCCCTGACACAGTGTGCCGTAACACGGCCTTCTAGCGGGAGTCCAGCCTGCTCATAGGCGAGGGCGATACAGTCCGCCACCCAGGTGGACAGCGTACGCTTGGTCACCGCTTCCTCCAGTCTACTGGGGTCGTAGGAGACGAAAAGCTGAGCGGCTTTGCGGTGGCCCCGAGAGAGAATACCTTGTTGGATATAGAAGAATAAAGCCCTCTTACAGTCCAAGGTGCGGACTGTCTCTGCCCAACTGGAGTGAGGTCTCGGAAAGAAGGTAGGAAGTAACACTTCCTGGTTGAGATGGTAGGAGGATACCACCTTTGGAAGAAATTTAGGGTGTGTGCAGAGAACCACCCTGTTCTTGTAGAACCTGGTATAAGGTGCCTCTGCCACTAAGGCCTGAAGCTTGCTAACTCTGCGAGCGGAGGTGAGTGCAACCAGGAACGCCACCTTCCATGAGAGATATCATAGGTGGCAAGTAGCCAGAGACTCAAAGGGTGAGCGAGTGAGCTACCCCAATACCACATTGAGATCCCATTCAGTCGCCAGAGGGCGAACCGGTGGCTTTGATAAAAGCAGACTCCTAAGAAAGTGGGTCACCAGTAGCAGGACCGAGAGGGGCTTGCCATCCACTGGGTGGTGGTACTCTGCCAGGGCACTGAGATACATCTGGACGGAGTTAGATTTAAGTTGGATTGCAAGAGGTGGAGGATGCACTAACACCAGTCCCACCGGGCAGGAGAACGGGTCAGCCTCATGCTGGGTACACCAGGCTGCAAAACCTGCACCACTTGAGAGCGTAAGCTTTCCTAGTCGAGGCCTTGTGAGAAGCCAGCAGGATCTCCTCTACCTCACTGGAGAGGTTGAAAGGGGCTAAGGTCACCCTTTCAGCAGCCACACTGTCAGAGACAGGGACCCCAGGTTGGGGTGCAGAAGAGAGCCCCCCTCCTGAGACAGGAGTCCCGGAGAAGTCCCCAATGGAATGGGGCCCTCCACCGTTAGTCGGAAAAGCAGTAGGAACCACAGTTGCCTGGGCCACTGAGGGGCAATCAGGATAAGTGAGGCCTTGTCGAGAAGGGTCCTGAACAAGGTTTTGGCAATCAGCAGCATGGGAGGGAAGGTGTACATGAGGCCCTCCAACCACGAGATGAAGAACACATCCGCTGCCACCCTGGAGGGGTGGGCCTGCCTGGAACAGAAGCGGGCAACTGGAAATTGTCTGAACTGGTGAACAGGTCCATCATGGGTTTCCCCCAGATCCGGAAGAGCCAGTCGGCCATACTGGAATCCAGCTGCCACTCATGCAGCTGGAGGACTCTGCTCAACCTGTCGGCCAGCAGGTTTTTCTGGCCTGGTAGGTACACTGCCTGCAGGAGAATACCTTGTTGGATTGTGTACAAGCAGAGGAGCATCGCCTCCTGGCAGAGGGCACGAGACCCCGTGTCCCCCTATTTGTTCACATAGAACATCGCCACCTGGCTGTCTGTCTGGACCAGCACTGGCTGGTGACACAGGTGGTGGCAAAAGGCTCGAAGGGCTAAGTAAATTGCCCGTAGTTGCAGGAGGTTGATATGCTGGTGACCAGCTGCCCTGGATGCGGAGTTCCTCGCAGTGGGCTCCCCAGATGAGCAGGGAGGTGTCCGTGGTAAGAACCTTTAAGGGACTCGGGGTCTGAAAGGGCATGCCTGCCTCGAGATATTAGGGAGTCTGCCACTAGGTCAGAGAGGCCACCAGTTCACAGGTTATGGAGACACTGTGTTGGAGGCGTCCCATGGCCCGAATCCACTGGTCTCGGAGACACCACTGTGCAGCCCTCATTTGGAGGTGAGTGTATGTGGTGACATGGACCGTGGAGGCCATGTGTCTGAGAAGGTGCAGAAGGAGCCAAGTGGCCATGGAGGGATGCTGCTGTATATATCCCATGCCAGAGTCTTAAGGTGGTCAGCTTGGTCCCTGGGCAGGAAAGCCTTTGATTGGAGGTGTCCAGTTTTGCCCCAATGAACTCCAGGCATTGTGTTGGAAGGAGATGAGACTGGGGTAGTTTATGACAAAGTCCAAGTGCCGCAGGACCTGGATGGTGTGTGCGGTGGCCTGCTGCACCTCTGAGGCCGTGCCTCCCTTTATGAGCCAGTCATCCAGGTAGGGGAAGACAAAGACTCCCCTGGAGGTGGAGGAAGGTGGCCATGACTGCCAGGCATTTTGTGAAGACCCTTGGGGTGGAGGAGAAGCGGAAAGGCAGCACCCTGTACTGATTTTACCCACCCCCCCACTATGAACCGCAGGTACTGCCTATGGTTGGGGTGAATGAGGATGTAGGTATAGGCATCCTTCAGGTCTAAGGAGCATAGCAACAAGTCTGGACCCAAGCAACACTAATGATATCACCCTTTCGTGCCAATCCATTCCCACTGCCCATGGAGAAAATATTTATAGTTTTCTTTTTAGACAGAGTGAAGGTAGTATTGGGACAGTTTTCAAAGAACCATGGTACATTCTCTTCACTCTTCTCTCCAGCCAGGTTTTCAAAAGGGAACCATACAATACTTTACACACACCAGAGATCACCATTCAGACCAATGAAAAGCTGGATGCAAGAAAGTGGGACATCGTGGTAGAAGAGACCACTAGATTGGCAGTGAAGGGTAGTTACTCACCTGTAACAGGTGTACTCCAGGAGCAGCAGAAATCCGTCCTCACATATGGGTGACGTCAGCGCCAACGGAGCCCCCGTGCGGAGCATTTCCCCAGCTTTCATAGAAAGCCTTTGGGAATGCAGCGCGCATGCGTGGTCCCCTTCCCGCCCAAGGGTGCCATCTTGCTCAGTCTGATGACATAGCTAAAAGACAGCAAAAATAGCAAAAATAAATCATATGACTGCAACTCCAAGGGGAGGAGGGAGGGTTGTGAGGACTGATTCCTGCTGCTCCTGGAGAACACCTGTTACGGGTGAGTAACTGCTCTTTCTCCAGGACCAAGCAGGAAGTCAGTCCTCACATATGGGACTCCCTAGCTTAGGGCTACCAGAGACCCCAAACCGAAAAATGAGCTCCCTCTAGAGCCTCAGCATGCAAGAACAGAATCTTCTCTGACAACGCCCCCGAAGGTAGCCCAACACCAGGGCCGGAGGGTAGGAGTTGCCTAGACCCCAAAGAGATTATGGAGTACCGCTTGCCCGAAAGCACTGTCCCTGCGGGACTCCCTCTCAAGGCAGTAGTGGGCCGCAAACGTCTGGCTTGAAGACCAAGCAGCGGCCTGGCAGATGTCTGCCAACAGAACAGAGCGGAGATGAGCCACTGACACAGCCTTCGCCCTGACACGGTGAGCCGTAACTTGACCCTGCAACGAGAGGCCAGCTGCCTAGTAAGCCCAGGCGATGCAGTCAGCTACCCATACGGACAAAGTACGCTTGGAGACAGCCAACCCCAACTTATTGGGGTCATAAGAGACGAAGAGTTGAACCGCCCTCCAGTGCTCCCGCGTACGGTCAAGGTAGAAGGACAACACCCTCCTACAGTCCAGGGTATGCAAGACCATCTCAGCCCGGCTAGCATGAGGCCTGGGAAAGAAAGTCGGAAGAACCACCTCCTGATTGAGGTGGAAGGAGGAGACATCCTTTGGAAGGAACTTAGGGCGAGTCCGTAAGACTACCCTGTTCCTATAGAACCTAATATAAGGTGCTTCTGATACTATTTATTTATTTATTTAGACAGTTTTGTATACCGCCTTATCCTTCAATCAAAGCGGTCACAACACAATTGGGGGATACATTTAACACACGGGGATATGAGACACATACACTAATACTTAAAGGGAACATGGGCAATGGAGGGTTAAGTGGCTTGCCCAAGACCACAAGCAGCACCTGTGGGACTAGAAACCCTAGTCCTTCCGGCCCAAGGTTGCTGTCCTCTAGTGGGATTTGAACCCCCGACCTTCCGGCCTGAAGTACCTTGCCCCAACCACTAGGCCACTCCTCCACTCCAGGACCTGAAGCTCGCTCACTCGCCTTGCTGAGGTAAGGGCTACCAGGACAGAAAACGCAGAGGGCAAGTAGCCATGGGTTCAAATGGTGGGCAAGTAAGCCGTTGCAAGACCACATTTAAATCCCATTCAGTGGCAGGTGGACGCACTGGAGGCTTAAGCAAAAACAGGCCTCTGAGGAAGCGAGCCACCAAAGGATGACTGGAGAGAGACTGACCCTCCACCTGTGAGCGGTGTGCTGAAAGAGCACTAAGATCAACTCTAACAGAATTGGACTTAAGGCCTAGGTTGGACAGGTGAAGCAAATACTGCAGCAGCACTTGTACCAGGCATGAGAAGGGATTCTCATTGTGTTGAGTACACCAGGTAGAGAATCTACGCCACTTAAGGGCATAAGACTTTCTGGTGGACTGCCTCCTAGAGGCCAAGACTACGTCCTCCACTTCCCTAGGCAGTAGTAAAGGCGCTAGGACTACCCTTTCAGCAGCTAGGCCATCAAATTGAGGGACTGGAGATTGGGGTGCAAGAGAGATCCCTGCTCCTGAGACAGGAGATCGTTTTGCATCCCCAGAGGGAGAGGAGTGTCCACCGCCAGTTGCAACAGTAATGGGAACCAGGGTTTCCTTGGCCACCTGGGGCCACCAGAATCACTGAGGCCTTGTGCCAGGTCACCTTGAAAAGGGTCTTGGACACTAGAGGCGTGGGAGGAAACGCATAAAGGAGGCCTGTAGACCATGGAATGAGAAACGCATCCGTTGCTACTCTGAGAGGATGCGGTTATCTGGAACAGAACCTGGGTAGCCGACTGTTCAGAGGACTGGCAAAGAGATCTATGGTTGGAAGACCCCATCTCAGGAAGATCTGTTGAACCACTAAGGGATTCAACTGCCATTCATGTGGCTGCAGGATCCTGCTCAATCTGTCCACCAGGTAATTCTCCTAACCTGGGAGGTAGACTGCTTTGAGAAGAATGCCATGATTGACTGCCCAGGAGCACAGTTTCTGCGCTTTCTGACATAGAAGGCGGGACCATGTGCCCCCTTGTTTGTTCACATAGAACATAGCAACTTGATTGTCTGTCTGAACCAAGACAGACTGGTGAGAGAGGAGATGAGAGAAAGTTCTCAGGGCTAAGCGGATAGCTCTCAGTTTTAAGAGATTGATCTGCTGTGCGGCCTCCCAAGGAGTCCACAGGCCTTGAGTACATGCCCCTTGGCAATGTGCACCCCAACCTTGAAGAGAAGCTTCGGTTGTCAGCACCTGAGAGTGTGGAGGTGCCTGAAACGGCACCCCTTGCACCAGATTCGAAAGATGAAGCCACCATTGCAGAGAAGACTGAAGCAGGCTGGACACCCTCACTTTGTCCGCGAGGCTTCCTGTGGCCTGGTGCCACTGAGCCCTGAGGCCCCATTGAGCTGGCCTCATGTGTAGACAGGCATTTAGAATTACATGGACCGTGGATGCCATGTGGCCTAAGAGTCTCAGGAATTGTCTGGCAGAGACCAGAGAATTGCTGTGGAATAGCCTGGCTAGATCCATTAATCTGTGGGCCCTGTCCACTGGTAGAAAGGCTTTTGCCTGAAAAGTGTCGAGTCGAGCTCCTATGAACTCCATGTTCTGGGAGGGTTGCAAACTGGACTTTGCGAAGTTTATGACAAACCCCAGGTGCTGAAGCAGAGCGACAGTGCAAAGGGTGGCTTGATTAGCCTCTTGCAGGGATTGACCCCTGATGAGCCAATCGTCCAGATATGGAAAAACAAAGAGGCCTTGAACCCTGAGGTAGGCCGCTACCACCGCCAGGCACTTAGTAAATACCCTGGGGGCAGATGTAAGGCCAAAAGGCAGTACTCTGTACTGATAATGGTTTCCTCCCACTACAAAATCTGAGATATTGTCTGTGGTCTGGAAGAATAAGGATGTGAGTATAAGCATCCTTTAGGTCTAAGGAGCATAGCCAATCTCCCTGCTGGAGGTAGGGCAGCAGGATTCCAAGGGTAAGCATCTTGAACTTTTCCCTCTCCAGGAACTTGTTCAGGTTTCGCAAGTCTATGATGGGTCTGAGGCCTCCTGTTCTCTTTGGTACCAGGAAGTACCTGGAATAGAAGCCTTGACCTCTCAGGTGGTGGGGCACCGGTTCCACTGCCTGTTCCTTCAGAAGACCTGCCAACTCCTGCAGGAGTAAGTCCCTGTGCAGAGGGAGTCTGGGAGGCTCCCCTGGAAAATAAGAGGGGGGTACCTGGTGGAAGTGGAGGAGATAGCCCTTCTGGACTATACTTAGAACCCAGGTATCCCTTGTGATGGCTGACCACCTGTAGGCGAACAGGGCCAGCCTGCCTCCAGTGCTGATGGGGGCCAGTTGAGGAGGAGAGGCTATTCCATTGCAGTCAAAATCCCCCTCACTGCTGAGCAGGAGCCGGAGTAGGAGGCTTGGGGGCCTTCAGCCTACAGGGC
The DNA here is from genome assembly GCA_033557465.1 of Ichthyophis bannanicus. NCBI lineage: Eukaryota > Metazoa > Chordata > Amphibia > Gymnophiona > Ichthyophiidae > Ichthyophis > Ichthyophis bannanicus. The sequence continues at coordinate 713,027,461 of CM066034.1, forward strand.
CCATGACCCTGCCCCTTGGCCTACTGACCCTGTTGGGGAGCTACAGAGGCCCGATAATGAGGGTACTTGTTTATAGGCAGAGGACTTCCTCGGGTAAAAGGTCTTTTTTCCCCGAGCCCTTCTTCTTCTGAGAAGGGGCAGAGGTTTTTCTGGACAGCCTTGTCCGGGTAAGAGTCTCGGTCTCGAGTTCTGCAGCCTTGTCAGCCATGGGCTTGCCAAAGAGGTTTTCACCTCGGCAGGGGACATCGACCAACTTGTCCTGCACCCATGGCTCAAGGTCCGATGACTGTAGCCAAGCCTGACGGTGTGCAGCAATGCCGGCCGCGGCTACCCGGGCCGAAGCCTCAAAACCATCATAGGCTGCTCGAGATATAAACTTCGAGCACTCACGAATACCAGAGGACAGAGCATTGAACTTCTGCAAAGGTTCCTCGGAAAGACCAGCAGAGAACCCGGCAATCTCCATTGCCAGGTCTCGAAGGTACATGCCCATGTACAGCTGGTAGGTCTGGACACGGCAAGCAAGCATAGAGCCCTGGAAGCACTTCTTACCGAGGGCATCCAGGTTCTGGGCCTCCCGGCCGGGAGGCACCGAGGAGTGCATCTTCTGACTCTTCAGACGATGCATGGCGATTCCACAACCATGGAGTGGTGCGGTAATTGTGCCTTTTAGAACCTGGGGCTCTTGCGGACTCGATAGATGGAATCGACCCGCTTGCTTAAAACCGGCGTCGATGCCGGCGCCTCCCACATGCGGAAGAGCAACCGTTCCAGCTTCGGAGGAACTGGAACAGTAAAGGCCTCTTTCGGAGGAGAGTCATACTGTAGGGCCTCGAGCTCCTCGGCTCGAGGCTCCTCCACAGGATCCACGGGGAATGCCAAAGCCTTGGCCATGTCCCGCACGAAGTCCGAGAACTGGGTATCCTCCAGGGGGGGGGGGGGGGACCTTCTCCGAGGCTCGGACTCAGGCGAGTCCAAATGAACGCACCGAGTCCGAAAGGTGTTGGGCGACTCCTCATCCTCCGTCTCCCAGCCGGACTCCTCGGAGGAGGAATCGAGGGGCTCCGGTCAGGCAGGCATCGATGCCATCCGCCCCGATGCCGAGGGTACCGGCATCGAAGACCTCAGTCCCGAACGGGAGGCCGAGGGGGACCCTGGCCGAGAATAGACTCTAGCTCGCAAGGACTCGAGGATCAGCTCGGCCTCCGGGGTCGACTTGGACGTCGATGTCCCGGTGGTCGGGGCAGATGCACCGGTGAGACTGGCGATCAGTGCTCGCTGCTGTTCCATGAAGGCAGCCAAGCTGCTCTCCAAGGCCGTCAACCTGAGTCCGAGCTCAGGAGACTCAGCAGCCCCCGACTCGGGCCCGACATCGGCTCCCCTGGAGGTGAGTCCACGAGGACTCACGTGACCCAGGGACTCCATTTCCACATGAGGTTGTTTTGCAGGCCTCTCTGACTCCGAAGACTCGGGACGGCACTCGGGGCTATGTGACTTGGCCCTCAAGGAGCCAAGTGCATCCACCGATGCCGCCCTCGTGGGTTTTTTCTTCTTACGATGCTCCTGTGAGGGAGACCCCCTTTCAGAGGAGCCTCGACGCTGCTCGGGGCCAGAGTCCCAAGATGTCGAGGCCTCCGACGAGGTCCGGGCCCTACCGGACGCGGAGTCAGAGAAGATTCTTTCCTTTTGGTGCTGCCGACTCCTTAACACCTTAGAGGACATCTTCCCACACGGACCACAGATCATCGGGTCATGATCGGGTCCGAAGCACCGGAGGCAGCAGTCATGTGTGTCGGTGAGAGACATAAGTTTCTTACACCGATCACACTTTTTAAACCCTCTGGCAGCCATCGGTGGAAAAAGGGCCCCTGCAAAGCCAAAAGACAGGGCTGCCAGTGAAAAAATAAAAAATGGCGCGAACGCTAGTCACTAAGGACAAAAACCAAAAAAGAGATCCGGGCTCGATACTGATGTATTGGGCCCAGGCGGGAAAGGAAAACCGGCGTCGAACCAAAGAAAAACAGGTTAACGCAGAGAAAATCAACTTCTTCCTCGGGTGAAACGAATATACATCCGTTGGGCTCCGCGTAAAAAAGAAGACCGAGCAAGATGGCACCCTTGGGCGGTAAGGGGACCACGCATGCGCGCTGCATTCCCAAAGGCTTTCTATGAAAGTTGGGGAAATGCTCCGCACGGGGGCTCCGTTGGCGCCGACGTCACCCATATGTGAGGGCTGACTTCCTGCTTGGTCCTGGAGAATTTTAAGAAGTGTCATTCTCAAATGTCTATTCTGTAAATCACAATGAGAAGGATGAGAAGATCTTAAAGTACCAGGAAATACAGTCAGAGACCAAAAAAATGTGGCAAAAGGATAGAGAGATTTCCTATTGTGTTGTGTGCTACAGGCTTGGTTAAGAGGAATTTTCAGGCACACTTTAATAAATTACCCATACATGTTGCATCTTACAAACTCTACAAAAACCCTCTCTTTGGCACAATGCAACTACTATGTTGAGCACTAGCAGTCAGTAAATTTGAGAATAAGATCATACTCCATCCACCCTGAGTCTTAGGAGTAATTTTCATGACTGTCAGGCTATGTGCAAAACTAACCCATTTGAGGAACTTCTCTTAAGACACAGGGGCCCCTTTACTAAAATTTGGTAAGGTTTTTGCACTGAAAAGATGAAGCGGAACACCAGAGACCACGGCCCAACATAAAAATGATAGTAAAAACTTTATTAAGTAGACCCAACAAGTTTCGGCCGGAGGCCTTCTTCAGGGGTCTAAAAGTTTACATAAACAAAATTATACATACATAATAAAAGGTTTTTTACATACATAATAAAAACTAAAAAATAATAAAATATACATGTGTGTCAATATGTATAAAACAACTAAACATATACATTACCACAGAGGGTAGAAAACAGCATATGAAATGTGGAACAAGCCACTCTTCCCAATCTGTATTGAATAAAATTCGAAAATAGGATCAGATAGAGATTATTAAATTCATAAGGATAAACTGCTGGCAAACAGACTATAATGGATAAAATTCGAAAATAGAATTAAATAGAAATCATTAAATTTATAAAAATAAACTACAATAGATAAAAAACGAAAATAAAAACAGATAGAGATTGTTAGCAAACAGACTATAACAGATGCCTACTGCACACACACCCATGTAGAATAGAAAGTAAATGGATAGCGATATTGCACATTTGTGAAGTGTGCAAGCACTAAAAACATATTCAGACAAAACATAATAACTCCTTAGTAAAAATAAGAGAGTATAAACAAAAGACAGACATAAATAACAGAGCAGCTGACAAAGACTCTATTCTATCTGATGGCCAAATAACTCGAATAGCGACCAATATGAAAACAGGTCTACAGAAGGGCTAAAAGTGTATATGAGGGAATACTCAAGGTTGTAAATAGTGCATCTCGCTGAATAAAGGTTGTTTCTAACTATAAAAACATGCCATAAGCGCACATGGTCAAGAGTATTAGTACCAATGGAAACACTCTATTTAAAGGGGGCGCTGAGCATACAGCAGTAAAGAGTAGTTACTCACCTGTAACAGGTGTTCTCCAGGAGCAGCAGGAATCAGTCCTCACATATGGGTGACGTCGGCGCCGACGGAGCCTCCGTGCGGAGCATTTCCCCAGCTTTCAAAGAAAGCCTTTGGGAATTGCAGCGCGCATGCGCGGTCCCCTTCCCGCCCAAGGGTGCCATCTTGCTCAGTCTGATGACATAGCTAAAAGACATCAAAAAAATTTGCAAAAATAAAAGCATAGGACTGCAACTCCAAGGGGAGGAGGGAGGGGTTGTGAGGACTGATTCCTGCTGCTCCTGGAGAACACCTGTTACAGGTGAGTAACTACTCTTTCTCCAGGACCAAGCAGGAAGTCAGTCCTCACATATGGGACTCCCCAGCTTAAGGCTACCGGAGGCCCCAAGCCGAAAAAATGAGCTTTCTCTAGAGCGTCAGAACGTAAGGAAGGAATCTTCTCTGAGAACGTACCCGACTGGTAGCCCAACATCAGGGCCGGAGGGAAGGAGTTGCCTAGACCCCAAAGAGATTATGGAGTACTGCCTGTCCGAAAGCACTGTCCCTGCGGGACTCCCTCTCAAGGCAGTAATGGGTCGTAAAAGTCTGGCTTGAAGACCAAGTAGCGGACCGGCAGATGTCTGCCAACGGAACAGAGCGGAGATGAGCCACTGACGCAGCCTTTGCCCTGACACGATGAGCCGTGACTCAACCCTCCAACGAGAGGCCGGCTGCCCCATAAGCCCAGGCGATACAGTCAGCGACCCATATGGACAAAGTACGCTTGGAGATAGGTAACCCCAACTTATTGGGGTCAATAGAAACGAAGAGCTGAACAGCCCTCCGATGCTCCCGTGTATGGTCAAGATAGAAGGATAACGCCCTCCTAGAGTCCAGGGTATGCAGGACCATCTCAGCCCGGTTGGCATGCGGCCTGGGAAAGAAGGTCGGAAGAACCACCTCCTGATTGAGGTGAAAAGGGGAGACAGCCTTAGGGAGAAACTTCGGGTGAGTCCGTAAGACTACCCTATTCCTGTAGAACCTAGTGTAAGGGGGATCAGACACTAGTGCCTGAAGTTCACTTACTCGCCTAGCAGAGGTAAGAGCTACCAGAAACAAGGTTTTCCAGGAGAGAAAACGGAGAGGGCAGGTAGCCATAGGTTCAAATGGCGGACAAGTAATCTGCTGTAAGACCACATTCAGATCCAACTCAGGGGCTGGTGGACGCAAAGGAGGCTTAAGAAGGAGGCCTCTGAGAAAACGAGCCACCAAAGGGTGGTTGGAAAGAGGCCTCCCGTCCACCGGCGAGTGGTGCGCTGAGAGAACACTGAGGTGAACCCTGACAGAGTTGGACTTAAGGCCTAGATTGGAGAGGTAAAGCAAATATTGCAATACTACCGCTACCAAGCACGAGAAGGGATTCTCGCTGTGCTGAGCACACCATGCAGAGAATCTACGCCACTTAAGAGCGTAGGATTTCCTGGTGGATTGCCATCTAGAGGCTAAGACTACGTCTTCCACCTCTCTAGGCAGTAGCAGGGGAGCCAGGACTACCCTTTCAGCAGCCAGGCCATCAGATGAAGGGACTGGAGGTTGAGGTGCAAGAGAGATCCCTGTTCCTGAGACAGGAGATCGTGTTGAATCCCCAGAGGAAGAGGAGTGTCCACCGCCAGTTGCAGCAGAAGCGGGAACCACGGTTGCCTCGGCCACCTGGGGGCTATCAGAATCATTGAGGCCCTGTCCTTGAGGACCTTGAACAGTGTTCGGGACACTAGAGGCGTGGGAGGAAACGCATACAGAAGGCCTTGGGACCACGGAATCAGAAACGCATCCGCTGCTATTCTGAGAGGATGCAGTTGTCTGGAACAGAATCTCGGGAGTTTCCGGTTCAGAGGACTGGCGAAAAGATCTATGGTGGGTAGGCCCCACCTGAGAAAGATCTGCTGAACCACCAACGGATTCAATCTCCACTCGTGTGGTTGCAGGATCCTGCTCAGTCTGTCCGCCAGGTAATTTTCTTGACCGGGGAGGTAGACCGCCTTGAGGAGGATTCCGTGATTGACAGCCCAAGAGCACAGCCGTTGTGCCTCCTGACAGAGAAGGAAGGAGCCTGTGCCTCCTTGTTTGTTCACGTAGAACATGGCAACTTGATTGTCCGTCTGGACCAGTACAGACTGGTGAGATGTGAGGTGTGATAAGGCTCTCAGAGCTAGGCGTATCGCTCGTAGCTCCAGAAAGTTTATCTGCTGAGCAGCCTCCCAAGGGGTCCAGAAACACTGAGTACATGCCCCTTGGCAATGTGCTCCCCAACCTAGAAGAGAAGCATCTGTCGTCAGCACTTGAGAATGCGGAGGGGATTGAAAAACCACTCCGAGTACCAGATTCGGAAGATGAAGCCACCATTACAGAGAGGAGATGAGCAGGGTGGATATCCTGACTGAGTCCGCAAGGCTCCCGGTGGCTTGATGCCACTGAGTGCGAAGGCTCCACTGAACAGGCCGCATGTGCAGGCGGGCATTGGGGGTTACATGAACCGTGGAAGCCATATGGCCGAGAAGTCTCAGGAATTGCCTGGCGGAGACCAGGGAACTGCTGTGAAACTGCCCGGCTAGATCCAACAACCTGTGGGCTCTGTCCACTGGCAGAAAAGCCTTTGCCTGAAGAGTGTCCAGCCTTGCTCCTATGAATTCCAGGTTCTGGGACGGGAGCAAAGTGGACTTTGCGAAGTTTATAACAAACCCCAAGTGCTGAAGCAGAGCCACAGTGCGAAGGGTGGCTTGACTGGCTTCCTGGGAAGACTGGCCCCTTATGAGCCAGTCGTCCAGGTATGGGAACACAAAAAGACCTTGAAGCCTTAGGTAGGCTGCCACCACCGCCAGGCACTTTGTGAACACCCTGGGGGCGGACGTTAGGCCAAAGGATAGCAGGAAGGAGTAGCCTAGTGGTTGGGGCAAGGTACTTCAGGCCGGAAGGTCGGGGGTTCAAATCCCACTAGAGGACAGCAACCTTGGGCCGGAAGGACTGGGGTTTCTAGTACCACAGATGCTCCTTGTGGTCTTGGGCAAGCCACTTAACCCTCCATAGCCCATGTTCCCTGTAAGTATTAGTGTATGTGTCTCATATCCCCGCGTGTTAAATGTATCCCCCAATTGTGTTGTGACCACTTTGATTGAAGGAAAAGGCGGTATACAAAACTGTCTAAATAAATAAAATACTCTGTACTGATAGTGGTTTCCACCCACAACAAATCTGAGATATTGCCTGTGGTCTGGATGAATGAGGATGTGAGTATAAGCATCCTTTAGATCCAAGGAGCATAGCCAACCTCCCTGCTGGAGGTAGGACAGCAGGATTACAAGGGTAAGCATCTTGAACTTTTCCCTCTCCAGGAACTTGAGGTTTCGCAAGTCTAGGATGGGTCTGAGGCCTCCTGTTCTTTTTGGTACCAGAAAGTACCTGGAATAAAAGCCGTGACCATTGAGGTGGTGGGGCACCGGTTCCACAGCCTGTTCCTTTAGCAGACTTGCTAACTCCTGAAGGAGTAGGCCCCTGTGCAGAGGGAGTCTTGGAGGCTCCCCTGGAAAATAGGAGGGAGGTACCTGGTAAAAATGGAGAAGATAGCCCTTTTGGACTATATGGAGCACCCAGGTATCTGATGTGACGGCTGACCACCTGTGGGCAAAGTGGGCCAGCCGGCCTCCTGTGCTGATGTGAGCCAGCTGAGGAGAAGAGGCTATGCCTTCTGAGTCAAAAACCCCCACCCTGCTGAGCAGGGGCCGGTGTTGGTGGCTTGGGAGCCTTCTGCCTGCGGGGCCCATGACCCTGCCCCTTGGCCTGCTGACCCTGTTGGGGAGCTGCAGAGGCCTGATAATGAGGGTATTGTTTATAGGCAGATGACTTCCTCGGGTAAAAGGTCTTTTTTCCCGAGCCCTTCTTTTTCTGAGAAGGGGCAGAGGTTTTTCTGGACAGCCTAGTCCGGGTCCGAGTCTCGGGTTCTGCAGCCTTTTCAGCCATGGGCTTGCCAAAGAGGTTTTCACCTCGGCAGGGGACATTGACCAACTTGTACTGTACCCATGGCTCGAGGTCGGATGACTGTAGCCAAGCCTGTCGGCGGGCACCGATGCCAGCCCCAGCTACTCGGGCCGAAGCCTCGAAGCCATCGTAGGCTGCTCGAGAGATAAACTTCGAGCACTCTCGAATACCAGTGGAAAAGGCCTGGAACCTCTGCAAAGGTTCCTCGGAGAGACCAGCAGAGAACCCGGCAATCTCCTTTGCCAGGTCTCGGAGGTACATGCCCATGTAGAGCTGGTATGTCTGGACACGGCAAGTAAGCATAGAGCCCTGGAAGCACTTCTTACCGAGGGCATCCAGGTTCTGGGCCTCCCTGCTGGGAGGCACCGAAGAGTGCATCTTCTGACTTTTCAGTCGATGCATGGCCGATTCCACAACCATGGAGTGGTGCGGTAATTGTGCCTTTTGGAACCCAGGGCTCTTGCGGACTCGATAGATGGAATCGACCTGCTTGCTTAACACCGGCATCGAGGCCGGGGTCTCCCACATGCGGAAGAGCAGCCGCTCCAGCATCGGAGGAACCGGTACAGTAAAGGCCTCCTTCGGGGGAGAGTCATACTGGAGGGCCTCAAGCTCCTCGGCTCGAGGCTCCTCCTCGGAATCCGCGGGGAATGCCAAGGCCTTGGCCATATCCCACACGAAGTCCGAGAACCGGGTATCCTCCGGTGGGGATCGTCTCCGAGGTTTGGACTCCGGCGATTCTGATGGGACACACCGAGTCCGATAGGTGTCGGGTGACTCTTCGTCCTCCGTCTCCCAGCCTGACTCCTCGGAGGAGGAATCGAGCGGCTCCGGTCGGGTGGGCACCGATGCCATCCGCCCCGATGCCGAGGGTACCGGCGTCGACGACCTCGGTCCCGAACGGGAGGCAGAGGGAGACCGTGGCCGAGGATCGACTCGAGCCCGCATGGACTCGAGGATCGGCTCGGCCTCCAGGGTCGACTTGGACGTCGATGTCCCAGTGGTCGGGGCAGATGCACCGGTGAGACCGGCGATCAATGCCCGCTGCTGTTCCATGAAGGCAGCGAGGCTGCTCTCCAAGGCCGTCAACCTGAGTCCGAGCTCAGGAGACCTAGCAGCCCCCGACTCGGGCCCCGATGGCGGCTCCCCTGGAGGAGAGTCCACGAGGACTACAGCACTCACGTGTCCAGGAGACTCCATCTCGATACGAGGATGCTTGGCAAGCCTCTCCGACTCCGAAGACCCGGGACGGCTATCGGGACTATGCGACCTGGCCCTCGAGGAACCAGGAGCTTCCACCAACGCCGCCCTCGCAGGTTTCTTCTTCCTGCGCTGTTCCCTCGAAAGAGACCCCCGCTCAGAGGAACCCCGATGCTGCTCGGGGCCGGAGTCCCGAGACGTCGAGGTCTCTGACGAGGTCCGGGCCCCTCCGGACGCGGAGTCAGAGAAGATCCTATCCTTCTGGTGCTGCCGACTCAACGCCTTCGAGGACATTTTGCCACATGGACCACAGATCATCGGGTCATGATCGGGTCCAAGGCAGTGGAGGGCAGCAGTCATGTGTGTCGGTAAGAGACATAAGTTTCTTACACCAATCAGACTTTTTAAACCCGCTGGCAGCCATCGGGGGAAAAAGGGCCCCTGCGAGGTCAAAAGACAGGGCTGCCAGTAAAAAAAGAAAAATGGCGCGAACGCTAGTCACAAAGGACAAAAACCGAAAAAGAGAGAGTGGGCTCGATACCGGCGTATCGGGCCCAGGCGGGAAAAGGATCCGGCGTCGAACCGAAGGAGAAGAAGAAAAAACAGGGAAATCAACTTTTTTCTCGGCGAAAAACGAACTACGTCCATCGGGCTCCGCGGAAAAAAGAAGACTGAGGAAGATGGCACCCTTCAGCAGGAAGGGGACCGCGCATGCGCGCTGCAATTCCCAAAGGCTTTCTTTGAAAGCTGGGGAAATGCTCCGCACGGGGGCTCTGTCGGTGCCGACGTCACCCATATGTGAGGACTGACTTCCTGCTTGGTCCTGGAGAATGTACGTAATTCTGAGACAGAAAAAATAAAAGCTAATACATTTTTTTATTATAAATGAGCAGTAACTGATAAGTGTGACATTAAGGAAAAGAAAGAAACACACACGCTGAAACATTAAAAACGGACATAAGAAAGACACCACTAAATTAGAAAAAAACTGTAACAAAAGCATACAGCACAAATTGAGAGCTAACCACACAAAAGATAAAAAGCAGAAAACAAACTTAACTGACATCGCGGCTATAGGTAGGAAAACATCACGTAAAAACAGAGGGAATTTGCTTAAAAAACCCAATGGGGTTGACCTCCCACCCAAACACGTACAATGATTAACAAAAAATAATAGGAGTGTACCAAACGTAATAAAGCACACATTGCCAAAAGTCCTGACTCCAAAGGAAACGTTTCATTTTTAAAGGGGCATAAGGACAAAGCCATGTTTGGCATAGAACAGTAAACAAAAAAATAGTAAAATCAGAACCAGACTAGTCAGGTGTACGGAACTCCGATCAAAAAAATAGAAATAAAGGGACCAACTGAAATTATTTCTATTGGCAAAAAACAACCAGCGTGATTACCAAGAACAAACAAATAGAAGAGAGGGGGGAAAATAGTGCGTGGCATTTTGTGAACATCAGCGTGAAAGCGCACAAGCGCATTGGTAATAAGCATTCAGCAGTAATGTACATAATTCCAAGATGTTAAAGATAAATCTACAATCAAAGCCAATACTGCGCATTTTGAAAATGAATGTGTGAACTGTAGCATTGAGGAAAGGGAATTCGGACATAAATGATGATACATGTCAAACAGACATCAAAAGGAAAAACATAAAAGGACTTCACTAGATTAGAAAGAATGATGTGCGCTTGTCAAGGGGACAAAAACCATAACGAAAACATACAGCTTAAACAAACTAACCACACAGAAATTAAAAATTAGAAAACAAACATGACAAGCATCGCTACTACAGGACAGGGAAACCATCACGCAAATGCAGAGAAGGTTTTTAAAACACGTCGGGATGCCTCCCAAATAAACACGTACAGTGATTGACAAATATAAATGAAAACAGCAGTAATGTGTAATTCAGCAGTAATGTGTAATTCTGAAGGATGAAAGATTAATCTACAATCAAAACCAATACTACTCATTATAAAAAGGGGGAGGGGGAATACAAAAAATAAGCGCTGATACATTGTAAACAAGCATAAAAAGGGAAACATAAAAAAGGGCTTCACTAGATTTGGAAAAAAACATGCTGTGCTTGTCAAAACGACAAAGAACGTGACAAGAGCATACAACTTACTAGTCAATCTGAAACTAGCCACACAGCAAATGAAGTCCAGAAAACAAACTTTACCAGCATCACTGCTATAGGCGGGAAACGCCGCGCAAGTGCAGAGAAGATTTTTTAAAAACACACCGGGGTGCCTCCCACACAAACACGTAAAGTGATTGACAGATGGAGGTATACCAAATAAGGAGGGGCACTAAAAGGAAAGAACGGGCACGAGAAGGACAAGAGCAAATAAAACTGATACATACATAAGCGCAATGAGGAAAAGCACATAGCATTAGAGTCATAACTGAAGGATAACAGATCCATATGAATACATACAAAAGATGATCACCTAAACTTAATTGCGGATTGCACAACAATCACACAAAGCACAAAATGTATAAAAACAAAATATTTATATAATATAGTAATGTAAAAACGGCACATCAAAAACATTAAAAGGTATAAAAGACAGGAGTGACCAGCCCAAGAAAGGGTCCAAGGGGAGGGAGGGGGAAGGGGGAAAGGGAAAAAAGTGTGGAGGGGGGAGGGGGAGAGAGGGAGGAAGGGGGAAGGCAGACTGTTAAACCAATCAATATAGTCAAACAATAAATAGATAAATAAATAAAATAAATAAATATAAAATTAAATTCTCACTAAGAAACATATGGTAATACATCAAGAGAAATAAAACGTTAAGATCATAACGTACCAAGTGTGACAGATAACTTGGACATTAAATACCTAAAATGTTTATTATAGAAAAACGTGAAATTCAATATCTTTATTCAACCCTTTTGGGACAACTGTATCAAGTAGAAAAATATACCTCTGTTCCTCTTGGATTAACCTACGGTCAAGGTCACCACCCTGAGGAGAAACATTAATTTGCTTGATAATAAAAAACTTTAAATCATGGAGAGTGTGTTTTAATAAGAACCAATGTTCTACCAAAGGGGCTGTCATAATTCCCCGTTTTATGCAACTTTTATGTTCTTGAATTCCATGATTGGTTGAACGCTCTTGATGTTAATCTTAAATTCAAGATGCAATCTAGTCCCATAGAAATACCATTCCTTGACATACTTATAAAGAAGTCCACTACCGGTTTTAAGACTACTATTTTTCGCAAGCCTACTGATAAGAATAAATTACTCCGTTTTGATAGCTTACATAGCAGCCATATAAAGAGAAACCTTCCAGTTTCCCAATTTTTACGTCTTCGTAGATTATGTACGGATCATGATGATTTTAAAATCAAATCTCATGATATGGCTGAGCGTTTTCGTGCTAGGGAATGCCCATCTGATTGCATAAATAAAGGGTTCCGTCGTGTTTATGCTTCCAATAGACAGGATTTACTTCTACCAAAAGAGAAGACTTTAGATGACAAATTTGTTTGTGTTCTCAAGTTTTCACATCTTTCTTGGAAAACACAGGACATTCTCAAGGTCCATTGACATATTTTGCAAACTAGCCCTTGCTTTCTTAATCAACGCCTTACCATTGCCTATAACAGAGGACATAACTTAGCTGATAAATTGGTTTCATCATATATGTCTTCGAGACCGGTTCTCACTGTCAGAGAGAAAGGACATTTTAAATGCAATAGGTGCACAGTTTGCAAGCATGCCATTGTATTATCTGATGTTTTTATACACCCTAACACTCACACACAATATAAGTTACAATCTAGGACCAACTGTCTTTCTACACATGTTGTGTATGTTATTATGTGTCCTTGTTTTTTGTTATATGTTAGCAAGACTATCCAGTCAATTAAAACACGTATTCAAGAATATAAAAGTTGCATAAAATGGGGAATTATGACAGCCCCTTTGGTAGAACATTGGTCCTTATTAAAACACACTCTCGATGATTTAAGGGCTCTTTAACCTGGAAAAGAGATGGCTGAGGGGAGATATGATAGAAGTCTATAAATTAATGAATGGAGTGGAACAGGTAAACGTAGATCGATTGTTTACCTTATCAGAATATAGAAAGACTAGGGGACATGCAATGAAGCTACAGGGTAAACTATTTAAGACTAATAAAAGAAAATATTTTTTCACTCAACGTGTAATCAAACTCTGGAATTTGTTACCAGAGGATGTAGTAAAGGCTGTTAGTGTAGCTGGGTTTAAAAAAGGTTTGGACAAGTTCCTGGAGGAAAGGTCCATAAACCATTATTAAGAAGTGACCGAAGATATCAGTGCTTGACCCAGTACAAGCATTGTGGAATTTGTGTCTCTTGGGGATACTGCTAGGTACATATGACCTAGATTGGCCACTGTTGGAAACAGAATACTGGGCTTGATGGACCCTGGTCTGACCCAGTATGGCATATCTTATGTTCTTATGTAAAGATTTGTATTATCAAGCAAATTAAATGTTTCTCCTCGGGGTGGTGACCTTGACCGTAGGTTAATCCAAGAGGAACAGAAGTATATTTTTCTACTTGATACAGTTGTCTCAAAAGGGTTGAATAAAGAGATTGAATTTCACGTTTTTCTATAATAAACATTTTAGGTATTTAATGTCCAGGTTATCTGTCACGCTTGGTACTTTTTATGATCTTAACGTTTTTTAATTATTTGCTCTTGATGTATTATCATATGGTTCTTAGTGATAATTTAATTTTATATTTATTTATTTTATTTATGTATCTATTTATTGTTTGACTATATTGATTGGTTTAACAGTCTGCCTTCCCCCTTCCTCCCTCTCTCCCCCCTCCCCCTCTCCCCCCCTTTTTTCCTTCCCTCCTTCCCCCCCCTTGGACCCTTTCTTGGGCTGGTCACTCCTGTCTTTTATGCCTTTTAATGTTTTTGAAATGTTTTTGATGTGCCGTTTTTACATTACTATATTATATATTTTGTTTTTATACATTTTGTGCTTTGTGTGATTGTTGTGCAATCCGCAATTAAGTTTAGGTGATCATCTTTTGTATGTATTTATATGGATCTGTTATCCTTCAGTTATGACTCTAATGCTATGTGCTTTTCCTCATTGCGCTTATGCATGTATCAGTTTTATTTGCTCTTGTCCTTCTCTTGCCCGTTCTTTCCTTTTAGTGCCCCTCCTTATTTGGTATACCTCCATCTGTCAATCACTTTACGTGTTTGTGTGGGAGGCACCCCGGTGTGTTTTTAAAAAAATCTTCTCTGCACTTGCGCGGCGTTTTCCTGCCTATAGCAGTGATGCTGGTAAAGTTTGTTTTCTGGACTTCATTTTCTGTGTGGCTAGTTTCAGATTGACTAGTAAGTTGTATGCTCTTGTCACGTTCTTTGTCGTTTTGACAAGCACAACATGTTTTTTTCCAAATCTAGTGAAGCCCTTTTTTGTTTCCCTTTTTATGCTTGTTTACAATGTATCAGCGCTTATTTTTTGTATTCCCCCTCCCCCTTTTTATAATGAGTAGTATTGGTTTTGATTGTAGATTAATCTTTCATCCTTCAGAATTACACATTACTGCTGAATGCTGCCTTTTAATGTTTTCGTTTGTATTTGTCAATCACTGTACGTGTTTATGTGGGAGGCACCCCGATGTGTTTTAAAAACCTTCTCTGCATTTGCGTGATGGTTTCCCCGTCCTGTAGTAGCGATGCTTGTCATGTTTTCTGATTTTTAATTTCTGTGTGGTTAGTTTGTTTAAGCTGTATGTTTTCGTTATGGTTTTTGTCCCCTTGACAAGCGCACATGATTCTTTCTAATCTAGTGAAGTCCTTTTATGTTTTTCTTTTTGATGTCTGTTTGACATGTATCATCGTTTATGTCTGAATTCCCTCCCCTTTCCTCAATGCTACAGTTCACACATTCATTTTCAAAATGCGCAGTATTGGCTTTGATTGTAGATTTATATTTAACATCTTGGAATTATGTACATTACTGCTGAATGTTTATTACCAATGCGCCTGTGCGCTTTCACGCTGATGTTCACAAAATGCCATGCGCTATTTTCCCCCCTCTCTTCTATTTGTTTGTTCTTGGTAATCACGCTGGTTGTTTTTTGCCAATAGAAATAATTTCAGTTGGTCCCTTTATTTCTATTTTTTTGAACGGAGTTCCGTACACCTGACTAGTCTGGTTCTGATTTTACTATTTTTTGTTTACTGTTCTATGCCAAACATGGCTTTGTCCTTATGCCCCTTTAAAAATGAAACGTTTCCTTTGGAGACAGGACTTTTGGCAATGTATGCTTTATTACGTTTGGTACACTCCTATTATTTTTTGTTAATCACTGTACGTGTTTGGGTGGGAGGCACCCCGTTGGTTTTTTAAGCAAATTCCCTCTGTTTTTACGTGATGTTTTCCCACCTATAGCACCAATGTCAGTTAAGTTTGTTTTCTGCTTTTTATCTTGTGTGGTTAGCTCTCAATTGGTGCTGTATGCTTTTGTTACAGGTTTTGTCTCCTCGATAAGTACAACAGTTTTTTTCTTATGTCCGTTTTTAATGTTTCAGCGTGTGTGTTTGTCTTTCTTTTCCTTAATGTCACACTTATCAGTTACATTTTTTTTTATTATAAATGAGCAGTATTAGCTTTTATTTTTTATGTCTCAGAATTACGTACATTACTGCTGTATGCTCAGCGACCCTTTTAAATAGAGTGTTTCCATTGGAACTAATACTCTTGACTATGTGCGCTTATGGCATGTTTTTATAGTTAGTGCATCTCGCTGAATAAAGGTTGTTTCTATTTACAACCTTGAGTATTCCCTCATATACACTTTCAGCCCTTCTGTAGACCTGTTTTCATATTGGTCGCTATTCGAGTTATTTGGCCATCAGATAGAATAGAGTCTTTGTCAGCTGCTCTGTTATTTATGTCTGTCTTTTGTTTATACTCTCTTATTTTTACTAAGGAGTTATTATGTTTTGTCTGAGTATGTTTTTAGTGCTTGCAGACTTTTCACAAATGTGCAATATCGCTATCCATTTACTTTCTATTCTACATGGGTGTGTGTGCAGTAGGCATCTGTTATAGTCGGTTTGCTAACAATCTCTGTTTTTATTTTCGTTTATCTATTGTAGTTTATTTTTATAAATTTAACGATTTCTATTTGATTCTATTTTCGAAATTTATCCATTATAGTCTGCTTGCCAGCAGTTTATCCTTATGAATTTAATAATCTCTATCTGATCCTATTTTCGAATTGTATTCAATACAGATTGGGAAGAGTGGCTTGTTCCACATTTCATATGCTGTTTTCTACCCTCTGTGGTAATGTATATGTTTAGTTGTTTTATACATATTGACACACATGTATATTTTATTATTTTTTAGTTTTTATTATGTATGTAAAAAACTTTTAATTATGTATGTGTAATTTTATGTTTATGCTTACTTTTAG
Source organism: Ichthyophis bannanicus (assembly GCA_033557465.1). Taxonomy (NCBI): domain Eukaryota; kingdom Metazoa; phylum Chordata; class Amphibia; order Gymnophiona; family Ichthyophiidae; genus Ichthyophis; species Ichthyophis bannanicus. The sequence goes on from CM066034.1 coordinate 713,043,719, forward strand.
ACCCCTGAAGAAGGCCTCCGGCCGGAACTTGTTAGTTGGGTCTACTTAATAAAGTTTTTACTATCATTTTTGTGTTGGGCCGTGGTCTCTGGTGTTCCGCTTCATCTTTTCCTTGCATCCCTGCGGATCCCCTCTTCTTCTGCTGGTAAGGTTTTTGCACTTACTGCACGTTAGAAAACCAATGCACAAGTGCAGAAGATGTGTAACAACTGTCAGAGGCATGGCCAGTATGTTCCCTACAATTACCATACTGAAAAGTACCTTACTATGTGTTTCATTCAGAATTAGCACAGGTGCACTTAATGCTTAAGATGTCACTAAGTTAACCCATGCTAACTGCAAGAGTGACAGCATGGTCCATTTCATGCGTGCTAACTGCAATGTGCCACCCATGTCCATTACCCATACCACTGCACAATGGAACAGTCAGCGCAGGAAACACCACATGCTGTCATTCTAGCCTGGTAACAGTTACTTTGGTTCTGCAAGAACAGAATTAGCATGTGCACTAATGGTTAACTGTTTAGTACACTTTAGTTAAAAGGGCCCCAGAGAATCTCACACATTCTCTCACTTTTCAGACACACAAACACAGACGTGGTGTAGTCTTGCTACCTGCTGCTCATAAATGCCCCCTCCCCAAATCAGTTTTGGCCTTAGTTTTCAGGTCTTTTTCCTCAGGCTGACGGAAGCATCCCCCCCCCCCCCCCATATTCTCACCCCTTCTCTGCAAACCTCCCCCAGTCTCCAGGACACTTGCTTGCTATCTCCAAGATAACTGGAAAGAGCACAGATGTAGTCCCCAACTCATGTAGAAACCTTATTGAAGCATCACAAGAACTCCTGCCTGACTCATCCCCCCCTTCCTTCCTTGGGCTAGCAATAGCTTCCCATTAACTGAACCCTACTGACAAGATGTGCCTCTTGCCCTATGCCCTCCCAACATGGGATTGCTTAGTGGAACGGATATCATCAGGATGCTCATTGACTTGCTAGTATTTGACACTGGAAGCAGGCAGGCTAGGTCCACTTGCATATGGAGGGGGGTGGGGGACGGCCAGGAAGAATTTATTAGCAGCACAGAGGGCATATCTCTGAAAACGGACCTGAACAACTACTTTTGCCATCTTTTTGGTTTATGGACAAATGCAGAAATCTGTATATTCCTGGAAAAACAGAGAGCTGGCAACCATAGCCTCCTGAGTCGTGAGCACATCTGATAAGGCCCTAGGCATGTGTGTAGCTTGCCTATATTTTAATTCAGCTCTGGATGCATCACCTAGAAGCAAAGAGATCCTGTGTTCTCTGCAGGGAGAGCTATTCCAGCAAGTAGGAACAGAACTCATATGAGAAGTGCAGATACTGGTCCTTGTGCTTACAGATAGAGAGCATATTTAATGTCATAGTGGGGCACCATCTGGGATCTTGTGATCACTGACTGATGTGGATCAGTATTATAGCATGGACAGTGATGGTTTAGTCAAAAGGCAAGACATCAGGAAACAGCTTTACCATCAAGGTAGAGCAGTGGAAACATCTGGAAGGCGATATTGTACTATGAATACTAAATTTTGTATAGCACTAGCTCCAACACAAGCCCAGTATCTCTTCTGTCTCCCACCCCCTCTTACCAGTATCTGTCTGTCTCCCTAGTCTTACCTTTAATGTTCAGTCTCGCCAGTTGTTGCACCTCCCATGTCCAGCATCTCTTCTTTCTCACCTCCCCAGTAATCCCCACCAATGTCAAACATCTCCAGTCTGTCTCCCTCATTCCATTTGAGCAGCTCCCATTTCCACAGTTTCTCCTCATGATCGTTATCTCCTGTAGTTCCCTAGTTCTCCCCTCCCATGTCCAGTATCTCATCTGTCTCCCGAGCTCCTCCACAAAGGCCATCATTTCCTGTTCCACCAGTCATCTTCCAACACATCGAGCATCTCCTGTCTCCCTGCCCAGTTACACCCGCCCCCCCACCCATGTCAAGTATCTCCTATCTATCCCCCTCCCTTCCCTGTCCAGCATCTTCTGTTTCCCTTGTTCCCCCTCCCCCCTATCCTATACCACCCCCACATCAAGAATCTCCCTGCCATGTAACCTATTCCATTCCCCATCATGTCTAGCATCCTCTCTATTAAGCCTTTCCCTGGTGGTCCATCATCCAACCCTCCTTCCCCCTCCTCACTGGTCTAGCATCTTCCCCCAGTCCTGCACCATCTCAGACAAAAATTAAATTGAAACTACAAGAAGCCAGGCTCTGCATGCAGTGCAGTACCAGAGAAAGCATAGTTACTCACCTGTAACAGGTGATCTCCGGGAACAGCAGGAATTTAGTCTTCACATATGGGTATCGTCGGTACCGACGGAGCCTGCATGGGAACGCTCCCCAACGTCCAATAGGAAAGCTTTTGGGAGCATCCCACAGCGCCTGAGTGCTGCCTTCCCGCCTTTACCAACTGTCCATCTCCAGTTGAGTTTAAAGCTGAGACAAAAGAGAGAGGGAGAGAGAGAAAGAGAGAGATAGAGAGATACAACTCCTAGGGGAGGTGGGTGGGTTGTGAAGACTAAATTCCTGCTGTTCCCAGAGATCACCTGTTACAGGTGAATAACTATGCTACCTCCAGGAACAAGCAGGAATGTAGTCTTCACATATGGGGACTCCCTAGCTGCAGATGTCAGGGAGAAGACCCCAGAAGTTGTGTGCCCTTGTGAAAGGGCTCCCACTTCCCCCCATGGATCTCTGGCATCCTACCATGGATGGTGGGTAGGAGATGATTAAGTATGGAACAGGTGTTGAACAGCCTGACCAAACAAGGCATCCCGGCGGGAGTCCTTGTCTAAGCAGTAATGGGCTGTGAAGGTATGAACCGAAGCCCAAGTAGCTGCTCGGCAGATGTCGTCGAAAGACAGAGTGAAGATGAGCCATAGAGGCTGCCATGGCTCTCACATTGTGAGCTGTGACATAGCCTTCCAGAGGAAGGCTTTTACTCTCATAGGCAAAAGATATACACTGTGCAATCCAATTGGACAGTGTTCTTTTGGAGACTGGAAGTCCCAAATGACTAGGAACAAAAGCAACAAAAAGTTGAGAGGACTTTCCATGCTGCTTTGTGCGTTGCAAGTAGAAGGCCAGGGCCCTTTTACAATCTAAAGTATGAAGATTCCTTTCTGCATTTGAGGCATGAGGCCTTGGGAAGAATACAGGAAGGTAAATCACTTGGTTTAAATGAAAAGGTGACCCCACCTTTGGCATAAAATGTGGATGAGTCCTAAGGACTACCTTATCATGATGGAACCTTGTATAAGGAGGATCAGCCACCAATGCTTGCAATTCACTGATGCGACGTGCTAATGTGACTGCAATAAGAAAGATGACGTTCCAGGAAAGGAATTTCAAAGAGGTAGTGGCTAATGGTTCAAAAGGCGGTTTCATAAGCTGCCCAAGAACCAAATTTAAGTCCCATGCCACCGGTGGTGGCTTAATGGGGAGCTTAGTTAAAAGAAGGCCTCTCATAAATCTCGCTATGAGGATGAGAGGAAATAGGTTGCCCATTTAGAGGCTTGAAAGAAGCTGCAATAGCACTCAAATGAACTCTCACTGAATTGGTCTTAAGCCCTGCATTAGACAAATGAAGGAGATACTCCAGTAATGATTCCAGAGGTATCGCAAGAGGGTTAAGACCCTTCTGCGAGCACCATATCATAAACCTTTTCCACTTGAAAGCATAAGAGAGTCTTGTGGAAGGCTTCCTGGAAGCATAAAGGATATCCTTTAACTGCTGGGAAAGGTTAAGACCGTGAAGTTCTAGGCTTTCAGCAACCAGGCCCTGAGATGCAGAGACTGGAGATTGGGATGCCACAGCATCCCGTCCTCCTGAGGAGATTTGGAGCAGATCCTAACTCCAGAGGTGGAGCTTGAGAGAGATGTAGGAGCAGAGGATACCACATTTGCCGTGGCCAATGTGGAGCTATGAGAACCATATGGCCTATGTCCCTCTGAAGCTTGAACTGGGTTTTGGGAATTAGGGGAATGGGTGGAAAAGCATACAGGAAGTCCTGGCCCCAATGGAGGAGGAAAGCATCCCTGGCCTGACAACCCTGAGCCGGAATTCTGGAACAGAACCGGGGAAGTTTGGCATTCAGCGGACTTACAAAGAGGTCTATGTCCGGGGTTCCCCAAATTTGGAAAATTTTGGCCACCTGGTCTGCATGGAGAGACCATTCATGTGGAAACAGAACTCGACTGAGTCTGTCTGCCCAAGAGTTTTGAATGCTTGGAAGATACACCGCAAGGAGATGAATCTGATGCTCTCTGGCGAGGGCCCATAGTCGCAAAGCTTCGTTGCATAGCGACAGAGAGCCTGTTCCGCCCTGCTTGTTCACATAGAACATGGCTACTTGATTGTCTGTTTGGACTAGGACTGTCTTGTAGCTGAGCTGGGTGTGGAATACTCGAAGAGCAAGGAAGATTGCTCTGAGTTTCAGGAGATTGATATGTAGATAGGTCTCCTGTGGAGTCCAGGTACCCTGGGTAGAGAGGCCTTGCAAGTGGGCTCCCCAACCCACCTGTGAGGCATCTGTTGTTAGAGTGGCTTGGGGTGGGGGTTGCTGAAAAGGAGACCCCACCAACAGGTTTTGGGGTGATTGCCACCATTGGAGGGACAAAATAAGGCGCTCTGAGTTTGCTATTTTGTCTGACAGGCAATCTGACGCCTGAGTCCACTGAGCGGATAAAGTCCACTGGGCTGCCCTCATATGGAGCCGAGCATAAGGAACCACTTCCACGGTGTATGCCATGTGGCCTAGCAACTGTAACATTTCCCAAGCAGTGAGGTGAGGTTTTAACACTGCTTGGGAAGCTAACTGCACAATGCGAAGGCAGCGGGCCTGTGGAAGGTAGGCCCTTGTCTGTCTGGTATCCAGCAGAGCTCCTATAAACTCCAGGGACTGAGTGGGAGCAAGGTTAGATTTTGGGAAGTTTATGACAAGTCCCAAATACTGAAGGATGCGCATTGTGCGAGAGAGAGCAACCCTGGCCTCTGGCTCTGAAGGGGCTCGAATGAGCCAGTCGTATAAGTAAGGGAAGACTAATATTCCTACGGTGCGAAGAAATGCTGCCACCACAGCCATGCATTTTGTGAACACCCTTGGTGCAGAGGCCAGTCCAAAAAGAAGAACCCTGTATTGATAGTGCTTCCCTTGAAACAGAAAGCGAAGGAACTTTCGATGAGTTGGATGGATGAGAACATGAGTATCCTTGAGATCTAGAGAACAAAGCCAATCCTGACTCTGAAGGTATGGCAGCAGAGTTCCTAGAGAAATCATTTTTAACTTCTCTTTGAACAGGAATTTGTTCAATTCTCTGAGGTCTAAAATGGGCCTGTGTCCTCCTGTTTTCTTTGGAATAAGGAAATAGGGGGAGTAAAACCCTGTACCCTGTTGGAGGATGGGTACCTCTTCTATTGCCCCTTGGGCAAGAAGCACAGTGACCTCTTGACCTAACTGGTCGCTGAGAGAGGTCTGAGAATTGAACTGTCTTACCACTGTAGGAGGGGGCATGCTGAGGAAATGAAGCTTGTACCCCTCTCTTACAATACAGTCCAATTTTCTGCTGTAATCTGACCCCATCTGGGGGCAAAATGACATAACCTTCCAGGGGTTGTGGAAGGTTCTGGCCCGTTCAGGGCCAGGAAGGCAAAGTTCTCTAGATAGGAGTCAAAGCCCCTGTGGAGTCTGAGTCTGCTGAGCCGGTTGAGGCTTAGGCTGCTTTTGTTTTTCTTTGTCTAGGTTGTTGCTGCTGTCCCTTTTTGGGCAGACTGACCTAAACGATGCCCCTGCTGGGTATAGGAAGGATAAAACTTCTTCTTACTGAAGAATGGTTTCTTGTAGGATTTTTACCTTGCAGGATCAGCTGTAGATTTAGACAATCTATCCAAAGTGATATTGTCAGCATCTCTCTCATTAGCTTTTTCCTGCCAATTCTTGCCAAAGAGATTCTCTCCTGTGCAAGGAATATTCCCTAGTTTATCCTGTACCCAAATTTCCAAGTCAGATGCCTGAAGCCAGGCAATCCTACGTGCACCTATGGCAATGGCAGAGGTTCCGCTTATGCACTCAAAGCAGTCAAAGGCTGCACGATTCACAAACTTGGAAACATCCTGGGCATGTTTGACAAGGGCAAGGTAATCTTGCCTCTTATCAGGAAGGACGGGGCTCATAAGCTCTAAATCTCCTGTGACCTCCTTAAGGAACATTCCCATATATGAAATATAGGAACTGATCCTAGCAGAAACCATGCAAGCCTGGAAGATTCGATGTCCAAAGGCGTCAAGAATCCTACACTCGCATCCTGGAGGATTAGATGCATGCCTTTTTTCACTCTTTATTCTTCTCAGTGCTGACTCCACCACCATGGAATGTTGTGGTAATTGAGTCTTCTGAAACCCAGGACAAGGAGGAACTCGCTACATGGTGTCAAGCCTTTGAGAGTGAGGAGATGTGGTTAGAGGGGTCTCCCACATCCTCAACATGAGATCATGCAAGATCTCATGAATAGGTAAGGTAACTGCCTCCTTGGGAGCTTTAGGGTATTGCAGGATTTCTAATTCCTTTGCCCTAGGCTCTTTTTCAGGAGCCACTGTGATAGCAAGACCTCGAGCCACATCTCGGATAATATCCTGAAAGGACATATCCTCTGGTGGAGACATTCTACACTGAGGAGAAGAAGAATCCTCAGGAAGAAGTACTCTGGTATCGGCAGAGCTTTCAGAGTCTTCAGACTCATCCGAGGATTCAAAGTATCTCCGATCCGGGTGTTCATGCAAGGCACAGTACCGGTACCGATCGAAGTTGGCATCAGAGGGGTCCGGTACCAACTTGTCGATACCGGATGGATACACATGACTCGGTCCCGGTAGAATACCTGCCGATGTCGATGCAGTCGGTGCCGGTACCGGTTGAATTGTCTGAAGCGGTTTCAGGGGCATCGAGGATGTGAGAAGAGCCACCAGACTATGTTCAATACCCAAGAATCTCTGGTCTATCGACGCTGCCGATGCTTGGGTATCGATACCAGATGAAGCAGCCGGTACCCCAGAGCATGGCACCAGTAGTTCTGCCGAGGTTGAGGCCTCGAGAATATCCTGGAGCACAGTTAGTGCTTTGGAAGCCAAAGCTTCCCGCCGGGGCAATTTTGCTGATGAAAGTCCCTCAAGGACAACGCCAGAGGTATCTCGATGCTTAGAAGGAGATCTACCCTTTGAGGACCGGCTAGATTTATGTTTAGTTACCTGAGATCCATGGGAGGAAGACGAAGCCCTGGAAGACATTGATGCCACGGAGGCTGCATCAGAGGGAAAAAGGGTGCTAAGTTTAGCAGCTCAGTTCTGCCGGCCCCTTTTCAACATCATCCCACCGGCAACACACTCCGAAATAGAGTGGTTAGGACCTAAACATTTGAGGCACCACTCATGGGTGTCGGTGAAAGAGATGGTACCGGCACACTTTGAACACTTTTTAAAACCCGAAGCGGGTTTTTCCATTTTAAAGGAAAAAGTTGGGCCTAGTGCCCAAAATGGCGCGTGGCACCTGAGGAGAAAATAACTGGAAAAGACTCCAGAAAGATTTATTTTTTTTTTTTGAAAAAAAGAAAGAAGAACCGGCGGTACCCGTGTAGCGAAGGAAGGCAGACGCGACCACCAAAAAGAAGAATAGAAGGGAATTTTTTCTGCAGTGACAGGATGTGCGACCTGTCGGCTCTGCAGAAAACGAAGAACTGGAGAGGGACAGTTGGGAAAGGCGGGAAGGCAGCACGCAGGCGCTGTGGGATGCTCCCAAAAGCTTTCCTATTGGACGCTGGGGAGCGTTTCCATGCAGGCTCCGTCGGTACCGACAATACCCATATGTGAAGACTACATTCCTGCTTGTTCCTGGAGATATAAAACTTATACATTTCCCCCTGTTCTATGCAAAATACAAAGATGAAACATATAAAATCCATAAAGTGACATTCCAGTCATTAAACTGAAAATAAATTATTTACCTTTGTGGCCTTGGGCAAGTCACTTAACCTTTCAGACACTGGGACCAAGGCAATTTGAAAAATTAAAATAGCCAGACCACAAAGAGTGCCAGTGGGATTTGAAACCAGGTTTTGCTGGTCCTAGGCTGCTGCCCAGATTATTCACTCATCAACATCAACTTCGCATCTTTAAAATCCCTTCTATGCCCTCAGAAATCTTCTGTGCTTCTCTTGCTTTCTTTGAATTCACATATTGTCATTGTATCCACCACATCCACTGGGGAGGCTATTCCATGCCTCCTCCAACTTTGCTGCAAAAACAAATAGTGTCTTATATTATCTCCTGAGACCACCTCAAAATCATATCCAACCCGCCAGTAATTAAGATAGTACAGGCACAGGGCCTGATACAAGTGTGCACGCCTCCCTGTCCTGCTCTCTCCGACACCTACTTGTCACATCAGAGGCTACAGGACAAGGAGGGTTAGCAGGGTCTTAGAGGCACATGCCTCTAAGACCCTACTGACCCTCCCTGTTGTACACGTCAGAGAGGGCGGGACAGAGAGGGCTGGCAAGGTCTTAGAGGCACGCTCACGCTTGTATCTGAAATGCCCCGCACCTGTACTATCTTTAACAGCAGGTTGGATTTGATTTGGAGGTGATCTTTTGGGGCATGACCAAAATCCCAATTCACCCTTGCCCTGAACCCAACATGTGGCCATGACCCCCAAAGGAGGATTTTGTGACCCCATTTGGGGATGCGACCCACAGTTTGTCAAATGCTGTACTTAGTTTTATTATCTGTTCTCTTAGGCTTCCATTGCTAGTATCATGATCTATGCAGTTTTCCAAGTCATGCTGTGTCTTAGTAAGTGGAACAGACATTTCAGTCACAGCACGATAGCATAGATCATTTTATTACCTGGGTTGTACACGTGGATAATGTAAATTGTCAAACAGCAATAAATTGTGAATAAATAGTGGGGGGGGGGGTATTATTATTTTAACCATTTGAAGCACTGCACTATCTAAAATTCTAGGTGAGTAACATAACACAAACTTCATCACAAAAATACTCTGGGGGGGGGGGGAAGTTTCAGTATTGAGTCACAGGGAAAGATTAAATTAGACTTACCTGCTAATTGTAGTTCCTGGAGTAACTCCCGTCTAGTCCCGGAATCTCTGGGGTTGTCAACCTCATCCAGTAGCTTTGGAGACTGAGAAACTTCTGTGAGGTCACCGGTATATAAAGGGCTGGCACCGCCTCCTCACACCAGTTTACCTATTGACAAAGCAGAACTCACCAGAGCAACAAGCAAGCAATTACATTGCAGAAACACACTGCATCTCTAAACTGAAACGGCCGGCTGGCCCCATGAGGCCCACGCCCTGCAGGCTCTACCTGCCTTGAGATCCCCCGACCATTACTCCGAAGCCCTGAAAAAACCCATTACCACCCCCTTTTTAGGTGACAATGTATTATAGCCTACCGCAGGACCCCAAGAGAACCAAAATACCTGCTTACCCGTAATAGAAACCCTGCTTCAGGCCCTCGCATCTCCACGATACCGGACGGGACATGGGACTAGACTGGAGTTACTCCAGGAACTACAATTAGCAGGTAAGTCTAATTTAATCTTCCTGATCGTCCCTCCAGTCTAGTCCCGGAATCTCTGGGGACGTACCAGAGCAGTAACTATCAACCATGGGAGGGGCCTGCAAGACCGGCCTGAAGCACCGCCGATCCAAAACAGGAATCCCTATCCGCCTGCACATCCAGACGGTAATGTCGTACAAAAGTATGCAGGGACGACCAAGTCGCCGCTCTACAGATTTCCACCGCCGGCACCAATCTACATTCCGCCCAAGACGCCGCTTGCGCTCTGGTCGAATGAGCCCGCAAACTGTCCGGCACCACGCGACCACACAACATATATGCCGACGCAATGGCTTCTTTCACCCATCGAGCAATCGAACCTTTAGAAGCCGCCTCACCTTTCCGGGCCCCAGCGAACACCACAAAAAGCCTGTCCGATTTACGAAAAGACGCCGTTCGCGCAACATACTTCTTCAGTGCCCGGCGAATATCCAACCAATGAAGCCGTTCCGCCGCCTGATTTTTACCCTTGACGCGAAATACCGGCAACGAGAGCACTTGGTTCAAATGAAAGGCAGAAACTACCTTAGGCAAGAATGAAGGAACTGGTCTTAATACCACCTTAGAATCGAAGAAAGACAAAAAGGGCTCTCGGCACGACAGCGCTTGTAACTCTGAAACTCGCCGAGCCGAGGCGATAGCTATCAAAAACACCACCTTCAACGTAAGATCTTTCAACGAAGCCTCCCCTAAGGGTTCAAAAGGAGCTTTACCTAATGCCTCCAAAACCAAAGGCAGATCCCAAGCCGTGACTATGGGCTTATGTGGAGGACACAGAAGAGTCACTGCTTCAAGAAACGTTTAATATCCACATGACCCCCCAAAGAGCCTCCGTTTACCTTCCCCCTATAACAGGACAAGGCCGCCACTTGCACCTTGAGTGAAGCTGCCGCTAGGCCCTTTTGAAAACCATCCTGCAAGAACGACAAAATCTGAGGAATCGACGCCCTTAGAGGAACAAAGTTCCTTTCCGTACACCAAGCTTCAAATATGCGCCATATTCTGACATAAGCCAAGGAAACAGACCTGCGCCGCTCTTCCAGCAAAGTAGCTATCACTGCTGCCGAATAACCTCTGGCTCTCAACCGCACCCTTTCAAGAGCCAGGCCATAAGCGAGAATCGATCCACCCGCGGCATGCATAGTGGGCCCTGGGTGAGAAGATCCCTGCGAACGGGAAGTTTCCAGGGCTTCCCCACCAAGAGCCTGACGAGGTCCGCGTACCACGGCCTCCTTGGCCAATCCGGAGCAATTAGCACCACTTGCCCCTTGTGTCGCTCTATGCGCTGAAGAACCCGGCCAATCAACACCCACGGCGGGAATACATACAGTAGCTGATCCTCCGGCCACCTCTGAATGAGAGCATCCAGCCCTTCCAACATTTGCTCTTTTCGGCGGCTGAAGAACCAATCGACTCTCGCGGACCGAAACGTCGCCATTAAGTCCATTACCGGCGTGCCCCAACGCCGCACCAACAGCGCAAAGACGTCCGGGTGCAAGACCCACTCCCCCGGGTCCACCTTTATGCGACTTAGGAAATCGGCCTCCACATTGTCCACGCCCATGACATGCGCCGCCGACAAGGCCACCAGGTTCCTCTCAGCCCATTCGAACAAACCTTCCGCTTCGGCCTCCAGCGCTACGCTGCTGGTGCCCCCCTGTCGATTTATGTAGGCCACTGCCGTCACATTGTCTGAGAACACCCGAATGGCCTTTCCCTGAAGAAAGGGGCGCAACTCCTGGAGAGCCAGCACCACGGCCCACAACTCCAGCCTGTTGATCGACCACGCCTTCTCCTCGTCGGACCACTGACCTTGAACCAGATGACCTTGACAATGGGCTCCCCAGCCGTACAGACTGGCATCCGTTGTTAGCGAGACCCACGTCGGAGCTTCCAAAGACATCCCTGCCGCCAGATTCTCGGGCCGCAGCCACCAATGAAGTGCTAGCCGCGTCGGTAGCGGATAAGGCAACCTCTGACAGTGCACCCTCCTGATGCGACCATCTTCTCAACAGAGCCCGCTGTAACGGTCTCATGTGGGCCCTCGCCCAGGGAACCACTTCCAGGTTCGCCGCCATAGTTCCTAACACCTGCAGGTACTCCCAGGCGGTGGGACACTGTAGACCGAGAAAGCGACGCACTAACTGCCTGAGACTCCGTGCCCGCTGCTGAGGCAGAAACACGCGACCCACGCTCGTATCGAAACGCGATCCGAGGTACTCCAGGTTCTGAGACGGCTCTAACTTGCTCTTTGTGGCATTGACCACCCAACCGAGACTCTGCAACAGAGCTATCACCCTGGCTGTAGCCGAAACACTTTCCTCCCTGGACTTCGCCCTGATCAACCAATCGTCCAGATATGGGTGAACCAATATGCCGTCCTTGCGCAACGCCGCCGCCACCACCACCATCACCTTGGTGAACGTTCGTGGCGACATTGCCAAACCAAACGGGAGCGCCTGAAACTGGAAATGTCCCATCGGCACTGCAAACCTGAGAAACCTCTGATGCTCCCGTCGTATCGGAATATGAAGATACGCCTCCGATAGGTCCAGGGACATCAGAAACTCGCCTTCTCACCGCTACAATGACTGGCCTTGAGGGTCTCCATCTGAAAATGAGACACCCGCAGACAATGATTTACCCTTTTTAAATCTAGGATGGGCCTCCAAGTCCCTTCTTTCTTCGGAACCACGAAATAAATTGAGCATCTACCACACTCTAACTGATCGGCAGGAACCGGAACAATTGCCTTGAGGTCGAGCAGCCTTTGCACCGTTTCCTGCACTGCCTGGCGCTTCGCCGGAGCCTTGCATGGGGAGCGAACGAACGAGTTGGAGACCGGCCGGTGCAACTCCAGCACATAGCCCTCCCGAATCACCTCCAGCACCCACTGATCTGACGTGAGTTGGCCCCAGGCAGGGTAAAAATCCCGCAGCCGACCTCCCATGGGAATCAACTCCGCCCGGGCCCCCCTGACTTCATTGGGACTTCTTGAAGGAAGAGGACGAGGACGTAGCTGCAAAACCTCCGTTGGCTCCTCGAAACCCCCGAAACCCCTGGGACCTCCCAGGAAATCGACCCCGCTGATATTGCCCTCCCCTAGAGGAAATAAATCGGCGAAAGTCCCGCTGCTGCCCCCGAGTCCCAGGGACAGCCCGGCTCTGCTTCTGTTTATCCTCTGGTACCCTGCCACCCTTAGACTCACCTAGATCTTTCACCAGCTTTTCCAAATCCTCTCCAAAAAGTAGTTTTCCCCGGAAGGGAAGCCTACTCAACCACGTCTTGGATGACCCATCCGCCGCCCAATTACGCAGCCAAAGACACCTATGTCCTGCCACGACCGAAGCCATACTCTTCACTAGCCCCCAGATCAAATCATAATGAAGGTCAGCAAGATATGCCGCCCCGGATTCTAACCGGGACGCCTCCTCGGAGGCTGCCTCCGAGTGATCGCTCTGAACCCGCTGCGCCCACCGCAAGCAGGCCCTGGCTACCCAGGCCCCACAAATAGACGCCTGCAAGGACAGAGCATTCGCTTCAAAAATCTGCTTCAGCAAAGTCTCTAATTTGCGGTCCTGCGCATCCTTAAGTGCCGCAGCACCCTCCACCGGGATAGTAGTTTTCTTGGTCACCGCCGACATGGCCGTGTCCACCCTCGGTGCCTTAAACAATTCCCGGTCCTAATCCGAGAGAGGATACAGCCGTGCCATAACTCTAGAACCTTTCAAGGAGGCCTCTGGCATATCCCATTCCTCCTGTATCATTTCCTTAAACACCCTATGCACCGGGAAGACCCTGAGTCTTCCGAATAGCCTGCAGCAGAGGATCCTCAAGGGTCGAATCCTCCAGTGGCTCCGCTTCAGGCATATTAAGAGCTCAGAGAGATTACGCAATGAGCGCCGGAAGCTCCTCTCTACGAAATACTCGAACCACTCGCGCCTGATCTTCCTGTTCCCTAATCTCACCTTCTTCTAAATCCTGCATGTCCCCGTCCATGTCCGCGTCCTCAGACACGATAGACGGCTCCAGAATTTCTTTAGCTACCCTGACTCTTTTGGCACATATACCAGACGCTGCCGCTGATAAAGGCGACTCCGGCCTCTTTCGTCCGAGCTCAACTCCCGAGGGACCTGCTACAGGGGCCCCTTGAGAACCAGCCAAAGTCTTTTGAAGCAGTGCCATGAAGTCTGGTGAAAAAATTGATGCGAAATCGCCCGCTAAAGGCTGCTGAGCGGTCTGCCGGGCTGGCGTTGAAGGAGCACCAAGCTCCGGGCCTAGAGTAGGTAGGGATGGGTCAGCTGATTCAATACCCTCCCCCAAAACATCCTGCCGCTCCGCTTCAGCAGGAGGCACTAAATCTCTGGCCTCCAATTCAGGGGCGCAGCCCTTACACACACCGTCCTGAGATACTGAGCTCCTCTTAGCCCCACACAAGAGGCAGAGCTGCTTTGAAGGCATCGGGCACTGTAACCAACAACCACCACAAAAGTAAAACTTTTTTTTTTTTTACTTCAGCTGTTGCAGAGAGGCTTCCCCCGCTAAACCCTGAAGAAACTATCAAAAAACGAGGCTTCTAGCCTGAGATATAACGCGCCAAAGCGAACAAGTTTCAAACGGCGATTCTCCCGCTCAGCGCACACGCGGTCTGGCCTGTTAGTGAAAGGAAAGCCGTTTCCCGCCGAAAACAGTTGCTTACCTCCCGAACCGATGACGGATCGCCTGCCAGCTCTAAGGCTGACTTCTCACCTCCTCTGCAGCTCCGATTCACTGTCCGGCACCCGGGCCCCGTAGAAAAATCAGCTGCAGCTGCACCGGAGAACTCCCAGCGCCGGCAGGCAAAGCCTCTGCACGCGCTGCTCTCAGCAGTGAGTCAGCTCCTGTCCCTGACCACCGGGACGGTAACTGACTGCAGATCCTCTGCCCAAGTGCACAGAACCGCCCGGTCTGGCTCCCGACTGCTCCCCCGGAGGAATTAAAAGGGAAGAGAAGGCTAGAGGATCTCAGGGCAAGTGGAAAGCATAGCTAAAGCTGCAGGCAGATAAAATATGCTTTCCTCCCCTGCTGTATCTTAGAATCCTTTTTTTTTTTTTTTTTTTTACTGCTATAACCTAAACCCTTTCCTTAATTGTTCCTCCAGTGAGCTCCGAAATCTCTGGGCTCACCACCCCTTCAGCTGCTTTGGAGACTGATAAACTGGTGTGAGGAGGCGGTGCCAGCCCTTATATACCGGTGACATCACAGAGGTTTCTCAGTCTCCAAAGCTGCTGGATGAGGTTGACAACCCCAGAGATTCCGGGACTAGACTGGAGGGACGATCAGGAATCTGTCCTTTATTTAGTACTTTTCAATCATTTTCATAAGCTATGCTGTAGAAGGGCAATTTGGAAAGGGCCGCCTTTTGCAGATGATATCTAGATCTATTGCAGATGCCCTAAAAGATGTGAAAATATAAGAAACCATGAAAACAGAGGAATGGCCCAGAATTTGGCAGCTAAATGTAATGCTGAATCAAAAACAAAAAATAAGCAGGGTCATGCAACTGGACTGCAAAACCATATGGGATAGGTAGACAGAAAATGCCAGAAAGATGGTGGGGTGCATACAGTGTGATCTTATTGTAAATACTGTATACAATTCTTGAGTCTGCACCTCTAAAAAATGACAGACTAGATGGAGTTGGTCCAGAGGTCGCTGCTAAATTTGTCAGTCTTCATCATGAAATATATGGGGACAGGCTGAAAGATATAAACTTGTATATTCTGGAGAAAGGCGCAGG
Organism: Ichthyophis bannanicus; assembly: GCA_033557465.1. NCBI lineage: Eukaryota > Metazoa > Chordata > Amphibia > Gymnophiona > Ichthyophiidae > Ichthyophis > Ichthyophis bannanicus. The sequence goes on from CM066034.1 coordinate 713,059,170, forward strand.
AAGGAAATACGAGACCTTTAAATAACCAAGGAATAGATGCATAAGATGCAGACTTTTCAGTGGAAAGTAGATTCTGAAATATGGGGTCATGGGATGAAGTGAAACGAAATAGCCTCAGAAGTAATCAGAGGGCATATATATATTTACAGAAAGGTAGGTCGATGAATCCTACCAATGGAGGTTGTGGAGACAGAGCTGGCCCAAGGGTTTCTGCAGCCCTAGGCAGGCCCTCTGTGCCATCCCCCACCTGGCCACACCTGGGGGAAGAAGCAGCACAGCGATCACCCCTTCGAGGCACCAGAGCGGCTTAAATAATATAAAATAAAAAGGAATCACAAAGGTGGTTTACAGCTTAATTTAAGATGGAAGAAAAAGGGAAGGCATTAGCAGGCAGTGCTGCAGAAAGCTGAACTGCTGTTTCAGCGCTGCTGTAGGTCTTAAAGTGCCCACGTTCGTGCACGCACTCACGGCCTGCTGCTCCTGCCCCATTGATGCAACTTTCTGTTGGAGGGGGCAGGAGAAGCTGGCCATGACTGCATGCATGTGCATGTGAATTAGGGTTGCCAACTTTTTCACCGAGAAAAACCCGACACCTGTGGCTCGCCATGCTCCACCCCTTCCCCGCCCCCAGTCCCACCCCTTCCCCGCCCCCAGCCCCTCCCACAAAAATTACCGAGGATTCACTCACACCCCGCCTCAGTGCTGGTTTACTCACTCACCCCCCCCTGCTGACTCACTCACACCACCCCCCTGTCACTCACTCACCCCCTCCCCTGCTGGTTCACTCACACCAACCCCCCTCCCCTGCTGGTTCACTCACACCACCACCCCCCCCTCCCCTGCTGGTTCACTCACACAACCACCCCCCCCCTCCCCTGCTGGTTCACTCACACCACCACCCCCCCCTCCCCTGCTGGTTCACTCACACCACCACCCCCCCCCTCCCCTGCTGGTTCACTCACACCACCACCCCCCCCTCCCCTGCTGGTTCACTCACACCACCACCCCCCCCCTCCCTGCTGGTTCACTCACACCCCCACCCCCCTCCCCTGCTGGTTCACTCACACCCCCCCCCCCTCCCTGCTGGTTCACTCACACCACCACCCCCCCCCTCCCCTGCTGGTTCACTCACACCACCACCCCCCCCCCTCCCCTGCTGGTTCACTCACACCACCACCCCCCCCCCTCCCCTGCTGGTTCACTCACACCACCACCCCCCCCCTCCCCTGCTGGTTCACTCACACCACCACCCCCCCCCTCCCCTGCTGGTTCACTCACACCACCACCCCTGCTGGTTCACTCACACCCTCCCCTGCTGGTTCACTCACACCCTCCCCAGCTGGTTCAATCACACCCCCCCCAGCCCAAGCCACAGCTTCTGCTTTGTAAAGAGCAGCAGCAGCAATACACGTAATTAGAAAAGTAAAGACAAACGGTATGAGGAGCCCTCCGGTCATCGCAGCGCCCGAGGAAGTGATGTCATGGGGGCGGGCTCCTCACAGGTTGTCTTTCCTTTTCAAATTAACTTGATTGCAGTTCCTCGGGCTCTGCGATGACCGGAGGGCTCCTCACACAGTTTATCTTTAGTTTTCAATGTAAGTGTATTGCAGCCGCTGCTCTGTACAAAGCAGAAGCAGCGGCTGCACTGCTATGGGGAATCGCGTTCATGTTCGCACCGCGGACTTCGGGACAAAAGCCGGTTTTTTGCTCTGGCCGCTCCTGATCTTGCAGCCAGAGCAAAAAACCGGCTTTTCAATGGCCGGTTTTACATCTGTGCCGGCAGCCGGCCTGGCCATGGAAAAACCAGCCAGGCCGGCTGAAAACCGGCCGGTTGGCAACCCTAATGTGAATGGGCATTTTAAGGTCTGGTGCTGAAGCAGCAGTTCAGCTGGGACTGCCACCCTAGATGACTGCCTACTTTGCCTAGTGACATGCCGCTCTGGGTGGAGACAAGCACAGAGGATCTCCAAGAGAGAAAGGGACTGTATAAATGAGCAGTTGGCATTGATGGGCAGCTTATATAGCCATAGATAGTCTGCATCATCTTTTTCCATGTTTAAATGCCACTCCTATGAAGAAAGGCTAAAAATGTTAGGGCTCTTTAAACCTGAAAAGAGACGGCTGAGGGGAGATATGATAGAAGTCTATAAATTAATGAACGGAATGGAACGGGTAAACGTAGATCGATTGTTTACGTTATCATAATATAGAAAGACTAGGGGACATGCAATGAAGCTACAGGGTAAACTATTTAAGACCAACAAAAGAAAATATTTTTTCACTCAACGTGTAATCAAACTCTGGAATTTGTTACCGGAGGATGTAGTAAAGGCTGTTAGTGTAGCTGGGTTTAAAAAAGGTTTGGACAAGTTCCTGGAGGAAAGGTCCATAAACCATTATTAAGAAGTGACCGAAGATATCAATGCTTGACCCAGTACAAGCATTGTGGAACTTGTGTCTCTTGAGGAAACTGCTAGGTACATATGACCTAGTTTGGCCACTGTTGGAAACAGAATACTGGGCTTGATGGACCTTGGTCTGACCCAGTATGGCATATCTTATGTTCTTATGTTCTTACTACCTCCATGTGATGCACATTTCAAAACAAGCCATTTTTTCCTCATGCATACATAATAGAACAATTGTTTTATATAATTGTCTGATACCAAAGTATAAAATGTTTTTTAAAATAATTCCATTATATATAAAATAATCATACCATCTGCTACAGCCAGAACTTTGGAGAAATGTATTGTTTATTCCTCAGATATGAAAAATGAGAACAAACCTGTGTGACGGACTCCTCAAGTACATATACATGAAATCTTCATATCCATTTTACTGGGGATAAGATGGAGACTGAATCCTTGTCTGGTGATTCCTGAACAACTCTGAATTTGATAATTGTTTGCTAGCTATAGTTACATGCATTAACTGATGCTCAAAACAGTGTAATTACTCAGCTGTAAGAGGTGATCTCTGGGAACAGCAAGAATCAGTCTTCACATATGGGTGAACATCACTGACTGAGCCCCATGGGAATGCTCCCCAGTGTTCAATAGGAAAGCTTTTGGGAGCACTCTACTGTGCCTGCGTGCTTGCCTTCCCAACTCCCTTCCTCAGTTGAGTTGGTAGCTGAGAAGAAAATAAAAGAACCTACACCTCCTAGGGGAGGAGAGCAGGTTGTGAAGGCTGATTCCTGCTGTTCCTAGAGATCACCTCTTACAGGTGAGTAACTGCGCTATCTCCAGAAACAAGCAGGAATGCAGACTTCACATATGGGACTCACTAGCTCTCAGGTACCAGACTGGTATGGGAAGAGTAGTGTAGTCGAAGAGTCTGGAAGAGTTGTGAGCCATTGGACTATTCCAGAAGGTGATACTCCCCCAGTGATAGTCTTGTATCATGTAGAAGTCTGGGACAGAGGGAAGGAGTCGAGTTTAAGTCCCAAAAAGGTATACAGCTTGGCCAAAGACAGCATCCCGACGGGAATCTCTGTCCAGACAGTAATATGCAGCAAAAGTATGAATGGAGGACCAGATAGCTGCCTGGCAAATGTCCTCAATGGCTACTGAAAGCACAGTTACTTACCTGTAACAGGTGATCTCTGGGAACAGCAGGAATTAGTCCTCACATATGGGTACGTCGGTACCGACGGAGCCCGTGCGGGAAAGCTCCCCAGCTTCTTAGAATAGAAGCTTTTGGGACCTCCCACTGCACATGCGCACTGCCTTCCCGCCTTCCTGAACAGCTCTCCTCAGTTTCGAGTTTATAGCTGAGTCAACAGAGAGAGGACAGGAAGATAGATAGATAAAAGATAAAACTCCTAGGGGAGGTGGGTGGGTTGTGAGGACTAATTCCTGCTGTTCCCAGAGATCACCTGTTACAGGTAAGTAACTGTGCTATCTCCAGGAACAAGCAGGAATAAGTCCTCACATATGGGGACTCCCTAGCTTAGATGCATGGGATCCCCTGTAAAGGTTCGCCATCTTCGTATGGATCTCAGGCATCCATTCTGGGAAGGTGGGCAGGAGTTGTTTAGGAATGGAACAGGTGCTTGAGGACAGCCTGGCCAAACAAGGCATCCCGGCGGGAGTCCTTGTCCAAACAGTAATGGGCTGTGAAGGTATGAACCGAGGCCCAGGTAGCGGCTCGACAGATCTGATCTATGGAAACAGAGTGCAGATGAGCCATAGAAGTTGCCATGGCCCTCACATTGTGAGCAGTGACATGGCCTTCCAGAGAAATGTTTTTGCTCTGGTAAGCAAAAGAAATACACTGAGCAATCCAATTGGAAAGTGTACGCTTGGAGACTGGAAGTCCCAAATGGGAAGGATCAAAGGCCACAAAAAGTTGAGAAGACTTTCGATGTGGCTGAGTCCTATTAAGGTAAAAAGCGAGAGCTCTTTTACAATCCAGAGTATGAAGGTTCCTCTCTGCATTGGATGCATGAGGAGCTGGAAAAAAGACAGGTAGATATACCTCTTGATTAAGATGAAAAGGCGAGACCACTTTAGGCATAAAGTGGGGATTCGTCCTAAGGACCACCTTATCATGATGAAATCTTGTGTAAGGTGGATTAGCCACTAAAGCCTGCAGCTCACTGATGCGGCGAGCCGAAGTGACTGCAATGAGGAAGATGACCTTCCAGGAAAGAAATTTCAAGGAGGTGGAAAACATTGGCTCAAAAGGTGGCTTCATAAGTTGACCGAGCACTAGATTCAAATCCCATGCGACCGGGGGTGGTCTGATGGGAGGTTTAGTGAGAGTCAGGCCTCTCATGAATCTTGCAACAAGAGGATGAGAGGAGATAGGTTGTCCATTTATATGTTTCAAGGATGCTGCAATAGCACTTAAATGGACTCTTACCGAATTCGTCTTGAGGCCTGCATTGGATAGATGCAGGAGATAATCAAGAAGAGAATTCAAAGGAAGTGCCAGAGGGTCAAGACCCTGCTGAGCACACCAAATGGAAAAACGTTTCCATTTGAAAGCATAGGAACGCCTGGTAGAGGGTTTCCTAGAGGCAGAAAGGATATCTTTCACTGGTTGGGAAAGATGAAAGTCTTGAAGGCTTAAGCCTTCAGTAACCAAGCACTGAGGTGAAGGGATTTGGGGTTTGGGTGCCACAAAGTCCCCTCCTCCTGAGACAGGAGGTCTGGCGCAGCTCCCAGATCCAAGTAGGATCCCTGGGAGAGCTGTAGAAGTAGAGGGAACCACACTTGGCGTGGCCAGCGTGGAGCTATGAGGATCATAGTTCCATGATCCCTCTGGAGTTTGAACAGAGTCTTGGGAATCAAAGGAATGGGTGGAAAGGCATATAGGAATGCCTGACTCCAATTCAGGAGAAAGGCGTCCGTAGCCTGAGCTCCCTGACACGGAGTTCTGGAACAGAACCGGGGAAGTTTGGCATTCCACGGACTTGCAAAGAGGTCTATGTCCGGGGTCCCCCATTCCTGAAAGATTCGGTTTATTTGGTCCAAATGTAGGGACCATTCGTGTGGCAGCAGAACTCGACTGAGCCTGTCTGCCCGAGAGTTTTGAACTCCTGGGAGATACACTGCTAGCAGGTGAATCTGATGCTCTCTGGCGAAGGCCCATAGTCTTAGAGCTTCGTTGCAAAGCGACAGAGAGCCCGTCCCTCCTTGTTTGTTTATGTAAAACATGGCCACCTGATTGTCCGTCTGAACTAGGACAGTGAGGTTGGCTAGGAGGGAGTGGAAGACCTTGAGGGCAAGGTAAATTGCTCGCAGTTCCAGAAGATTGATATGAAGGGTGGTCTCCTGTAGAGACCAAGTGCCCTGAGTGGAGAGAGTTTGCAGATGGGCTCCCCACCCTGTTTGGGAGGCATCTGTTGTGAGGGTTGCTTGGGGTAGCAATGGTTGAAATGGAGCCCCCAACAACAGATTCTTGGTGGAAGTCCACCAGTGGAGGGACCAAAACAGACGATCGGAGGTTTGTATTTGGTCTGAGAGCGCTCCTGACGCCTGAGTCCACTGAGTGGCCAGGGTCCATTGAGCTGCTCTCATATGAAGACGAGCATAGGGCACCACATGCACTGTGGAGGCCATATGACCCAGTAGGCGTAGCATTTCCCTGGCTGTCAAGTGAGTGCTGGACTGAGCTTGGGAGGCCAAACTCAGGAGGCGCTGGCCTCGAACATGTGGAAGGTAGGCCCTTGCAGTGATGGTGTCCAACTGGGCCCCTATGAATTCTAGAGATTGAGTAGGGATGAGTTGGGACTTGGGAAGGTTTACTACCAGTCCCAGATACTGCAAAAGGCTCCTTGTGTGGTCCAGGGAAATCTGGGCCTGTGACTGAGTTGGAGCTCGGATGAGCCAGTCGTCCAGATATGGGAAGACAAAGATTCCCATGCCTCTTAGAAATGCGGCTACGACTGCCATGCATTTTGTGAATACTCTTGGAGCAGAGGCTAGACCGAAGGGGAGTACTCTGTATTGGAAATGTTTTCCCTGAAACAGAAAGCGAAGATACTTTCTGTGGGATGGATGGATGAGTATATGTGTATACGCATCCTGTAGGTCTAGAGAACAAAGCCAGTCCTGACCCTGGAGGTAAGGAAGGAGAATGCCGAGAGACAGCATTTTGAATTTCTCCTTGAAGAGAAATTTGTTCAATTCTCTCAGATCTAGGATTGGTCTGAATCCCCCTGTCTTCTTTGGAATGAGAAAATAAGGGGAGTAGAAACCGGACCCTTGTTGAGGAAGAGGAACCTCTTCTATGGCCCCTTGGGCAAGGAGAGAGGAAACCTCTTGATCCAACAGGGTTAGGAGAGATGGGGGAGAATTGAATGGTCTCACCATATGATGGGGAGGAAGGCTGGAGAAATGAAGTTTGTAACCCTCTCGAATGATAGAGAGGGTCCATTGTTCTGTTGTGATTTGTTCCCATCTGGGAGCAAAGTGAACCAACCTTCCGGGTATGGTGAGAGGTTCTGGTTGTGTTAGAACCAGAAGTGGCAAGTTCCCTAGGAGCAAGTCAAAACCCCTGAGGGGTTGGAGCCTGCTGAGCTACAGTAGCTGCTGCAGGCTTAGCTCGTGCTTGTTTGGATTGCTGACGCTTAGCAGTATAGCGAGGTTGAGAAGACTGCTGGCCAGTATTTGAAGCAACTCTGGCCTTCTTATAGTAAGGCCTTTTAAAAGACTTTTTCTTAGTAGGAATTGAAGTGGACTTTGAAAGTCTTTCCAAGGTGGCATTTTCAGCATCCATCTGGGTGGCTTTGATTTGCCACTCTTCCCCAAATAAGTTCTCACCTGTACAGGGCAGATTCCGTAAGCCATCTAGAACCCAAGGTTCCAGATCAGAGGCCTGGAGCCAAGCAAGACGTCGGGCTGCAATAGCAATGCCCGAAGCCCTACTGGCTCCCTCAAAGGAATCATATGCTGCCCTATTAGAGAACTTAGAAACCTCTAAGAGTTGTTTCACTAGGGAAAGGAATCCCTGCTTTTTATCCTCAGGGATAAAGGGGGCAAAATGCCGCACCTTTTTGGCAAGTTCCTCCAGGAACATGCCCATATAGAGACTGTAGGAATTAATCCTGGCTATAAGCATACTAGCCTGGAAAATTTTCCTACCAAAAGAGTCCAAAGTCTTACATTCCCGTCCTGGAGGGGTGGAAGAGTGCCTTTTGGTACTCCTAATCTTCTTCATTGCAGACTTCACCACAATAGAGTGGTGGGGCAATTGAGTCTTTTGGAAACCAGGAGAAGGAGGGACCCTATACATGGTGTCCAACCTACGGGAATAAGGAGACAAAGTCAAAGGATTTTCCCAGAAATCCATCAGTTGTTCTTGAAGGATTTCATGGATAGGCAGGGTAACTGCCTCCTTAGGGGCCTTTGAGTATCCCAAAATATCCAGTTTTTTGGATCTGGGTTCCTTTTCAGAGGATGTGGTAATAGAAAGGGCTGTAGCCATATCTAAAACAAAGTCCTGGAAGGACAAATCCTCTGGAGGGGACATTCTCCTTTTAGGAGAAGAGGGCTCCTCAGGTAAGTTGAGTGAAAACTCAGCAGAATCATCAGAGGAGTGAAAATCCTCAGAGGAATCGGTGCTTTCCTCTAACGCACGATACGCGTACCGATCGGTATCGATATCGGGCGTATCGGGTATGGAACCGGTATGGAGCGAAAGCCCATACGGTACCGACTTGCGTTTAGAGGTGGACGGCCTCGATACCGGCATGGCGGACGATACCGGTATCGGGCCCGGAACCGCTGAAAGCGGAACCGATGGCGTTGCAGCTTTAATGAAAGCCATGACGGCCTGCTGCATGGACTGTACAGTATCGCCCATGGACGCCATAGCTGCCTGGATGTCGGTACCGGAGTGACCCGGTACCCCAGAGCAGGCTAACAGGTGATCTGTCGAGGCCGTAGCATCGATATCAACCTGAGACCCCTGAATTGGCGTTTTTGGAAGTTGGACTTCCCGCCGGGGTTGTTTGGCTGGGGCAGGGTCCTCAAGTTCTAAGCTAAGAGCCTCTCGATGCTTTGAAGGAGATTTGCTCTTTGAGGACTTGCCCACAGAAGGTTTGGTTACCTGAGATCCATCCGGAGAAGAAGACCTGGATGACTGTGATGCTGTATTCTCTGAAGCAAACAGCACATGGAATTTGTTGGCCCGGTTCTGCAGCCCACGTTTAGACATGTGGGAGCAAGATGGGCAGTCCGGTATGGAATGGTCAGGCCCCAAACATTTCAGACACCATTCATGGGTGTCTGTGACTGAAATAACAGCATTACATTTGGTACACTTCTTAAATCCAGGGGCTGGCTTCTCCATGAGGAGAAATTGAGTAGGCCGAGAGGCCTCTCTGAAGTGACCAAAAAGCTAAAAAATAAGAAAAAAGAATTATAATTTTTTAAAGAAAGAAAGAAAAGACCGGCGATACCGGTATCGGTATGGGGAAGGCAGGTACGCGGTCTAAAGAAACAAATAAAATAACAATTTCTTCAGCGGTGACAGGAACACGACCTGCTGGCTCCGCGGAAAAAGAGAAACTGAGGAGAGCTGTTCAGGAAGGCGGGAAGGCAGTGCGCATGTGCAGTGGGAGGTCCCAAAAGCTTCTATTCTAAGAAGCTGGGGAGCTTTCCCGCACGGGCTCCGTCGGTACCGACGTACCCATATGTGAGGACTTATTCCTGCTTGTTCCTGGAGATCGGAGATTAGCTATGGATGTTGCCATAGCCCACATATTCTGAGTGGTGACATGGACCCGCCAAAAAGTCCTGCTTGGGCATAAGCAAAAGAAATGCAATCTATCTGGATAGAATATTTTTGTTACCACCGGTAGACCCAGGTGACTAGGATCAGAGGAAATGAATAGTTGAGAAGATCTTCTGTGATCTTTAGTTCTATCCAAGTAGTAGGCCAGCACTCGTTTGCAGTCTAAAGTGCATAGTGCTGCTTCAACCCGAGACATGTGGTCTAGGGAAGAAAATCAGGAGGATTACCAACTGGTTTAGATGGAAAGAGGAAACAACCTTTGGGAGGAAGTGTGGATGGTACGGAGAACCACCTTGTCATATGGAACAGAGTATAGGGGGAACCCACCATGAGAGCTTGCAGCTCACTAATGCGGCAAGCTGAAGTGAGGGCAATAAGGAAGACAACCTTACAAAATAGGAACGTCAGTGAAGTGATAGCTAAAGGTTCAAAAGGTGGCTTTAGAAGTTGTGCCAGAACCACATTCAGTTCCCAGGCCACCAGAAGTGGCTTAATGGGTGGCTTGGACTATAGGAGACCCCACATGAAGCATGCTACTAAGGGATGTGAGAAGATAGGCTGTCCATCCACTGGTCTGTACAAGGCCACAATGGCACTAAGGTGAACTCTCACTGAGTTAGTTTAAGACCTGTCAAGGATAAGTGGAGGAGATATTGTAGAAGAGACTCCAGTGGGCAAGAAAAATAGTTAATGTCCTTTTGGGAGCATCAGAGAGCAAACCTAAACCATTTGAAGGCATACCACCACCTAGTGGAATCTTTACAAGATGCAAGGAGGACATCCTTGACCGCCTGTGGTAGGTCAAGGTTGGCAAGCACTAGCCCCTCAGCAGCCAAGTTGTCAGGCATAGTGAGTAAAGATTGGGATGGAGGAGTCCCATGGTCCCGAGAGGCGTTCAAGTGCACATCCCAGGTTGAGTGGCCGAGTCTGTGCAAAGCAAAGAAGCAGGGGAAACCACAGTTGATGGGGCCAGAAGGGGGCTATGAAAAATCACTGAGCCCCCTGTCAGCCTGTAGATTGAACAGCGTCTTGGATATAAAGGGGATTAGAGGGCATGCATAGAGCAGTCCCTGTCCCCAATGGAGAAGGAAGCTGTCTGGAGCCTGTTGGTGCAGTGACAGAACCCAGGTACAGAAAAGTGGAAGATGTGTGTTTTGCGGAGTGGCAAAAAGATCTATGAGTGAGGTTTCCCATGTCTGGAAGATCTGAGGCAGCAAAGGGTCTGAAGGGATGTCTAGAGGTTCTCGGGAACTAAATGATCCCTCATCAGATTCTGAAGTGGAATCAGAGTCTAGTAAGAAGTCAAAGTATCGGTGGTCTTGGGTTCGACCTCGATGCTTCATTGCCAAAAAGGTCGATGCCAATACCTATACTATCAGGTATTGGAACTGAGAGCCATGGCAGTTTGAGTCTGTTGGATACTGGGGGTATCTGTCTGTTCCAACAAAAAGGTATTAGCCTCAAGGGTTCAGACAATGCTGGTTTCAAGGGCTGGCATTAGGGCCCATACACCTGTTTGTAGGCTCAGTGTTGAAGCATGCACTCCTGAAGCTCTCAAGGTTTATTGGTACTGAGGCTGCTAGGAGTGCCACCAAACTCCTCTCGAGAGCCAGCATGTGCTGGTCTAGGGAGATGGCCGATGTCTGGGTGGAATCACCCATGTGGCTGTGAGCCAGAGCCAGAGTCAGAGAATATGGAACCGGTAGCTCTCTGGAGGTCAATGCCTCGGGAGCATCCCGGTGCCCCTCTTGTGCTTTGGAGGACAGATCCTCCCACAGGGCTGTTTGGCTGGCCGGTCTACATCGGAAGCACACTAGGGGAGTCGCAATGCTTATGCTGAAACTGATCTCTGGTCTCTGTATTGGTCTTTGAAATGCTCCGACAAGAAGTAAAACAGCTGAAATCAAAAAAATTGAAGAGGGATTTAGAAGATTACACTGTGGGGTTTGTTTATCCCTGGATGGATATCAATCGGAAAAATAAGAAAGCAAAAAAAACAAGTTAATTTTGAGGAAATGTCAGATGACACCAGTTCCAGTAGAACGTCCAAGGAAAGTGATTTTTTAGACAAAGAGGATGAAAAGAAAAAGAAGAAAAAATAATCAGAGGATGACATCAGGAACGAGGAACACGTTGCTGAAAATAGAACCAAAACAGCAGGCCATCAGTTCGGACTTGGTGGTTAATATTTCAGGAGTAGAGCTTCCTCAAGAACAACTGAGAATATTAGATAAAGGACTTTCATATGTCCCCAACACATATTTTGACTCATTTCAGTTTCGGCTAGACTTTGAAAGTCTTTTGAGAAAATTGAATCTACGAGTTTATTTTGCGATGTGGAATGGCTCTTCGATTAATGTTACAGTTCCACTTCAACGGCGAATACCTCTGCCCATTAAATCCAACTGGGTGCCTCCGGGCCCTACTCATCCAGCAGTGCTAATCTTTAGAGACGTGGTATTAAAAGATGTGAAAGCCTTGGAAGGCACAGCATGGAAACGTTTTACCACATTGTCCAGAAAAGAAGATTAAGCTTTGCGAGAATTGCAGCACAGGACAGACAAAGTGATTCGTAGAGCTGACAAAGGGGGGGGGGGGGGGGGCAATAGTAGTGCAGAGCCGGGAATATTATTTGGAAGAAGCTGCTCGACAGTTGAAGGATCAAATGCTTTACCAAGCGTTAGGGGAAGACCCTGTGGATAAGATTTAATCTGAAATTAAAGAAAACCACAGAAGCCCTACAGAAGAAATTGATTTCTCAAAAAGAATGGACCTATTTAAATGTTACATTACTGTCAATAGAGCGTAGTTACTCACCTGTAACAGGTGTTCTCCAGGAGCAGCAGGAATCAGTCCTCACATATGGGTGACGTCGGCGCCGACGGAGCCCTCGCGGAGCAATTTTCCCCAGCTTTCACAGAAAGCCTTTGGGAATTGCAGCGCGCATGCGCGGTCGCCTTCCCGCCCAAGGGTGCCATCTTAGCCAGTCTGATGACATAGCTAAAAGACAGCATAAAAATTTGCAAAAAAACTGAAGCAGATGATTGCAACTCCACGGGGAGGAGGGAGGGTTGTGAGGACTGATTCCTGCTGCTCCTGGAGAACACCTGTTACAGGTGAGTAACTACGCTTTCTCCAGGACCAAGCAGGAAGTCAGTCCTCACATATGGGACTCCCAAGCTTAAGGCTACCGGAGACCCTAAGCACAAAAATGAGCTCCCTCTAGCTCAGCAGTACAGAAGGAAGGAATCTTCGCTGAATTATTACCCACCGGTAGCCCTCATCCGGGATGGAGGTAGGAGTTGCTCAAACCTCGAAGAGATTCCGGAGGACTGCCTGTCCGAAAGCACTGTCCCTGCGGGACTCCCTCTCGAGACAGTAATGGACCGCAAACGTCTGGCTCGAAGACCAAGTAGCGGCCCGGCAGATGTCTGCCAGCGGAACAGAGCGGAGGTAAGCCACTGACGTAGCCTTCGCCCGAACACAATGAGCCGTGACTCGACTTTCTAAGGAGAGTCCGGCTGCCCCATAAGCCCAAGCGATACAGTCAGCAACCCAGATGGACAGAGTACGCTTGGAGACCGGGAGCCCCAATTTATTGGGGTCAAAAGACACAAAAAGCTGAGCAGCTTTACGGTGCTCCCGCGTACGGTCAAGGTAGAAGTTCAATGCCCTTCTACAGTCCATGGTATAAAGGACTCGTTCAGCTCGGCTGGAGTGAGGCCTGGGAAAGAAGGTTGGAAGTACCACCTCCTGATTGATGTGAAAAGGGGAGACAACTTTTGGAAGAAATTTTGGGTGAGTCCGTAGGACTACCCTATTTTTGTAGAACCGAGTGAAGGGAGGATCAGACGCGAGGGCCTGCAATTCACTTACGCGTCTAGCGGAAGTGAGAGCTATCAGGAATAAGGTTTTCCACGAAAGAAAACGCAGAGAACAGGTAGCCATCGGTTCAAAAGGCGGACAGGTGATCCGCTGTAAAACCACATTCAGATCCCAGTCAGGTGCTGGCGGGCGCAGAGGTGGTTTAAGTAGAAGGAGACCTCGGAGAAACCGTGCTACGAGAGGGTCGCTGGAAAGAGGTCTGCCGTCCACCGGCACATGGTGTGCTGAGAGAGCACTGAGGTGGACTTTGACGGAGTTGGACTTAAGTCCCAGATTAGAGAGGTAGAGCAGGTACTGCAAGATCACCGACACTGAGCAGGAGAAGGGATCCTGAGACTGCTGTACACACCAAACGGAAAAGCGACGCCATTTAAGGGCGTAGCATTTGCGGGTAGAAGGTCGCCGAGAAGCTAGGACGACCTTTTCCACCTCTGCCGGCAGGAGAAGGGGAGCAAGGACTACCCTTTCAGCCGCCAGGCCATTAGGTTGAGAGATCTGAGGTTGGGGTGTAGCAGAGACCCCTGATCCTGTGTTAGGAGATCCGGTTGAAACCCAAAGGGAACGGATCCTCCGCCGCTAATTGTAACAGGAGTGGGAACCACGGCTGTCTGGGCCAGCGAGGAGCCACCAGGATCATGGACGCTTTGTCCCGGAGACCCTTGAACAGAGTTCGAGAGACTAGCGGGATGGGAGGAAAAGCATAGAGAAGGCTTTCCGACCATGAGAGCAGAAAAGCATCTGCCGCTTCCCGAAGGGGATGTGGCTGACGAGAGCAGAAGCGAGGAAGTTGCCGGTTGAGAGGACTGGCAAAGAGATCGATCGTGGGGAGGCCCCACTTCAGAAAGAGCTTCTGAACTACCAAGGGATCCAGACGCCACTCGTGCGGCTGGAGTATCCTGCTGAGTTTGTCCGCCAGGCAATTTTCTTGGCCTGGGAGATAAACTGCTTTGAGAAGAATGCCGTGACTGACGGCCCAAGAGCAGAGCTTCTGAGCTTCTCGGCAGAGAAGGAAGGAGCCCGTGCCCCCCTGCTTGTTCACGTAGAACATGGCAACTTGATTGTCCGTCTGGACAAGGACGGACTGGTGAGAAGTCAGGTGGGAGAAAGCCTTGAGCGCCAGACGAATAGCTCGGAGCTCCAGGAAGTTGATCTGCTGCGCAGGCTCCCACGCGGTCCAGAGACCTTGAGTACATGCCCCCTGGCAATGAGCTCCCCAACCCAGGAGGGAAGCATCGGTCGTCAGCACTTGAGCCGGCTGAGGCGACTGAAATGGCATTCCGAGTACCAGGTTCGGCCGATGAAGCCACCACTGTAGGGAAGAGGCCAGCGGTCTGGAGAGGCGCACTAAGTCGGCTAGTCCGCCTGTGGCTTGTTGCCACTGCTGGCGAAGGCACCATTGAGCCGGCCGCATGTTCAGGCGAGCATTGGGGGTCACGTGGACGGTGGAAGCCATATGGCCGAGTAGTCTCAGGAAGCGCCTGGCGGAGACCAGGGACTGGCTGCGAAAACGGCCGGCTAGGTCCATGAGCCGTTGAGCCCTGTCGAGAGGCAGGAAAGCTCGAGCCTGAGGAGTGTGCAGTCTTGCGCCGATGAACTCGAAATCCTGTGAGGGGAGCAAAGTGGACTTTGCGAAGTTTATGACAAAGCCCAAGTACTGCAGCAGAGTCACCGTGCGGTGTGTGGCATTGGCGACTGCCGGAGAGGACGACGCTCTGATGAGCCAGTCGTCGAGGTACGGAAAGACAGAGGCCGTGAAGCCTGAGATAGGCCGCCACCACCGCGAGACATTTTGTGAAGACTCGCGGTGCGGAGGATAGGCCAAAGGGCAGTACTCTGTACTGGTAGTGATTTCCTGCCACCACAAACCTTAGGTACTGGCGGTGGCTTGGGTGGATGAGGATGTGCGTGTAGGCATCCTTTAGATCCAAGGAGCATAGCCAATCTCCCTGCTGGAGGTAGGGCAGAAGGATTCCAAGGGTAAGCATCTTGAACTTTTCCCGCACAAGGAACTTGTTGAGGTTGCGCAAGTCCAGGATGGGTCTGAGGCCTCCTGTCCTTTTTGGTATTAGGAAATACCTGGAATAAAAGCCTTGACCTCTCAGGTGGTGGGGCACCGGTTCCACAGCCTGGTCCTGAAGAAGACTTGCTAACTCCTGAAGGAGTAAGTCCCTGTGCAGAGGGAGTCGAGGAGGTTCTCCCGGAAAATAAGAGGGAGGGACCTGATGGAAGTAGAGAAGATATCCTTCTCGCACGACTTGAAGCACCCAGGCATCTGAAGTGATGTTGGACCACCTGTGGGCGAAGTGAACCAGCCGGCCTCCGGTGCTGGGAGGAACCAGCTGAGGGGGAGAGGCTATGCTGAGGAAGTCAAAAACCCCCACCCTGCTGAGCAGGGGCTGGTGGTGCAGGCTTGGGGGCTTGCTGCCTACGGAACCCGTTACCCCGTCCCTTGGCCTGCTGACCCTGTTGGGGAGCTGGAGGGGCCTGATATTGGGGGTAGTGTTTATAGGCAGCCGCCTTTCTCGGGTAAAAGGACTTCTTTCCCGAGCCCTTCTTTTTCTGGGAAGGGGCGGAGGTCTTCCTAGAAAGCCTGGTCCTGGTGAGAGTCTCCGTCTCGATTTGTGCAGCCTTTTCAGCCATGGGCTTGCCAAAGAGGTTCTCACCTCTGCAGGGGACATCGACCAACTTGTCCTGTACCCAAGGTTCAAGGTCAGACGACTGAAGCCAAGCCTGTCGGCGGGCACCGATGCCAGCTGCGGCCACACGAGCCGATGCTTCAAAGCCATCATAGGCTGCTCGGGACATGAATTTGGAGCATTCCCATATACCAGTTGTTAAGGCTAGGAACCTCCGCAAAGGTTCCTCGGATAGTCCAGCGGAGAATCCGGCTAGCTCTTTAGCCAGGTCTCGGAGATACATGCCCATGTATAGCTGGTAGGTCTGAACACGACAAGCCAGCATAGAGCCCTGGAAACACTTCTTACCAAGGCCATCCAGGCTACGGGCCTCCCTGCCAGGAGGCACCGAGGAGTGCATTTTCTGGCTCTTAAGCCTATGCATGGCCGATTCCACTACCATGGAATGGTGTGGCAGCTGTGCTTTTTGGAAGCCAGGACTCTTGCGGACTCGATAGATGGAATCGACCCGCTTGCTCAAAACCGGCGACGAGGCCGGACTCTCCCACATGCGGAAGAGTAGTCGTTCCAGCATGGGAGGCACCGGTACAGTAAAGTGCTCCCTGGCGGGAGAGTCGTACTGGAGGGCGTCGAGCTCTTCGGCTCCTCCTCGGGATCCGCAGGGAAGGCCAAAGCCTTGGCCATATCCCTGACGAAGTCCGAGAACCGGGCATCCTCCGGAGGGGACTGTTTCCGAGGTTCGGACTCAGGTGAGTCCGAGGGGACACACCGAGTCCGAAAGGAATCAGGTGACTCTTCCTCTTCAGACTCCCAGACCGACTCCGAGGAGGAATCAGTGGGGTCGGCTCGGGCAGGCGGAGGCGTCGGCCGCACCGACGCCAAGGGAGTCGGCGGCGACGACCTCGGTCCCGAACGGGAGGCCGAGGGTGACCTCGACCGAGGATCGACTCGAGTTCGCATGGACTCGAGGATCGGCTCGGTCTCCGGGGTCGACTTAGAGGTCGACGTCCCGGCGGTCGGGGCAGCGGCGCCAGCGAGGCTAGCGATCAGTGCCCGCTGCTGGTCCATGAAGGCAGATAGTCTGCTCTCCAAGGCCGTCAACCTGAGTCCGACCTCAGGTGACCCAGCAGCCCCCGACTCGGGCCCCGACGGTGTCGGGCCCGACGTCGGACCTCTCGGAGGCGAGTCCAGAAGGACCACAGGACTTACCCGAGCAGGCAACTCCGACTCCAGGCGAGGTCGCTTCGGGAGGTGCTCCTTCTCCAAAGACCCGGGACGGCTGTCGGGGCTATGCGACCTGGCCCTTGCGGGGCCAGGAGCGTCCACCGACGCCGCCCTCGCGGGTTTTGTCTTCCGTCGATGGTCTCCGGAGGGAGAACCCCTGTCGGAGGAGCTTCGGCGATGGTCAGAGCTGAAGCCTCTGGACGCCGAGGCCTCCGACGAGGTCCGGGTACGGCTGGGGTCAGCGAAGATTCTATCCCGCTGATGCCGCCGACTCCTCAACGCTTTGGAGGACATTTTGCCACAGGCTCCACAGATCATTTCTTCATGATCCGGGCCCAGGCAGCGGAGGCAATTATCGTGTGTGTCAGTGAGTGACATATTTCTGTCACACTGACCACACCGCTTGAAACCACTGGCAGCCATCGGGGGAAAAAGGGCCCCTGCAAGGTCAAAGGACCGGGCTGCCAGCTAAAAAAACCGAAAACGAAACTGACCAAAAATCAGAAAAACCGAAAAATAAGAGAAGGACTCGCAACGGCGTCGCGAGTCCGGGCAGGAAAACGACCGCCGTCGAACCGAATTGAAAAAACGAGAAAACTCACGAAAATCAACTTTTTTAGCGGGACAAGACGGGTACGTCTGTAGGGCTCCGCGGAAAAAAGAAGACTGGCTAAGATGGCACCCTTGGGCGGGAAGGCGACCGCGCATGCGCGCTGCAATTCCCAAAGGCTTTCTGTGAAAGCTGGGGAAAATTGCTCCGCGAGGGCTCCGTCGGCGCCGACGTCACCCATATGTGAGGACTGACTTCCTGCTTGGTCCTGGAGAACAAAATTTTATCTAGTTCCAAAAGATACATAAAAATTTGGATCGACCACCAGGGAGACCGATTGTTTCCACAAAGGGGACAATATTAGAATCATTATCAACGTTTATTGATTCCTATTTGCGCCCCCTGATGATAGATATCCCTTCTTATATAAAGGACATGACGCATTTTCTTAGGATCCTGGCTGGAAATTCACAATGGGCAGCCTGCGATGATATACTTTTGGCGACTACGGATGTCACATCTTTGTACATAAGTATCCCCCATATGGGCATATGAAATAGTTGAAAGGTTTTTACAGATAAGAGGAGATCTTTCAGATGAGCAGATAAGATTTTTACTAAGGTTAGCTCATTTGACTATTTTTCATTAATTATTTCATATTTGAACAAGTGATCTATAAACAGATCTCAGGGGTGGCAATGGGGGCAACGTGTGCCCCATCTACAGCAAACCTATATATGGGTAAATTTGAGGAGCAGTGGTTAACTGAGTCACCTTACATTGCCAATGTGAAATTGTGGTGTCGTTTTATTGATGATGTATTTTTGTTGTGGAAGGGCCCAGCAACGCTATTAAAACAGTTTTGCCAATGGGTTAATAGCTGTGACAAAAATATCCAGTTTACATACTCATACCATGGGCAGGTAATTACATATTTAGATGTAAAGGTCACTAGAGGTAGAGATCAATGGGAGACCGTAATACTTTTCTACACTATGGGAGTGCACATCCTCCGCACCTAAAGGGTTCCCTTTTTCGCAGTTTCTGCGATATAGAAGAAACTGTTCCGATAATCAAGACTTTAAAAACTTGTCTAAACAATTATCGGTAAATTTTATAAAGAGAGGGTACCCTTCCACTGTGATAAAGCAAGCCTATCAAAGGGCCCTTTACAACAATAGGAGGCTCCTGTTGGAACTTAGGCAACAGGAGATTGAAAGTAGTGTAGAACACGTAAATCTAGCCACAAAGTATTCCCCTTTAAGTTTTAGGATACAACGTATCCTTAAAAAACACGCTAATGTGCTGAGCAATATCCCCAGATTAGAACATAAAAAGATATGTTGCGTTTGGCAATGAAATAAAATTTAAAAGAACGGCTTAGCCCAGCAGTTTTGAAAGTTCCAATAAATGTTGAAAAATTATATGCAGAAAAGGGACATAAAAAATGTGGGGCATGTAACATATGTGAAATTACTAAGGAAGTAGAAAGCTTCAGTTATCAAGGGATACAACATAGTTTAAAGGCTTCCACGTCATGCAATTCCACGTTTGTGGTATATGTGATCCAATGCCCCTGTGACTTGGTCTATGTGGGTAAAACAATCCGGTCTTTTAAACTAGAACGAGTGAACATAAAAGCCGCCTCAAACAAAGTGAGAGAAGCACCATTAGTGGGTCACTGCTTGGATATTGGACATAAATTTGAGGATCTATGCTGTTTCTATATAGATAAAATAGAAGCAGGATTGGCAGGAAAATCTAAAGAACAGACTTTGCTAATAAGGGTACAAAGATGGATCTATAAGTTAAACTCGGTAACACCGGGGGGGTTTGAACATATCCATTGATTGGAATTCCTGCGTGTAAGATAGAGGAGCTGATACATTTATAATTAAGCGACACCAAATTGATAATGGTGAATTAAGAGAAAGGAGGGTTTAATTCAGCACATGAGGTCAGCTCGAGCAGACACCGCGAATGAATCCGATAAGATCTAAGGAAGCTGCGTTTTTTAAACATGAATGAAATCAACACACCGCATGCGCAGCATTTTTTAAGAAACATCAGTTAGAAGTAGACAATCCAAAGGCAACGTGTGCAGCATCTATATTTGCTCAGGTAGGCTTGAGACGATATAGTAGAAGTAAGTTGTTGTAAGAGAGTGAGGGTATGATTTTAGACTTTATTATTTTTTTGAGTATGAGTATTCTCCCATTTTCTTCATAGTCTCCAGTTTTCAATATGAACCTGAGGAAACACAGAGTGAAATGTATAAGAGGTACCGAAGGACGACGTTGGGATTAAAGATGATTAAAGCTGACCAAAGCTGAGAGATAAGCAAAACATCTAAGTTAAGCGAATTTTTATGAGAATACAATACGGTCTAGTTACCATTTACAGTCTAGAAGATCTCTTCTTGTCATGATTAAATGGCAGCGCAAAATATCAGTAATAACCATGAGACACTAGAGGGATAAGCAGTACACCAGATTCTAGAGGGAGGTCGTTGATGTGAATAGGCACATTGACTAGACAAATTTATCGTCCAGATCAGTGCCATAGAGTCTGAGACCTCCTTAGTAGCCACGGCAAGGTAACTACCACCGTAAATGAAAGAGTACGCTCTCGAATTTAAAGAGTTCATTTTTTACTCTCCGAATGCTATTTGAGTGTGTATACATTATATAGTTGACAATGACTTGGGAGCAGCTAGAGACTTTGACTTACTTTTATGTTTGGACTGAAGAAACCTAAGACCCATTAGAGGAAGTTGATGCCCTTGATGAAGTGGCAGCCACTGAAAGTAAGTCAGCGGTGAACAATCATCCGTACTGTCTGGCCTGGTTCTTTAGGCCTCTCTTTGTCATTTGCTGGCACAAAGGAGAAGAATCGGTTTGATGTTTAGGGCCCAAACCTTTTAGACACCAGTCTCACTTGGTTTGCAGCTTGTCGTGCTGTGAGGGCTTGGGTGCATCAGTGATGCTGAGGGATAAGTTATTGGTAGCTTAACTACTGGCAGGGTCTCCCAAGATGGACAGGTCTCGGTTGAGGTGCCAGACCATGACAAACCACCCATCTGGGCAGCAGCAGAATGGGATGGTGTTGGCGGTGGAGGATCACATGACAATGGC
Organism: Ichthyophis bannanicus; assembly: GCA_033557465.1. Lineage (NCBI taxonomy): Eukaryota > Metazoa > Chordata > Amphibia > Gymnophiona > Ichthyophiidae > Ichthyophis > Ichthyophis bannanicus. The sequence continues at coordinate 713,079,848 of CM066034.1, forward strand.
AACACTAGAATTAAATTGCGCTGAAGAAAAGCCTGGCAATCTACTTCCGTATCTTGCCACTTAAACCCAATGGATAGTCACAACAAAACAAATTGCACTATAGTGCTGGAAGATGAGATTCCCATGTCAGAAGGCACTCAACTGGCTACTGGGGAGGAGCTGAAGACTTTTCAGAGTAAAGCCAGCATTTATGATGTGGTTAGATCAAAGCCCTTGGGACATCTGACTGCTGATGTAGCTGCGCATGAAATGAGAGTCAGAAGCTGCAATGACGTCTTATATATTGGAACATGGAATGTACGAAGCATGAACCAAGGGAAGTTGGAGGTGGTCAAGAATGAAATGGAACGTGTACAACTTGATCTGTTGGGTGTCAGCAAACTGAAATGGACTGACATCGGGACTTTGCATCTAATGATCACATGGTTTACTATGCTGGCAATGAAAGAAAGAAGAAATGATGTTGCATTTATAATTAAGAAGAAACTTGCAAGAACTGTAATGAAATACAATATAATCAGTAAATGCTTAATTTCTATTTGTCTACGAGGAATACCTATCAACATAACTATACTTCAAGTATATGCCCCAACAACAGCTGCAGAAAAGGATGAAATTGATGACCTCAAACTTAAATTGACAGAACATGCTAACAGGATATCATGATAAGCATGGGTTACTGGAATGCAAAAGTTGGCAGCAAAGGCGGCGGCAAAATAGTTGGAAAATATGGATGACAACAGAAATGAAGCTGGAGAAAGACTGACAGAATTCTGCAAGACCAACGATCTATTCATCTCAAACACCTACTTCCAGCAACACAAGCGGAGACTGTACACATGGACTTCACCCAATGGATTGTACAAAAATCAAATTGACTGTATCTGTGGAAGTCAACGATGGAAAAGTTTTATAAAGAAAGACAAAACCTGGTATAGACTGTGGTACAGATCACCAACTACTAGTATGCAAACAAGCTAAAGTTGAAAAAGAGCAAGCCACTCATGAATGTAGCAAAATATGACCTTGAGAATACACCACTGGAATTTATAGACTACCTGCAAATTTGATTTGCTGCTTTAGATACAAATGACAGAGCTCCAGAAGAATTATGGGATAGCATCAAGGTGGTTATATTGGAAGAAAGTGAGAAATCTTTACAAAAGATAAAAAAGCAAAAACAGCCAAAATGGATGACCAAAGAAACTCTGAAAATTGCCCAGAAACGCAGAGAAGCTAAAGCCAGAGGAGGAAATTGCAGAACTCAATTTCCAACATGCAGCAAGACAAGATAAGGAAAAGTACTACAATGATGCATGCAAGGAAATAGAAGCAGAAACTATTAGAGGAAGAACAATATTGGCTTTCCTAAAGCTACGAGAGTTAAATAAAAAAAACCCTCCAGCTTCAAAGTGGAATGTTACAAGATACTCAAGGATCAGTGTTGAATGATGCTGAGATCAAGAAAAGGTGGAAAGAATATACAGAGTTATTATATGATAAAGATCAAGTGGACCAACAGCAGTTTCAACCTGCACCTTTTTATCCGGAACCATTGGTGAGGAAAGAAAAGTCGAAGCAGCATTGAAAGCCTTAACAAAGAACAAAGCACTAGGCATTGATGGCAATCCCATAGAAGTATTACAGCAATCTGATGCAGCTGTTACCATACTTACAAGGCTCTGCCAGGAAATTTGGAAGACAACATCATGGCCAACTGACTGGAAAAGATCTGTGTTTATACCAATACTAAAGAAAGGTGATCTAACTGACTGAAAATTATTGCATAATCGCTCTGATCCCACATGCCAGCAAGATTCTACTCAAGATTATTCAGCAGAGACTACAACCATATACAGAACGAGAACTACCTGACATGCAAGCAGAGTTCAGGAAAGGGCAAGGGACGAGAGACATCACGGATGTGAGATAGATCCTTGAAAATACACTACTGGAAAAAATTGTGGATACACCTGTAAAATTTGAGCTCTCCGCGATAATATCTGTCTTACTTAACATTAATTAAGTATTCTACATATTAGATACTCTATGCAGACTGTTGCCATACCATTTTGGGAACATATTACAAACAAATATCAACATTTATCAGAAAAAAATTCGCTTTGGAGTCAGACAAGGTAATTGATATCTTTTTCTCAGGAAAATGATATTTTTCATGAAACTGTCAATCCACTTTAAGCAGGTTTTATGCAGAATCTCATGTATAAGCTGATGCTTCAGATAATGTGTGCTATACTACCAGGTGTATACAAGTTGTATCAAAGTCATATTTGTGCTTTTGTTATTTTTACAAATTTATTTTATTTATTAGCGAAAATATTTTTAAAAAATGACAAATGCTTAATAAAAAGTTTCCAGTTTGGAATATGTTGTTGTATTTTGTAGATTAATGATGGCAGCAACAAAGAGGGTTGACTAGTCTCCTAAAAAGAGAGCAACAGCCATTACTTTGAGAAATGAGTGGTACAGCTTTCATGAAATCGCTCAGAAGATGGGCCATGGAGTGACAGCATCTGGTGTACAAAAGTTGTGTGCTCGCTTCGAACTGTTCGAAACAGGCTATACTCAATGCAGGTCTGAGGGCAAGAATTCCAAGAAAGAAACCTTTTCTGAATATTCAGCAGAGAAAATAATGACTCCAGTGGGCTAAAGAGCACCTAAACTGGACTGGACTGGATCGAACAGTTCGATCAGTAACGGATACACCAAGATCCATAAGTTCCTGATTGAGGTCCTTGGCAGATTTACGATTTTTTAAAGCCAACCTAACAATCATTCTGTCAGTTTTTGGAGTTGGAGACTTTTTCCTTCCTCTTCCCTTCTGAGTTGCAACACTTTCAGTGACTTTGAAGCAAGCACACAACTTTTGTACACCAGATGCTGTCACTCCATGGCCCATCCTCTTATCACATCAGCGGCCCACTTCATATAATGATATATTGGAAAATCTTAACCTATTGCGTCTATAACTAGCTAAATAATAATCATTGAATTCTCACATACAGTAGAAATTTTTACATACACAACATGCATCTGCGATGGTAAAATCATATGCTTGTTTTACAACATACTTCTTCTACTATTGATTACTCATCGCATTCTTAAATGAAACTGGAAAAATCATCAAACAATGATAGCCAAGCGCGGGATTCAAGATTCTACAAACAGTCTAATGTGGCTTCCTGAAATAGGCAGATGAATGTCGACTTCTTATAATCTGTAATAGCTTCTTATGGTCTCCAATAAAACAGTCATTGCAGACAGTTCATAAAATCCGATAGTACATCTGGTATTGGAAATCTAAGTCAAATAAATTCACTTAGCTTAGCAACAGCACGCCGCCGATAGACTGAAGTAAAGTCTCTCCCGCTAAGCACTCCAACGCCTACTATGGGCACCCCCTGCGTTTCACTTCAGGTTTCTTCAGGGAAATACATAGTTTGGCTTCATTTATCCTGCTGCCCGCGCTTCTGTTCCGTTCAATACAAACAATGCTCACTTCGAAAGTCTCAGTAAAAACGCCGTCCTCACATATGGGTGACGTCGGCGCCGACGGAGCCCTCGCGGAGCAATTTTCCCCAGCTTTCAAAGAAAGCCTTTGGGAATTGCAGCGCGCATGCGCGGTCCCCTTCCCGCCCAAGGGTGCCATCTTGCTCAGTCTGATGACATAGCTAAAAGACAGCAAAAAATTAGCAAAAACGAAATCATAGGACTGCAACTCCAAGGGGAGGAGGGAGGGTTGTGAGGACTGATTCCTGCTGCTCCTGGAGAACACCTGTTACAGGTGAGTAACTACTCTTTCTCCAGGACCAAGCAGGAAGTCAGTCCTCACATATGGGACTCCCAAGCTTAAGGCTACTGGAGACCCTAAGCACAAAAAAGGAGCTCCCTCAAGCTCAGTAGCACAGAAGGAAGGAATCTTCTCTGAGTACGCCTCCAACCGGTAGCCCAACATCCGGGACGGAGGGCAGGAGTTGCCTATACCTCAAAGAGATTACGGAGGACTGCCTGTCCGAAAGCACTGTCCCTGCGGGACTCCCTCTCCAGGCAGTAATGGGCTGCAAAAGTCTGGCTGGAAGACCAAGTAGCGGCCCGGCAGATGTCTGCCAATGGAACAGAGCGGAAGTAAGCCACTGACGCAGCCTTCGCCCGAACACGATGAGCCGTGACTCGACTTTCCAACGAGAGGCCGGCTGCCCCATAAGCCCAAGCGATACAGTCAGCAATCCAGATGGACAGAGTACGCTTGGAGACAGGGAGCCCCAACTTATTGGGGTCATAAGACACGAAGAGCTGAACAGCCCTTCGGTGCTCCCGCGTACGGTCAAGGTAGAAGGTTAACGTCCTCCTACAGTCCAGGGTATGCAGGACCATTTCAGCTCGGCTGGAGTGTGGCCTGGGAAAGAAGGTCGGAAGTACCACCTCCTGGTTGATGTGAAAAGGGGAAACCACTTTAGGAAGAAACTTAGGGTGATTCCGTAGGACTACCCTATTCTTGCAGAACCTAGTGTAAGGAGGATCAGATACTAGGGCCTGTAGCTCACTAACGCGTCTAGCAGAAGTGAGGGCTAACAAGAATAAGGTTTTCCAAGAAAGAAAACGAAGATGACAGGTAGCCATAGGTTCAAAAGGCGGACAGGTAATCCGCTGTAAAACCACATTCAGATCCCAGTCAGGGGCTGGTGGGCGCAAAGGTGGTTTAAGGAGAAGGAGGCCTCTGAGAAAACGAGCCACTAGAGGGTGGCTGGAAAGAGGTCTGCCATCCACCGGCATGTGATGCGCAGAAAGAGCACTGAGGTGGACCCTGACCGAGTTGGACTTAAGTCCAAGATCGGAGAGGCAAAGCAAGTACTGCAAGACCACTGATACCGAACAGGAGAAGGGATCTTGAGACTGCTGAGCACACCAGACGGAGAACAGACGCCACTTAAGAGCGTAGGACGTCCGGGTGGAGGGTCGCCTGGAGGCCAAGACGACTTCCTCCACATCTGGAGGCAGCAGGAGGGGAGCAAGGACTACCCTTTCAGCAGCCAGGCCATCAGATGAAGGGACCGGAGGTTGGGGTGTAGGAGAGTCCCGTGATCCTGGGTCAGGAGATCGGGCTGAAACACCAGAGGGAGAGGAGTGTCCACCGCCAGCTGCATCAGAAGCGGGAACCAGGGCTGTCTTGGCCACCGAGGAGCCACTAGGATCAGCGAGGCTTTGTCTCTGAGAACCTTGAAGAGTGTTCGAGACACCAGCGGCATGGGAGGAAAGGCATACAAGAGGCCCGTGGACCATGGAATCAGAAAAGCATCCGCCGCTACTCTGAGAGGATGCGGTTGTCGAGAGCAGAATCTGGGAAGTTGCCGGTTCAGAGGACTGGCAAACAGATCCATGGTGGGGAGTCCCCACTTGAGAAAGATCCGCTGAACCACCAATGGATCCAATCTCCATTCGTGTGGTTGGAGGATCCGGCTTAGCTTGTCTGCCAGGTAATTTTCCTGACCTGGGAGATAAACAGCTTTGAGGAGGATGCTGCGGCTGACGGCCCAAGAGCACAGCTTTTGTGCTTCCCGACAGAGAAGGAAGGAGCCTGTGCCCCCTTGTTTGTTCACGTAGAACATCGCAACTTGATTGTCCGTCTGGACCAGCACAGACTGGTGAGAAGTGAAGTGGGAGAAGGTCCTCAGAGCTAGGCGGATAGCTCTGAGCTCCAGGAAGTTGATCTGCTGGGCAGACTCCCAAGGAGTCCAGAGGCCTTGAGTACATGTCCCTTGGCAATGTGCTCCCCAACCCAGGAGAGAAGCATCGGTCGTTAGGACCTGAGAAGGCGGAGGAGACTGAAAAGCCATTCCTAGCACTAGGTTTGGCAGATGAAGCCACCATTGCAGAGAAGAGACCAGCGGGTCGGAGATCTGTACGGAATCCGCTAGGCTCTCAGTGGCCTGATGCCATTGTGTGCGAAGGCACCATTGAGCAGGCCGCATGTTCAGGCGGGCATTGGGGGTCACATGGACTGTGGAAGCCATATGGCCGAGCAGTCTCAGAAATTGCCTGGCAGAGACCAGGGAATTGCTGTGAAAGTGGCTGGCAAGATCCATGAGCCTGTTTGCCCTGTCGAGAGGCAGAAAGGCTCGCGCCTGAAGCGTGTTTAATCTTGCGCCGATGAACTCGAGATCCTGAGAGGGGAGCAAAGTGGACTTTGCGAAGTTTATGACAAAGCCCAAGTGCTGTAGCAGAGCTACAGTGCGGTGCGTGGCGTGAGTGGCCTCTTGGGAAGACTGTGCTCTGATGAGCCAGTCGTCCAGGTATGGAAAGACAAAGAGGCCTTGAAGTCTTAGATAAGCCGCCACCACTGCTAGACATTTGGTGAACACCCTTGGTGCGGAGGATAGGCCAAAGGGTAGTACTCTGTACTGGTAATGATTGCCCCCCACCACAAACCTGAGATATTGTCTGTGGCTGGGGTGGATGAGGATGTGAGTGTAGGCATCCTTTAGATCCAAGGAGCATAGCCAGTCTCCCTGCTGGAGGTAGGGTAGCAGGATTCCAAGGGTAAGCATCTTGAACTTTTCCTTTGCAAGGAACTTGTTGAGGTTCCGCAAGTCCAGGATGGGTCGGAGGCCTCCTGTTCTTTTTGGTATCAGAAAGTACCTGGAGTAAAAGCCTTGACCTCTCAGGTGGTGGGGCACTGGTTCCACAGCCTGGTCCTGAAGAAGACTTGCTAACACCTGAAGGAGTAAGTCCCTGTGCAGAGGGAGTCTCCCCTGGAAAGTAGGAGGGAGGCACCTGGTGGAAGTGCAGAAGATAGCCTTCTTGGACTATGTGAAGCACCCAGGTATCTGTAGTGATGTTGGACCACCTGTGGGCAAAGTGGACCAGCCGGCCTCCTGTGCTGAGAGAAACCAGCTGAGGGGGAGAGGCTATGCTGATGAAGTCAAAAACCCCCACCCTGCTGAGCAGGGGCCGGTGGTGCAGGCTTGGGGGCTTGCTGCCTACGGGACCCATTACCCCGTCCCTTGGCTTGCTTACCCTGTTGGGGAGCTGCTGAGGCCTGATAATGAGGGTAGTGTTGATAGGCAGCCGCCTTCCTCGGGTAAAAGGGCTTTTTCCCCGAGTCCTTCTTCTTCTGAGAAGGGGCAGAGGTTTTCCTGGAGAGCCGAGTCCTGGTGAGAGTCTCGGTCTCGATCTGTGCAGCCTTCTCATCCATGGGTTTGCCAAAGAGGTTTTCACCTCTGCAGGGGACATCGACCAACTTGTCCTGCACCCATGGCTCGAGGTCGGATGACTGAAGCCAAGCCTGTCGGCGGCCACCGATGCCGGCTGCGGCTACTCGAGCCGATGCTTCAAAGCCATCGTAGGCTGCTCGAGAGATAAACTTTGAGCACTCCCGAATACCAGTCGACAAGGCTTGGAACCTCTGCAAAGGTTCTTCGGAGAGACCAGCAGAGAACCCGGCTATTTCTTTAGCCAGGTCTCGGAGATACATGCCCATATAGAGCTGGTAGGTCTGGACTCGACAAGCAAGCATAGAGCCCTGGAAACACTTCCTACCGAGGGCATCCAGGCTTCGAGCCTCCCGACCGGGAGGCATCGAGGAGTGCATTTTCTGACTCTTAAGTCTATGCATGGCCGATTCCACCACCATGGAATGGTGCGGTAGTTGTGCCTTTTGGAACCCGGGGCTCTTGCGGAATCAACCCGCTTGCTTAACACCGGCGACGACGCCGGGCTCTCCCACATGCGGAAGAGAAGTTGTTCCAGCATCGGAGGAACCGGTACAATAAAGGCCTCCTTTGGGGGATAGTCATACTGGAGGGCATCGAGCTCTTCGACTCGAGGCTCCTCCTCGGGATCCGCGGGGAAGGCCAAGGCCTTGGCCATATCCCGCACGAAGTCCGAGAACCGGGTATCCTCCGGGGGGGACCATCTCCGAGGTTCGGACTCGGGGGAGTCCGACGGGACACACCGAGTCCGAAAAGAACCAGGTGACTCTTCGTCCTCGGATTCCCAGGCTGACTCCTCGGAGGAGGAGTCGAGCAGCTCCGGTCGGGCAGGCATCGATGCCGTCCGCCCCGACGACCTCGGTCCCGAACGGGAGGCCGAAGGAGACCGTGACCGAGGATCGACTCGAGCCCTTATGGACTCGAGGATCGGCTCGGTCTCCGGGGTCGACTTGGACGTCGACGTCCCGGTGGTGAGGGCAGAAGCACCGGCGAGGCCAGCGATCAATGCCCGCTGCTGGTCCATGAAGGCAGTCAGACTGCTCTCCAAGGCCGTCAACCTGAGTCCGAGCTCAGGAGACCCAGCAGCCCCCAACTCGGGCCCCGACGGTGTCGGGCCCAACGTCGGCTCCTTCGGAGGCGAGTCCACGAGGACTACAGTACTCACGTGAGCGGGCGAGTCCATCTCGAGACGAGGATGTTTGGAAGGCCTCTCCATCTCCGAGGACCCGGGACGGCTGTCGGGGCTATGCGACCTGGCCCTCGAGGAACCAGGAGCGTCCACCGACCCCGCCCTTGCGGGTTTCTTCTTCCGATGATGTTCCCGGGTAGGAGACCCCCGCTCAGAGGAACTTCGACGATGCTCAGGACCAGAGTCCCGAGACGTCGAAGCCTCTGACGAGGTCCGGGCCCGGCCGGAGTCAGAGAAGATACGTTCCCGCTGAAGCTGCCGACTCAACGCTTTTGAGGACATCTTGCCACACGGACCACAGATCATCGGGTCATGATCGGGTCCGAGGCAGCGGAGGCAGTAGTCGTGTGTGTCGGTAAGAGATATGAGCTTCTTACACCGATCACACTTCTTAAACCCGCTGGCAGCCATCGGGGGAAAAAGGGCCCCTGCGAGGTCAAAAGACAGGGCTGCCAGTGAAAAAGAAAAAAAGGCGCGAAATCTGTCACGAAGGACAAAAAAACGAAAAATAAAGAACGGACTCGCAACCGGCGTCGCGGGTCCGGGCGGGAAAAGAACCGGCGTCGAAACGAGAAAAAAGACAAATAAAATCAACTTTTCTAGCGGTGAAGTACAAACAACGTCTGTAGGGCTCCGCGGAAAAAAGAAGACTGAGCAAGATGGCACCCTTGGGCAGGAAGGGGATCGCGCATGCGCGCTGCAATTCCCAAAGGCTTTCTTTGAAAGCTGGGGAAAATTGCTCCGCGAGGGCTCCGTCGGCGCCAACGTCACCCATATGTGAGGACAAACTTCCTGCTTGGTCCTGGAGAATTAAGGAATTTTTCCGAGGACACAGAACATGCGTCTGTTGGGCTCCACGGAAAAAAGGAGACAGAGCAAGATGGCATCCTTGGGCAGGAAGGGGACCACACATGTGTGGTAGCATTCCCAAAGGCTTTCTTTGAAAGCTGGGGAAATGCTCAGTGCAGGCTCTGTTGGCAGACATCACCCATGTGTGAGGGCTGACTTCCTGCTTGTTCCTGGAGAATAGTGGCTACCTTTCATAAGAAGGAGCGACTGAATGAGCAATGGGCCTTATGGGAAGAACTACAGGACTTAGAGTGGAGGAATGCAAAGGGAGGAAGGGGGGGGGGGGAGGTGGAGTCCTGATTGTAGGACGTATGTAGGAAATTGAGAGTTTTGCTGAATGGGGATATTGCTTTCAAATTACTCAAAGTCAGGCAAATGTTTTTTGAATGGGGTAATAAGAGGAGCAGGTTGTTGGCAACTAGGTTAAAGGCACAAGTGAAGCAACAGTTCATTAAGGTAAGGAATGCTACCAGGGAGATTACGGAGAGGGAGAAGCAGGAGGCCTTTTGCCAATTTTACTTGACATTTTATCAGAGCGAGCAGAGTGCTAGTGCAGAGGAAAGTATGGTATATCTTCGGGACTGCATACGGGGGAGCTCCCATTGGAGAATATAATGACATTGGAGGGAGAGATTGCATGGGAAGAGGTGGGTTGAGCTTTTTGAGGCATGAAAAAGGTGGAAGGTACCAGGGCTAGATGGATATACCACAGTCTTCTACTGGAAATACCAGCAGTTACTGGTAGAGCACTTGGTTGTGGTCTTTAATGGGGTGTTAAAGAGGGGGAGAGTGCCTACATCCATGTATGCTGCGGGGATAACTGTTGTACCTAAGCCAAGGAAGGGCCCCACGGTCTGTGGTTCTTACAGGTCTCTCTCATTAATCTGGATGCCAAGATACTAGTCAAGGTATTAGTCAATAGATTACAAGGGGTGATTATTAAGGTAGTCCGGGACAATCAAGCAGGGTTTATCCCGGGGCATCAAGCCAGGGATAATGTGTGTAAATTAGTGAACCTGATTTGGAAGGCAAGTTACGATAAGGAAAATATGATTTTAGTGGCCATTGATGCTGAAAAAGCATTAGATCGCATGGAATGGGGCTTTATGATGCTTGAACGGGTGGGATTTGGACTTAACTTTGTGGGATAGATTGAAGCATTATATGTGGACCCTACAGCAGGGGTACGAGTTAATTGTATGTATTCTAGGGAATGCAGATTGGACCAAGGTACCTGGCAGGAATGCCTGTAGTCTCCCTTGTTTGCTCTGGTGATAGAGCCATTGTCAGAGGGGGTGAGAGCCAATGGAGATGTTAGAGGAGTGAAGGTGGGGAGGAGGGAGTACAAAATAGTGTATAAATGACATCTCCAGCAAAAAGTCCTAATTTCTGCTTTGACTTTGTTGCCTAATCTTATGCGGAAGATTTCAACATAGAGTTGGCTGTCAGGGTACAAGAGGAACTTGATTAAAACTAAAACTTTGAAGGTGCACTTGAGCAGAGATCTTGAGCTGTATCTGCACAATGCATTCCCCTTCAAATGGGCTAGGAAGAATATTTGTTATTTGGGAATTAATGTAGGTGCTAACTGGGAGGAATTGTATCAGTTTAACCATGAAAGCTTGTTGGTTGCTATACATTGGGATTTGGAGAGATGGAAAGAGTCACTTTTGTGAATGGGTAGGATCACCATGATCAAAATGAATGTTTTACCTAAACTATTATTCCTTTTTCCGGCTTTGCCTATAACTAACTATCTTAGATGCGATTCTGTGGGATTGACAAAAGCAAATATTCAAGTTTATTTGGAGGCATAGACCACCAAGGGTAGAAAAATCAGTTCCAATGAGAACTCATAAGGAGGGGGGGGGGGGGGGGCTAGGTATACCAGATCTCAAAAAGTTATTATGCGAGTGCTGTGTTGAGTGGAGTGTTTGACTGGGAGAGAGGGGAACGGGGTAAGCAATGGGTGCTGATAGAGCAGGAAAACGTAGTTACTCACCTGTAACAGGTGATCTCCAGGAACAGCAGGAATTAAGTATTCACATATGGGTATCGTTGGTACCGACTGAGCCTGTGTGGGAACGCTCCCCAGCATCCAAAAGGAAAGCTTTTGGGAGCATCCCACAGCGCATGCGTGCTGCCTTCCCGCCTTACTGCCTCTCTCACTTCAGTTGAGTTTAAAGCTGAGCCAAGGAGAGAGACAGAGAGAGAGAGAGAGAGAGACAACTCCTAGGGGAGGTGGGTTGGTTGTGAAGACTTAATTCCTGCTGTTCCTGGAGATCACCTGTTACAGAGGTTGGAGAATTGAACTGGTGCACTCTTGTGAGAGGGGGCAAGCTTGAAAAATGAAGTTTGTACCCCTCTCTTATAATGGAGTGTCTCCAATACTCTGCTGTAATTTGCCCCCACCTGGGAGCAAAATGACATAACCTTCCTGGAATGGTGGAGGGCTCTGGTCCTTCTAGAGCCAGGAAGGCTAAGTTCTCTAGCGGAAAGTCAAAGGCCCTGAGGGGGCTGAGGTTGCTGGGCTGGAGCAGGCCTAGCAGCCTTTGCTTTGCTCTGTTTGGATGATTGCTGACGTTTGGTAGGGAACTGAGCTGCAGAAGATGCCCGCTGACCATAAGCAGGATAGAATCTTCCCTTTTTAGAAAAAGGTTTTTTCTTGAATAACCTTTTCTTAGCAGGAGCAGCTGTGGATTTGGATAGTCTATCCAAAGCAGAATTTTCAGCATCCATCTGATTGGCTTTTGCTTGCCAATCCTTACCAAACAGGTTCTCACCTGTACAAGGGATATTTCCCAATTCATCTTGAACCCAGATCTCCAAATCAGATGCTTGAAGCCAAGCAATCCTACGTGCACCTATGGCAATAGCTGAGGCTCTGCTTACGCATTCAAAGGAGTCGAAAGCTGCACGGTTGGAGAATTTGGAGATATCTTGGGCATGTTTGAGCCCAGTGAGAAAGTCCTGTCATTTATCTTCAGACATAAAAGGACTTAAAGTCTGCAAATGATCAGTGACTTCTTTTAAGAACATTCCCATGTAGAGACTAAGAATTCTCGCAGCAAGCATGGAAGCTTGGAAGACTTCTTCCAAAAGCATCCAGGATTCTACATTCACGTCCTGAAGGATTAGAGGCATGTCTTTTGGCACTTCTAATCTTTCTCATTGCAGACTCAAACACAATATAGTGGTGAGGAAGTTGAGTTTTATGAAAACCAGGACAAGGAGGTACACGATACATGGTATCCAACCTGCGAGAATGAGGAGAGGTGGTTAGAGGTGCTTCCCACATCCTCAACATAAGATCATACAGAATCTCATGAATAGGCAAGGTAGCTGCCTCCTTAGGAGTTTTAGGATATTGTAAAATATCTAACTCCTTGGCTCTGGGCTCTCTCTCAGGGACCACTGTGATAGAGAGGCCCCAAGCCACCCTGATAAAGTCTTGAAAAGACAAGTTCTCTGGAGGAGACATCCTTCGTTTAGGAGAGGACTCCTCCTGTGGAAGAAGCATCACTGCATCGATTGATTCTTCAGAATCCTCAGAGTCATCGAAGTATCGTCTGTCCGGATGCTCTTGCAAAGCCCGATACCCGTACCGACCGGGATCGGTATCAGGAATAACCGGTACAGGGGTATCAGTACCGGAGGGCTTGAGAGGACAGAGTACCGGCATAGCGGACACCGATGCTGATGTTGATGCCACCGGTACCGGGATCAGTACCGATGGCGATGCTAGAGCCGGTACCGGCAGAGTAGTCTGTTGCGGTACTACGAGCGTCGATGCCACAAGGAAAGCCGCTAGACTGCGTTCTATGGACAGAATCCTCTGATCCATCGACACCGCCAATGCCTGTAAGTCGGTACCGGTGGAAGCCACCGGTACCCCAAAGCATGGCACCAGGAGATCTGTCAAGGCTACGCCATCGAGATCATCCTGGAACCCCGATGATGATGCTTTAGAGGCCGAAGCCTCCCGCCGGGGTAATTTTGCCAGTGCAGAATCCTCGAGGGCAATGCCAGAGGCATCTCGATGCTTAGAAGGAGATCTACTCTTCGAGGACCGGCTGGATTTATGTTTAGTTACTTGAGATCCATGTGAGGAAGAAGCAGCCCTGGAAGACGTTGATGCCACCGAAGCCGCATCAGAGGGAGACAGGGTACTGAGCTTGGCAGCTCGGTTCTGCCGACCTCTTTTAGACATCATAGAACAGGACATACAATCTGTTATGGAATGATCAGGACCTAAACATTTTAGACACCAGTCATGGGTGTCGGTGACGGAAATGGTACCGCCACATTTTGTGCACTTCTTAAATCCTGAGGCAGGCTTTTCCATATTAAGGAAAAAAGGTTTGGGGCCTAAGGCCCAAAACGCAAGTGCACCTGAAGAAAAAGAACGGAAAAAAGATTTTGTTTTTTTTTTACAAGAAGAAAAGAACAAAGACCAGCGGTACCGGTAGAGCGTCGAAGAAGGCAGACGCGACAAAAGAAATAAAGAAAAAATAAGGAAATTCTTATGCGGTGACAGGAACATGACCTGCTGGCTCCGCGGAAAAAGAAGAACTGAGGAGAGACAGTTGGGAAAGGCGGAAGGCAGCACGCAGGCGCTGCGGGATGCTCCCAAAGGCTTTCTGATTGGACGATGGGGAGCGTTCTCGCGCAGGCTCCGTCAGTGCCGACGAAACCGATATGTGAAGACTCATTCCTGCTTGTTCCTGGAGATTGTAATCTTCACAAATGGGGACTCCCCAGCTGAAAGATGCCAGAGGAATGACCTCAGTGAGCTGTGAACCCGTGTGAACAGGGTCATACTTCCTCCCATGGATCCCTGGCATCCTACCGGGATGGAGGGTAGGAGTTGCATCAAGTCTGAAAGAGATGCTGTAGGGCAGCCTGGCCAAACGAGGCATCCCGACGGGAGTCCTTGTCCAGACAGTAGTGGGCTGTGAAGGTGTGTACCGAAGCCCAAGTAGCTGCTCTACAGATATCATCTATATAGACACAGAGCGGAGATTAGCAACCGAGGCTGCCATTGCTCTGACATTACGAGCTGTAACATGGCCCTTGAGGGAAAGACCTTTACTATCATAAGTGAAGGATATGCAGTTTGCAATCCACTTAGATAGGGTTAGTTTGGAAACAAAGTCCCAAATGACTAGAATCAAAAGCAACAAAGAGTTGAGAAGACTTCCTATGTTATTCAGTTCTTTGAAGGTAAAAGGCTAAAGCTCTTTTACAGTCTAAGGTATGAAGGATCCTTTCTGCACTGGAAGCATGAGACCTAGGGAAGAATACAGGAAGGTAAACCGACTGGTTTAAATGAAAAGACAAATCCACCTTTGGCATAAAGTGTGGATGAGTCCTGAGGACTACTTTATCATGGTGGAACCTTGTATAAGGAGGGTCAGCCACTAAAGAACATAAGATATGCCATACTGGGTCAGACCAAGGTCCATCAAGCCCAGTATTCTGTTTCCAACAGCGGCCAATCTAGGTCATACGTACCTGCTAGGCGTACTAATGCGCCTAGCAGAAGTTATTGCAATTAGGAAAATGACCTTCCAGGAAAGGAATTTAAGTTGTAGTGGCTAAAGGTTCAAAAGGCGGCTTCATAAGCTGCCCAAGAACAAGATTCAGGTCCCATGCCACCGGTGGCGGCTTTATGGGGGGCTCTGTTAGTAGTAGACCTCTCATGAATCTTTTTTTTTTTTAAATTCTTTATTTTCGTTTTATAACAAAGGAAAGGAAGACATACAGTTAAAAGACAAATACATAACGTGTAATACATACACCAAAGTAAACCCCTACCACCCCCCTCCCCCCTGCTTCTTCTCTAGAAAACTAAGCATTCCCGAAGCGGGCGTGTACTTACATTATTGTATTACAAAACCTAACGGTGATCTAAAACATGATGAGTGCACATTATACAGGCATGTTGGAGCAATGAGCAGATTGTACATAATCATTAAGCATCTGCCATTTAGACAAGCAAGAGTGAGTTTGGACAGGGGGAATAGCTCTCCGAGGTATCTGCTCATATTTACTATATAAGCAGACGAGGTTCCACCATTCATTGACAGTAAGTCGAGAGCTATCCTTCCCATTCCTCGTGATTAAGCATATGGCTATACCCAGCATGAAATCAAGGAAAAAGCGACCCTTCTTAGGAAGAGAGGGGACCTCCGCCACAGAGCGGAGTCCCACGACCTTCCAAGAGAGAGGTTCATGAAAGTGTAAGATAGATTGAATACGACCCCAGACCCGCCCCCAATAGACCTGCAGTTGAGGACATTCATAAATAACATGAGCGAAGGTTCCCACAGCAGTATGGCAAGACCAACACAGGTCCCTAGCATTTGGGTTTCATTTGGCTATTTTTTCTGGGGTATAAAAGCATCTGTGTGCAAAGAAGAAGAGAGTTTGGGTAACAGAGGCAGACCGGGAAACCCGCACTACTATTTCTGACTGGAACTCTGGCTGAGTTAACAGGGCTCTATCAAAGAACCAGGCTCCCGAGTTTCCCTGGGGTGCAGTAGTGTGTAATTGAAAGGAAATGGCAGCATGATCTGAAATATGTTGGGAGTGAATCTTTGCAGTGTCCACCTGAGGAACTAACAATTTTGAGATTAGAAAGAAGTCTATGCGAGACTGAGATTTATGAGGGGAGGAGAAGAAGGTGAAGTCCAGCTCATTGGGGTGTAGTAACCGCCATAGATCAACTAAAGCAAGATCCTTGATCAGGGAGGTAAGCGTGGCGTGACTCTTGGGGGGACTACTCGTCCGGCTGTTTGTCAATCAGGGGATCAAGGACTAGATTGAAATCCCCCCCAATGATCAATGAAGTATTAGCAGAAGCCTGCGCAACCTGAGCAATGGTAGCAAAAAAGGCAGGGTCATCAACATTGGGAGCGTAAAGGCATATACATGTAACTTCTAGGCTACCTATCTTGAGGTGAACTCTAGGCCATCTACCTTCTGTATCTGAGCTAGTCGCAATAACAGTAGCATGCAAAGATTTCCTAACCAATATGGCAACCCCACATTTCTTAGAAACGGCTGGGGAATAAGCGGCCACCATGTAAGGTTTAATATTGAGTTTAAGAGTTTCCTTCGAATTTAAATGCGTTTCTTGGAGAAAAATCAGATCCGCTGCTTCCTGACTGAGATAGCTTAGGATTTTCTTCCGTTTTATCGGATTATTGATGCCTTTTACGTTCAATGAAAAAATCTTACATGGTGCCATCAATCATTTTAGGTAAGGGCGCTTGATAACATAGAACATAAGCAGAATCTGTGCAACAATGTCATAATCACCGAGTATTCTGGCTAATACACCCCATAGTGAAAAGTATGTACCAACGTATCTTAGAGAAGAAGCAAAACCCCCAAAGAATATGGCGACCATATGTCTGCGGGAGGAGGCCCTAGAGAGGAAATAGAAGACATGTAAAAAAAGAAAAGAAACACCAGAGTCCATAATAACACTGTCTCTGATACTCATCGAGGCTACTGTGGGTAGATGGAGTCGGGTCACAGATACCATCAAGAGTAAGGCAACAGACTGCCCACGCCAGACTCTTTGCTAGGCTGCGGCAGATCCAATATGGCAGGTACAGCGGATATGAGGAGACTTGCAGGAATATTCTGGAAGTCAGCACATCAAGTCGGCTTCTTTGGAATCCAAAAACTCCGCTAGTAGATCAGGGTCCTCGAATGTTCTTGTCTGATTGTGAAGCGTGACTCGGAGCTTGGCCGGGTACATCAGGCCATAGCGTGCTTGTAGTTGTTGAAGCCTCGGCCGGAATTCCAGAAAGCGCTTTCGGCGGTCGACTGTGGGTTTAGCCAAGTCGGGATAGAAGGAGATCTTGTGGCTCTCAAACTCCATATGGCCCTTTGCCCGAGAGGCACTTAGAATTTGCTCCACGTGTTGATATCTCAATAGTCGAAAAATGATAGGCCGCGGGGTCTTCCTGTTGAGCGTTATGCTTGTGGGTACACGATGAGCGCGATCAATCTCCAAATCTTTGGTAAAGGTGATTTGGAGCAGGGAAGGGAGGATTTTGCATAAAAACTCTTTCATGTCTCCCGATTCCGCTCCCTCCGGTATGCCCACGAGTCGTATGTTGTTGCGGCGCGCTCTATTATTGCCATCTTCCACCTCTTTCTGCAAGGCCCGCACCTGTCGTTCAACTTTGTCGAGTTTGGACAACCGGGCCGCATGGGAGTCCAATATGCTCTCCATTTTGTCCTGACGCGAAGAAAGCCCTTCTAGCTTGCTTTGCAGCACACCAAAATCGTCCCGCAGCGCTCGGAGTGCTTCACCGTTTGCCTGCACAAGGTTTTTGACCCCTCTAATCTCTACGAGGATTTCCTGCTGCATTTCGGGGCCCTCGCACAAGGCCGGCCCCTTCTGCGGGGACGGAGGTTCAGTTTTGGAACGTTTGCCGTGAGAAGCCGCTGGAGACCCAAATTCCAGGCGCGTTGGTTTGGTCCCCGCCATCTCACCAATGTGCCCCGGCAAGATCAGAGTAGAAGTTCCAAGTATGTGAGGTGTTAATTCAGGATTCTGAGTAGGCCTCTCGGGAGCCTCAGCGTTATGCGACCATCCCGCTGGACATCAGGCTCCGCCCCCCCGACCTCTCATGAATCTTGACACAAGTGCATGAGAAGAGATCAGTTGTCCATCTTGGGGCTTGTGAAAAGCCACAATAGCACTGAGATGGACTCGCACTGAATTTGTCTTAAGACCAAAATTTGAAAGATTGAGGAGATACTCCAAAAGCGAATCCAGGGGCACGGAAAGGGGGTTAAGCCCCCTTTTTGAACACCATATAGAAAGCCTTTTCCATTTGAAAGTGTAGGAACACTTTGTGGAAGGTTTTCTAAGCCTTCACTTGTTGAGAGAGGTGGATATCTAAAAGTTCTATGCCCTCAGCAGCCAGGCCCAGAGGTGCAGGGACTGAGGATTGGGATGCAGAAGCTTCCCGTTCTCCTGAGAAAGGAGATCTGGAGCATATCCCAACTTTAGAGGAGTTGCTTGAGAGAGACGCAGAAGCAGAGGGTACCACAATTGCCTTGGCCAACGTGGAGCTATGAGGATCATATAACCCCCTGTCTCTCTGAAGCTTAAAAAGAGTTTTGGGAATTAGGGGAAAGGGTGGGAAGGCATAGAGGACGTCCTGACCCCAATGGAGCTGGAAGCATCGTTTGCTAGAGTGTTGGGCCGGAATTCTGGAACAGAACCGGGGAAGTATGGCATTCTGTGGACTTGCAAAGAGGTCTATATCTGGTGTTCCCCAGGTTTGGAACACTCAAGCCAGTTGATTTGACTGGAGAGACCACTCGTGTGGCAGCAATATTCGGCCGAGCTTGTCTGCCCACAAGTTTTGAATGCCTGGAAGGTATACCGCTAGAAGGTGAATTTGGAGCTCTCTGGCGAGGGCCCATAGTCACAAAGCTTCGTTGCATAGCGACAGAGAGCCCGTTCCGCCTTGTTTATGTAAAACATGGCAACCTGATTGTCTGTTTGGACCAGAACTGTCTTTTGACTGAGCTGGGCCTGAAATGCTATTATAGCATTGTAAATGGCTCTTAGCTCTAAGAGGTTTATTTGAAGAGAGGCCTCTTGTGAGGTCCAGAGACCCTGAGTGGAAAGATCGTGCAAGTGAGCTCCCCAACCCAGCTTGGACGCATCTGTCGTCAGGGTGATTTGGGGCAGTGGTTGCTGGAAGGGGGAACCTACCAGGAGGTTTTCGAGGGACTGCCACCACTGCAGGGACAAAATGAGACGTGTCAAATTCTTGATTTTGTCCGTTAAGCGACCTGTGACTTGTGTCCATTGCAAAGAGAGGGTCCACTGAGCCGCTCGCATATGTAGGCGGGCATAAGGGACCACATGTACAGTGGATGCCATATGCCCCAGTAGTTGAAGCATTTCCCGAGCACTTAGGAGGGTTTTCTTTACTGCTTGGGAAGCCAAATATATTATTCGTAGACAGCGCGGCTGTGGCAGGAATGCCTTTGATTGCTGCGTGTCTAAGCGAGCTCCTATGAACTCTAGGGATTGAGAAGGGGTGAGGTGAGACTTTGGGTGGTTGATTACCAGACCCAAATATTGAAGAATTCTCATGGCACGAGAAACTGCTCGTTCTGTTTCTGGAGCTGTTGGTGCTCTTATGAGCCAGTCGTCTAAGTAGGGGGAAGACTAATATCCCCAGAGTTCTCAGGAATGCTGCTACTACAGCCATGCATTTCGTGAAGACTCTTGGGGCAGAGGCCAGCCCGAATGGAAGGACTCTGTATTGGAAGTGGTTTCCTTGAAAGAGAAAATGAAGGTACTTCCTGTGATCTACATGGATGAGGATATGCGTGTATGCATCTCCAGAACATAACCAATGCGTGTATGCATCTCCAGAACATAACCAATCCTGATTCTGAAGGTATGGTAAAAAAGTTGTCCGAGGAAGATCTTGAACTTTTCTCTGAACAGATATTTGTTCTATTCTCTGAGGTCCAGGATAGGTCTGTATCCCCCTATCTTCTTTGGGATAAGAAAATAGGGGGAGTAGAACTCCCTTCCCTGTTGGGATATGGGTACCTCTTCTATTGCTCCTTGAGCAAGAAGCGAAGAGACCTCCTGACACAGAATGTCGGTGACAGGGCCTTGAGAATTGAATTGTTTTATGACTGTAGGCAAGGGCATGCTGAGAAAGTGAAGTTTGTACCTCCGACCTACAATGGACAGTTTTCTGATGTTATTTGTTGCCATCTTTTGGCAAAATGGCATAATCTGCCCGAAATGGTCAAGGGCTCTGGACCCTTCAGAGGCAAAATGGTTAAGTTCTCTAGGTAGAAGTCAAAGCTCCTGTGGAGGCTGTACTTGCTGAGCTGGTTGAGCTCTTTGAGCTTGTGGCTTTCTTTGTTGTCTAGGTTGCTGCCCCTTCTGGGGAGCATGAACTGGACAGTGAATTGGATGGGAATAAGAGTGGTAAGATTTTTTCTTTTTGTTAAAGAAAAACTTCTTGCCTGTTTTTTTCTTTGATGGGTTGGCTGTAGACTTTGATTCAAGGTGGTATTGTCAGATTCAATCTGATTAGCCTTGGTCTGCCAATCCTTCCCAAAGAAGTTTTCACCTGTGCAAGGAATGTTACCTAACTTCTCTTGCACCCACTCCTCTAGATCTGATGCTTGGAGCGAGGCAATGCGCCGTGCTCCGATAGCAATAGCAGAGGTTCTGCTAATAGCTTCAAAGCAGTCAAAAGCTGCACGGTTCACAAATTTGGAGACATTGAGCATGCTTGAGCAGAGTGAGGTACTGAACCCATTTATCTTCGGGAAGAAGAGGGCTCATGCGTTCCAGATCTGCTGTAACCTCCTCTAGAAACATTCCCATGTAAAGGGAATATGAGCTAATCCTAGCTGCTAGCATGGAGGATTGAACGCATCGACGCCCAAAGACAGAGCGTCCTCGATTCACGGCCTGGCGGGTTGGAAGAATGCGTTTTAGCACTCTTTATTCTCCGCATGGCTGATTCCACTACCATGGAATGGTGTGGTAACTGAGTCTTCTGAAACCCAGGAGCGGGCGGGACTCGGTACATGGTATCGAAGCGTTGAGAATGCGGTGACACCGTTAAGGGAGTTTCCCACATTCTGAACATAAGACCTTGAAGGATCTGATGAATGGACAGCATCGCTGCCTCTTTAGGAGCCATAGGGTATTGCAGAATTCTTAGTTCTTCTGCCCTAGGTTCCTTCTCAGGAGTAACCGTGATTGAAAGCCCTTTAGCTACATCACGTATAAAATCCTGAAAAGACACGTCTTCTGGAGGAGACATTCTGCACTCAGGAGAAGGATCCTTCAACAGTACTGCTCTTGTATCAGTAGAGTCATCGGAATCGGAAGACTCATCGGAGCTTTGCATTGATCGATGCTGGTACTGATGAATATCGGTACCACAGCGTTTCGGTTCCAACCCCTCGATGCCGGAGAAACTCTCGAGGCTCGGCGTGGGGGGAAACCCTTCCACCTGAGTGGGTGCCACTGGAGTCAGTACCGGTGTCGGTACTGAGCTCATTTGAACCGTCTGTAGAGGTCTTAGTGGTACCAAGGCAGCTAAGAGGGACGCTAGACTGCGTTCAATAGCAAGGATTCTCTTATCCATTGCTAATGCCGATGCCTGGTCAGTACCGGTGGAAGCAGCTATGACCCCAGAACATGGCAACAGAAGTTCTGCAGAGGTGGATGCCTCTGGAACATTCTGAGACCCCGTTTGTGCTTTGGAGACCGAAGACTCCCGCTGGGGCAATTTTGCCGGTGTACTTTCCTCGAGGGTAGTGCCAGTGGCATCTCGATGCTTTGCAGGAGATTTACCCTTCAAGGACCGGCTAGTCTTTACAGACTTTTGTTTAGTTACCCGAGATCCATGAGAGGAAGATGAAGCCCTAGAGGACGTCGATGCAACTGACATGGTATCGACAGTGAAAAGAGAACCGGCCTTCGCAGCTCTGTTCTGCAGGCCCCTTTTGGTCATCTTTCTACAGAAGAGGCACTCCGCTGGACAATATTCAGGACCTAAACATTTGAGAGACCATTCGTGGGTGTCGGTGACGGAAATAGTACCGCCACAGTTTGAACATTTTTTAAAGCCACTAGTTGGCTTCTCCATATCTGGAGATTTTTGGGCCTAGTGCCCAAAATGGCGCCTAACCCCAGAAGGGTGAGGCACCGAAGAAAGGAAGAAAAGTTTCCTTTTTTTTATTTTAAAGAAAATAAGAAAAGAGAAGCAGCGGTACCGGTAGGCGTCGAATGAAGGCAGACGCGACAACAAAAAACAAGAAAGATGATAAGGTTTTCAGCGGTGACAAGAGAAATGTCCTGTCGGCTCCGTGGAAAACGAAGAACTGAAGTGAGAGAGGCAGTAAGGCGGGAAGGCAGCACACATGTGCTGTGGGATGCTCCCAAAAGCTTTCCTTCTGGACACTGGGGAGCGTTCCTGCGCAGGCTCCATCGGTACTGACGATACCCATATGTGCCATATGCGAAGACTACATTCCTGCTTGTTTCTGGAGATCTAATGTACCCCATACTGTTAGGGAAATTCTTGTGGCTAGGGGAACACTTGAGGGATGAAGGTATGTCCCCATTTGTACAATGCACACTGCAAGTTTGGGACAGATTACGAGTGACCTTATGTGGGGAGAAAAAAAAAAAAAAGAAGATATATACTGGAATACACCTTTGTGTTGTTATGACAACATCCAGCCAGTTATACTTTATGGAGTTTATTAAAGAATGGCAGCAACAGGGGTTGCATAGGGTAGGGCTCCTGAAGGATGAGGTGGGGCAGCCGAAAGATTGGGTGGAGGTAAGGAGACAGTTTCAGTTGTGGGATGAGCAGGGGTTCTACTTCTCCCAGGTGTGTCATTATGTGCAGTCCAGCCAGACTCAAGGGGCCCATTCAGGACAGTGTCAGGATTTTGAGATCCTTTTTCCCCACTAGGGGATTGATTTCTGCTGTATATAAAATATTGTTAAATGCAGTGAGTGAGAAACCTCTGTTCTGTCTGAGATGGGAAGGCAATTTGAGACTTGACATGGGAAGGCAACAATGGTTGCAAATATATGATTATCCTAGGAAAATATCAGTAACCTGTCTGCTGGTGGAACACGTTTATAAAGATCCTACATAGGACATATTTGGATCCCTAAGATATATAAGATGGGGTTATCTAAGGGGAAGCTCTGTTGGAGGGAATGTGGACATGAGGGAGATTTCTTCCACATGTGGTGGAGTTGCCTGAGAGTGGAGAGGTTCTGGCAGGAGGTGAGAAGTTGTATTGAGGAGATTTGGGGAGGCGGATCCTGGGGCCTGCCTATTAAATCAAATGATAAAAGGAGTTAAACGAGAAGCCCTTATGCCAGTTCGTATGTGTATTATTGCTGCCCAAAAGGCAATGGCTAGACATTGGCGAGAGAAGCTGTGTTGTACATTGCAGGCTCTGCCAGTTATTATCCCAGAGTGTGCTGTGAATTTAGATCCCACCCACATCAGGTGATTGCCGCACCAGCTGTTAAAGCTGTCTTCACCAGCAGCGTCTGCGCTGCAGGTGAATGCCGAAGGAGCGCACCCAAGGAGCAGGTCCTGTTCCTTGGACGAGCTCCTTGGGACGATTCCGGGGATAAATCTCGACGGTAGGGCCCTTCAGTTGCCTTGGTTTGTGGTTGTTCTCTTGTGTTTCCTTCTTTGGTTTCTGTTTTTCTGAGATTTTATGGCAGCTATTCCAGTGCTCCAGGTGTCTAGGATGTCTAAACCGCAGTATCCTTGTGTGTCTGCCTAGATCTTGGAATAGGCATAATCTGATTTATTGTCAATCACCATCAGCCAGCCCTACATGTTTGAACACGGGTTCTTCTAGGTTCTATCGTACAGCTCTTTTGAATTGTCGGACGCTAAACTCTAAAACTGTACTTATTGGAGACATTTTTTTATATTCCTTGGATGTCTTCTGCCTTACTGAAACGTGGTTCTTTGATGTTGATGAGGCATATATTTATCGAAGCCTGGTATCCTGGCGGAAGGCAATCTCCTCACCGTGAATCGCTAGGAGGGGTGGTGGGGTTGCACTCATGTATAAGTCCTCATTGGAAGTTGTTGAAATCCCTTTCTCTCATCCTTTAGGTGTGGAATTTCTCTTGGTTAGGTTAAGTCCTTCTCCTTTATTGTCCTCCTGCACTTTCCCAGCAGTCATGGGAAGATATGAAACAGTTTTTATTAAGGGGTTTTTTTTTATTGCTTATCCAGATACTTTAATACTTGGGGATTTTAATAATCACTCTGATGCCCCTTCAAAAAGATGTGATAGGTCTTTTTGTACCTTCTTGTTAGGCCATGCCATTCGTCAGTACATCCTCTTGCCTACACAGAGATCTTTTGCTCACCTGCAAGACTAAAATGCCTTCCAATTTACAGACAGTGGTTCTGCCTTGGACTGATCATGTCTATGTTTTGATCTTGCTTTTCCCTGTTATTTTCAGCCCATCTTTAACATCGTATTGCTGTAGTTATTTATATTGTAATCTTTCTCAGGATACCATGGCGTTATACCTGGCAGCAGACTCTTTTCCCTGATACTTTTTCTTTGTTATCTATTTGTGACCAAGCTATCCTTTGGAAGGATTCTCTAACTAAGGCTCTAGATTCCGTTGCTCCTAGTGCAATTCACACTTTATCCAGATGAACTTTGCATCCTTTGTTTCATGGTGGCCTATCCCTTCTTCATCATCAGGTTAGAGCGATGGAAACGATTTGGTGAAAGAACAGGTCCTCGACTAACAAAGCAATTTTGGACCAGTCATGCTTATTATAGTTCTCAGTTACGGTCTGCAAAAAAGGATTTTTTTCTAAAACTATAAATGAATTCTCTTCTACGAGGGCTATCTTTAAGGTTGTTTCATAACTTGTTTCTCAAACATGGGGCTTCTCAGAAGGTTCTCACACTGGCCCTTCCCCTGAAGAGTTTGCATTTTTCATAAGGTCATTACATTGAAGGCCTCTTTTCCTACATCTCTGCCCTTTTTTCCCTCCTGATTCTAAATGCCCAGCTCATATTTGAGCTAACTTTACTCCCCTCTTGATGCCTAAGCTCATGCAGATGTTGAAATCACTTCAGAAGACCACTATGTTTCTTGATCCTATTCCTTCTATGTGGCTCCAGGAACCTTTGCTTTAATTTATTTTATTTTGGAACTGATTAATCACAGTCTTTCACTGGGCATTATGCCAGATCTATGGAAAAAAGCTATACTTCAGCCAATTCTTAACACTGGAGATCTAAAGATTTCTTGATTCTTATCTAATTTCTAATCTATCTTGTCTTGCCAAACTGATAGAAAAAATTGTGTTTCACCAGCTTTCCGATCATACTGAACACACCTCCCTTCGTATAGAGCCCCACCACATCACCTTTAAGCGGGATCTAAAGACCCACCTCTTCTCCCTCGCCTTTGACCTTCCCTCCCCCTTTGTGTAACCTGACCTCCAGTCTCGTCCTACTCTCTTTTTCTTTCCTGTTTACCTATCAATAATTATTGTAACTTCCTTTCTTCCTGCTGGCCTCGTGCCATTTTCTTATGAAGTTTTGTATATTGTAAACCGCTCTGTTTTTCCAAAGGGCGGTATATCAAATAAAATAAACAAACATAAACCCATTCGCTACACCACCGAGAGTAGGGTTTTTGCCCACTCCATTGTACTGAGACAACAGTAGCCACTGTTCTGAATGAGGTTTATAGAACCCTGAACCAGGGTAAGACTATTATTGAGGTCTCAGATCTGACTGCAGCTTTTGATCTTATTGATCATAATTTACTTCTTGCCTGACTTTATGACATTGGGGTTCGGGGGGTAGCTTTTTCTGGTTGTCTTTTCTTCAAAAGAAATCTTTTCAGTTTTAGATACATAATGATATTTCATCTTCACATAATCTATTCTGTGGGGTTACCCAGGATTCTTCTTTCACCTTTATTGTTTAATATTTTTCTCACACCTTTACTTATTTTGATTCAGTCCAGTGATATATTGGTTTATGATTTGTTACCTATGCAAGTAATATAGTCTATCTGGGTATTCCCCAATACCAGATGAAGTGGCTACAGATGCTTCAAAATATGGTGTTGCGCATTTCTTGTGCCTGTCTATTTGACGCTGCATCGCCTTTGCTCATGAATCATTGGTTGCCCATCACCTTTCATGTTCGGTTTAAAGTTCTATCTTTTGTTCATAAAATGATTCTTGATATAACTCCAGATTATCTTGCTTCTTTGGTTTCTTTACATGCTCCAGCTCTTCGCATGGTTTTCGGTTGTATATACCTTCTCCTTTGACTATTAAATATGTGGTTAAGCCGACAGTTCTCACCATGAAGGAATGATCCTTCACTTCGGAGACCGCTTCCTGCATCTTGGGCCCAAAGAGACTGTCTCCCTGGAAGGGCATCAGCCAGGTGGTCATGAAGGTCCTCTTGAAGCCCTGAGACCCGGAGCCATGCTATGCATTCAGCGAAGATTGACATGGCTGTGGATCGTGTCACAAATTGAAGGCATTGTGGGTAGCATGAATGATATAGTATAAGGACACTGAGGTTATCCTGGAGCTAGTGTTTATCCTCTCCTGCAAGGGCACAAAGGTCCTCCATCTGTAAGGGGAGGTCATGATGGTACTGGAGTATTTGGAGCTGATGAGTCACAATTTTCATGGCCAGAACTCTGTTTTGGAAAGATCTCCTGCCAATGGAATCCAAGGTCCACTGGTCTTTTCCCGGCGGGGTCTGGGCAATTGACTTGGTGCTCTTGGACTTTTTGAGTACAGCTTCTGAGACGATGGATTGGTGAAGAAGTTGTTGATGCTGAAACTCTGGTGTGGGGAGCACCTTCTATTTGAAATTGGGGCATCTGGGAGGTGGCATGGACTGAGGCCAGTGTCTTCCAGATGGATTTAAGGAGATCCTGCAAAATATGGGGAACTGGTAGAGCCAGGGCCTCTTTAGGGATGCTACAAGCATAGAGGATAGACTGAAAATCTCTTGCTAGTGGGGGTCTGAATCACTGAGCACAAGGGCCCGAGATATCTTCTGTAGAAATTTGAGAGTAGAAGTCTGAGGGCTTTTCCACAGTCAGGTGGTCCAGGGAAGGAAATATTAGAAAGGATTCCGGGTCCCACCAATGCTAGTATAGTAGTACGCTGAGGAACAGGTGTCATCATCCAGAGGCTGAGGAGCCCTCCAGTCTATTAGGGGAGGAGGGTCCTGATAGGTGGTAGCAGGAGCAGCAAAGGTTGGGCCTTCTAGGGAAAGGACCTGGTCACGGGTGGGGTGGCCCCCAGCAGGGCTATGCTATCCTGGATGATGCGTCTAAGCAGCTGCAGGAGGGGGTTGCTAGGGGACAACCTACCTTCTGCTGTAAGACATGGAGGGAGAGGGCCAGTATGGAGGCAGCCTGAAATCTCCTTTGCTTTGATCTGCATGTGGAAGGCTCGAGTGGGTCCTCCAAAGCCTTCCTTTTATGGACTTGTGAGTCCTGTGGATTGCTTGAGCTGCCAAAAGTGTCTCTCCTAGTGTGCTTAGACTTGGACTCATGCTTCATTCAGTCCACAGGGAGACACTCACTGACCCTGGATTAGGAGGAGAGGGAGTAGAGCCCCTGGCCTGTGCTTTAAGGCTCTGGGCTGTTTTCCATAGTGCTGGAGCCAGTAGGAGGTCTGCCACTGGCTGCACAGCAGCCCCTTCTGTCCCTAATCGTGCCTTGTCTGAGCCCGTTGGGACCGGGGCAGTCAGAGAAGCAGGAGCTGCCATATGCTAAGGAGAGAGAGTGTTGACTGAGACAGTCTTTGCAAGTTGTGCACACTGCTGCTTTTGCCTTCATGCTTTTTTTTTTTTTTTAGTTTTGGTTTTGGAGCTCCGTGTGCAAGTGTGTGCTGGGCGGCTGGGATAGGAGCAGAGAGGCATCCCCCTGTAGTGCAGGCAGCTGCGTAGCGGCTTTGAAGAGGTTTCAAGTTTTTTTTTTCTTTCTAAAACTGAAGTTTAATGTGTTGCAGACGATAAGGAGACACTCGTAGCGTGAAAAGAAGTGAAAAACAATGAAAATAAAAGTAAATGATGAGAAACTCCAACAGAGGAGGAGAGAGCCACAGCTGACTAGTCTGCAGACAGAAAAGACTGAAGGACAGCAGGCACGTGAGGCAGGAAGGTACACGCAGGCTCAGAGGAGAGCCCAAGGCTGGCCCTAGAGTTGGTCCAACGTGTTAGCACCCTAGGTGAACCTCAAAGCTTTACACCCTCTCTGGATGTCAAAATCTATTTAGCTTTGAATGCCCTGCTTTTGCTGCCCTCCAGAAGTTGCTGCCTTAGGCGACTGCCTAGTTTGCCTAGTGGTTGGGCTGGCCCTGGGAGTCTCGGCACAGATTCAGTCATCAGACATCACTAATCAAGTGTGCCTGCATCCCCCTGCTTGTCTCCAGAGAAAGCATAGTTACTCACTTGTAACAGGTGTTCTCCAGGGACAGCAGGAATCAGTCCTCACTTATGGGTGACATCGGCACTGACGGAGCCTGCACGGAGCAATTCCCCAGCTTTCAAAGAAAGCCTTTGGGATTGGTGCCACTCATGCATGGTTCACTTCCCGCCCAAAGGTGCCATCTTGCTCAGTCAGGTCCCAGAGCTAGAGCCCTACTAAGCAGATGGCAAGAGAAGGACAAAAACAGCAACCCTTCAGAGGAGGTGGGAGGGTAGTGAGAACTGATTCCGGCTGTCCCCGGAGAACACCCGTTACAGGTGAGTAAAGCGTACTCACCTGTAACAGGTGATCTCCGGGAACAGCAGGAATTTAGTCTTCACATATAGGTATTGTTGGTACTGACGGAGCCTGCGCGGGAACGCTCCCCAGCATCCAATAGAAATGCTTTTGGGAGCATCCCTCAGCACAAGCGCACTGCCTTCTCGCCTTTCCAACTGTCCCTCTTCTGTTAAGTTTGTTGCTGAGTGAAAGGATAGATGGAGAGAGGAAAGAGACAGAGAGATAGAGACAACTCCTAGGGGAGGTGGGTGGGTTGTGAAGACTAAATTCCTGCTGTTCCCGGAGAACACTTGTTACAGGTGAGTAACTACGCTATCTCCAGGAACAAGCAGGAATGTAGTCTTCACATATGGGGACTCCCTAGCTGAAGATGCCAGGGAGATGGCCCCAGGAAGCTGCCACCTATAGTGAGGTGGGCCATGCTTCCTCCCATGGATCTCTGGCATCCTACGAGGGTTGGTGGGTAGGAGTTGACTTAAGTCTGAAAGAGATGTTGAAGAACATCCTGGCCAAAGAAGGCATCCCAACGGGAGGCTTTATCTAGGCAGTAGTGGGCTGTGAAGGTGTGTACCGAAGCCCAGGTGGCTGCTCGACAGATGTCATCGATAGACACAGAGTGAAGAACATAAGAACATAAGATATGCCATACTGGGTCAGACCAAGGTCCATCAAGCCCAGTATTCTGTTTCCAACAGTGGCCAATCTAGGTCATATTTACCTAGGAGGTTTTCCCAAGAGACACAAGTTCCACAATGCTTGTACTGGGTCAAGCATTGATATCTTAGGTTAGCCATAGAGGCTGCCATGGCTCTCACATTATGCGCTGTGACATGGCCTTGAAGAGGAAGACTCTTACTCTCATAAGCAAAGGATATGCATTGTGCAATCCATTTAGATAAGAGTTCTTTTGGAGAATGGATGTCCCAAATGATAGACTCAAAAGCAACAAAAAGTTGAGAAGACTTTCTATGATGCTGTGTTCTTTGTAGGTAAAAAGCCAAGGCTCTTTTACAGTCAAAGGTATGAAGGTTCCTTTCTGCATTAGAGGCATGAAGCCTCGGAAAGAATACAGGAAGGTAAATCGATTGATTTAAATGAAAAGGCGAAACCACCTTTGGCATAAAATGTGGATGAGTTCGGAGAACAACCTTATCATGGTGAAACCTTGTATAAGGGGGATCAGCCACTAAAGCTTGCAATTCACTAATGCGACGTGCGTAAGTGATTGCAATTAAGACGATGACATTCCAGGATAAAAACTTTAGGGTTGTAGTGGCTAAAGGTTCAAAGGGTGGTTTCATGAGCTGTCCACGAACTAGATTTAAATTCCATGCCACCGGTGGTGGCCTGATGGGAGGCTTTGTTAATAGAAGACCTCTCATAAATCTTGCTATGAGTGGATGAGAGGAAATTGGCTGTCCATTTAGAGGCTTATAGGAAGCTGCAATTGCACTAAGATGGACTCTTACTGAATTTGTCTTTAGACCAGAATTTGATAAATGAAGTAGGTAGTCTAGTACCGATTCCAAAGGTATCACAAGGGGGTTTAAGCCCTTTTGAGAACACCATATAGTAAAACGTTTCCACTTGAAGGCGTAAGAATGTCTTGTGGAAGGTTTTCTGGAAGCCTGAAGGACATCCTTTACCTGTTGGGAAAGGTTAGGATCCTGAAGGTCTAGGCTTTCAGCAACCAGGCCCTGAGATGCAGGGACTGGGGATTTGGGTGCCATAGCATCCTGTTCTCTTGGGAGAAAAGGTCTGGAGCACACCCTAACTCCAGAGGTGCAGCTTGAGAGAGATGTAGAAGCAGGGGATACCACGTTTGTCGTGGCCACTGTGGCGCTATGAAGATCATACGACCTCTTTCTCTCTGAAGCTTGAAGAGTGTTTTCGGGATGAGGGGAATGGGCGGGAAGGCCTAGAGGAAGTCCTGACCCCAGTGAAAGAGGAAGGCGTCCCTTGCCTGGCAATTGTGAGCCAGAATTCTGGAACAGAACCAGGGAAGTTTGGCATTCAGTGGACTTGCAAAGAGGTCTATGTCTGGGGTTCCTTAGATTTGAAATATCTTTATCACCTGGTCTAGGCAGAGAGACCATTCGTGAGGCAGCAGTACTCGGCTGAGTTTGTCTGCCCAAAGGTTTTGAATGCCTGGAAGATATACCACGAGAAGGTAAATTTGATGCTCTCTGGCGAGGGCCCATAGTCGTAAAGCTTCGTTGGATAACAAGAGAGCCTGTTCTGCCCTGCTTGTTCACGTAGAGCGTAGTTACTCACCTGTAACAGGTGTTCTCCAGGAGCAGCAGGAATCAGTCCTCACTTATGGGTGACGTCGGCGCCGACGGAGCCCTCGCGGAGCAATTTTCCCCAGCTTTCAAAGAAAGCCTTTGGGAATTGCAGCGCGCATGCGCGGTAGTCTTCCCGCCCGAAGGTGCCATCTTAGCCAGTCAGATGACATAGCTAAAAAGACAGCATAAAAATTTGCAAAAAGAACATAAGCAGACGATTGCAACTCCAAGGGGAGGAGGGAGGGTAGTGAGGACTGATTCCTGCTGCTCCTGGAGAACACCTGTTACAGGTGAGTAACTACGCTTTCTCCAGGACCAAGCAGGAAGTCAGTCCTCACTTATGGGACTCCCAAGCTCAAGGCTACCGGAGACCCTAAGCACAAAAATGAGCTCCCTCTAGCTCAGCAGCACAGAAGGAAAGAATCTTCGCTGAATTATCACCCACCGGTAGCCCACATCCGGGATGGAGGGTAGGAGTTGCTCAGACCTCAAAGAGATTACG
Organism: Ichthyophis bannanicus; assembly: GCA_033557465.1. NCBI lineage: Eukaryota > Metazoa > Chordata > Amphibia > Gymnophiona > Ichthyophiidae > Ichthyophis > Ichthyophis bannanicus. The sequence goes on from CM066034.1 coordinate 713,111,262, forward strand.
GAGGACTGCCTGTCCGAAAGCACTGTCCCTACGGGACTCCCTCTCGAGACAGTAATGGACCGCAAAAGTCTGGCTCGAAGACCAAGTAGCGGCCCGGCAGATGTCTGCCAGCGGAACAGAGCGGAGGTAAGCCACTGACGTGGCCTTTGCCCGAACGCAATGAGCCGTGACTCGACTTTCTAAGGCGAGTCCGGCTGCCCCATAAGCCCAAGAGATACAGTCCGCAACCCAGATGGACAGAGTACGCTTGGAGACCGGGAGCCCCAATTTATTGGGGTCAAAGGACACAAAAAGCTGCGCAGCTTTACGGTGCTCCCGCGTACGGTCAAGGTAGAAGTTCAACGCCCTTCTACAGTCCAGGGTATGGAGGACCGTCTCAGCTCGGCTGGAGTGTGGTCTGGGAAAGAAGGTTGGAAGTACCACCTCCTGATTCAAGTGAAAAGGGGAGACCACTTTAGGCAGAAACTTTGGGTGAGTCCGTAGGACTACCCTATTCTTGTAGAACCGAGTGTAGGGGGGATCAGACACGAGGGCCTGTAATTCACTTACGCGCCTAGCGGAAGTGAGGGCTATCAAGAACAGCGTTTTCCAAGACAGAAAACGGAGAGAGCAGGTAGCCATAGGTTCAAAAGGCGGACAGGTGATCCGCTGTAAAACCACATTCAGGTCCCAGTCAGGCGCTGGCGGGCGCAGAGGTGGTTTAAGTAGTAGGAGACCTCGGAGAAACCTCGCTACGAGAGGGTCGTTGGAGAGAGGTCTGCCGTCTACCGGCACATGATGTGCGGAAAGAGCACTGAGGTGAACTTTGACGGAGTTGGACTTAAGTCCCAGATTAGAGAGGTGTAGCAAGTACTGTAAGATCACCGACACCGGGCAGGAGAAGGGATCCTGAGACTGTTGGGTACACCAGACTGCAAAGCGACGCCATTTAAGGGCGTAGCATTTGCGGGTAGAAGGCCGTCGCGAAGCCAAGACGACCTCCTCCACCTCTGCCGGCAAGAGGAGAGGAGCAAGGACTACCCTCTCAGCAGCCAGGCCATGAGGTTGAGAGACCTGAGGTTGGGGTGCAGTAGGGACCCCTGATCCTGGGTGAGGAGATCCGGTTGCACCCCCAGAGGGATTGGATCCTCCACCGCCAGTTGCAGCAAGAGCGGAAACCACGGCTGCCTGGGCCAGCGAGGGGCCACCAGGATCATGAAAGCTTTGTCTCGGAGAACCTTGAAAAGGGTCCGAGAGACTAACGGGATGGGAGGGAAAGCGTACAGAAGGCTCCCCGACCATGAGATCAGAAAGGCGTCCGCCGCCACCCGAAGGGGGTGAGGCTGACGAGAGCAGAAGCGAGGAAGCTGCCGGTTGTGAGGACTGGCAAAGAGATCCACTGTGGGGAGGCCCCACCTGAGGAAGAGCTTCTGAACAATCAAGGGGTCCAGACGCCACTCGTGCGGCTGGAGGACCCTGCTGAGTTTGTCCGCCAGGCAATTTTCTTGGCCCGGGAGATAAACTGCCTTGAGGAGAATGCCGTGACTGACGGCCCAAGAGCAGAGCTTCTGTGCCTCCCGGCAGAGGAGGAAGGAGCCCGTGCCCCCCTGCTTGTTCACGTAGAACATGGCAACTTGATTGTCCGTCTGGACAAGGACGGACTGTTGGGAGGTCAGGTGGGAGAAGGCCTTGAGAGCTAGGCGGATCGCCCTGAGCTCCAGGAAGTTGATCTGCTGAGCAGACTCCCACTTGGTCCAGAGGCCTTGAGTACGTGCCTCTTGGCAATGGGCTCCCCAGCCCAGGAGGGATGCATCGGTGGTCAGCACCCGGGTCGGCTGAGGTGACTGGAAAGGCATTCCCAATACCAGGTTCGGCTGCCGGAGCCACCACCGGATAGACGAGACCAGCGGCTCGGAGACGCGCACCAGGTCTGCTAGGCCGCCCGTGGCCTGTCGCCACTGCTGGCGGAGACACCACTGAGCAGGCCGCATATTCAGGCGGGCATTGGGGGTCACATGGACGGTGGAAGCCATATGGCCGAGCAGTCTCAGGAAGCGCCTGGCGGAGACCAGGGGCTGGCTGCGAAAGCGGTCGGCTAGGTCCATGAGCCGCTGAGCCCTGTCGAGCGGTAGGTACGCTCGCGCCTGAGGGGTGTGCAGCCTTGCGCCGATGAACTCGAGATCCTGTGAGGGGAGCAAAGTGGACTTTGCGAAGTTGATGACAAAGCCCAAGTGCTGCAGCAGAGTCACCGTGCGGCACGTGGCGGTGGTGACCTCCTGAGCGGACGCTGCTCTGATGAGCCAGTCGTCGAGGTACGGAAAAACATAGAGGCCGTGAAGCCGGAGATGGGCCGCCACGACCGCGAGACATTTTGTGAAGACTCGCGGTGCGGAGGACAGGCCGAAGGGCAGTACTCTGTACTGGTAATGATTTCCTGCCACCACAAACCTTAGGTATTGGCGGTGGCTTGGGTGGATGAGGATGTGCGTGTAAGCATCCTTTAGATCCAAGGAGCATAGCCAATCTCCCTGCTGGAGGTAGGGCAGAAGGATTCCAAGGGTAAGCATTTTGAACTTCTCCCGCACAAGGAACTTGTTGAGGTTGCGCAAGTCCAGGATGGGTCGGAGGCCTCCTGTTCTCTTTGGTATCAGAAAATACCTTGAATAGAAGCCCTGACCTCTCAGGTGGTGTGGCACCGGTTCCACCGCCCGATCCTGCAGAAGACCTGCTAACTCCTGAAGGAGCAACTCCCTGTGCAGAGGGGGGCGCGGAGGCTCTCCCGGAAAATAGGAGGGAGGGACCTGATGGAAGTGGAGAAGGTAGCCCTCTCGCACGACCTGAAGCACCCAGGCATCTGCGGTGATGCTGGACCACCTGTCGGCGAAGTGAACCAGCCGGCCTCCGGTGCTGGGGGAACCAGCGGGGGGGGAGAGGCTATGCTGAGCGAGTCAAAAACCCCCACCCTGCTGAGCAGGGGCTGGTGGCGCAGGCTTGGGGGCTTGCTGCCTACGGGACCCGTTACCCCGTCCCTTGGCCTGCTGGCCCTGTTGGGGAGCTGCAGGGGCCTGATAATGGGGGTATTGTTTGTAGGCAGCCGCCTTCCTCGGGTAAAAGGTCTTTTTTTCCCGAGCCCTTCTTTTTCTGGGAAGGGGCGGAGGTCTTCCTAGAAAGCCTGGTCCTGGTGAGAGTCTCAGTCTCAATTTGTGCAGCCTTTTCCGCCATGGGCTTGCCAAAGAGGTTTTCGCCTCGGCAGGGGACATCGACCAACTTGTCCTGTACCCAGGGCTCAAGGTCGGATGACTGAAGCCAAGCCTGTCGGCGGGCACCGATGCCGGCTGCGGCTACTCGAGCCGAGGCTTCAAAGCCATCATAGGCTGCCCGGGACATGAACTTTGAGCATTCCCGAATACCTGTGGACAAGGCTAGGAACCTCCGCAAGGGTTCCTCGGACAAACCAGCGGAGAAGCCGGCTAGCTCGTTAGCCAGATCCCTGAGATACATGCCCATGTAGAGCTGGTAAGTCTGGACACGACAGGCGAGCATAGAGCCCTGGAAGCACTTCTTGCCAAGGCCATCCAGGTTACGGGCCTCCCTTCCAGGAGGCACCGAGGAGTGCATCTTCTGGCTCTTAAGACGATGCATGGCCGATTCCACTACCATGGAATGGTGTGGCAACTGCGCCTTTTGAAAGCCAGGGCTCTTGCGGACTCGATAGATAGAATCGACCCGCTTGCTCAGGACCGGCGAGGAGGCCGGACTCTCCCACATGCGGAAGAGCAGTCGTTCCAGCATAGGAGGAACCGGCACAGTAAAGTGCTCCCTCGCGGGAGAGTCATACTGGAGGGCGTCGAGCTCTTCGGCTCGAGGCTCCTCCTCGGGGTCCGCAGGGAAGGCCAAAGCCTTGGCCATATCCCTAACGAAATCCGAGAACCGGGCATCCTCCGGGGGGGACTGCTTCCGAGGCTCGGACTCCGGAGAGTCCGATGGGACACACCGAGTCCGGAAAGAATCAGGTGACTCTTCTTCCTCCGACTCCCAGACCGACTCCGACGAGGACTCGGTGGGGTCGGCTCGGGCAGGGTGCGGCGCCAGCCGCCCCGACGCCGAGGGAGTCGGCGTCGGCGACCTCGGTCCCGAACGGGAGGCCGAGGGCGACCTCGACCGAGGATCGACTCGAGTTCTCATCGACTCGAGGATCGGCTCGGTCTCCGGGGTCGACTTGGACGTCGACGTCCCGGCGGTCGGGGCAGCGACGCCAGCGAAGCCAGCGAGCAGTGCCCGCTGCTGGTCCATGAAGGCAGACAATCTGCTCTCCAAGGCCGTCAACCTGAGTCCGAGCTCAGGCGACCCAGCAGCCCCCGACTCGGGCCCCGACGGCGTCGGGCCCGACGTCGGCTGACGCGGAGGCGAGTCCAGAAGGACAACAGGACTTACCCGGGCAGGCATCTCCGACTCCAGGCGAGGTCGCTTCGGGAGGTGATCCTTCTCCAAGGACCCGGGGCGGCTGTCGGGGCTATGCGACCTGGCCCTCGCGGAGCCAGGAGAGTCCACCGACGCCGCCCTCGCGGGTTTTTCCTTCCGTCGATGGTCCCCGGAGGGAGAACCCCGGTCGGAGGAGCTCCGTCGACGGTCCGAACTGGAGCCTTTCGACAGTGAGGCCTCCGACGAGGTCCGGGTACGGCTGGGGTCAGCGAAGATTCTTTCGCGCTGATGCCGCCGACTTCTCAACGCCTTCGAGGACAGTTTGCTGCAGGGCCCACAGATCAGTTCCTCGTGATCTGGGCCCAGGCAGCGGAGGCAAAGGTCGTGTGAGTCGGTGAGTGACATATTTCGGTCACACCGACCACACCGCTTAAAGCCACTGGCAGCCATCGGGGGAAAAAGGGCCCCTGCGAGGTCAAAGGACCGGGCTGCCAGGGAAAAAACGAAAACGAAAACTGACTAAGTCAGAAAAACCGAAAACCGTTAGAGGACTCGAGACCGGCGTCGCGAGTCCGGGCGGGAAAACGACCGGCGTCGAACCGAAAGAAAAAAGGATAAATACAGAGGAAAATCAACTTTTTCGCGGGGACAAGACGGGGACGTCTGTAGGGCTCCGCGGAAAAAAGAAGACTGGCTAAGATGGCACCTTCGGGCGGGAAGACTACCGCGCATGCGCGCTGCAATTCCCAAAGGCTTTCTTTGAAAGCTGGGGAAAATTGCTCCGCGAGGGCTCCGTCGGCGCCGACGTCACCCATAAGTGAGGACTGACTTCCTGCTTGGTCCTGGAGAAAACATGGCTACTTGATTGTCCGTTTGGACAAGGATTGTCTTTGTAGCTGAGCTGGGCATGGAATACTCGAAGAACTAGATAGATTGCTCTGAGTTCTAGGAGGTTTTATGTGAAGACAAGCCTCCTGTGGAATCCAGGTACCCTGGGTGCAAAGATGATGCAGGTGTGCTCCCCATCCCACCTGTGATGCGTCTGCTGTTAGGGTGGCCTGGAATGGGGGTTGTTGGAAAGGAGACCCCACTAAAAGATTCTCCAGTGATTGCCACCATTGTAGGGACAAGATTAGTCGTTGTGAGTTTGATATCTTGTCCGACAGACATCCTGTGGCCTGTGTCCACTGTGTGGATAGGGCCCACAGGGCTGCTCGCATGTGGAGGCAAGCACAGGGAACTACATGAACTGTAGATGCCATATGTCCCAGTAATTGCAGCAGTTCGAGCAGTTAGTGAGGACATTCCCGCTACTTAAGAAGCTAGTTGCACTATGCGAAGACAGCGGGGCTGTGGGAGGAAAGCCCTTGACTGGTATCTAAACAAGCTCCTATGAACTCCAGGGTCTGAGAAGGAACAAGTTGGGATTTTGGGAAGTTTATGACCAATCCTAAGTATTGGAGAATTCACACTGTGCGAGACAGTGCAGAGCTGGCTTCTGGAATCGTGGGGGCTCGAATGAGCCAATTATCCAAGTAAGGGAAGACAAATATCCCTAGGGTTCGCAGGAATGCAGCTACTACTGCCATGCATTTCGTAAATACTCTTGGTGCCGAAGCCAGACCAAAAGGAAGAACCCTGTATTGGAGGTGTTTTCCCTTGAAAAGGAATCGTAAGAATTTCCTGTGATCTGGATGGATCAGAATATGAGTATATGCATCCTTTAGATCTAGAGAGCAAAGCCAATCCTGACTTTGAAGGTATGGCAGAAGAGTTCCCAGAGAAATCATTTTGAACTTTTCTCGGAACAGATATTTGTTCAATTCTCTGAGGTCTAGAATGGGTCCGTGTCCTCCTGTTTTCTTTGTAATAAGAAAATAGGGGGAGTAGAACCCTGTACCCTGTTGGGGAATGGGTACTTCCTCTATTGCTTCCTGAGCAAGGAGTGTTGAGACCTCTTGATCCAGTAGATTAACATAAGAACATAAGATATGCCATTCTGGGTCAGACCAAGGTCCATCAAGCCCAGTATCCTGTTTCCAACAGTGGCCAATCTAGGTCATACATACCTAGCAGTTTCCCAAAAAGACACAGGTTCCGCAATGCTTGTAACTGGGTCAAGCATTGATATCCTGGGTCCCTTCTTGATAATGGTTTATGGGCCTTTCCTCCAGGAACTTGTCCAAACCATTAAACCCAGCTACACTAACAGCCTTTACTACATCCTCCGGTAACAAATTCCAGAGTTTGATTACACGTTGAGTGAAAAAATATTTTCTTTTATTAGTCTTAAATAGTTTACCCTGTAGCTTCATTGCATGTCCCCTAGTCTTTCTATATTCTGATAACGTAAACAATCGATCTACGTTTACCCGTTCCACTGTGTTCATTAATTTATAGACTTCTATCATATCTCCCCTCAGCTGTCTCTTTTCCAGGTTAAAGAGCCCTAACCTTTATAGCCTTTCTTCATAGGAGTATCCTTCCATCCCCTTTACCATTTTGGTGGCTCTTCTCTGAACCTTTTCTAATAACGCTATATCCTTTTTAAGATACGGCGACCAGAATTGCACACAATATTCAAGGTGTGGTCTCACCATGGAACGATATAGAGGCATTATAATATCTTTTGTTTTATTTTCCATTCCTTTCCTTATGATACCTAGCATTCTATTTGCTCTCTTGGCCGCCGCTGCACACTGGGCCGAGGGTTTTCACATGTTATCCACAATGACGCCGAAATCATTTTCCTGGGTGGTGGTCCCTAATGTGGAACCTTGGATTGTGTAACCATAGTTTGGGTTGTTCTTCCCTAGGTGCATAACTTTGCACTTGTCCACATTAAATTTCATCTGCCATTTTGATGCCCAGTCTTCCAATTTATCAAGATCCTCTTGCGGTTTTCCAAAATCCTCTTGGGTTTTAACAACTTTAAATAGTTTTGTGTCATCTGCAAATTTGATAACCTCACTCGTTATTCCACTTTCCAGGTCATTTATGAATATGTCAAAAAGCATCAGACCCAGCACAGATCCCTGAGGTACACCACTATTCAACTTTCTCCATTGGGAAAATTGGTCATTTAGCCCAACCCTCTGCTTTCTTTTAACCAGTTCTTGATCCACAGTAGTACACTGCCTCCTATCCCATGACTCTTTAGTTTTGCCAAGAGTATCTGATGAGGGACCTTGTCAAAGGCTTTCTGAAAGTCCAGATACACTATATCAACTGACTCACCTTTGTCCACCTGTTTATTCACACTTTCAAAAAAAACATAACAGATTAGTAAGACAAGATCTTCCTTGTCTAAAGCCATGTTGGCTGTCTCCCATTAGGTTGTGACTATCTACATGCTGAGTAATTTTATTCTTTATGATGGTTTCTACCATTTTTCCCGGTACTGACGTGAGGCTCACCGGTCTGTAGTTTCCCGGATCACCCCTGGAACCCTTTTCAAAAATTGGTGTTACATTGGCGATCCTCCAATCTTCAGGTATTAGAGATGATTTTAATGATAGTTCACAGATTACTAATAGCAGGTCTGCAATCTCATATTTCAGTTCTTTCAACACCCTTGGATGTATACCTGATGTCTGGAGAGGTTTGGGAATTTAACTGTCTTACGAGTGTAGGAGGGGGCATGTTGTGAAAATGAAGCTTGTACCCCTCCCTTACAATGGACAGAGTCCAATTTTCTGCTATTATTTGGTGCCATGTGTTGACAAAATGACACAACCTGCCTGGAATGTTTAGGGGTTCTGGACCCTTCAGAGGCAGGAAAGCTAAGCTTTCTAGGAAGAAGTCAAAGCCCTTGAGGGGGCTGAGCCTGTGGAGCTGGTTGAGCTCTCGGGCCTTTTGGCTTCTTTTGTTGTCTGGATTGTTGCTGTTGTCCCTTTTGGGCAACTTGACCCTGAGCTTGCCCTTGCTGGGTATAGGATGGATAAAACATCCTCTTTTTGCTGAAAAAGGTTTTTTTTATAGGGTTTCCTTTTGGCTGGAGTGGCTGTAGATTTTGACAATCTGTCTAAAGTGAGATTGTCAGTATCTGTCTCATTAGCCTTTTCCTGCCAATTCTTACCAAAGAGGTTTTCTCCTGTGCAAGGGATGTTTCCTAATTTGTCCTGTACCCAAGTCTCCAAGTCTGATGCCAAAAGCCAGGCAAGCCGACGTGCACCAATGGCAATAGCAGAAGTTCTGCTGATGCATTCAAAGCAGTCAAAGGCTGCATGATTTACAAACTTGGAAACGTCTTGAACATGTTTGACAAGAGTAAGGAAGTCTTGTCATCTGTCATCAGGAAGAAGGGGGCTCATAAGCTCCAAGTCTCCTGTGACTTCCTTGAGGAACATTCCCATATATAAAATATATGAGCTGATCTTAGCTGAAAGCATAGAAGCCTGAAATGTTCGACACCCAAAGGTGTGAAGAGTCCTGCATTCACGACCTGGAGGATTGGATACATGTCTTTTTGCACCTTTTATCCTACGCGTGGCTGATTCCACTACCATTGAATGGTGTGGCAGCTGAGTCTTTTGAAAACCAGGACATGGTCGAACTCGATACATGGTATCGAGTCTCCTAAAATGAAGAGATGTGGTCAGAGGTGTTTCCCACATTCTGAGCATCAAATCATGAAGAATTTCATGAATGGGCAGGGTAGCTGCCTCTTTGGGAGCCTTAGGGTATTGGACTATTTCCAATTCCTTTGCTCTAGGTTCTTTTTCAGGAGCTACCATGATTGATAGGCCGCGGGCCACATCACAAATAAAATCCTGAAAAGACATGTCCTCCGGAGGAGACATTCTGCGTTGAGGAGAAGAGAAGTCTTCCGGAAGAAGTACTCTGGTACCGACCGAGTTATCCGAGTCATCGGAATCGGAAGATTCAAAGCATCTCTGATCCAGATGTTCATGCAAAGCATGGTATCGGTATCGATCGAAGTCGGCACCGAGTTGGTCCGGTACCGATCTGTCGATGCCTGAAAAAGTCAGCATGGGCAGAATTCCCACCAGGGCCGGTACTGGCATCGGTGTTGGTACCGGTGCCTTTTGAACAGTCGGTAGCGGTGTCAACGGTACTGCAGCTGTAAGGAGAGCTGCAAGACTGCATTCGAAAGCGAGGAATCTCTGGTCTATCGACGCTGCCGATGCCTGGGTGTCAGTACCGGTAGAAGCAGTCAGAAACCCTGAGCATGGCACCAGTAGTTCTGCCGAAGTCGAGGCCTCAAGGGCATCCTGGAGCCCCGTTAGTGCTTTGGAGGCCGAAGCCTCCTGCTGGGGCTTTTTGCCGGTATAGTTTCCTCAAGGGCAATGCCAATGGCTTCTCGATACTTGGAAGGAGATCTACCCTTTGAGGACCGGCTCTTATGTTTAGTTACCTGAGATCCATGGGAGGAAGACGAGGCTCTGGAAGATGTCGATGCAATGGACATCGCATCTGAAGAAAAAAGGGTACCGAGTTTTGCAGCCCGGTTCTGTCTTCCACTTTTAGTCATCTCCATTCAAGAGGAACACTCCGATGGAGAATGGTCTGGGCCTAAACATTTCGAGACACCAGTCATAGGTGTCTGTGACGGAAATGGTACCGCCACACTCCGTACATATTTTTTTTTTATAACCACTACCTGTCTTTTCAATTTTTCAGGAAAATGGGGCCTAATGCCCAAAATGGCACCTAGCACCAAAACGAAAAGGTTTCTGAAGAGAAACACTTCATAAGTGTATATATATGTGTATATATATTTATATATATTTATATATATTTATTTATTTATTTATTTATTTATTTATTTTTTTTTTTTAAAAGAAGAAGAAAAGAGAACCGGCGGTGCCAGTAGGCATTGAGCGGAGGCAGGCGCGACCACAAGAAAAACAAGTTTAAAGGAGAAATTTTCTGTGGTGACAGGGTATGTGACCTGTCGGCTCTGTGGAAAACGAAGAACTCAAGAGGGACAGTTGGAAAGGGGGGAAGGCAGCGCGCATGTGGTGAGGGATGCTCCCAAAAGCGTTCCTATTGGATGCTGGGGAGCGTTCCCATGCAGGCTCCGTCGGTACCGACGATACCCATATGTGAAGACTACATTCCTGCTTGTTTTTGGAGATCTATGCTTTCTCCAGGAACAAGCAGGAAGTCAGTCCTCACTTATGAGACTCCTCAGCTATGGGCTGCCGAACCTGTAAACAAAAACTTCTCCATGAGGCAATGAGCAGAAGCCGATGGCCGAAGGAGCCAAGGTCCCTGGGGCGAAGCTCTCAGTAGCCATCGAAGAAAGTTCAGTGGGCAGGAGTTGCTTATACCCTTAACAGATTACAGAGTACGGCCTGGCCAAAAGCGCTATCCCGGTGGGATTCCCTCTCCAGGCAGCAGTGCGAAGCAACAGTGTTCGCTGAAGACCAGGTCGCAGCCCAGCAGATGTCCGTTAGCGGCACTGAGTGCAGGGAAGCCACTGAAGCCGCCGCCTTGGCCCAGACGCCGTGTGCGGTGACGTGCTGAACCAGCAGGGCGCCCTCCTTTGCCTAGGCGAAGGCGATGCAGTCCACCACCCAAATGGAGAGGGTGTGCTTGGTGACTGCCTCCCCCAGGTGCTTGGGATCGTAGGCAACAAAGAGAAGATCGGACTTGCGATGAACCTGGGTGCGCTGCAAGTAGAAGGCGAAAGCCCTCTTGCAGTCGAGTGTATGTAAGACCGCTGATGCCCGGTCAGCATGGGATCTCAGAAAGAAGGCTGGCAAGACTATCTCCTGATTGAGATGGAAGTCCGAGACGATCTTCGGTAGGAACTTCGGATGGGTGCGGAGGACCACCCTGTTCCCATAGTGAGCCTCAGCCATGACTGCCTTGAGTTCGCCGACTTGCCAAGCCAAGGTCAGAGCCACCAGGAAGACTACTTTCCAGGAGAGGTGCCAAAGTAGGCATGTCGCAATCGGCTCAAAGGGCAGCTGTGTAAGCTGCATGAGCACGATGTTCAGGTCCCACTCAAGACCGGCGCCGAGGCTGGTGCCTCCCACATCCGGAAGAGGCATCGGAGGAACCGGAACAGTGAAGGCCTCCTTTGGAGGAGAGTCATACTGGATGGCCTCGAGCTCCTCAGCTCGAGGCTCCTCCTCGGGGTCCGCGGGAATCGCCAAGACCTTGGCCATGTCCCGCACGAACTCCGAGAACTGGGTGTACTCCAGTGGGGATCTACTCCGGGGCTCGGACTGCGGTGAGTCCGACGGGACGCACCGAGTCCGTAAGGTATTGGGGGACTCCTCATCCTCCGTCTCCCAAGCTGACTCATCCGAAGAGGAGTCGAGGGGCTCCGTCCACGCGGGTCGAGGGGCTCCGACCACGTGGGTCGAGGTGGCACCCGCCCCGACGCCCTCGGTTCTGAGCGGGAGGTCGAGGGAGACCTTTACCGAGGACGACTTCGAGCCTTCATGGTCTCGAGTATCGGCTCGGTCTCCGGGGTCGACTTCGACATCGATGTCCCGGTGGTCGGGGCCGATGCACCAGTGAGGTTGGCCATCAGTACCCGCTGCTGCTCCATGAAGGCAGACAATCTTCACTCCAAGGCTGTCAGCCTGAGTCCAAGCTCAGGAGACTCAGCAGCCACCGACTCGGGCCCGGCACCGCGTCGGCTCCCTCAGAGAAGAGTCCACAAGGACTACAGGACTTACGTGTCCAACGGTCTCCGGCTCTACATGAGGTACTTTGGACGGCTTCTCCTGCTCCAAAGGCCCGGGACGGCGGTCAGGGTCTTAGACCTGGCCCTCGAGGAACCAGGGACCTCTTCAGACGCCGCCCTCATGAGCCGTTTCTTCCTCTTGTGTTCACGGTCTGGGGACCCCCTGTCCGAGGAACCCCGGCGATGCTCAGGATCAGACTCCCGAGACGTTGAGGCCTCAGACGAGGTCCGGGCCCTGCCGGAGGCGGAATCCCAAAAAATCCTTTCCTTCTTGAAACCACTGGAAGCCATCGGGGAAAAAAGGGCCCCCGTGAGGACAAAAGAGACCAGCCTTCCAGGGAAAAACAGAAAAAAAGGGCACGAACGCCAGCCACGAAGGGCAAAAACCGAAAAATAGAAAACAGGCTCGATACCGGTGTACCGAACCCGGCGGGAAGGGGAACCGGTGTCGAACTCTGAGAAAAAGGTGAAGAAATCTTCAAAAAAAACATCAACTTTTCCGGGTGACTAGGACAAAACGTCCGAAGGGCTCCACGGAAAAAGAGAGACTGAGCAAGATGGCACCTTTAGGCGGGAAGGGGACCGCGCATGCGTGTAGTATTTCCAAAGGCTTTCATAGAAAGCTGGGGAAATGCTCCGCACGGGGGCTCCATCGGCGCCGATGTCACCCATAAGTGAGGACTGACTTCCTGCTTGGTCCTGGAGAATCACCGAAGCTTGCTCCTGTTGGACCTTGTGTAGAGTCCTCGCAATGAGAGGTGTGGGGGGAAAGGCGTAAAGAAGCCTGGAGGTCCAACACAAAAGGAACAAATCTGGAGCCACCCTGCTCGGTTGTGGAACCGGTCTGCAGAATCGGGGAAGCTGTGCGTTCATCGGGCTGGCGAACAGGTCCATGGACGGAGTCCCCCACCGATGGAACAAGAGGCTGGTCACCTACAGATCCATGTGACACTGTGTGTGGAGGATTCTGCTGAGTTTATCCGTGAGGACATTCTCCTTGCCGGGGAGGTAGACCACTTTGAGGGTCATGTCCCAGCGAATGGCAAAGGAGCAAAGGAGGACCGCCTCCCGGCAGAGGGGGAAGAAACCTGTTTCCCCCTCCTTGTTTATGTAGAACATAGCTACCCTGTTGTCAATCTGCACGAGCACAGACTTTCCCCTCAGGTGGTAGTCAAAAGCCCTGAGGGCACACCAAACCGCCCGAAGCTCGAGCAGATTGATCTGCTGCTGAGATTCTGTGAGTGACCACTGTCCCTGGGTGGGCAGGTTGCCGCAGTGGGTCACCAACCCAGCAGTGAGGCATCTGTCATCAGGACGAGCTCGTGCTAAGGGGCCTGGAAGGGTATTCCCTGAAGGAGGATTCAGAGGATCCTGCCACAAATCCAGGGAGGTGCAAAGACTGCGGGAGATCTGGACTGGGTCCTGGAGGCCCCGGAGGCCTGGCTCCATTGTGCCCTGAGGCATCACTGAGCTGTCCGCATGTGCATGCGGGCGTGGGGGACAACATGAACAGTGGAGGCCATGCGCCCCAGGAGGCGGAACATGCCTTGCGCCGGAATCAGAGTCCTGCCTTGGATCTTGGCCACCAGGGCACAGAGATGATCCACTTGGTCCCAGGGCAGGAAGGCGGTCGCCCGCATCATGTCAAGAAGCACGCTGATGAACTCTAGGGTCTGCACCAGCTCGAGATGGGACTTGGAGTAATTGACCAGGAAGCCGAGGCATTCGAGGAGAAGGATTGTGCATGATGCTGCAAGGCGAGCTTCACCAGCGTGATGCCCCCGTGATGAGCTAGTCGTCTAGGTAAGGGAAAATGGGTATGCCCTGCCATGAGAGGTGGGAGGCAGCCGCAGAGAGACACTTGGTGAAGACCCATGGGGCAGAGGTGAGCCTGAAGGGGAGCACCCTGTATTGGTAGTGCTCGCCCTGTATCCTGAAATGCAGGTACTGTCTGTGCTGGGTGTGGACCAGAAAGCGTCCCTGAGGTCCAAGGAGCATAGCCAATTGCCCTGCTGGAGGAAGGGCAGCAGGACAACCAGCGATAGCATTTTGAACTTCTCCCACACCAGAAACTTGTTTAGGTTCCTGAGAGTGAGGATGGGACGTAGGCCCCCCATTTTCTTCGGAACGAGGAAATATCAGGAGTAGAACCCCCAACCTCGGAGGTGCGACTGTACCTTCGACCGCCCGCTAGCCGAGGAGGTTGGTCAGCAGAGAAGGCTCTGCTGGGGAGAAGAGAAGAGGGAGCCTGTCCAGGTGAAGACTAACCGTCCCGGACCACCCTCATTGATCCAGGTGTCAGACAGGATAGATGCCCATTGGGGAACGAAAAGAGACAAGCGTTCCCCCACAGGCAGAAGTTCCACGGGAGGGGGGGGGGGGTGAAAGGATATGCTGTTGGCGTCAAAACCCTTGAGTGGGTTGGAATGGCGCCGGTGGTTGGGCTTTGGGCCCTTTAGGCTTGCAATGGCCGTGCGCTCCCCCCTTACCCTGCGTAGCAATGGCCGGTGTGGGGGTGGGAGGGTAGGGTGGATATCCCCGGTAGAGGAGTCCCTTGGTCTGGCAGAACGGCTTCTTTGCTGGCTGCTTCTTCCGAGGAAGAGAGGAGGTCTTACGTGAGAGGCGGGTTTGAGTTATGAACTCAGTTTCAATCTCAGCAACCTTATCCTCCATGGGCTTGCCGAACAGTTGTTCACCTAGGCAGGGGACATCCAAGAATTTCTCCTGGACCCACTGCTCCAGGTCCGAAGACTGGAGCCATGCCTGGTGCTGGGCCCCGATGCCGGCCGCCGCCACTCAGGTAAAGGACTCAAAACCATCATACGCGGCGCGGGAGAAGTACTTTGAGCAGTCCACGACCAATCTCAGTAGGGTCTGGAACCTGAGAAGGTGTTTGCCCCCAAAGACCTGAAGAAAACCTGTCGAGCTCTTTTGCGATGTTGCGCAGGATCATGCCCATGTACAGTTGTAGGCCTGGATGCAGCATGACAGCATGGACCCCTGATAGGCCTTGCGCCCAAGGGCATCAGGGCTCTGGATTCCCTGCCGGATGGGACCAAAGAATGTGACTTTGGGCTTTTTTGCTTCTACATCGCCTGTTCCACTATTATGGAGGTGTGTGGGAGCTGGGTCTTCCAGAACGCCGGGCTTGTATGCAAATGCTAGAAGTCTAAAGAATAAGATGGGAGAGTTAGAATATATAGCACTAAATGAAAGGTTAGATATGATTGGAATATCAGAGACATGGTGGAAGGAGGACAACCAGTGGGACACTGTGATACCTGGGTACAAACTATATTGTAATGATAGAGCTGATCAAATTGGTGAAGGGGTTGCGCTCTATGTTAGAGAGGGCATTGACTCAGAAAGGATTAAAGTTTTGCAGGAAACAAAATCTGCTGTAGAATCTATATGGATTGAAATTCCATATAAAAGGGGGAAGGCGATGGCAGTGGGGGTGTACTATCGAGCACCTGGCCAGAATGACCAAATGGATGATGAAATGCTCAAAGAAATCAAGGAAGCTAACAAAAGTTACAGCGCAGTAATAATAATGGGTGATTTCAATTACCCCGGTATCGACTGGGTCAGTGTCACGTCAGGACATGCTAGGGAGATAAAGTTCCTAGATGAAATAAATGACTGCTTCTTGGAGCAGCTGGTTCATGAACCGACCAGAGGGGAAGCCATATTAGACCTAGTCCTTAGTGGAACACCAGATCTAGTGCAAGAGATAAGGGTGTTGGGGCCACTTGGCAATAGTGATCATAGCATGATCGCCTTTGATTTAATTAGTGGAGGAGGGATAGTAAGGAAATCCACAGTACTACCTTTTAAACTTTCGAAAGGGAGACTATGATAAAATGAGGAAAACAGTTAAGAAAAAACTAAAAGGAGCAGTTGCGAAGGTTAAAGACGTACATCAAGCTTGGGTGTTGTTGAAAAATACTATCTTGGAAGCCCAGACCAGCTGTATTCCACGCTTTAAGAAAAGTGGAAGGAAGTCCAAAAAATTGCCAGCATGGTTTAAAGGTGAGGTCAGAGATGCTGTTGTTGCCAAAAAAGCATCTTTCAGGAAATGGAAAAAAGAGCCAAACGACGAAACCTGGAAACAGCACAAGCACTGGCAAGTCAAATGCAAGGCATTGATAAGGCAGGCAAAGAGAGAATTTGAGAAGAAGCTTGCTGCGGAAGCAAAAACGCGAAATAAAGACCTTTTCAAGTACATTCATAGCAAAAAACCTGTGAGAGAGTCAGTTGGTCCATTAGATAATAAAGGGGTTAAAGGAGCACTAAGAGGCGACAAGGCGATAGCGGAGAGACTGAATGAATTCTTTGCTTCGGTCTTTACTGAGGAAGATGTAGGGATGTTACCCATGACTGAAGTGCTATTTAAAGGTGCGGAAGAATTGAAGGAAATATCGATACATCGGGAAGATGTATTACAACTATTAGATAAACTGAAGAGTAGCAAATCACCTGGGCTGGATGGTATACATCCAAGTGTGTTAGCAGTTCTGCAATCTCATATTTCAGTACTTTCATCAGTAATCTGTGAACTATCATTAAAATCATCTCTAATACCTGAAGATTGGAGGATCGCCAATGTAACACCAATTTTTAAAAAGGGTTCCAGGGGTGATCCGGGAGACTACAGACCGGTGAGCCTGACGTCAGTACCGGGAAAAATGGTAGAAACCATCATAAAGAATAAAATTACTCAGCATGTAGATAGTCACAACCTAATGGGAGACAGCCAACATGGCTTTAGACAAGGAAGATCTTGTCTTACTAATCTGTTATGTTTTTTTGAAGGAGTGAATAAACAGGTGGACAAAGGTGAGTCGGTTGATATTGTGTATCTGGACTTTTAGAAAGCCTTTGACAAGGTCCCTCATCAGAGAGTTTTGGCAAAACTAAAGAGTCATGGGATAGGAGGCAGTGTACTATTGTGGATCAGGAACTGGTTAAAAGATAGAAAGCAGAGGGTAGGGCTAAATGGCCAATTTTCCCAATGGAGAAAGGTGAATAGTGGTGTACCCCAGGGATCTGTGCTGGGTCCACTGCTTTTTGACATATTCATAAATGACCTGGAAAGTGGAATAACGAGTGAGGTTATCAAATTTGCAAATGACACAAAACTATTTAAAGTTGTTAAAACCCAAGAGGATTGTGAAAAATTGCAAGAGAATCTTGATAAATTGGAAGACTGGGCATCAAAATGGCAGATGAAATTTAATGTGGACAAGTGCAAGGTTATGCACCTAGGGAAGAACAACCCAAACTATGGTTACACGGTGCAAGGTTCCACATTAGGAACCACCACCCAGGAAAAAGATTTAGGTGTCATTGTGGATACCATGTTAAAACCCTCGGCCCAGTGTGCAGCGGCAGCCAAGAGAGCAAATAGAATGCTAGGTATGATAAGGAAAGGAATGGAAAATAAAACAAAAATTATTATAATGCCTCTATATCGTTCCATGGTGAGACCGCACCTTGAATATTGTGTGCAATTCTGGTCGCCGTATCTTAAAAAGGATATAGCGATTTTAGAAAAGGTACAGAGAAGAGCCACCAAAATGGTAAAGGGGATGGAAGGATATTCCTATGAAGAAAGGCTAAAAAGGTTAGGGCTCTTTAACCTGGAAAAGAGACGGCTGAGGGGAGATATGATAGAAGTCTATAAATTAATGAACGGAGTGGAACGGGTAAACGTAGATCGATTGTTTACCTTATCAGAATATAGAAAGACTAGGGGACATGCAATGAAGCTACAGGGTAAACTATTTAAGACTAATAAAAGAAAATTTTTTTTCACTCAACGTGTAATCAAACTCTGGAATTTGTTACCGGAGGATGTAGTAAAGGCTGTTAGTGTAGCTGGGTTTAAAAAAGGTTTGGACAAGTTCCTGGAGGAAAGGTCCATAACCCATTATTAAGAAGTGACCGAAGATATCAATGCTTGACCCAGTACAAGCATTGTGGAACTTGTGTCTCTTGGGGAAACTGCTAGGTACATATGACCTAGATTGGCCACTGTTGGAAACAGAATACTGGGCTTGATGGACCTTGGTCTGACCCAGTATGGCATATCTTATGTTCTTATGTTCTGTGCTGGACCCTATACATGGTATCGAGCCATTTGCTCACAATGGGGACAGAAGCAGGCACTTCCCTCGTGCGGAGGAGCAGCCGGGACAGAATGTGAGGTACCAGCACTGTAAGAGACTGCAGAGGCAGGGAATCATATTGTAAGATGTCGACTTCCTCTGCCCTTGGTTGATCCTCAGCCTGCGCGGCAAGCTTGAGGGCCTGCGCCATGTCCCGCATGAACACCAGAAAGGACGTGTCCTCAGGAGGCAAACGCCTCTGGGAGGTGGGTGGGGACGGGTCCGAGGGAAGGTCCCTGTGATCGCGGGTCTCCGGAGAGGTATCCCCGTCTCTCCCAGCCCAAGAGGCCCAAAAGGGAGTACGAGTCAAGCTGGTCACCCTATCTAGAAGCCGAAGTCCACTTGGAACCGGAGGCACTGGCTTTGGAGGACCCTGCCTCCGAGGACCGGGACAGCGAGCGAGACTGGTGCCGAGGACCCTCACGAGGCCCATGGCTCTCAGGGGTTTCCAGGACGGGTTTTGGTGCCCCTCTCGGGGGAACCTCAGTCTCGAGGTGTGGGCCAGCCGTGGCAGAAGCACATACTGGGCAGCTAAGAAGGCAGAAATGCTGCGCTCTAGTGCCAGCATTTGGGACTCCCACGCGGACGTGGGTCCCTGTGACACCAACTCCAGGGCTATCGGGTATGGCATGGAAGAGGAGAGAGGGGTCCTCACAAGGACGACCCTCAGGAGACTGGTGCCATCACCAGAGGCCTCCATGTCTGTACGAGGTACCTTACCAGGCCGCTCCTTATCAGACTCTCGGGAACATCAAGGAGGGCCGAGCAACAGAGCGCGGGAACATTCGCACTTGTCCAGAGCCCCTGACAGCGACTTCTAAGTCATCTTCTTCTTGCGCCTCTCCACTTCAGGGGACCCCTGATCGGAGTGCCACTTTGAAGGCGGGGCCACTGTGGGGGATCCTGCAACTGGAGGGACAGCTGAGGATGCCACCGGGGTTTCCGGGGCTGCCTTATGGAAAATGTCGGACTTCTGCTTATGACTTAGCAAGGCCTTGGCGGACATTTTCTTTCAGAGGGCGAAGAGCTCCGAGTCATGGTCGGCCCTCAGACATCCGAGACAGCAGTCATGGATGTCTTTGAGCGACATATTTCAGTTACATTTTTTTAAAACCGGTGGCCACTGGGGCAAAAAGGGCCCCTGCTAGGTCGAAGACCTTTGAGGCCAGTGCTTGAAAAAGGGCACAAAAAGGCCCGAAGAGAAAGCATAGTTACTCACCTGTAACAGGTGATCTCCGGGAACAGCAGGAATTTAGTCTTCACATTTGGGTATTGTCGGTACCGACGAAGCCTGCGCGGGAACGCTCCCCAGCGTCCAATAAGAAAACTTTTGGGAGCATCCCAAAGCGCCTACGTGCTGCCTTCCCGCCTTTCCAAACTGTCCCTCTCCAGTTGAGTTTAAAGCTGAGAAAAAAGAGAGAGCGAAAGAGAGAAAGAGAGAATTAATTTTAGAGATAATTAATTTTAATTTTATTAAATTGTATATAATAAAATTACCATTTTTATTATTTACAATTTAATGTTCACTGTAATTTCAATTGTTTGAATAAGTTTCAATGTGATGTTCAAGTTTTGTTCTATGTAAACCACTTTGATTTTTCTGAAAGGCGGTATATAAAACCGGTCAATAAATAAATAGAGAGATACAACTCTTAGGGGAGGTGGGTGGGTTGTGAAGACTAAATTCCTGCTGTTTCCGGAGATCATCTGTTACAGGTGAGTAACTATGCTATCTCCAGGAACAAGCAGGAATGTAGTCTTCACATATGGGGACTCCCTAGCTGCAGATGCCAGGGAGAAGACCCCAGAAGTTGTGTGCCCTTGTGAAAGGGCTCCAACTTCCCCCCATGGATCTCTGGCATCCTACCAGGGATGGTGGGTAGGAGCTGATTAAGTATGGAACAGGTGTTGAACAGCCTGACCAAACAAGGCATCCTGGCGGGAGTCCTTGTCTAAGCAGTAATGGGCTGTGAAGGTATGAACCAAAGCCCAAGTAGCTGTTCAACAGATGTCGTCGATAGACACAGAGTGAAGATGAGCCATAGAAGCTGCCATGGCTCTCACATTGCGAGCTGTGACATGGCCTTCCAGAGGAAGGTTTTTACTCTCATAGGCAAAAGGTATACACTGTGCAATCCAATTGGACAGTGTTCTTTTGGAGACTGGAAGTCCCAAATGACTAGGATCAAAAGCAACAAAAAGTTGGGAGGACTTTCTATATTGCTGTGTCCTTTGCAAGTAAAAAGCCAGAGCCCTTTTACAATCCAAAGTATGAAGATTCCTTTCTGCATTTGAGGCATGAGGCCTGGGGAAAAATATAGGAAGGTAAACCGCTTGGTTTAAATGAAAAGGTGACACCACATTTGGCATAAAGTGTGGATGAGTCCTAAGGACTACCTTATCATGATGGAACCTTGTATAAGGAGGATCAGCCACCAAAGCTTGCAATTCACTGATGTGACGTGCTGATGTGAATGCAATAAGAATGATGATCTTCCAGGAAAGGAATTTCAAAGAGGTAGTAGCTAATGGTTCAAAAGGCGGCTTCATGAGCTGCCCAAGAACCATATTTAAGTCCCATGCTAACGGTGGTGGCTTAATGGGAGGGCTTAGTTAAAAGAAGGCCTCTCATAAATCTTGCTATGAAAGGATGAGAGGAAATAGGTTGCCCATTTAGAGGCTTGAAAGAAGCTGCAATAGCACTCATATGAACTCTCACTGAATTGATCTTAAGCCCTGCATTAGACAAATGAAGGAGATACTCCAGTAATGATTCCAGAGATATCACAAGTGGGTCAAGACCCTTCGGCGAGCACCATATGGTAAACCTTTTCCACTTGAAAGCATAAGAGCGTCTTGTGGAAGGCTTCCTGGAAGCATAAAGGATATCCTTTACTTTCTGAGAAAGATGAAGACCGTGAAGTTCTAGGCTTTCAGCAACCAGGCCCTGAGATGCAGAGATTGGGGATTGAGATGCCACAGCATCCTGTCCTCCAGAGAAAAGGAGATTTGGAGCAGATCCTAACTCCAGAGATGGAGCTTGAGAGAGATGCAGGAGCAGAGTGTACCACATTTGCCGTGGCAATGTGGAGCTATGAGAATCATATGACCTCTGTCTCTCTGAAGCTTGAACAGGGATTTGGGAATTAGGGGAATGGGTGGAAAAGCATACAGGAAGTCGTGGCCCCAATGGAGGAGGAAAGCATCCCTGGCCTGACAACCCTGAGCCGGAATTCTGGAACAGAACCGGGGAAGTTTGGCATTCAGCGGACTTGCAAAGACGTCTATGTCTGGGGATCCCCAAAATTGGAAAATATTGGCCACCTGTTCTGCATGGAGAAACCATTCGTGTGGAAGCAGAACTCGACTGAGTCTGTCTGCCCAAGAGTTTTGAACGCCTGGAAGATACACTGCAAGGAGATGAATCTGATGCTCTCTAGCGAGGGCCCATAGTCGCAAAACTTTGTTGCATAGCGACAGAGAGCCTCCTCCGCCCTGCTTGTTCACATAGAACGTGGCTACTTGATTGTCCGTTTGAACTAGGACTGTCTTGTAGCTGAGCGGGGTGTGGAATACTCGAAGAGCGAGGAAGATTGCTCTGAGTTTCAGGAGATTGATATGTAGATAGGTCTCCTGTGGAGTCCAGGTACCCTGGGTAGAAAGGCCTTGCAGGTGGGCTCCCCAACCCACCTGTGAGGCATCTGTTAGAGTGGCTTGAGGTGGGGGTTGCTGAAAAGGGGACCCCACCAACAGGTTTTGGGGTGATTGTCTTATTTTGTCCCTCCAATGGCGGCAATCTGTGTTTGCTATTTTGTCTGACAGGCAACCTGACGCCTGAGTCCACTGAGTGGATAAAGTCCACTGGGCTGCCCTCATATGGAGGCGAGCATAAGGAACCACATGAACGGTGGATGCCACATGGCCTAGCAACTGTAACATTTCCCGAGGAGTAAGGTGAGGTTTTAGCACTGCTTGGGAAGCTAACTGCACAATGCGAAGGCAGCGGGCCTGTGGAAGGTAGGCCCTTGTCTGTCTGGTATCCAGCAGAGCTCCTATAAACTCCAGGGACTGAGTGGGAGGAAGAATGGATTTTGGGAAGTTTATGACAAGTCCCAAATACTGAAGGATGCGCATTGTGCGAGAGAGAGCAACCCTGGCCTCTGGCTCTGAAGGGGCTCGAATGAGCCAGTCGTCTAAGTAAGGGAAGACGAATATTCCTAGGGTGCGAAGAAATGCTGCCACCACAGCCATGCATTTTGTGAAAACCCTTGGTGCAGAGGCCAGTCCAAAAGGAAGAACCCTGTATTGATAGTGCTTCCCTTGAAACAGAAAGCGAAGGAACGTTTGATGAGTTGGATGGATGAGAACATGAGCATCCTTGAGATCTAGAGAACAAAGCCAATCCTGACTCTGAAGGTATGGCAGCAGAGTTCCTAGAGAAATCATTTTGAACTTCTCTTTGAACAGGAATTTGTTCAATTCTCTGAGGTCTAAAATGGGCCTGTGTCCTCCTGTTTTCTTTGGAATAAGGAAATAGGTGGAGTAGAACCCTGTACCCTGTTGGAGAATGGGTACCTCTTCTATTGCCCCTTGGGCAAGAAGCACAGTGACCTCCTGATTTAACTGATTGTTGGAGGGGGCATGCTGAGGAAATGAAGCTCTTACAGTAGACAGAGTCCAATTTTCTGCTGTTATCTGATCCCATCTGGTGGCAAATGACAACCTTCCTGGAATGGTGGAGAGTTCTGGACCATTCAGGACCAGGAAGGCAAAGTTCTCTAGATAGGAGTCAAAGCCCCTGTGGAGGCTTAGTCTGCTGAGCCGGTTGAGGCTTAGCAGCTTTTGTTTTTCTTTGCCTAGGTTGTTGCTACTGTCCCTTTTGGGCAGACTGACCCAAATGATGCCCCTGCTGGGTATAGGAGGGATAAAACTACTTCTTACTGAAGAATGGTTTCTTGTAGGATTTTTTCCTTGCAAGATCAGCTGTAGATTTAGACAATCTATCCAAGGTGATATTGTCAGCATCTATCTCATTAGCTTTTTCCTGCCAATTCTTGCCAAAGAGATTCTCTCCTGTGCAAGGAATATTCCCTAGTTTATCCTGTACCCAAAGTTCCAAGTCAGATGCCTGGATCCAGGCAATCCTACGTGCACCTTTGGCAATAGCAGAGGTTCTGCTTATGCACTCAAAGCAGTCAAAGGCTGCACGATTGACAAACTTGGAAACATCCTGAGCATGTTTGACAAGGGCGAGGTAATCCTGCCTCTTATCATCAGGAAGGAGAGGGCTCATAAGCTCAATCTCCTGTGACCTCCTTAAGGAACATTCCCATATATAATATATAGGAACTGATCCTACCAGAAAGCATGGAAGCCTGGAAGGTTCGATGTCCGAAGGCGTCAAGAGTCCTACAATCACGTCCTGGAGGATTAGATGCATGCCTTTTTGCACTCTTGATCCTTCTCATAGCTGATTCCACCACCATGGAATGGTGTGGTAGCTGAGTCTTCTGAAACCCAGGACAAGAAGGAACTCAATACATGGTGTCAAGTCTTCGAGAGTGAGGAGAGGTGATTAGAGGTGTTTCCCACATCCTTAACATGAGATCATGCAAGATCTCATGAATAGGTAAGGTAGCTGCCTCCTTGGGAGCTTTAGGGTATTGTAGGATTTCTAATTCATTTGCCCTAGGCTCTTTTTCAGGAGCCACTGTGAAGGAAAGACCTTGAGCTACATCTCGGATAAAATCCTGAAAGGACATATCCTCTGGCGGAGAAGAAGAATCCTGAGGAAGAAGTACTCTGGTATCAGCAGAGCTTTCAGAGTCTTCAGACTCAGAGGATTCAAAGTATCTCCGATCCGGGTGATCGTGCAAGGCACGGTACCGGTACCAATCGAAGTCAGCATCAGAGGTGTCCGGTACCAACTTGTCGATACCGGATGGATAAGCATGACTCGGTCCCGGTAAAATACCTGCCAATGTCGATGCAGTCGATGCCGGTACCGGTTGAATTGTCTGAAGCGGTTTCAAGGGCATCGAGGCCGTGAGAAGAGCTGCCAGACTGCGTTCAATAGCCAAGAATCTCTGTTCTATCGATGCTGCCGATGCTTGGGTATTGGTACCGGATGAAGCAGCCGGTACCCCAGAGCATGGCACAAGTAGTTCTGCTGAGGTTGAGGCCTCAAGAACATCCTGGAGCCCCCGTTAGTGCTTTGGAAGCTGAAACCTCCCGCCAGGGCAATTTTGTCGGTGAAAGTCCCTCAAGGGCAACGCCAGAGGCATCTTGATGCTTAGAGGGAGATCTACCCTTTGAGGACTGGCTAGATTTATGTTTAGTTACCTGAGATCCATGGGAGGAAAACGAAGCCCTGGAAGACGTCGATGCCACAGAGGCTGCATCGGAGTGAAAAAGGTTGCTAGGTTTAGCAGCTCGGTTCTGCCAGCCCCTCTTCGACATCATCCCATAGGCAACACACTCCGAAATAGAGTGGTCAGGACCTAAACATTTGAGGCACCACTCATGGGTGTCTGTGACAGAGATGGTACTGCCACACTTGGAACACTTTTTAAAACCCAAAGCGAGTTTTTCCATTTTGAAGGAAATAGTTAGGCCTAGTGCCCAAAATGGCACGTGGCACCTGAGGAGAAAATAACTGGAAAAGACTCCAGAAAAAAAGGGTTGTTTTTTTTTAAAAAAGAAAAGAACCACCGGCGGTACCGGTGTTGTGATAGGCGATGGCCTACTTCATCTTGTAAATGTAAGAATGTGGCAGAGGCTTGTCTCTGCCTGCCTGTCAGCTCTGCGAGAGTCCTCCCCCCTCCTCCTCAGAGTATTATAACTGACTCTGGAATATTACAGAAATTATCAGTAGCTGTTAGAAACACTTCTCAGCTTTGCTTTGCCTTGAAGAATGTCTTCTGATAAGAACGTAAACCTCTTCCACTGTTTTGTTATGTTTTCAGCACAGATGTCTGTCCCAGTATTATTGCTTACACACTGAATCCTTGCTAATACACTGACCTTGTAGAGAGAAGCAGATTGAAATTCAGCAGAATATGTTATGTCTAAAGGTTTTGAGCCATGGCGAGAGAGATGTGCACGGGGGGGGGGGGGGGGGGAACAAGGGGGTAAGCCCAGTCACAGATGGCTATTGGATGAAAGTAGCTGGGCCACCAAGACCAATGAGGAGTTTTGCCTGTATTAGACTGGAGAAGAAAGGTATATAAACTGTCATTTTTCTGAGCTCTGGGCTCAGCCATTTTGAATGTAATGATTGTCTGAGTCTGTGCAGATTAAACTGGCTTGAATTCTAGTCAATAGACTCCGGGTTTTATTGGTTGCGGACACTTCGCTATTACAGTGTAGCATCGAAGGAAGGCAGACGCGACCACAAAAAAGAAGAATAGACAGGAATTTTTTCTGCGGCGACAGGATGTGCGACCTGTCGGCTCCGCGGAAAACAAAGAACTGGAGAGGAACAGTTGGGAAAGGTGGGAAGGCAGCACACAGGCGCTGTGGGATGTTCCCAAAAGCTTTCTTATTGGACGCTGGGGAGCGTTCCCGCACAGGCTCTGCCGGTACCAACGATACCCATATGTGAAGACTACATTCCTGCTTGTTCCTGGAGATAAAAGTTACCAAAAAGGTTAGAATAAGGATGTTCCTTTGCTTGGGGAAAAAAAAGAGCGACTGGGAGGACAGGAGAGGACCAGTGCTACCAGAAAAGAGATGGCCAGAGACTGAAAGACGAAACACTTTCTCCCGAGGGACGAGGACGTGTGTCCGAAGGGCTCTGTAGAAAAAGGGAGACTGAGCAAATTGGCACCTTTGAGCGGGAAGAGGACCATGCATGCATGGCAGCAATCCCAAAGGCCTTCTTTGAAAGCTGGGGAATTGCTCTGCACGGGCTCAGTCAGTGCTGACGTCACCCATAAGTGAGGACCGATTTCCTGCTTGTTTCTGGAGAAAATATATTTTCACTCAACTCAAGAAAGCTCAATAAATTAAGCTTTGGAACTCATTGCTGGACAATGTAGTAAAAACAGCATAGATAGGTTAATAAAAGGTTTGGACAAGCTCCTGCAGAAAGAGTCAATTGACTGATAAAAGTAGATCTGTTTATTCCTGGGGGTAGGCAGCATGGAATCTGTGTTTTTGGGGATCCTGTCAGGTACCTGCGAACTGGAATGGCCTCTGTTGGAAACAAGATACTGGGGGCTTGAAGGACCTTTGGCAATTCTTATGTTCTAATTGATAAAAGCTAGATGGGATGAAAGCCATAGAAAGAATAGAAAACATTGTTAAAAGGTTTTTAAACAAACCAAATTACAAAACTGATTTTTTCACTGCAAACCTTCTCAAACCCACCATAAAATGAAACTTCTTTGATTGTAAAACAATTACTAATTATTGCACACTAATACAGAAAACTGTTAATCTACCTGCAACAAAGGCTTAGCCTTACAATTCCAAATGATCTCACGTGCAGCTGCCAGGTTATGCACATTCTACTCACTCCCTTTGGTAGTGGAATCCCAAACGTTACTGGGTTGACACCAAGCTAATTGGGTTCAGTGTCTTGTCAAAGTATTAAATATAGAAAATTAATTTTTTACATAGTGCTCTGATCAAAAGTACTAAAGCAAAATAAAAAAATGGATTACACATCTTCTCAGCTTCTTAACTTTGCAAATTAATATTTTCACAAAGTTGAAATGATATTCCACTTACCATCAAGTCTTTTGCTTATTTGCTCTTTTGCAAATTTACTCATCCAACATTTTCTCAGTGTTTCAACATCGAATTTCTTTTCATGTTTTTCTTTATTTTCCCCATGACTAGATCCATTTTCCTTCATGCAGTCTGTTTTCACCAGTTGTTTAGTATCGCCCTCGAAACTTTCTCCAATCGTGTGCATATTCAGCTCCTGTGATTTCTCAGTTATACACCTTCCATTTGACTCTAAGACACAATCAAAGTTCTCAGAGTTGCCACTAGTATTTTCGGGAAGCCGAACTACCGTTGAGGAGTCAAGTACTGTGGTTCCGTCAAGAGAGTTGGAATCTTCTGAAATGTTCAGAGGTGTAGGTGGTAACTCAATTGGTTGAAAGTCCACCTCCTTGTGTGTTCGTGGAGGTTTTTCTGTGATTTCAGTGAGCTTTATTGAATTGTAGCAAAGCTGTGTATATTCATCCCCCAGTCTCTGACACAGTTCATTAATAATAACATCACAGTCTCCAAGGAGCTCTACATCAAAGTGCAGATGAGGTAAAGGCTCCCTATTGATTAAGATCTGAGGCACTTCATGAGGAATGGAGCCTACAAATTAGAAAAAAAGATGTATAGGATTAAGGTAAAATAATAGCATTAGATGGTCTCCTCTCTATCATGGTCAATCTCAAAATGGAAAAGGAGAGATAGGGAGATACTTTAAAATATGGATTTAAAAACCACCACTGTCTCTCTCTCAGCTTTATCATACACTAAAACCAAGCAGTTCACACAGCACTCATCCTGTATTAGAAGAAGCATAAGAGCTGAAACAGTAGCATGTCAAAAACAGCTATGACTGCGGAATGCTACTTTACAACTTTGTGAGGCCTTTTTATTTGCATAGGCACAGTGGCACTTAATGCACTGTAATTTCATTAACACACCTTAACCTTTAGTAAACATTCCTCAGGACATTACAAACCATAAAAAAGTTACATATATTTTTTTCTAAATGTTTTCCCTCCATCCTTTGATGATTGTCAGAGTCTGGAACTTAGAGACTAATATACCTTGAAACAGAACTAGGAACACCATACAAATCACATATTTTAGAGACTACCTTCTAACTAGACTCATCAGAGCTAGAGTTTTTATTTTCTTAAAATGGAAAAAAACCCTAAAATTTTGCATCTCCACCAGTGCACAACTCCTGCAGACTTGCATGTCACCTTCTAGAATTGGCTACAGGGTAGATGCAGTTTTTCTTTGTTTGGGAGGGGGGAAGAGTTCTTTCCTCACCCAACTACACAATTCAGTCCTTCCCTACTACCCTTTATGATACTCCTCTCTCAAACACTTCCTTCCCTCCTGGTTCATAGACATTTTCCAATCCCCCTCCCCCTAACCTATTCCAGACTGACCAGCAAGCCCTCTTATTTAGCAAGCCCAAACTAAAAATGGATTAAAAAACACTTGTTTAATGGCTGAAAATTACCATTAAACAGAAATCCCTGGCTCTGCCTTTCCCTAATGATATTGCAGACAGCTAACCCCTTCAGCTCTCAGCCCTGCCTGGATTTCTACCTCAGTATAGATATTTGGCTAGTTAATGTTTTTATTTATTTATTTTTTAATATATAATATTTGTATAGGTTTTTGAAAATATATGGGTTAGCAAACCACTTGCTGGCAACACATGTTTTGATTACTGCAAGAGATTACTGCAATACTGTGTATCAGAGCCTA
Source organism: Ichthyophis bannanicus (assembly GCA_033557465.1). Lineage (NCBI taxonomy): Eukaryota > Metazoa > Chordata > Amphibia > Gymnophiona > Ichthyophiidae > Ichthyophis > Ichthyophis bannanicus. The sequence goes on from CM066034.1 coordinate 713,139,960, forward strand.
TCAGGATACCAATTAATGAGCAGGTATACATTTGACCGGAGTGGAGGAGTAGCCTAGTGGTTAGAACACTGGCTACTTCCAGTGACACTGCCAAGAAAACCCAGGAGCTTCTGGGTCGCCAGGAGTCAGGACTGACTCAAAGGCACACATTGCATTGCATACATTTGACCTATCTCAAAATCTACAAGTAAATAATGCTCTGCTTGAGGTTAAAAAAAGAAATAAAATACCTAGGGATTTTCTTGGACCAAAACCTCAATATGAACACACGCATTAACATGACAACACAAACAATACACCACAAAACCAGACTGGTACAGTACTTAAGACCTCTCCTCTCTCCAGAAGACTTCCACAATATAGCACAAGCACTGATATGCCCCCACTTTGACTACAGTAACATCATCCTACAAGGACTACCCAAATAAACACTGAAACCCCTCTAACTAGTACAGAACACAGCTGCATGCACAATAATGAAATCTGCCAGGTTGGAACACAACACCTATACTTTATCGCCTCCATTGGCTCCCAGTAATACAAAGAATCAAGTTCAAGGTGCTGATGGCTACCTTCAAAACAATCACCACACCTACACACCTTAACACGCTCATAAAGATGCAACAAGACACAACCAGAAGAATACACTAACCCAGGGCCGGATTTACCTATACGCCATGTACGCCATGGCGTAGGGCCCACAGCTGGCAAGGGCCCACAAAAATGGAACAAGTTAGCTTTTTTTTTTTAAATAAAATTAAAAAAACACCTGCTGGCTGCCGCCGCGGGGCCCCCTCTGCTGCCGCGGCAGCATGGACTGACCCGCGGGGGCCCCCTCTGCAAGCTCGATCCGTCGATCCGTCCCTCCCTCCCTCCCTCCGTGCAGGCTGTGAGAGACGCGAAGGGAGCGTGTCTCCCTCGCGTCTCTGTTAATACATTACTTTTGAGACATTACTTTTTACACACTACTACCAACATGAACAACCCACCATAGACCATGAAACCTTCCCTTCCCTCCCCACAACCAGTAATTCCTCAACTGAGCCAACACCATCATATTCATGAATCAGTGTACTCAACACCCATAAAGCATAGTTACTCACCTGTAACAGGTGATCTCCGGAAACAGCAGGAATTTAGTCTTCACATATGGGTATTGTCGGTACCGACGAAGCCTGCGCGGGAACGCTCCCCAGCGTCCAATAAGAAAGCTTTTGGGAGCATCCCACAGCGCCTGCGTGCTGCCTTCCCGCCTTTTCCAATTGCCTCTCTCCAGTTGAGTTTTAAAGCTGAGACAAAGAGAGAGAGAGAGAGAGAGAAAGAGAAAAAGATAGAGAGATACAACTCCTAGGGGAGGTGAGTGGGTTGTGAAGACTAAATTCCTGCTGTTCCCGGAGATCACCTGTTACAGGTGAGTAACTATGCTATCTCCAGGAACAAGCAGGAATGTAGTCTTCACATATGGGGACTCCCTAGCTTTAGATGCCAGGGAGAAACCCCAGAAGTTGTGTGTCCCTGAGAAAGGGCTCCACTTCCCCCCCATGGATCTCTGGCATCCAACCAGGGATGGTGGGTAGGAGTTGATTAGGTATGGAACAGGTGTTGGAGAACAGCCTGACCAAACAAGGCATCCCAGCGGGAGTCCTTGTCCAAGCAGTAATGGGCTGTGAAGGTATGAACAGAGGCCCAGGTGGCTGCTTGACAGATGTCGTCGATAGACAGAGTGTAGATGAGCCATTGAAGCTGCCATAGCTCTCACATTGTGAGCTGTGACATGGCCCTCCAGAGGAAGATTCTTACTCTGATAGGCAAAGGAAATACACTGAGCAATCCAGTTTGACAGTGTTCTCTTGGAGACTGGAAGTCCCAAATGAGAAGGATCAAAAGCAACAAAGAGGTGAGAGGACTTTCTATGTTGCTGTGTTCTCTGTAAGTAAAAGGCTAAAGCTCTTTTACAGTCCAAAGTATGAAGATTCCTTTCTGCATTAGATGCATGAGGCCTTGGAAAGAACACTGGTAGGTAGACCGCTTGGTTAAGATGAAAAGGCGAGACCACCTTTGGCATAAAGTGTGGATGAGTCCTAAGGACTACCTTGTCATGATGGAACCTTGTATAAGGTGGATCAGCCACTAGTGCTTGCAATTCACTGATGTGAAGTGCTGATGTGATTGCAATGAGAAAGATAACTTTCCAAGAAAGGAATTTCAAGGAGGTAGTAGCTAAGGGTTCGAAAGGTGGCTTCATGAGCTGACCAAGAACCAAGTTTAAGTCCCATGCCACAGGTGGTGGCCTAATGGGAGGCTTAGTTAGCAGAAGGCCACTCATAAATCTCGCTATAAGAGGATTGGAGGAAATAGGTTGTCCATTTAGAGGCTTGAAAGAAGCTGCAATAGCACTCAAATGGACTCTCACTAAGTTAGACTTAAGTCCTGCATTGGATAAATGAAGGAGATACTCCAGTAATGATTCCAGAGGTATCGCAAAGGGGTTAAGACCCTTTTGTGAACACCATATGGTAAACCTTTTCCACTTGAAAGCATAACAGCGTCTTGTGAAAGGCTTCCTGGAAGCATAAAGGATATCCTTTACTTGCTGAGGGAGGTTAAGACCATGGAGATCTAGGCCTTCAGCAATGAAGCCCTGAGATGCAGAGACTGGGTATTGGGATGCCACAACATTCCGTTCTCCTGAGATAGGAGATCTGGAGCAGACCCTAACTCCAGGGAGGGAGCTTGAGAGAGATGTAGAAGCAGAGGGTACCACACTTGCCGTGGCCATTGTGGAGCTATGAGAATCATATGGCCTCTGTCTCTCTGAAGCTTGAACAGGGTTTTGGGAATTAGGGGAATGGGTGGAAAGGCATACAGGAAGTCTTGACCCCAGTGAAGGAGGAAAGCATCTTTGGCCTGACAGTCCTGAGCCAGGATTATGGAACAGAACCGGGGACATTTGGCATTCAACGGACTTGCAAAGAGGTCTATGTCCAGGGTTCCCCAAATTTGAAAAATCTTGGTCACCTGGTCTACATGTAGAGACCATTCGTGTGGAAGCAGAACTCAACTGAGTCTGTCTGCCCAAGAGTTTTGTATGCCTGGAAGATACACTGCCAGGAGATGAATCTGATGCTCTCTGGCGAGTGCCCAAAGTCGCAAAGCTTCATTGCAAAGCGACAGAGAGCCTGTTCCTCCCTGCTTGTTCACGTAGAACATGGCTACTTGGTTATCCGTGTGAATAAGGACTGTCTTGCAGCTGAGCAGAGTGTGGAACACTCGAAGAGCAAGGAAGATTGCTCTGAGCTCCAAGAGATTGATATGTAGATGAGTCTCCTGTGGAGTCCAAGTGCCTTGGGTGGAGAGGTCTTGCAGATGAGCTCCCCAACCCATTGGTGAAGCATCTGTTGTGAGAGTTGCCTGGTGCAAAGGTTGTTGAAATAGGGACCCCAGCAACAGGTTCTGAGTGGACTGCCACCATTGGAGGAACAAAATAAGACTATCTGTGTTTGCTATTTTGTCTGACAGGCACCCTGATGCCTGGGTCCACTGAGTAGATAAAATCATTATGCTCTCATATGGAGGCGAGCATAAGGGAGGTTAAGACCATGGAGATCTAGGCCTACATGCACGGTAGATGCCATGTGGCCTAGTAGTTGTAGCATTTCTTGGGCAGTGAGATGAGGCTTCAGCACTGCTTGAGAAGCTAACTGCACCATGCGAAGGCAACGGGCCTGGGGAAGATAGACCCTTGCTTTTCTGGTATCCAGCAAAGTTCCTATGAACTCTAGAGACTGAGTGGGAGTTAGACTGGATTTTGGGATGTTTATGACCAGACCCAAATACTGAAGGACACGCATTATGCAAGATAGAGAAGTCATGGCCTCTGACTCTGATGGGGCTTGAATGAGCCAGTCGTCTAAGTAAGGGAAGACAGATATCCCTAGAGTGCGGAGAAATGCTGCTAGGACAGCCTTGCACTTCGTAAACACTCTTGGTGCTGAGGCCAAGCCAAAAGAAAGCACCCTGTATTGGTAGTGCTTTCAAGGAACCAAAGGAACTTCCTGTGAGTTGGGTGGATGAGAACATGTGTATGCATCCGTGAGATCTAGAGAACAAAGCCAATCCTGACTCTGAAGGTATGGCGGCAGAGTTCCTAAAGAAATCATCTTGAATTTCTCTTTGAACAGGAATTTGTTCAATTCTCTGGGGTCCAAGATAGGTCTGTATCCCCCTGTTTTCTTTGGGATAAGGAAATTGGGGGGGGGGGGGGTGTAAAACCCTGTACCTTGTTGGTGGATGGGTACTTCTTCTATTGCCCCTTGAGCAAGAAGCATAGTGACCTCTTGATCTAACAGGTTGATAAGAGAGGTCTGAGAATTGAACTGTCTCACCATTGTGTGAGGGGGTATGCAGAGAAAGTGCAGCTTGTACCCCTTCTTATAATGGAGTGTCCAATGCTCTGCTGTTATCTGCTCCCACCTGGGGGCAAAGTGACATAACCTTCCTGGAATGGTGGAAGGCTCTGGTCCATTGAGGGCCAGGAAGGCTAAGTTCTCTAGATGAAAGTCAAAGGCCTTGTGGAGGCTGAGACTGCTGAGACGGTTGAGGCTTAGCAGTCTTTGCTTTCCTTTGTTTAGGTGGTTGCTGACCTTTCCGGGCAGGCTGACCTGCAGAACGTCCCTGCTGGGAATAAGAGGGATAAAACCTCTTCTTTATTAGAAGAAAGGCTTCTTGAAAGACTTCTTTCTCGCAGGATCAGCTGTGGCTTTGGATAGCCTATCCAAGGTGGAGTTGTCAGCATCCAACTCATTGGCCTTTTCTTGCCAATCTTTACCAAACAGGTTTTCACCAGTACAAGGAATACTGCCCAGTTTGTCTTGTACCCAGAGCTCCAAATCAGATGCCTGGAGCCAGGCAATTCTACGTGCACCTATGGCAATGGCAGAGGTTCTGCTTATGCACTCAAAACAGTCAAAAGCTGCACGGTTGACAAATTTAGAAACATCCTGTGCATGTTTGACCAATTGGAGAAAATTCTGTCTTTTATCCTCAGGAAGAAGAGGGCTCAAAACCTCTAAATCCCCTGTAACTTCCTTCAGGAACATTCCCATATATAAAATATAGGAACTGATCCTGGCAGAAAGCATGGAAGCTTGGAAAGTGACATCCAAAAGCATCCAAAGTTCTGCACTCGCGTCCTGGAGGATTAGAGGCATGTCTCTTTGCACTCCTGATCCTTCTCATAGCTGATTCCACTACAATAGAGTGGTGAGGAAGCTGCGTCTTCTGGAAACCAGGACAAGGAGGGACTCGATACATAGTATCCAGTCTACGAGAGTGAGGAAAGGTGGTAAGAGGCGTCTCCCACATTCTTAGTATGAGATCATGCAAGATCTCATGGATGGGTAGAGTAGCTGCCTCTTTAGGAGCTTTGGGATATTGTAAAGTTTCCAACTCCTTTGCTCTGGGCTCTGATTCAGGAGCCACAGTAATGGACAGACCTCGAGCCACCTCCCTGATGAAGTCCTGGAAGGAAATATCCTCTGGAGGAGACATCCTGCGCTTAGGGGAGGAAGGGTCCTCTGGGAGAAGTATTCCTGCATCGACAGAACTGACAGAATCCTCAGATTCTTCTGAGGAAGTACAATCTGTCCAGATGCTCTTGAAGAGCCCGATACCCGTACCGACCGAAGTCAGTACCGGGAGTAATCCATACCAGTGTATCGGTACAGAGGGCATTCGCATGACTGGGTGCCGGCAATGCGGACACCGATATCGATGCTGATGCTATCGGTACTGGTACTGATACCGGTGCCGGAGTCGGTGCTGGTACCGGTTGAACTGTCTGATGCGGTTCCGAGGGTGTCAATGCCGCAAGGAGAGCTGCCAGATTGCGTTCAATAGCCAGGAACCTCTGGTCTATCAACGCTGCCGATGCCTGGATGTTGGTACCGGAGAAAACAGCCGGTACCCCAGAGCATGGCACCAGTAGTTCTGCCGAGGTCGAGGCCTCAAGAACGTCCTGGAACCCCGATAATGCTTTGGAAGCCGAAGCCTCCCGCCGGGGCAATTTTGCCGGTACAGAATCCTCAAGGGCAACGCCAGAGGCATCTCGATGCTTAGAAGGAGATCTACCCTTTGAGGACCGTCTAGACTTGTGTTTAGTTACCTGAGATCAACGGGAGGAAGAGGAAGCCCTGGAAGATGTCGATGCCACCGAGGCTGCATCAGAGGGAAACAGGGTACTGAGCTTAGCAGCTCGGTTCTGCAGACCTCTTTTAGACATGGCACAGGCCATACATTCCGTGATGGAGTGGTCAGGACCTAAACATTTTAGACACCACTCATGGGTGTCGGTGACGGAGATGGTACCGCCACACTTGGTGCACTTTTTGAAACCCGAAGAGGGTTTTTCCATTGTGGAGGAAGTTTTGGGCCTAAGGCCCAAAAAGGCATGTGCACGTGGAAAAAAAGTACTAAGTATTTTTTTTTTAAGAAAAGAAAGAAAGAAAACCCGGTGGTATCGGTAAAGCGTCGAGGAAGGCAGACGCGACCACAAAAAAGAAGGGCAATAAGGAGAATTTTCTGCGGTGATGGGAACGACCTGCTGGCTCCGCAGAAAATGAAGAACTGGAGAGAGGCAGTTGGGAAAGGCGGGAAGGCAGCACGCAGGTGCTGTGGGATGCTCCCAAAAGCTTTCTAATTGGACACTGGGGAGCGTTCCCGCGCACGCTCCATCGGTACCGACAATACCCATATGTACCATATGTGAAGACTACATTCCTGCTTGTTCCTGGAGATTTCACAGTACCCTTCCTGCACATGATAGGGTGGCATTATGCCATTGATATGTGTACATAGTTCTAGTTAGCTCATAAAATGTATAATGGTTGGGTTAAATACTTCTTGTAAATTTGTAAACTGTTCATTATAAACTGCCCAGTGCAGTGTTTGAAATCTGTTCCCTGTAAACCGCCTTGATTACCTAGATAAAGTGGTATATAAATTAGATCAATAAATAAATATAGAACAGGGCAGCTAAGGTGATCTTGGCAAAATGCAAACAGGATCATGTGGTGCTATTTTTTTTAAAATGACATTGAACTGGCTGCTGGCCCTTCAGACAACCAAATAGAGTAGTTACTCACCTGTAGCAGGTGTTCTCTGGGATCAGCAGGAATCAGTCCTCACATATGGGTGATGTCACCGACAGAGCACACGCAGGAATGTTTCCCAACTTTCGAAGGAAGCTTTTGGAAGGTGCTCCATGCATGCGTGCCGATCTTCCAACCTGAAGGAACCCTCTTACCTCAGTATGATGCATAGCTTAATTAAGCCAAAAAAGAAAACAACTTCATGGGGAGAAGGCAGGGTAGTGAGGACAGATTCCTGCTGATGCCAGAGAACCCCTGCTACAGGTGAGTAACTGTACTTTCTCCGGGACCAAGCAGGAAGTCAGTCCTCACATATGGGACTACCTAGCTACAGGCTACCAAAACCTGTAAAAGGCCCAATGGGGCAACCAGAAAAAACAAACCAAGAACAAGCAGCATGAGTAAATCGCTGCTGGTTCTGAGAGTCAGCATCCAGCAGGGACATCAACATCAGATCAAGTCTACAGTAGCCTGGATGGACAGAAGGGCTTTGCTTCAATTCCCAAAGAGATGCCGGAGTACTGCCTGGCCGAAGTTGCTGTCATGCCAAGAATTTCCATCCAGACAGTAATTATTTATTTACAATTTTTATATACCGCCTCTCTACAAAAACAAAATGAACACCCCACCTGCAGCAAACCAGCACACAAGGAAGAGCAGGAGACGGAGAACCCTTCGAAGGAACAAATTTTATTAGGGGGTCAGTCCTACACATGTTTCGGCCACACGGGCCTTCTTCAGGGAACTGTGACCACAATAAGAGAGCCGTAATGAATATCTGTTCAAAGGTACTTGGAAATACAATATAGAAGCACTCCCGAGTATCTAGCCTCCCGACATACACTCCCTGTCACCTGCTGAAGAACCGGGACGCCAATGCTGTTCCAGTAGCTAGAAGACAGTTTACTAGGTTCACTCCACCAGATCCACTTGATAGCGGCTCAGGAAGTCTGCCTTAAGATGGTCTCAGCCACGCATGTAGCCAGCAAAGATTGCCAAGAGATGCTCCTCCATCCACTGTATGAACGGCATGGCCTCTTCCATCATCAGCACACTGACTGTGCTCCCTTGGTAGCAGATGTAAGCCATTGCGGTTGTGTTGTCCAAGAAGATTCTCACTGCCCAAAACACCACCCTAAGCTCCAGCCTGTTGATGCACCAGGGCGCCTCCAATGGGGACTACCAATCCTGGGCGAATCTGCCCTGACAATGGGCTCCCCAACCTGACAGGCTGGTGTCTGTTGTCACTGTTACTGATGACAGGGCCTCCAAGGTAAGTCCTCCAATCAGGGCCGAAATGGATAGCCACCACTTCAGGCAGTAACGCATGTCATCTGGACACAGGAGACACTGGGACAGGGGATCCCGCTAAGGGAACCAGCATGAGAAGAGCACTAGCTGGAGAGGACGCTGGGGTGCTCAAGCCCAGGCCACAAGGTCTATGGTCACCACCATGTATCCCAGGAGCTGCAAGTAGTGCCAGGCCATTGGCCGGTTCTACTCTAGAAACGCACACAACTGGTCTCAGAGCTTTGTCACACACTCCGGAGAAAGGGAAACCCTGCCTTTCCTTGTGTCAAACCTCACTCCCAGGACAGACAACTCCTGTGTCGGATGCAAATTGGAAATTTACCACCCAGCCCAAGCTCTGCAAGAGTTCCACAACCCACTGGGTGGCCTTTCAACTCTCCTCATATGACTTTGCTTGTGCGCCAGTTATCTAGGTAAGTATGGACCAGCACCCCTTCATGATGCAGCGCTGCTGCCACTACCACCATTACCTTCATAGAAACATAGAAAAATGATGACAGAAAAAGACCACATGGCCTATCTAGTCTGTCCTTCCATAACAACTACAACAGTCCCCTTTTTTTCTTTAGAGATCCCTTGTGCTTGTCCCATGCTTTTTTGAATTCAGATACTGTCCTCATCTCTACCACCTCCACTGGGAGACTATTCCACGGATCCACCACTCTTTCCATAAAGAAATATTTCCACATATCACTCCTGAATCGATCCCCTTTCACCCTGATCCCATGTCCCCTCATAGCAGAACTTGCTTTCAATCAAAAGAGGCTCTCCCCCTGTGCATTTATGCCACGGAAGTATTTAAACATCTCAATCATATCACCTCTATTCCACCTTTCCTCTAAGGTGTACATATTAAGATCCTTAAGTTTGTCCTCATATGCTTTATAATGAAGACCACTAACCATTTTAGTAGCCAACCTCTGTACCGACTCCATTCTGTTTATATCCTTTTGAAGGTGCAGTCTCCAGAATTGCACACAATACTCCAAATGAGGTTGCACCAAAGACTTATACAGAGGAACTATCACCTCCTTTTTTCTGCTAGCCATTCCTCTCCCTATGCACCCAACCATCCTTCTAGCTTTTGCTGTCGCCTTTTCTACCTGTTTAGCTACTTTAAGATCATCAGACAACCACACCGAGGTCCCGCACTTCTTTAGTGGACAAAAAGTACTTCACCCCCTATACTATATTGCTCCCTTGGATTGCTGCAGCTCAAATGCATGTCCTTGCATTTTTTAACATTAAATCCCAGCTGCCAAATTCTAGATGTGAAGGCTTGTGGCATGGTGGCTAATCCGAAGGGCAGAGCACAGAACTGAAAATGGCTCATGGGCACTGCGCAACAGAGGAAACTCTGGTGCACCTCACTTATAGGAATGTGCACATACGCCTCAAAGGTCCAGAGAGGTATGGATCTCCACTCGCTGCACCACCACTATGATGAAGCACAGCATTTCCATGTGGAAGCATAGCACTCGTAAGGTCCTGTTGATGGATTTGAGGTTGAGAAAAGGATGGAATGCCCCGCCTTCTTGGGGATGACAAAGTAGACAGATTACCATCCCGGTCCACATTGCTCCGATGGCATGGGTCAGATGGCCCCCAGTTGCAGAGTATGTCTAAGGGTCTTGCGGACCACTGCTCAGCTCGCTAAGACTTGCAGGTCAAGATGAGAAAAGCATCCCTGATAGGCCTAGCCAGCTCCAAGGCATAGCCATCCCTGATGATCTTCAGGATTACTGGTCTTGCATAGCCTGGACCCAAGCAAAGTAGAAGAGCCGAAGCTGACCCCTGACTCACCTCCTCTTGGGCACCCAAGGCTTCATTGGGGCTTCTTGCCTGAGCTGGCTGAGGAGAGGAAGAAACCCTGGCCCAACCCCCAGCCACAAAAGGCGGAACTGCCCCCTGTCTGGAAATGCCCCCACTGAAAGGGGGCAAAATGGGTCACCAGCAATTTCCGAAAGTCTCAGAGCTGCCCTCTGGCTGCCCTGGCTGGCCTAGAACCCTTTGATCCATCTTCTGGGAGACGTACCCCTTTGGACTCTCTTCAGGTCCTTTACCAACAACCTCTCCAGGCCTCACCAAACAGAAGCTTCCCTCTAAACAGCAACTTGGAGAGGCTGCTCCTGACTCCAGAAGCCTCTCGTCAGAGCCACTTCCCTAGCCCACCAAGCCCTGGGACCAGCAGAGACAGGTATATAGTAACATAGTATATGATGGCAGATAAAGACCAGTATGGTCCATCTAGTCTGCCCAGCACAGCGGCAAGAGTAGGTGCACGCCACTCTGTGCAGGTCACCCCTCCCCATGCCTTTGTTTAGGGGTGTACCCACCGCTCCGTGTAGGTCATCCCTATTTGCTGAGATATAAGAGATAGTTAAGTTTAGTTTTATTTTATCCTTTAGCTATAAAAGGGATCCACTGTGTCTTTCCCATGCCATTTTGAATTCTGACACTATTTGCTACCTCCAGTTCCATCGGAAGGGCATTCCAAGCATCCATCACCCGTTCAGTGAAAAAGTATTTCTGGACATTGCCTTTCAATTCAACCCCTTGCAGCTTCATGTTATGCCCTCTAGTTTTACAGCTTCCCTGTCTTTGGAAGAGGTTTGTTTGTTCATTATTTCTCTTTAAGTATTTAAAGGTCTGAATCATATCTCCCGTCTCTTCTCTCCTCCAGTGTACATATTTAGGTCTAAGTCTCTTCTCATAAATCTTCTGAAGCAGGCTACAAATGATTTTGGTCACCTTCCTTTGAACAGTTTCCAGTCTTTTTATATCCTTTGTGAGATATGGTCTCCAAAACTGAACACAATATTCAGTGAGGCTTCACCAGCGACTTGTACAGTGGCATTGGTACCTCTTCCTTTCTGCTGGTAATTCCTCTTTGTATGCAACCCAGCATCCTTCTGGCTTTTGTCACTGCCTTGTCGCATTGTTTTGCCACCTTGAGATCCTCAGAAATAATCATTCTGATGTCCTTCTAGTCTGTGCACACCAACCTCTCGCTCCTCTATCGTGTACAATTCCCTTGTATTTCTGCTTCTCAAGTGCATGACACTGCACTTCTTCACATTAAATCTTAACTGCCAAGTATTAGACCATTCTTCCAGCTTTTGTAGATCTTTCCTCATGTTCTCCACTCCCTCAGGGGGAGTCCACTCTGTTGCAAATTTTTGTCTCATCTGCAAAAAGATAGACTTTTCCGATTTGGTCCTTCAGCAATATCATTCACAAATACATTGAACAGTACCAGTCCCAGGACCGACTCTGGGGCATACCGCTAATCTCCTTCCTTTCATCCGAGTGAGTTCCGTTTACCATCACCTTCTGTCGGGCTACATAAGTGGTGCAAATGGAGGTCTGGAGGGTAAGTGCATTTGCCTCAAAAACCTACTTTAGCATGGTCTCCAGCCCGCAGTCCTGCACATCCCCGAGTAAGGCACTGCCCTAAACTGCTATGGCGGTCTTCTTCATGACAGCCAACACCAAGGCATCCACCTTCGGGAGTTTACGCGACTCCCGCTCCTGCGACACCAAAGGGTTCAGCCTCATCATGACCTGCACTTCTCTAGTGACTTCCATTCAGTGTCAATCATTTGTATGATGACCCTATGCACTGGGAAGAAATACTGAGGAGCCCAGACCTCTTGCAGCAAAGAGTCCTCTAATGCCAGCAAGCAAGAAATAAGCAGCAAGCTCTTCCCGGCGTAACATCTGCACCACCGCAGGCTCGTCCCCCAATGCCTGCTCCACGCTGCCCTTGGGCCTATACTCTCTCTTCCCATGTCCCTCCAGACCCTTTTACTGCCTCCCATGACGCGAGTGATGCTGGAGAGTCGGGGGTCAGACAGATCCCCCATCTTGGTGTCCTCCCTTGTTTGCTTGGGTGGGGTGGAGGAATCGGAGCATCCACTACAGCCCGCAGATCCCCCAACACAGTTTCCACCCCCACAGAGACCTTGGCGCCCTCTTGTGTAAGCCCTTGCTTCAAAAACAAAAGGCTTTGTGTAGTAAAGGCACTGGGGAAAATTGAGTCCCTGGGTCTGAGCGAATCTTCAATACAATGGCACTTCTTGGCCCTAGTCTTCTTACCAGCTGCCTTCAAAGCCCCATTCTTCTCCTTTGCCCCTTCCTCCCATCCCAAGGCCGCCAGCTGAGGGTCTAGTAACGGTGAGTGGGGGTAGCGGGGAGGCTCAGATATACCTTCTGCGAGCCCTGTAGAGACTGCTCTGCCATCCTGCTCTCTTCCACGCAGAGATGGCAGAGACTGGCTGGGGAAACAGTCACCCATCGTGCTCCACGCAGATGGGTTTTAACTGATGCCATCCTGTGAGGCAGGCCCCAATCTGAGGGCAGGAAACACTCTGTTATGCGCCGAGACTCTGCGAACCAGTCTGTGCCCAGAAGAAGGAACGCCCAAGGCACCCGACGCACATGCAAAAAGTAGACACTCGCCAAGCACATGGAGGAAGGCCCAAGAAGCAGAGGCTGGAGAGAGGGACCAGAGACACCCCAGGTTTGTACTCACGGCAGAGGAGGCTGTCACCGCACAAGAGCAATTTGCGGCACTCCCAGCACAGAGGCGGCCCACATGGGCAAGGAGAACCCTCTCCCATCCACCTTGAGTGAGTTGCGTATTGCGCTCTTGCGCTTTTTTTTTTTTTTTTTTTAAATCAGCTGCCCCGGAGTTTGTATAAATATGCTAGTATTGAAGAGAAACCAAAAGAGCTGGTGATGCAAGGGAAGCTAGAACCCTTAGGTAAGGGCAAGCCAAAATAGTGCTAAGCGCCCCAGGCCCAACTCCAAGATCCTTGCAGTACAAACACACAGGGAGCTGCTCCACCTGCTAGAGACTAAGGAAATACTTGCCAGGTTCAGGCGAGTAAGATCTTTAGTAGTGGATGTCAGTGAAGTTTTTTGTTGTTCAGTCTCCACCTGCTGGTTGGAGGGCACAAGCCGTGTGTCTGGACTGGACTGGAGGGATGATTTGAAAAGGAGAAAACACTATTAACGTGTACAGAAAACAGAGGGAAACCACCACACCTCGCAAACTGTCGTCAGCAGTCTATCCTGAATTGCATCCCATGCAGACAGAATTGGGAGCACCCAAACAAGGGGGGAGGTCAAGCCTTGGTACTTACCCCCCCCGAGAGCCCCAGGTAGAGGATCCGTGCTGGGTTCAGCTGTACTATCCCGATACTGTTTCACTGACTTTTGCAGCACTGTGTTTAAGGGGGTTGGCAAGCAGATTCCTCTGGGAGTCTTGTGCAATCTTTGAGAGAGAGCAGGGGGCACTAAGGTTGTGTGGGCTGCTACACTCTTTAAGATGCTTCCAATTTCTAGCTACTCAAAAGGCCTCATATGGAGCAGAAACAATTTTCCCTCCTCCTATGGCTATCAAAAAGGCCACAGTCTAGTGGAGTTTCCCATGTTACGATTGTGAGAGTCACCCTCAAGGTGGTCATCTGCAAGCGTTTAATCTTTTCCTCTCAATCTTCAGAGAGGAAAAAATCCATCCACCATCTGCTGGAGACAAAGAAATACTAAAGAGACCTTTAATGGACAAGCTGTATAGAGGCAACAGAATTATGTCATTGAAGCTTGGGCTTTTCATAAGAACATAAAGATATGTCATACTGGGAGAAGTTACCTGACTGGGATACAGACGCAGCAGTGTTTTGTGCCGCAGGAGCAGCTAGCAGGTGCCTGGAGGCCCTGCTTGGATTCGGGCAGGCAGAGCGAGGGCGGTCCCCGGCTGAGGAGGACCCCTCTTCACTCCTCCATTTAAACCGGCGGCTGCAGGAGGTTGGTGGAGAATTTACCTGACTGGGATACAGACGCGGCAGTGTTTTGTGCCGCGGGAGCAGCTAGCAGGTGCCTGGAGGCCCTGCTTGGATTCGGGCAGGCAGAGCGAGGGCGGTCCCTGGCTGAGGAGGACCCCTCTTCACTCCTCCATTTAAACCGGTGGCTTCTATACGCGGCTGCGTGTCACGGCCTGCGTGGCGTGATCTAAGGGGCGTGATTCAAGGGGCAGGACACGCCCCTTTGGCGCCCCTTCGGCGCATCTGAGAAGCCGAGATCATCATTGATTATTACCATGGGGAAACGTAAAGTTAAATCAACTGTTAAATCTGGAGCTAAGACCCAAGGAGATAAAGTAGTGGGTCCCATGGATAAACATTTGATCTCCCAGCTATCTGCTACATCGTCGCCTGAGGGAGTCTCTTTGAGCCCCCATTCTAGGACACCACCGCCTTTCCCTCTTCCACCCCTTTCATCTACGGTGTTGGAGTTGTCTCCGGAATTTGTTCCACCTATGCCACAACCTGTTTTGTCAGGGAATTTAGAAGGGACAACCAGGAGTCCAGGTTCTGGTGAGGTAACTCTAAAGGATATTTGGACTGCTATTAATGGCATTGATATGCATTTAACTACCACTGTGTCTTCCCTCTGTAAATTTACCTCTGATGTTGTCAGTAAAATGCAAAGTACCGATAAGCAATTGGTTGCTATTACTAGATCATTGGCGAAGACAGATTCTCAACTCCAATCTTGTTTGGATAATAATTGCGCCTTGATTCGGGACATCTCGTCCTCTAATTATCGTTTAGAGATGCTTGAGAATCAGTCTAGGGCCAAAAACCTACGTTTCTTAAATTTTCCTGTTACCCACTTGTTGTCTCCTGATATTTACTTAAAAAATATTTTACTGAAGTGTTAAGGTTGGATGGGAACATAGAGGTTGCATATCTGTATTATTTGCCTTTGCGATCTTCCCCTTCTTTAATTCAGGATGAGGATGACGCTTCTCCCCCTTTAGATGTAATGGCAGGTCAGGACCTTACTGCTTTTTTAGAAGACTCCGCAGACATTATTTCCAAACGTAACACTTTGGTTGTTACTTTTGGTTCTGAATTTATTAAAATGAGTGTTCTTTGTACCTATTTTAAATATCGGGAGTCCCTTTTCTGTGGTCAAAAGCTACAAGTTTTCCCAGATGTAAGCAGGGCTACCCAGGTCCGGCGTAGGCAGTTCCTGGCGTTAAAATCACGAGTGTTGGCTGTCGGAGCCTTCTTCTACCTAAAATTTCCTTGCAGGTGTGTAATTACTTTTGAGGGACAGTCCTCTGTGTTTATGGACATGACCCAACTTAAGTCATTTTTGAATCAAAAGGAGGTTGCTAAGGGTTTGGGTGGTGAGATCACTGGTCCCCATAGTGGAGTATGATACTTCTGTTTTCCTTATTTTCTTTTTTGGATTCATGGTAACGTTCTCCCTTGATGGGTTATGCTTTTTGTGATGTATAATTTCTTCTTGAATATTGTAAGGATGTGGATGATTGTATTGCTTCACTTTTTCTGTTTTGTTATTCAAGAAAACCTAAATAAAAATTATAAAAAAAAAGATATGCCATACTGGGTCAGACCAAGGTCTATCAAGCACAGTATTCTGTTTCCAACAGTGGCCAATCTAGGTCATAAGTACCTAGCAGTTTCCCCAGAAGACACAGGTTCCTCAGTGCTTGTTTTGGGTCAAGCAGTGATATCCCGTGCCCCTTTTAATAATGGTTTATGGACCTTTCCTTCAGGAACTTATCCAAACCTTTTTTAAACCCAGCTTCACTAACAGCTTTTACTACATCCTCCGGTAACAAATTCCAGAGTTTGATTACACATTGAGTGAAGAAATATTTTCTCTTATTAGTCTTAAATAGTTTACCCTGTAACTTTATTGCATGTCCCCTAGTCTTTCTATATTCTAATGATGTAAACAATCGATCTATGTTTACGCATTCCACTCCATTCATTAATTTATAGACCTCTATCATATCTCCCCTCTGCCGTCTCTTTTCCAGGTTGAAGAGCCCTAACCTTTTTAGCCTCTCTTCATAGGAGTATACTCCCATCCCTTTTATCATTTTGGTGGCTCTTCTCTGTACCTTTTCCAATAACGCTATATCTTTAAGATACGGTGACCAAAATTGCACACAATATTCAAGGTGCGGTCGCACCATGAAACGATACAGAGGCATTATAATATCCTTTGTTTTAGTTTCCATTCCTTTCCTTATGATACCTAGCATTCTATTTGCTCCCTTGGCCACCGATGCACGCTGGGCAGAGGGTTTTAACATGTTATCCATGACAACGCCTAAATCTTTTTCCTGGGTGGTGGTTCCCAATGTGGAACCTTGCATCATGTAACCATAGTTTGGGTTGCTCTTTCCTAGGTGCATAACTGCACTTGTCCACATTAAATTTCATCTGCCATTTGGATGCCCAGTCTTCCAATTTATCAAGATCCTCTTGCAACTTTCCACAATCCTCTTGGGTTTTAACAACTTTAAATAGTTTTGTGTCATCTGCAAATTTGATAACCTCACTCGTTATTCCCTTTTCCAGGTCATTTATGAATATGTTAAAAAGCAGCGGACCCAGCACAGATCCCTGGGGTACTCCACTATTCACCTTTTTCCGTTGGGAAAATTGGCCATTTAGCACTACCCTCTGCTTTCTATCTTTTAACCAGTTCCTGACCCACAACAGTATATCCACCTCTTATCCCATGATTTTTTAGTTTTGCCAAAAGTCTCTGATGAGGGACCTTGTCAAAGGCTTTCTGAAAGTCCAGATACACTATATCAACTGACTCACATTTGTCTACCTGTTTATTCACACCTTCAAAAAAAACCCAAACAAACAGATTAGTAAGACAAGATCTTCCTTGTCTAAAGCTATGTTGGCTGTTTCCCATTAAGCCATGACTATCTACATGATGAGTAATTTTGTTCTTTATGATGGTTTCTACCATTTTTCCCGGTACTGAAGTCAGGCTCACTGGTCTGTAGTTTCCCAGATCACCCCTGGAACCCTTTTTAAAAATTGGCATTACATTGGCAATCCTCCAAGCTTTAGGTATTACAGATGATTTTAATGATAGTTCACAGATTACTAATAGCAGGTCTGCAGTCACATATTTCAGTTCTTTCAACACCCTTGTATATATACCATCTGGTCCAGGTGATTTGCTACTCTTCAGTTTATCAAATAGTTGTAACACATCTTCCCGGTGTAGGGATATTTCTTTCAACTCTTCTGTAGCATCACCTTTAAATACCACTTCAGTCATGGGTAACATCCCTACATCTTCCTCAGTAAAGACCAAAGCAAAGAATTAATTCAGTCTCTTCGCTATAGCCTTGTCACCTCTTACTGCCCCTTTTACCCCTCTATCATCTAATGGTCCAAGTGACTCTCTCACAAGATTTTTGCTAAGAATGTACTTGAAAAAGTCTTTATTATATGTTTTTGCTTCCACAGCAAGTTTCTTATCAAATTGTAAAATGTACTTATGCTCCAAAATGAAACAAGTATAAAATTGTACATATGTAAGTCTCCCTCTCTCCCCCCCCCCTAACTGTGTGTTGTGCTTATCCCATGAATCAAACTGTATACATTATTGAAAATGACTGGCTTTGTGCTGATAACCATCATATAACCTTGTAAATCACACTGTAATTATTTGAAATTTGTCATTGATCCAACACTCCTTGTTTACTTAATCAAACCGCTCCTGATCGCTGGAAGTAGCGGTATACAAATATATGCTAAATAAATAAATAAATAAATAAATTTTCTCTTTGCCTGCCTTATCAATGCCTTGCATTTAACTTGCCAGTGCTTGTGCCGTTTCCAGTTTGTGTCATTTTGCTCTTTTTTCCATTTCCTGAAAGATGCTTTTCTGGCAACAGCAGCATCTCTAACCTCACCTTTAAACCATGCTGGCAGTTTTATGGACTTTTTTCCACTTTTCTTAAAGCATGGAAATACAGCTGGTCTGGGCTTCCAAGATAGTATTTTTCAACACCACCCAAGCTTGATGTAAGTCTTTAACCTTTGCAACTGCACCTTTTAGTTTTTCTTAGCTATTTTCCTCATTTTATCATAGACTCTCTTTCGAAAGTTAAAAGGTAGTAATGTGGATTTCCTTACCATCCCTCCTCCATTAATTAAATCAAACGTGATCATGCTATGATCACTATTGCCAAGTGGCCCCAACACCCTTATCTCTTGCACTAGATCTGGTGTTCCACTAAGGACCAAGTCCAAAATGGCTTCCCCTCTGGTCGGTTCATGAACCAGCTGCTCCAAGAAGCAGTCATTTATTTCATCTAGAAACACTGTCTCCCTAGCATGCCCTGCCGTGACACTGACCCAGTCAATATTGGGATAATTTAAATCACCCATCATTATTACCGTTCTGTAACTTTTGTTAGCTCCCCTGATTTCTTTGAGCATTTCATCATCCATTTGTTCATTCTGGTCAAGCGGTCGATAGTACACCCCCACTGCCATTGCCTCCCCCCTTTTACATGGAATTTCAATTAGAGATTCTACAGTGAATTTGTTTCCTGTAGAACTTTAATCCTTTGTGACTCAATGCCTTCTCTAACAGCACAACCCCTCCACCAATTTGATCAGCTTTATCATTACAATATTTTTTGTACCCAGGTATCAGTGTCCCACTGGTTGTCTTCCTTCCACCATGTCTCAGATACCAATCATATCTAACTTCTCATTTAGTGCTATATATTCTAATTCTCCCATCTTATTGTTTAGACTTCTAACATTTGCATACAAGCATTTTAGAGAAATATGTATTTTATTCATATTAATCTGGCTATCGGTAGGCAGGGGTAATTTGGAATCTTTAAGCTCTGTCTGCTCTGTACTCAAGGGCATTTTGGCTACCTTTGTCTTTGTTAGAACCTCTTTGCTGATGTGCCCTAACTTCATTTTTTTGGTAGTATCCTTCAAGGATACATTGTTCCGAAGCATGCGCTCTTGGGTGACTGTCAGCTCTCCCCTATTATCTAGTTTAAAAGCTGCTGTCTCTCCTTTTTAAAGGTTAATTCCAGCAGCCTGGTTCCATCCCAGTTAAGGTGAAGCCCATCCCTTTGTAAGAACCCCTCCTTTCCCCAGAATGTTCCCCAGGTCCTAACAAATCCAAAACCTTCATCCTTGCACCACTGTCTCATCCACGCATTGAGACTCCGGAGTTCTGCCTGCCTTTTGGGTCCTGCATGTGTTACGGGAAGCATTTCGGAGAATGCTACCCTAGAAATTCTGGATTTCAACTTCCTACCTAAAAGCCTAAATTTAGCCTCCAGAACCTCCCTACCACATTTTCCTACGTCACTGGTATTGATATGTACCAAGACAGCAGACTCCTCCCCAGCACTATCTAAGACCTTGTCTAGGTAGCGCGTGAGGTCCACCACCACCAGGCAGGCATGTTAACCAAGCGATCCTCACATCCACCAGCCACCCAGCTATCTACATGCCTAATGAGCGAATCACCAACAGCTGTCCTAACCCTTCCCTCATGGACACATGGCCCTTGAGAAACTTCTTCGGTGCGAGAGGGTTTTACATCACCTGGAGGACATGTCCTAGCTATAGGATCACTTCCTGCCACACCAGGGTGATGCTCTCCTGTCACGTGACCTCTCTCTTCCATGGCAACAGGGATGCTGCCAGACTGGAGGTGGGACTTCAGGACTATATCCCTGTAGGTCTTGTCTATGTACCTCTCTGTCTTCCTTATGTCTTCCAAGTCTGCTACTCTTGCCTCCAGAGATCAGACTCATTCCCTGAGAACAAAGAGCTCCTTGCACCTTGTGCACACGTAACACCCCTCAACAACTGGGAGAAAATCATACATGTGACATAGTGCAAAAGACTGGAAAGCCTCCATCTCGCTGCTGGACTGCTGTCTGCATCTTCGTTTTAAGGTTGTGTTTAGATATTTAAGTTCTTTACTTACTAAGAGTTGCTGGGGATACTTATACTATTAAAACTATACCTAATATGTTTAATGTACTTTGTTCACCTGGATTTTAATTAATCTCAGGTCCTTAATGTATGCTGATGAGAATGAACAGCTGCACCTGAGTGTGAATATGGCACCTCCTTTCCTTTAAGAGGTTTAAGCACTTATCAAGCTACGATTAGCCCAGGAGTGGGTGGGTGTTGGGGAGGGAGGGAAAAAAGACTTATTAAAAGCTGGCTGATGCACAGTACCCTGTCCTTTGCTTCTAAGGTAATCTGTGATCAATCTCCAGGGGAGTCCCACAGCCTTTGCTTGGATAGAGGGAGTCTTGGGTTCTAAATCTAACCAGAAAGCTCTCCTCTGTGTTTTAAATTTAAACGGAAAACTCTTTGCTGCTACTAGGCCCTGACCGATTTAACAAATACACTGGGTTCACAGATTAATCAGCTTTAATCTAAAGAATTCTTTTTCCCCGAAGATTTTAAAAAATTCCCAGAGGTAAATATTTTATTTATTTAGTATATATTTGTATACCGCTGCTTCCAGTGATCAGTAGTGGTTTGATTACAGGTATGAATTTGTCAATCATGATAGGAATTTTTGCGGTATACACACATTGATTTGAAGGGAGAAGCACAGCACACGGTGAAGGACTTACGGAGAGTAATCAGAATATACATATGCACATATTTACATATTTACAATTGCAGATCTCTCTCCAGAAGTAGCAGT
Organism: Ichthyophis bannanicus; assembly: GCA_033557465.1. Lineage (NCBI taxonomy): Eukaryota > Metazoa > Chordata > Amphibia > Gymnophiona > Ichthyophiidae > Ichthyophis > Ichthyophis bannanicus. The sequence continues at coordinate 713,160,989 of CM066034.1, forward strand.
CCCCTTTTGTAGTCCTTCATTGGTTCTTTGCCTCCATCAGTCTGCTGGTGGGGGAACACAACCCATTTGCCTAGACTAGTCTAGCAGGATGATATGGAGATTTTTTTCTACCTTTATTATCTGGCTATTTAATTTTTCTAATCGTGTTTGTTCCACTGTCTGGTTTCTACTTATTTCGATTTTCTCCCAACTCTTTTTCAGGGTCTTGTCCATCTGTCACTTTGTCTCACCCGTCCTATCTAATTCACCTTCTCCCCGATATCCATCTGACATTGTCCATCTCTCTCCTTGCCCAAATTCTTAGGCCCTGGTTTTTCACTAACTCTCGCCTTTCTCTCTTCTTGCTGTGTTAGCATCTTCCTCTCTCCTACTCTATTGTCCAGCATTCCCCCATCGCTTCCTATGTCCAGTATCCTCCCAGAATGTCCAGCACCTCTCCTCTCTCCCTATTTCTACCCGTGTTCACCAACTCCGATTCATCATTTCTGCTCCATTTCTCCTTTGTCTCCCTATGCCCCCTTCCTCTCACTATCTCCCTGAACCTGTGTGCCCAGCACATCCCTCTGGCTCTGTGTGATCCCGTGTCAGCAGGTTTCCTCCATCTCCCTGTCTCATCTCTCCTCTATCCAGCTTCTCTCCTCAGTCTAATATTCCCTCTATCTCCTTATGACCACCTATGTCCAGGTCCAACATGTTCCCTCTTCTTCCTACATCTTTCCTCCTCTTTGCCAAGTATTTCTTCTCTTCCCCTGCCATGTGCTCTTGCAGTTAACTTCCAACTCCAACCTAATACTCCCCCAGTGCAGTACTTTTTCTTTTAACTCCTGTCACCCCCCCACCCCAACTGACCAGTCACCAACTGCCAGCCCATGAACAATGACGCCAGCACCCTTCTTAGTCCTGTTGCCATGATTTAAAGTGGTTGACAAAATTATTCGTATAGTCACTTCTCAGAGCTTCATCTACTATAAAGTAACTGGATTATATCAGCTCTACTATCTAACTTTGAGATTGTATTTTTGTTATTCCTTATGAAACTAAACTTGTAATATCAGTAACTTTTTGAGCATCAAGATCTCAGACTGAGATAAAGCAGTCATCCAAACTTTAACTAGTTTTAGACTCCATGCTGTTCTTCGCATCAATGACCTTACAGTGTTGCTTTAGAACTTTTTTTCGAGTTATTCTTACGGTGAACCTTTTGACTATGAATAAGGGAATCAAAAGCAATGCTTATCCTGTTTTGACTTCCCACTCATCCCAAGCCAAACGTCAGCACCATCGCGTTTCACTTATTAAGCGTTTCTTCAGGGGATGTCGAGTATGTGCGTCGTCTTACAACCCAAACCTATGGGTATCATTGAAACACAAACATTTAGTTCCCATTTATATAGTAATCTCACATCTAATAATTAAATTGTTGACCACCTTTGTTAATGTTAATGATAGCAAGACATCGCTCACCATTTCATCAGACTGGGTAATACTCTTTCATTCAGTCGCTTCAACACCATGCATGCGGACTATTTATCTAGTTGAATTTAAAGAAGGTTAATGACGTGTACGTCTGCACCTGCAGATTTGACGCTACGTTTTCCTCTTAAAGCGTAGTTGTTAAAGCAGTATCTTTAAATGTATGAGCCGGTCTATACAACACCATTATAAAAGAAGCACCCAACTTCTATTTCTCAGATCCGAATTACACGCACACACTCCAATCTATTTGTGCGTTTAGACCCTTCGGGGTCACAGACTGTAAGGTAAAGATCCATCTTTGTTCACGGGATAACACCTGATCTCTAGATTTACCACCAAATGCAGTAAGAACATGATCTATGCAAAAACATTCAAGGTCCTCAAACCCATGTTTCAGCTTAAGACAATGATCCACCATAGGGGCTTCTGTTTTCCTACATTTCAATCTACTACGGTGTTCTTTCATACGGACATGGAAAGGGCGGATAGTCTTACCGACATATAACAGATGACAAGGGCATAGGATACAATAGACTACATGCGTGGAAGTACACGACATCCTATGTCTCAATGGGTATATTTTGCCTTGATGGTTAAACGTTGTTGTTTCTAATATGATTTTGCACACTGTGCATTTTCCACATTTAAAATGGCCTCTTTGATATAATGGAGTGGACTGATGACGGCCTCAACACTGTTGGACTTAAAATTTCTTTGAGGTTCTTGTGTCTTTTCCAGACACAACGTATCGACTTGTCCTCCAATCCTGGAGTACTTCTACGAACGTTACTATGTTTTTTCAAAATACGCTGAATTTGATTACTGTATGGTGAATATTTAGTCACCAGATTTATTTGGCTATCATCCATCCGATTTCTCTGGGTTGGAAGTAATAGTAATTCGATTGTTAAATAGTGCTCTCTTGTAAGCATTGAGGGACGGGACGACATCGGACTTAACTAATTGCACCCAGAAATTGGACAATCCAGTAATAATATATCTGGCCATGACCTTCTACCAGATCAGATTCATATTTTAAGCAAAGGCTTATCCTACGTACCAGAAATTTCGTTAGACATATTTCAATTCCGGGTGGACTTTGAACAACTAATCAGAAAGTTAAACCTCAAGTTTCTTTTTTGCTCTAAAATCTTCTAACACACAAACAATACAAACTCTCGTTTTGAATCGTACGCAATTACCGTTTAAATCAGGGGTCTCAAACTCAAATTGCTTTGAGGGCCAAATGAGGACTTGTAAAGTAACCCGGGGGCCGCATAAGACGTGGGGCCTCATTTGCATAAGGGGCCTCATTTGCATAAATATTTGCATAATGTTACCATACACTAACTTTTAGTAAACATGCCTCTTAATGAGTATGGATAAAGAAAGACTAAAAGATTCAGAAATAGGAAGACAATAATTAAACTGGGAACCCCAAAAGCCAAACTTGGAATGTACAACAACACTGTAGAAATAAAACTATAAATTAATTTCCTCTTGTACTAAACAAAGCGCAAACATTAATGATGCACATTTCCCAGAGCTGACATATTCCAGTTAATAAATTCAAAATAAAGAGATATTTTTCTACCTTTTGTGCATTTTTTTTCAGTTGCAATTGCTCCAGCCACTTCTGGTTTCTTCGTGTCTTCTGCTATCTCCATCATCTGCTGTCCATTTGTCCTTTCTTCTCTCTTCTAGTTTTTTTCCATTCTCTCTCCCTACATCTGCTTTAACATACTAATCTTTCTCCTTTTGCTCTTTCCTCATTCCTATTTCATCCACTCAAATTTTACCCCTCCATCCTCAATCCCCACTTACTCTCCCAATACCTGGCCAATTGTAGATTTGTCTTCTCTTCCAGACAAAATATTTTTCCCCTCTCCATTTCACTTTCCCAGCTCCATCCCATTCTAATCCTCCCCCAACATCAGCTCCCTTCTAGTTCCAGCCCCACCCAGCATCTGCTCCTTTCTAGTCCCTGCATCAGTCCATTTCCAGTCCTATCCTAGCCTCACCATCAGCCCATTTCCAATCCTAGCCCCCCATCAGCCCATTTCCAATCCTAGCTCCCTCCCCTCACAGCCCATTTCCATTCCAAGCCCCCCTCCCCATCAGCCATTTGCAGTTCAAGCCCCCCTTCCACTCAGCCCATTTCCAGTCCTAGCAACCCCCCCAGCCCATTACCAGTCCTAGACCCCCCATAGCCCATTACCAGTCCTAACCTCCCCATAGCGCACTTCCAGTCTTACCCCCCCATCACCCCATTTTCAGTCTTACCCCCCCCATAGCCCATTACCAGTCCTAGTCCCCCATAGCCCACTTGCAGTCGTATCCCCCATCACCCCATTTTCAGTCTTACCTCCCCTCATAGGCCATTACCAGTCCTAACCCCCCAATCAGCCCACCTCCAGTCCTAACCCCCATCACCCCATTTTCAGTCCTAGCCCCCACCATAGCCCATTACCAGTCATAACCCCCACCTGCCAATAGCCCACTTCCAGTCCTAACCCCCATCTGCCCATTTCCAGTCCTAGCCCCCACCATAGCCCATTACCAGTCATAACCCCCCCCCTGCCAATAGCCCACTTCCAGTCCTAACCCCCATCTGCCCATTTCCAGTCCTAGCCCCCACCATAGCCCATTACCAGTCATAACCCCCCCCTGCCAATAGCCCACTTCCAGTCCTAACCCCCATCTGCCCATTTCCAGTCCTTGCCCCCACCATTGCCCATTACCATTCATAACCCCCCCCCTGCCAATAGCCCCATTCCCTTCCTAACCCCCATCTGCCCATTTCCCGTCATACCCCCCCCCCCCCCCCGACAGAGGAAAACAAAAAAAACCCCACAACCCTGACTTCTGCCGTTGACGCCGTGGCAGCGGCAGAATCAATTGTCAAATAAAAAAAAAAAAGACTTCTGCTGCTCACGCAGCAATATCACCGGTCCTGCGGCCCCTTCCCCTGTGCCCGGAGATCCGAATCTGCTCATCAGCGGCATGCTTTTCAAGCCGCGAAGAGTATTCCCCTCTCGCGCGGTTTCAAGCCGCGCGAGAGGGGAATACTCTTCGCGGCTTGAAAAGCACGCCGCTGATGAGCAGATTCGGATCTCCGGGCACAGGGGAAGGGGCCGCAGGACAGGTGATATTGCTGCTTGAGCAGCAGAAGTCTTTTTTTTTAAAAATTTGACAATTGATTCTGCCGCTGCCACGGCGGCAACGGCAGAAGTCAGGGTTTTGGGGTTTTTTTGTTTTTCTCTTTCGCGGGCCGCACAAAGTTGTCTCGCGGGCCGCGTGTTTGAGACCCCTGGTTTAAATCATCATGGACTCCCCCGAGCCCACTACCCCCGTCTTTAGTGGTATATAGAGAGTTGGTTATACGAGATGTCTCTTTGTTGATGGATACTAAAAAGAAACACACTTTTAACACTATCTTTGAAAGAAAAAATAATGTTAAAAGACCTGCAGTCTTGTTCTGAAATAGTAATTAGACGTGCAGACAAGGGAGGAAGCATTGTGGTCTTAGACAGCAATATCTACAAGAAGCTTATAGACAATTGTCTGATGAAGCCACATATGTAGTTTTGGAGACGGATCCAACAAAGCATTTACAGAAATCCATAAAACAGGTTACATCACAAGCTTTGAAAGATAAGCTAATTTCAAAAAAGGAATGGATCTTTCTTAATGAGAACAGCCCTACATGGCAAAATTTTATTTAGTACCTAAGATTCACAAGAGTTTGATTCGACCCCCAGGTAGACCGATTGTATCCACAAAGGGCTCCGTATTGGAACCTTTATCTATATACATTGATTCATATCTGCGACCTTTGATGTCTAAAATACCATCTTACATTAGAGAAACCACACATTTCCTGCAAAGTTTGACACAACACTCACAATTGGCGGGGGTAGAAGGCATTTTGTTAGTAACGTTAGATGTAACATCCTTATACACTAGTATACCGCAGTTGAAGGCACAAGATATAGTGGTAACAGCTTTAAGGAATAGGGGAGACCTCTCTGTTTCTCAACTGACATTTTTGACAGAACTCACTAATTTGGTATTGTTTCAGAACCATTTTCCATTCGAGGACAAAATCTATCATCAAATATCAGGAGTGGCAATGGGCGCCACTTGCGCCCCTTTCTGTGGCCAATCTATATATGGAGTCTTTTGAATACAAATGGATAGAGCCGGCTTTCCAACACAATCATATAAAATTGTGATGTCGATATATCGATGATGTCTTTATGCTTTGGGAGGGTCAACAGAGTGAACTGGAAGGTTTCATCAACTGGCTGAATTGTTGTGATAACAACATTAAGTTTACGTATGTCAGTGACACCCAGAGCCTAACGTATTTGGATGGGAGGATTCAGAAGGAGAATCACATGTGGACCACGTCAGTGTATTGCAAACCTACAGATAGAAACACCTTATTCCATTATCATAATGCTCATCCAAGACGATTGAAAGACAGCCTTCCGTTTTCTCAATTCCTCAGATATCAGAGGAATTGTACTGAAGTGTCAGAGTTTAAAATGCAAGCCACTCAGCTGAAAAATAAATTTTTAGCCAGAGCATATCCCAAACAAGTAATAAACAACGCTACAAGAGAGCACTATTTAACAATCGAGAATTACTATTACTTCCAACCCAGAGAAATCAGATGGATGATAGCCAAATAAATCTGGTGACTAAATATTCACCATACAGTAATCAAATTCAGCGTATTTTGAAAAAACATAGTAACGTTCTTAGAAGTACTCCAGGATTGGAGGACAAGTCGATACGTTGTGTCTGGAAAAGACACAAGAACCTCAAAGAAATTTTAAGTCCAACAGTATTGAGGCCGTCATCGGTCCACTCCATCGAAGAGGCCATTTTAAATGTGGAAAATGCACAGTGTGTGAAATCACATTAGAAACAACGTTTAACCATCAAGGCAAAATATACCCATTGAGACATAGGATGTCGTGTACTTCCACGCATGTAGTCTATTGTATCCTATGCCCTTGTCATCTGTTATATGTGGGTAAGACTATCCGCCCTTTCCATGTCCGTATGAAAGAACACCGTAGTAGTTTGAAATGTAGGAAAACAGAAGCCCCTATGGTGGATCATTGTCTTAAGCTGAAACATGGGTTCGAGGAACTTCGATGTTTTTGCATAGATCATGTTCTTACTGCATTTGGTGGTAAATCTAGAGATCAGGTGTTGTTATCCCGTGAACAAAGATGGATCTTTACCTTACAGTCTGTGACCCCGAAGGGTCTAAATGCACAAATAGATTGGAGTGTGTGCGTGTAATTCAGATCTGAGAAATAGAAGTTGGGTGCTTCTTTTATAATGGCGTTGTATAGACCGGCTCATACATTTAAAGATACTGCTTTAACAACTACGCTTTAAGAGGAAAACGTAGCATCAAATCTGCAGGTGCAGACGTACACATCATTAACCTTCTTTAAATTCAACTAGATGAATAGTCCGCATGCACGGTGTTGAAGCGACTGAATGAAAGAGTATTACCCAGTCTGATGAAATGGTGAGCGATATCTTGTTATCATTAACATTAACAAAGTTGGTCAACAATTTAATTATTAGATGTGAGATTACTATATAAATGGGAACTAAATGTTTGTGTTTCAATGATACCCATAGGTTTGGTTTGTAAGACGACGCACATACCCGATATCCCCTGAAGAAACGCTTAATAAGTGAAACGCGATGGCGCTGAAGTTTAGCGTTGGGATGAGTGGGAAGTCAAAACAGGATAAGCATTGCTTTTGATTCCCTTACTCATAGTCGAAAGGTTCACCGTAAGAATAACTCGAAAAAAAGTTCTAAAGCAACACTGTAAGGTCGATGCGAAGAACAGCATGGAGTCTAAAACTAGTTAAAGTTTGGACGACTGCTTTATCTCAGTCTGAGATCTTGTTGCTCAAAACGTTACTGATATTACAAGTTTAGTTTCATAAGGAATAACAAAAATACAATCTCAAAGTTAGATAGTAGAGCTGATATAATCCAGTTACTTTATGATTTAAAGTGGGGCTTTAGCCTCTGTCTTTACAGCAGCGTCAGTAATCATAATACATAAATGCAGGGCCTCTGATGCACATGCGAGTATCATGCCCCCTGCGATGCATACTTTTCTAGTTATAGGGTGCATGACCAACAGGGCCTCAGAGACAGAAGAAAGTTCTGGAGGCCCTGCGCTTATGTATTATAATTAACACTGTGGTGCCACTGCTGCTGTAGAGATGGAAGATGTGGAAGCAACAGTGGAGCGAGTGCAGGGAGGAAGGCTAAGGCTATAAGAGAGAGGCTGGTAGCAATGTGAGTGTTGCTTCAGATGGAGGAGCTTGGGGATCCGCACCAACTACTGCCTTGATAGAGAAGGGCCATGTGCAAAAAACATGCCAGAACATGCCTACAGCCAGCCCTGGAAAAGGGGGCGAGGGGGAGCAGCGGAGAGTGTGATATACATTTGGAGAAACCTAAATATTTTTCTATTATTGTGCATATGGAGTTGACCAAGGAGTGGAGGAACCGTTTTACAGTGGACACTAAAAGTTATATATTATGAATATGTGCTCTGGAATCTGTGAATTGACAGCTTTCAAAAGTCACAGATGAAGCTTTCCAGAGGATATGGAAGCTATATGAGCAGTGAAGAAAGCGTAGTTACGGCCCCTCCCTTTTCTGTCGACTTGATTACTGTCCCACCCCCTTTGTTTTTGTTAAACCGCTTTCACCCAGTGAAAAGCGGGATATAAATGTAGCTAAATAAAGTTACTCAACTGTAACAGGTGTTCTCCAGGGACAGCAGGAATCAGTCCTCACATATAGGTGACGTCGGTGCTGACTGAGCCCTCATGCGGAGCAAATCCCCAGCTTTCAGAGAAAGCCTTTGGGAGTTGCCATCATGCATGTGCGGCACCCTTGGGTGGGAAGGGGACCAGCTTGCTCAGTCAAATGAAAAAGCTAAAAAGACGGCAAAAATAATAAAATAATAATCATAGAACTGCAACTCCAAGGGGAGGAGGGAGGGTCGTGAGGACTGATTCCTGCTGTCCCCAAAGAACACCTGTTACAGGTGAGTAACTATGCTTTCTCCAGGAACAAGCAGGAAGTCAGTCCTCACATATGGGACTCCCCAGCTATAGGCTACCGAGAACCTATAGCTAAAAAAGGCTCCCTCTATGAGAGCTGCAAGCAGCCGCAATAGAAAACCAAACTAAGGAATAGCACTTCGGTAGCCTGAACACAGAAGGGTCAGAGGACAGGAGCTGCCTAGACCCCACAAAGGTTACGGAGTACAGCCTGGCCGAGGGCACTGTCCTGTTGGGACTCCCTGTCCAGGCAATAATGAGCTGCGAAGGTCTGTCTCGAAGACCTGGTGGTGGCCCGGCAGATGTCTGCCAGAGGAACAGAGTGCAAATGAGCCACTGATGCCGCCATGGCCCTGACCCTATGGGCTGTTATATGACCCTCCATCGGAAGCTCAGCTGCCTTGTATGCCCAGGCAATACAGTCTGCTACCCAGGTAGACAGCGTACGCTTTGATACCGCTACTCCCAGCTTACTGGGGTCATAGGATACGAAAAGCTGAGAAGCCTTCAGATACGCTTGCGTATGCTGGATATAGGCAAAGCCTTCTTACAGTCCAGGGTATGCAGGACCGTCTCTGCCCAACTGGCATGTGGCCTGGGAAAAAAGGTAGGCAGGACCACCTCTTGGTTGAGGTGGAACGAAGAGACCACTTTCGGAAGGAAAGTATGGTGCGTGCGAAGCACCACCCGGTTCCAATAGAATCTGGTGTAAGGCCTTTCTGACACTAGTGCCTGGAGCTCACTCACCCTTCCACCAAGAAAACCACTTTCCAAGAGAGATAGTGGAGGTGGCAGGTCGACATTGGTTCAAAAGGCAGCCTAGTAAGCTGCCCTAACACCACATTCAGATCTCATTTCGTCGCTGGGAGGCAGACTGGGGGTTTCAAGAGAAGCAAGCCTCTCAGAAACCGAGAGACCAGGGGTGGGTGGAGAAAGGCTTCCTATCCACTGTTAAGTGGTTCGCCGCAAGGGCACCGAGATGCACCCTGACAGAGTTGGAGTTACATAGAAACATAGAAATATGACGACAGAAAAAGACCACATGGCCTATCTAGTCTATCCTTCCATATCAACAACTACAACAGTCCCCTTTTTACCTTTAGAGATCCTCTGTGTTGGTCCCATGCTTTTTTGAATTCAGTTACTGTCCTCATCTCTACCACCTCCACTGGGAGACTATTCCACGGATCCACTACTCTTTCCATAAAGAAATATTTCCGCATATCACTCCTGAATCTATCTCCCTTCACTCTCATCCCATGTCCCCTCGTAGCAGAACTTACTTTCAATTGAAAGAGGCTCTCTCCCTGAACATTTATGCCATGGAGGTATTTAAACATCTCAATCATATCACCTCTATCCCGCCTTTCCTCTAAGGTGTACATATTAAGATCCTTCAGTCTGTCCTCATATGCTTTATAATGAAGACCACTAATCATTTTAGTAGCCACCCTCTGCACCAACTCCATCCTGTTCACATCCTTTTGAAGGTGCGGTCTCCAGAATTGCACACTATACTTAAGGCCTAAATCAGAGAGCTGGAGAAGGTATCGTAAAACCACCCCCACTGGGCAAGAGAAAGGATACACCTACTGCTCCTTGCACCACGATGCAAATCTGCGCCACTTCAAGGCATAGGACCGTCTAGTCAAAGGCCTCCGCGAGGCCAACAAGACCTCCTCAATATTCCTTGGAAGGAGAAGCGGAGCGAGAATCACCCTTTCACCAGCCACGCCGTCAAGGCGAGGGAGCTGAGATTGGGGTGCAGGAGAGAGCCCCCCTCCTGAGATAGGATGCGTGGGGAGATGCCCAAGGAAATGGGAGCCTCCACCATTAGCTGCAGTAGATGCAGGAACCAGGGTTGCCTGGGCCACCGTGGGGCTATAAGAATGACCGAGGGTCTGTCCTGGAGAATCTTGACCAGATCCTTGGCCACCAGAGACGTCGGGAGAAATGCATACAGAAGGCCCACCGACCATGAAACCAGAAACATCAGCGGCCACCCTGTGTGGGTGCGGCTACCTGGAGCAAAAACAGGGAAACTGGTGATTGTCCGGACTCGCAAATAGGTCCATCACCGACTGCCCCCAGGTCCGGAAAAGCCAATTGGCTACCTCGCGGTCCAGCTGCCATTCGTGGGGCTGGAGAATTCTGCTGAGCCTGTCGACTAGCCAGTTGTCCTGGCCCGGCAGGTAGACTTGCTTGGAGATGAATGCCATGCCGGGCTGCGAATGAGCACAGGTCCATGGTTTCCTTACATAGGGAATAGGACCCCGTACCACCTTGCTTGTTCACATAGAACATGGCCACCTGGTTGTCTGTCTGCACCAAGACAGGTTCATGAACGGGGAGCTGCCTGAAATCCTCCAGGGCTAGGTGGATGGCACGAAGTTCCAAGAAATTGATTTGTTGGGTCTTCTCGCTCGGGGACCAAACTCCCTGAGTACAGAAACCCTGGCAGTGGGCCCCAGCCCAGTAGGGATGCATCTGTGGTAAGGATCCTCGTGTGTAGAGGAGCCTGGAAAGGCATTCCTGCCTCCAAATGATGCAGTTGGAGCCACCAGGCCAGGAACCATACCAGACGCCTGGATACTTTGACCTTGTCCCAGAGGCACCCTGTGGCCTGAGACCACTGGTCTCGGAGACACCATTGAGCAGTCCGCATGTGAAGGCGGGCATCCAGGGTCAAATGGACCGTGGAAGTCATATGCCTGAGGAGGCGCAGGAATTGTCTTGCTGACACTACAGACCTGTGAGTCACTTGTCCTGCCAGAGCCATAAGCCTGCCTGCCCTGTCCACAGGCAGATAGGCCTTCGCCTGAAGGGTGTTGATCCTGGTCCCAATGAACTCCAGCTGCTGAGTCGGAGTAAGGCTGGACTTGGGGTAGTTGATTACGAACCCTAGGTGTTGCAGCACCTGGATGGTGCGAGTTGTAGCCTGGTGGACCTCGATGGCTGACGTGCCTCCGATGAGCCAGTCGTCGAGATAGGGGAAGACAAAGACCCCTTGGAGCCCGAGAAAGGCGGCCACCACTGCCAGGCACTTTGCGAACACCCTGGGGGCCGAGGCCAGACCAAAAGGGAAGAACCCTGTACTGGTAGTGATTGCCCCCCACCACAAAGCGCAGATATTGCCTGTGGCTTGGGTGTATTAGGATGTGTGTGTGTATACGCATCTTTTAGGTCTAAGGAGCATAACTAGTCTCCCTGGCAGAGGTAAGGCAGCAATATCCCAAGGGAGAGCATCTTGAACTTCTCCCTCACCAGGAATTTGTTGAGGTTGCGCAGGTCGAGGATGGGTCTGAGGCCTCCTATCCTCTTTGGCACCAGAAAGTACCTGGAGTAGAAGCCCCTGCCCTGCAGGTGGTGAGGCACTGGTTCTGCTGCTTGTTCCTCGAAAAGGCCTGCTAACTCTTTCAAAAGAAGGTCCCAGTGCAGGGGAGACCTGATGGGCTCTCCTGGAAAATAATGAGGAGGTACCTGGGCTAGGTGAAGAAGATAGCCCTCCCGGACCACCTGTAAGGCTCAGGCATCGGTGGTAATGGCTGTCCACCTGTGGGCATACAAAGCAAGCCGGTCTTCTGTGGTCTGCCTGGCTCCTGTTGGAAGAGGAGCCATGCTGCAGGAGTCAAACACCACTCCCAGGCTGGGCCAGAGCCGCTGCCTGGGGTTTGGGAGCTTTCTGATTACGCTGGCCATGTCCCTTGTCCCTTGGCCTGCTGCCCCTGTTGGGGAGCCGGGGAGGCCTGATAATGGGGGTAGCTTGGGTAAGCAGTACTCTTCCTAGGGTAAAAGGGCTTTCTACCCGAGCCCTTCTTGCGAGAAGGGGCAGAAGTCTTCTTGGAGAGCCATGTCCTCATCATGTACTCTGTCTCCAGCTCTGTGGCCTTGTTGGTCATGGGTTTGCCAGAGAGATTCTACCCTTGGCATGGGACATTGACCAACTTATCCTGAACCCATTGTTCGAGCTCAGGCGACTGCAGCCAAGCCTGGCAGCGTGCACCGATGCCAGCCGCAGCTACCTGGACCACCAACCCGAACCTGTCATAGGCCGCCCGAGACAAACTTTGAGCACTCACGGACGGCTTTGGACAAGCCCCTGCAGCACTGCAAAGGCTCCTCTGAGAGACCAGCCGAGAACCCGTCGAGCTCCTTCGCCAGGTCTCTCAGGTACATGCCCATGTACAGCTGGTATGCCTGGATCCGACAATTCAGCATTGCACCCTGGAAGCACTTCCTGCCGAGGGCATCCAAGTTGCGGGCCTCCCTACCGGGAGGCACCAAGGACTGTATCTTCTGGTTCTTCAGCCTGCACATGGCTGATTCCACAACCATGGAGTTGTGTGGCAGTTGTGACTTTTGGAAGCTAGGACTCCGGCGGACTCAATACATCGAGTCAAGCAGTTTGCTGATCACTGGCGTCGACGCTGGTGCCTCCCACATACAGAGCATTAGTCATTCCAGGATCGGAGGCATGGGTACAGTAAGGGCCTCCCGAGGGGGGGGGGCCTCATACAGGAGGATCTCGAGCTCGTCGGCTTGAGGATCCTCCTCAGACTCCATGGGGAACAACAAAGCCTTGGTATTGTCAGACTCAAGGGTGCAGGGGAGGAATATGTAGAAGCAGATAAGGATAAAGCGGAATTGCTTAACAAATATTTTTGTTCCGTGTTCACAGATGAAGAACCAGGAGCAGGACCTCAGAAAACACCCACAAATAGGAACAAAAGCAAAGGACATCTTGAACAATTTTCAAAAGACTGTGTTCAGGGGGGGGGGCGGAGCCCGATGTCCAGCGGGATGGTCGCATAACGCTGAGGCTCCCGAGAGGCCTACTCAGAATCCTGAATTAACACCGGACAAACTTGAATTTCTGCTCTGATCTTGCCGGGGCATATTGGTGAGATGGCGGGGACCAAACCCACGCGTCTGGAATTTGCATCTCCAGCGGCTTCTCACGGTAAACGCTCCAAAACGGAACCCCCGTCCCCGCAGAAGGGGCTGGCTTTTCGCGAGGGCCCCGAAATGCAGCAGGAAATCCTCGCAGAAATTAGAGGGGTTAAGGACCTCGTGCAGTCAAACGGTGAAGCACTTCGAGCGCTGAGGGAAGATCTTGGTGTACTGCAAGGCAGGCTAGAGGGGCTCTCTTCGCGTCAGGACAAAATGGAGAGTATATTAGACTCCCATGCGGTCCGGCTGTCCAAACTCGACAAAGTTGAACGTCAGGTGCGGGCCTTGCAGAAAGAAGTGGAAGATGGCAATAATAGAGCGCGCCGCAACAACCTACGACTCGTGGGCATACCGGAGGGAGCGGAATTGGGAGACATGAAGGAGTTTATAAGTAAAATCCTCCCTTCCCTGCTCCAAATCACCTTTACCAAAGAATTGGAGATCGATCGCGCTTATCGTGTACCCACAAACATAACGCTCAACAGGAAGACCCCGCGGCCTATCATCTTTCGACTTTTGAGATATCAACATGTGGAACAAATTCTCAGTGCCTCCCGGGCAAAGGGCCATATGGAGTTTGAGAGCCACAAGGTCTCCTTCTATCCTGACTTGGCTAAACCCACGGTCGACCACCGAAAGCGCTTTCTGGAATTTCGGCCGAGGCTTCAACAACTACAAGCACGCTATGGCCTGATGTACCCGGCCAAGCTCCGAGTCACGCTTCACAATCAGACAAGAACATTTGAGGACCCTGATCTACTAGCGGAGTTTTTGGACTCTAAAGAAGCCGACTTGATGCGCTGACTTCCAGAATATTCCTGCCAGTACTCTCACATCCGCTGTACCTGCCATATTGGATTTACCGCAGCGCAGTGAAGAGTCTGTCGAGGGCGGTTTGTTGCCTTATTTTGAAGATATTTGGGACCCGTCTCCATCTACCCATAGCAGCCTCGACGAGTATCAGAGACAGTGTTTCTTATGGACTCTGGTGTTTCTTTTCTTTTATTATGTCAATATCTTCCTCTCTAGGGCCTCCTCCCGCAGACATCTGGTCGCCATATTCATTTGGGGTTTTGCTTCTTCTCTAAGTTACTTTGGTACATACTTTTCAATATGGGTGTATTGGCCAGCATACTTGGTGTTTATGTCATTATTGTACAGATTCTGATTATGTTGTAAGTTTTCAAGCGCTCTTACCTAAAATGTCTATTATCGATTGATGGCACCATGTCAGATTTTCTCATTGAACGTACAAGGAATCAATAATCCGATAAAATGGAGGAAACTCCTAAGCTATCTAAGTCATGAAGCTGCGGACCTGATTTTCCTCCAAGAAACACATTTCAATTCGAAGGAAACTCTCAACCTCAATATTAAACCTTACATGGTGGCCACCTATTCCCCAGCCGTTTCTAGGAAATGTGGGGTTGCCATATTGGATAGGAAATCTCGGCATGCTACTATTGTTGCGACTTGCTTAGATACAGCGGGTAGATGGCCCAGAGTTCACTTCAAGATAGGTAGCTTTAAAAGTTACATGTATATGCCTTCATGCTCCTAATGTGGATGATCCTGCCCTTTTGCTATTATTGCTCAGGTTACGCAGGCTTCTGCTAATACTTCCTTGATATTGGGGGGGGATTTCAATTTAGTTCTTGATCTCCTGATAGACAAATAGCCGCCTAGGACAAGTGGTCCCCCCAAGAGTCACATCGCGCTTACCTCAGTGCTCAAAGATATTGTTCTAGTCGATCTATGGAGGTTACTACACCCCAATGAGCTTGACTTTACCTTCTTCTCTTCCCCTTACAAATCCCAGTTTCGCATAGTTTCCTTTCTAATCTCAATACTGTTAGTTCCTCAGGTGGACGTTGTAAAGATTCACTCCCAGCATATTTCAGATCATGCTGCTATTTCTTTTCAATACCACACTACTGCACTTCAAGGGAATCCGGGGGCCTGGTTCTTTGATAGAGCCCTATCAATTCAGCCAGAGTTCCGGTTAGAAATTCGAGCAGCCATACATGATTACTTCCAGACCCTGGTACCCCAGGGGGATCTGGACACCTCAACAGCTCTTCCCTGCAGCTCGTTGGAAAATCTTTTCTGATTTCTATAGGGAATTTGCGTTACTAGCGCAACATTACTTTCAATTGATGTAGTTTCCATGCTGCCTCAAAAGTGCTCCAATCATGCCGCCTTCTGTCTTTATTAAGGATGGGCTATTAGAACTATTTCACTCTATTAGTAGTACACATGGGATAGCCTCTAACTTTTACAAACTATTATGTCAGGGTACAGATACTGCCACTTGTAGAGTCCAACAAGCCTGGGATCGCTAACCGCAAACCACTTTAATCCCTGTGCATTGGAGCGTTTTCTGGAGCAAAATAGTGCGGGTCTCCCGCTCTGCCTCAGTTACCCAAACTCAACTCTCGTCTTTTGCACATAGCTGTTCTTATATTCCAGGAAAATAGCCAAATGGAACACAACTGCCAGGGACCAGTGTAGGTCTTGCCATACTGATGTGGGAACCCTTGCTCATGTTCTTTATGAATGTTCTTAATTACAGGTTTCTGGGGGCGGGTCTGGGGTCGTATTCCACTTATCTTACACCTTCACGAGCCTCTTTCTTGGCAGACTGTGGGACTCCGTTTAGCGGCGGAGGTCCCCTCTCTTCCTAAGAAGGGTCGCTCTCTCCTGATTTCATGCTGGGTATAGCCATATGTTTAATCCCGAGGACTTGGAAGGATAGCTCTCGACTTACTGTCAATGAATAGTGAACCTTGTCTGCTTATATAGTAAATATGAGCAGATATTTCGGAGAGCTATTTTCCATGCCCAATTCATTCTCGCTTGTCTAAATGGCAGATGCTCAATGATCATGTACAATCTGTTTATTGCTTCGACATGTCTGTTTAATGTACATTCATCATGTTTCAGATTGCCGTTAGGTTTTGTAACTCAATAATGTCAGTATACGCCCGCTTTGAGAATGATTTAGTTTTCTAGAGAAGAAGCAGGGGGGAGGGGGGTGGCAGGGGTTTACTTTGGTGTATGTATCACATTCCATGTATGTATTGTCTTTTAGTTGTATGTCTTCCTTCCTTTGTTGTTGTAAAACGAAAATAAAGAATTAAAAAAAAAAACAAAAGACTGTGTTCGTGAGAAACTCTCTCAACTTAAAGTAGACAAAGCGATGGGACCGGATGGGATACACCCGAGAATACAGAGGGAACTTGGGGACGTTCTAGCAGCTCCACTGACTGACCTTTTCAATGCCTCGTTGGAGTCGGGAGTGGTGCCAAAGGACTGGAGAGAGGCTCATGTGGTGCCTTTACACAAAAGCGGAAGTAAGGATGTGGTTGAAAACTACAGGCCGGTTAGTTTAACTTTGGTGGTGAGTAAATTATTGGAAACACTGCTGAAAGAGAAAATCGTGAGGTTTCTGGAGTCCAGCGGATTACAGGATCCGAGGCAGCATGGATTCGCCAGACGCAGGTCTTGTCAGACAAATATGATTGATTTCTTTGACTGGGTGACCAGGGAGTTGGACCGAGGGAGAGCCCTAGATGTGGCGTATTTAGATTTCAGTAAAGCCTTTGACACTGTTCCTCACAAGCGACGTATAAACAAACTGAGCACCCTAGGGATGGACCCTAAAGTTACTGCTTGGGTTAGAAATTGGTTGGGTGGGAGGCGACAAAGAGTACAAGTAAATGGAACTCACTCTGAGGAGAAGGATGTTATCAGTGGTGTGCCCCAGGGATCTGTCCTTGGTCCGATTCTTTTTAACATCTTTGTTAGTGAAATAGCGGAAGGGCTTTCAGGTAAGGTTTGCCTCTTTGCGGATGATAGCAAAATCTGCAATAGAGTAGACACTAGCTAAGCTTGAAGAATGGTCTAGAATTTGGCAGCTAGGATTTAATGTTAAAAAATGTAAGGTCATGCATTTGGGCTGCAGCAATCCAAGGGAGCAATATAGTATAGTGGGTGAAGTACTTTTGTCCACTAAGGAAGAGCGGGACCTAGGCGTGGTTGTGTCTGATGATCTTAAAGTAGCTAAACAGGTAGAAAAGGCAACGGCAAAAGCTAGAAGGATGCTTGGGTGCATACGGAGAGGAATGGCTAGCAGAAAGAAGGAGGTGATAATGCCTCTGTATAAGTCTTTGGTGCGACCTCATTTGGAGTATAGTGTGCAATTCTGGAGACCACACCTTCAAAAGGATGTGAACAGGATGGAGTCAGTGCAGAGGGTGGCTACTAAAATGATTAGTGGTCTTCATTATAAAGCATATGAGAACAGACTGAAGGATCTTAATATGTACACCTTAGAGGAAAGGCGGGATAGAGGTGATATGATTGAGATGTTTAAATACCTCCGTGGCATAAATGTTCAGGGAGAGAGCCTCTTTCAATTGAAAGCAAGTTCTGCTATGAGGGGACATGGGATGAGGGTGAAGGGAGATCGATTCAGGAGTGATATGCGGAAATATTTCTTTATGGAAAGAGTAGTGGATCCGTGGAATAGTCTCCCAGTGGAGGTGGTAGAGATGAGGACAGTAACTGAATTCAAAAAAGCATGGGACAAACACAGAGGATCTCTAAACGTAAAAAGGGGACTGTTGTAGTTGTTATGGAAGGACAGATGGACAGGCCATGTGGTCTTTTTCTGTCGTCATATTTCTATGTTTCTATGTTTCTATGACATGTCCCGCACGAAGACCAAGAACCTCATGTCCTCCAGGGGGGACCTTCTCCGAGGCTTGGATTCTGGGGAATTGGAAGGGACATCCCTATGTCGGAGGGTATCCAGAAACTCCTCATCTTCGGTTTCCGATGTCGATGCCTCCGAGGAGGGATCGAGGGGCTCGTCAGGCAGAGGGCCCCAGTGCCGACTGCCCCGACACCGGCAGGCTTGGTGGCAACGACCTCGGTCCCGAACGGGAGGCCGAGTGAGACCTCGGTTGAGGATTGACTCGAGCATCGGCTCGGCCTCCGGGGTCGACTTCGACGTCGAGGGCCCAGTGGTCAGGGTGGAGGAACCGGACAGGCCAGCTATCAGCACCCGCTGTTGCTTCATGAAGGCAGTGAAACTGTGCTCCAAGGCCACCATCCTGAACTTGAGTCTAGAAGGCTCCGCAGCCGCTGGCTCGGGCCCCGACATAGTTGGGCTTGACACCGGTTCCCCCGGAGGTGAGTCCTCGACAAGGATAGTCGATACCTGCCTTGGCTTATCCGTCTCCTGACGAGGAAGCTTTGCCGGATGCTCCTTCTCCGAAGATCTGGACCAGCGCTTGGGGCTCTGCAATAGGTCCCGGGGGAGCCGGGTCGCTCAGAGCCATCCAGAGACGCCGCCTTCAAGGATTTCTTCTCTCTCTTGTGTTCCCTCGAGGGGGACCCCCTTTCTGAGGAACCTCAACGCTTCTTAGGCTCGGAATGTTCCCCCTGAGACGTGGAGGCCTCAGACGAGGTCCGGGCTCTCGGACGCACGGGGGACTCAGAAAAAAATCTTATCATGCTGCTGCTGGTGGCTCTTCAGGGCCTTGGAGGACATTTTCCTACACGGGCCACAGACCGTCGAGTCATGGTCGGGCCTGAGGCAGCAGTCATGCATATTGGTGAGGGACATCATTTTCACACACCGCTCGCATTTCTTAAACCCGCTGGTAGCCATCAGGGGAAAAAGGGCCCCTGCAAGGTCGAGGACCCAGGCTGCCAGTGGGGAAAAAAAAAAAAAAAAAAAGACGCTAACGCTGCAAGTCAAAACTGACAAAAACTGAAAAGAGACGGACTCGATACCGGCGTACTGAGCCGAAGACATGAAGAGGTACCGGTGGTCCGGTTGAAGGAAACAAGAAAAAAACAACTTTTTTCGGGGACACTGTGGACTACGTCTGAAGGGCTCCGTGGAAAAATGGAGACTGAGCAAGATGGCACCCTTGGGCGGGAAGGGGACTATACATGTGTGGTGGCAACTCACAAAAGCTTTCCCTGAAAGCTGAGGATTTGCTCCGCACGAGGGCTCCGTCGGCACTGACATCGCCCATATGTGAGAACCGACTTCCTGCTTGTTCCCGGAGAAAAACAATTTATCCTAACTTAGGGGCTTGTTTACAAAGCCGCGGTAGCGGTTTGCGATCGTAATCGGAGCCGCGGCCCCATTGATTTCAATGGGGCCGCGGCTGCGATCGCGATCGCGAACCACTACCGCGGCTTTGTAAACAAGCCCCTTAGCCTTATATAGTGGGTAATTTTGTAAGGGGGGTAAGGGGGAGGATAGGGTTTGGGGAAAGAATGTAGAGGGATAGTTTCTGTCTGGATATATGGATGGATGTCATTTGTAACAAAAAAAAAAAAAAAGATGTTTCATACAAGTTTTGTTTTTGTTGTTTTCCTTTTCAAGGAAAACAAAGGAGAAATTATACTTACCGATAAAGCATAGTTACTCACCTGTAACAGGTGATCTCCGGGAACAGCAGGAATAAGTCTTCACATATGGGTAAACATCGGTACCGACGGAGCCCGCGCGGGAACGCTCCCCCAGCTTCCCAAAAAGAAAGCCTTTGGGAGCATGCCCACACGCATGCGCACTGCCTTCCCGCCTATTCACTTCCCACACATCAGTTGAGTTTGTAGCTGAGATCGAAGGAGGGAAGTAGACAAATTAGAAAGAGAGAGAGAGAGAGAGAACAACTCCTAGGGGAGGTGGGTGGGTTGTGAAGACTTATTCCTGCTGTTCCCGCAGATCACCTGTTACAGGTGAGTAACTATGCTATCTCCAGGAACAAGCAGGAATGAGTCTTCACATATGGGGACTCCCAAGCTAAAAGATGCCTAGAGGAGGCCCCAGCATGTTGCAATCTAATGGATGGGCCATGCTTTCTCCCTAGAACCTCAGGCATCCAAAGGGATGGAGGGTAGGAGTTGAACTAAAAAGGGTGCTGAGGAACAGCTTGACTAAACAAGCTATCCGGGGAGGGGCCTTGTGTAGACAAAAACTGTTAGTAAGTGAATGCCAAGTCCCAATTCCTGAGTGGATCTTACCCAAAAGGAATTGCGAAGGCATTCGTTGAGGCTGATATGGGTCTGTTATAAAGAGCTACCATATCATCCTCACAAGGAATTCGTTTACTGGGATAAGCATAGGAAATAAAATTTGCAATACAGGTAGATATAAGAAACCTTAATGGCTAGAATCAACCCCAGAAAAAACTGGGTGAGTTTTATATGAGGTTGGGACTTTGGAGAAAAGCTAAAGCTTCTGTAAGTCCAGAATCTAAAAGAAACTTTCTTTCCTTGGAGCAGGATAGTGCCCTAGGAAAGAAAAATTAAGCTAAAACTGACTGGTGTGGAGGAAAAAGCAAAACTGTCTTTTACAGACAAACAGGATGGGTTTTTAGAACCCCTCTATCCAGATGAAAAAATATTGTATTAGGCGGTTTCGCCCCAATTTCTGAAGATCAGTATTGTGTCTTTCATAAGTGATCGCACTTAGGATAAGTACTTACATTGAGAGCTTCAGATGTAACGTAACCAGATTATGACAGTAGATGTAAAAAGTGGTTACGGTAATGAAGGTCTTTCTCTATTTTACCAGAGAAGTTGGTTGTCCATTTAAAAATTGATGGCATGCTTTAACAGCATTAACCTGGACAGTAAACAATATTTCAGAGTCAGATTTTGTAAGAGATTCGTGTGATAACAAGAAGGGTTAGACCTTCTTGAGAATACTCATTGAAAATCACTTATTAGTGAAAGTGTAAGAACGATATGTAAGGTTTCATGGAAACCAGTAGAATATTCTTACTTGAAGGAAAGGTCTAGGTTTTAAAAGTCTAGTCCTTGAAAAACCGGGTCTTAAGACGTACGTGAAGTACGGTTGCCAACTTTTTCACAGAGAAAAACCCGACACCTTTGGCTCGCCATGTTCCACCCATTCTCCTCCCCTAGTCCCACCCCTGCCCCACCCCCAGCCCCACCCACAAAAATTACCGAGGATACGTGTAGGCTAACTTCCTTGGTCAGATAATAATTAAACTGGGAACCCCAAAATCCAAACATGAAATGTACAATACTGGAGAAATAAAACTATAAAGTAATTTCCTCTTGCACTAAACAAAAACGCAAAGATGTTAGCAATACACACTTCCCAGACCAGACATATTCCAGTTAATAAATTCAAAATAAAAAGTATTTTTCTAACTTGTGTTTGGGCATTTCATTTTTCAGTTGCAATTGCTCCAGTCACTTTCTTCTGGTTTCTTCGTGTCTTCTGCGAGCTATCCATTTGTCCTTTCTTCTCTTTTAGATGTTTTCCATTCTCTCTCTATATCTGCTTTAACATACTGATTGTTTCCTTTTTGCTCTTTCCCCCAATTCTTTCCTTATCCTTTATCATTAATTTAAATTTCACCCTTCCATTCTCAAGCCCCTCTTACTCTCCCAATACCCGACCCATCATAGACTTTTCTTCCACACAAAATATTTTTTCCCCTCTCCATTCTCATTCCCCATCCATTCTAGTCCTCCCCCAAAATCAGTTCCCTTATAGTTCTAGATCCACCCAGCATCCACTCCCTTCTAGTCCCATTCTCTCATGCGCCACATCAGCCCATTTCCAGTCCTATTCCAGCTCTTCATAAGCCCATTTCCAGTGCTAGCCCTCACATCACAGGCCATTTCCAGTCCTAGCCCCCGCCCCCCAATCACAGCCCATTTACAGTCCTAGTCCCCCATCACAGCCCATTTGCAGTCCTAGCCCCCCGCCCCACCATCACAGCCCATTTGCAGTCCTAGCCCCCCTAATCACAGCCTATTTCCAGTCCAAGTTCCCCCTCCCTCCACCATAGCCCATTTCCAGTCCAAGTTCCCCCCCCCATAGCCCTTTTCCAGTCAAGGACCCCCCCATCACAACCCATTTCCAGTCCATGTCCCCCCCATAGCCCTTTTACAATCCAGGTCCCCCCCCCCCCCATCACAGCCCATTTCCAGTCCAAGTTCCCCCCCCCCATAGCCCTTTTCCAGTCAAGGTCCCCCCCATCACAGCCCATTTGTAGTCCCCCCCCCTTCCCGTGCAGCTGCTGCTCCTGCTTCTTACTGAGCAGCAGCTGCAATAAAGTTAATTTAAAAGTAAGGAAACCTGTGAGAAACCCTCAGCTCCTATGAAACTCCTTCTGCAGGGTCCCTGGCTGAAAAGGAAGTGACATCAGAGGGGCGGGCACTGCAGAAGGAGTTTCATAGGGCCGGAAGGCCCCTCACAGGAGTCCTTACTTTTAAATTAACTTTATTGCAGCCGCTGCTCTGTAAGAAGCAGCAGCAGCGGCTGCAAGGGGGGGCCAGGACTGTGATCGCAATCGCAAGTGCAAAGCCGGTTTTCTGCTCTAGCCGCTCCCAATCTCGCTGCTCCCAATCTCGCAGCCAGAGCAAAAAACTGGCTTTTCAATGGCCGGTTTCGGTTCTCTGCCGGCAGCCGGCCCGACCACAGGAAAATCGGCCAGGCCAGCTGAAAACCGGCTGGTTGGCAACCCTAGCGTGAAGGAATGCAGAGGAGATCCCTAATCTTAAGTTAGAGGATCTGGGTCCTTTTATAACTTCAGTGTTGTAGCTGGAAAGAAAGACGCAATCTAGGGGATACCATATTTGCCTCTCTATGAGGGCAGTATGATCATCATGCGCTCTTTGTTCATTATCAGCTTCAATTATCCGATAAGGACCGACTGCAGTGATCAGGAATGCATCCCTCTTGTAAGAGTTCCACTGCAATTCCCTAGGCTTTCAAGTCATCTAGGCCTTGGTTCCCCTCTCTTAAAAGGAAATTTAAGGAAGATGGAAAGGATAGGAGAACCAGTCATGTAGAAAACATGACTGGGTAGAGCCCATCAGTTGAAGCTTTTCTAACCACCTGGAAGTTACCTACCAGGGGTGAATTCTGACGCTGTCTGGCAAAGGCCCATAGTTGCAGAGAGCATGTTGTAGGTTGCATAGGTGAGACCTGGCTGTTTTATTGCCAGTGTGCAACCGAATGTATTCTGTTTGTTGAAGCGAGCTGGCATAACCCACATGGTGGGCTTTTTCGCTTTTCTTAATATAGGGTTTCCTAAGCCTTTTGAGCTGACTGTGCTCTGATGAACAGAATAACCTTGGTAGGGATTCCCAGAATGCTATTTTGCATTTGGTAACCACTGTAGTGCAAAAAGAACCCCAAGGGGAAAAACTCTGTATTGGAGAGACTTACTGGAGTAGGAATGGGAAAAGTTCCTACTGCTTTAGTGGAAAAGCTCTCCAGTTGAATAATGTTCCCCTTGGAGACTAAATGTCCCAAATGAAAGGGATAGAAAACAATACAGAGTTGAGAGGACCTACAATTTGGTAAGTCCTTGTAGATGAATAGTTAGAGTTCTTTTGCAGTTTAAACTATGAGACATCCTCTTACAGGTAACTGTAAAAAGGTGAAGGATATAGTTCACCTTGTTGCTAAGTTAGGAGTGGAGGAGTAGCCTAGTGGTTAGAGCACTGGCTTGGTAACCAAGCAACCAGGGTTCAATTCCCACTAGCACTCCTTGTGGCCTTGGGCAAGTCACTTAACCCTCCATTGCCTCAGAAGAAAGGCCTGGCAACCTACTTCCAGTGACACTGCCAAGAAAACCCAGGAGCTTCTGGGTCGCCAGGGGTCAGGACTGACTCAAAGGCACACATTGCATTTTTGTTGCTAAGTTTCCTGCCGCTCTCCCCCCTTTTTTTTTTTTTTTTTAAACAGGGGGAGCAGAAACTTGTTACCTTTAGAGCATGATTATTCTCAATAGCTCTTGGAGCTAGGAGAGTGGATTTCCCCTATAATAAGAGATTCATGTCCAGAGGTAAAGAGTTGACTCAGTGTGTCACTGCTGTCTCAGTCTGGATGAATCTAATTCAAATGCCTGTTTTGATAAAAAGGCAGGTTTATAGGTTCTGAACTTCATACAGAAAGAAGAAGACTAAGCAAATAAAATATCTGAAACCCTGCAGTTACTGGGTCTGCTGAACCTGTTGCGGTTTTGGTTTTCTTAGTCTGGTTTGATGTTGCCCTGTTCGGGAAACATCTGCGTGATGGGTAGAAGATGGATAAAACCTTTTTTCATCTAGGGGAATAAAGTCTTTTAGAAGATCTTTTAATAGCTGAGATAGAGGAGTTTTTTGACAGGCCTCTGACAGTAGGCTTATCAGTGTCTGACTTGCTTGAAATAGACAATCCTTGTTGAAGAGATTCTCTCCAGTAGAAGGACTATTTCCCAGCCTTACTTGTACCCATTTATCCAAGTCTGAAGCTTGGAGCCAGGCAATACGTTGTGCTCCTATGGCTATAGCAGAAGTTCTGCTAATAGACTCAAAGCAGTCCAAGGAAGCATGATTAAGGAATTTAGAGATATTTTGAGCATGTTTGACTATTTATTATTAGTCTGCTCTTTTATGTTCTGGAAGAAAAGGGTTCAAAAGCTTTAAGTTCTTTGTAACCTCTTCAAGAGAGAATCCCATATAGAAAATGTATGAGATAATTCTTGCTGAAAGCATGGATGCTTGGAAGCATCGACACCCAAAAGCATCTAAGATTCTAGACTCACGACCTGGCAGGTAAGAAGAATGCTTTTTTGCACTCTTAATGCGCCTCATTGCTGATTTTACTACTATAGAATGATGAGGAAGTTGAGTCTTTTGAAAACCTGGAGAAGGTGGCACTTTATACATAGTGTCCAGTCTTTGAGAATGTGAGGATACCGTTAAGGGGGTTTCCCACATTCTTAATAATAGATCCTGTAAGACCTGATGTACAGGAAGCATAAACATCTCCTTTGAAGCCCAAGGGTATTGCAGAGTTCCTGAATCTCTTGGTATAGACTCTTTCTGAGGTATGGAAATGTCAAGTAGTTTTGCCATATCAAGCACAAAAGCTTGAAAGGAAATCTTTTCTGAGGGGTACCCTTCAAATTGAGGGGTAAAAGCTGGAACTGGTGAAAGTTCAGCTGTGGTACCCATGGAGTCATCCCAGTCATCGGAATCAGAAGACTTGAAAGGATGAAGCACCGGATTTTCTTTTAAAAGATGTCTTCAGTACCGCTCGAGGTCGGTACCGAGCCGAGTCGGTACCGAATCCTCTATGCTTGAGAGTAATTCCAGGCTCAGCATCGGAGGAAGCCAGCCCGTCAAAGGAGACATCGACGGTACCGGTAGCGGTGTCAATGTCGATACCGGCATGTGCACCGATGCCGAAGGCAATGCCAGCACCGGTAGCGATGCCCATACCGGCACCGACACTGACACCGGCATTCGGGGAACGGTCTGAAGCGACTCTAGCGGTACCGAAGTAGCTGAGAGATTCGCTAGACCAAGTTCGATGGCAAGGAGTCTTTCATCCATCACCATAGCCGATGCTGGGGTATCGGTACCGCTCGAAGCGGCCAGATCCACCGAGCATGGCACAGGTATGTCCATGGAGGTAAAAACCTCGGGAACAACCTGAAGCCCCGATAATGCTTTGGAACCCGAAGACTCCCGCCGGGACTGTATTGCCATAATGTCCTCGAGGGCAACGCCAGAGGCATCTCGATGCTTAGGAGATCTACCTCTCGAGGACTGGCTAGTTTTAACAGACTTTTGTTTGGTTACCTGACCCTGGGAGGAAGAAGAAATTCTGGCTGGTGACATCAGGCCTGATGTGAACCGGGTATCGAGTTGTACTCGATCTTGAAGACTTCTTCTAGTTAAACTCCTGCAGGCGAAACACTCCATCGAGTAATGGTCAGGACCTAAACACTTTAGACACCAGTTATGAGTGTCTACTAATTTAGTTGTACTGCCACACTTTGAGCATTTCTTAAGGATAGTGGCTGGCTTTTCCATGAGGAAAGGATAGAGGCCTAGTGGCCAAAATACTTCAGCACTAAGTAGGAACGAAAATATTCTTTAGTGAAAAAGGAAAATTTTCAGTAAAAAGAAAGAAAAGCACCGGCGGTACCGGTGGGCGTCGAACGAAGGCAGGCGCGACCACAAAAAATAAAAATAAAAAAGAAGAATTTTCCGTGGTGACAAGGACACGTCCTGTCGGCTCCGCAGAAAATGAAGAACTGATGTGAGGGAAGTGAATAGGCGGGAAGGCAGCGCGCATGCGTGTGGGCATGCTCCCAAAGGCTTTCTTTTTGGGAAGCTGGGGAGCGTTCCCACACGGGCTCCGTCGGTACCAACGTTTAACCATATGTGAAGACTCATTCCTGCTTGTTCCTGGAGATCTTCCTTTCCTGGTGCCCACTAGACCAGTCCAAACCATTGGGTTATCTCCCCCAACCAGCAGATGTGAGACACAGAAAACACTAGAACAGTGCTATAACATCACCACTAGCACCTTACCCAGTACAGCTAGGGGCAATATTCAGTATTAACATAAGCAATGGCACCCACACGGAGTCCAAGGGGTCCCTATCCCCAACTACAAGTCAGTCATTCGTAGTAGGGGAACTATATACAGAAAACAAAGGATGCAGTCAGAACTCCCTCTTTGATCACGGCAAGCCCACCAGTCACTACCAGGGTGGGTCCTGGACTGGTCTAGCTAGGCACCAGGCAAGGAACCTATAGGTAAGTAAAATTTCCCCTTCTAGAGCACTCTGCTAGACCAGTCTAGACCACTGGGCAATACCAAAGCTACTCCCCAGTTGGGCGGGTCAACAGTGCAACAGACAGCGCCTGTGTGCCAAACCGGATTGCTGCACGTGCTTGCACATCCAAGCGACAATGCTGCACAAACATGGACAAGGAGTACCATCTCGCCGCCCTGCAAATGTCCAAAAGGTGCCAGAGCAGACAACTCCGCCCAGGAAGCTGCCTGAGCTTGAGTAGAATGTGCCTTCAATCTGGAAGGCACAACCTTACTGTCCAACATGTAGGCTGAAGCAATGGTATCTCTTATCCAGTGGCCCAAGGTGGCCTTGGAGGCCACATGTCCCCTGCGGGGCCCGCAAAGAGGACAAACAAATGGTCCGACATCCGAAAGGAGTTCATGGCCTCCAAACAGCACAGGAGGATTCTGAGAACATCAATCTGCACAGATCCTTGTCTTTTCAAGTGTACTGCTCTGGAGAGAATGCCGGCAAGGAAATCCCTTGATTAAACAGGAAAAGGGGACAACACCTTGGAAAGAAAGGAGGTTAGTATCCTCAAGGAAACTCCCTCCAGAGAAAAGAACAAAAGGGATCGTGGCTCGAGAGAGCCTGCAGTTCAGAAATTCACCAGGCTGAAGTCATGGCAACCAAGAAGACCGCTTTCAAGGTCAAGTCCTTGAGAGTAGCTCAGCTCAAGGGTTCAAAGAGTTCACGAACAAGCGTCTGCAGCACTATGGAAAGGTGCCAAGGGGGGTGACAGGATGCATGGGGGGGGGGGCATACCCCTTTAAGAAAGCGAGTTGCATCATGATGAGCAGTGAGGGACTTTGTCCTGGAAGGGCCCCCGAAAAGCAGACAAAGCCGCAATTCGTATGCATAGAAAACTGCAAGACAGGCCCTTCTGAAAGCCATCTTGCAGGAAGATGAGAATTACTGGAATGCTTGCATGCCAGGGAAAGCGCATTTGCTGAGCACACCAATACTCAAAAAAAGTTGCCAGGCGTGTACGTAAGCTAGAGAGGTAGACAGGTGCCGTGCCTGCAATAGCATAGTGATCACCTCCGAGGACTGCCCTTGTGAGTTAGTCACCACTTTTCAAAAGCCAAGTCATAAGTGAGAAGGGATCCAGATAGTCCATTAGCATGGGACCCTGGCATAAACAACCCTCTCTGCATCCCCAAATGGAGCGGCTGGCTACCTGGATCCGGACAAGGTCCACATACCAAGGGCATTGTGGCCAATCAGGCGCCACCAGGACAAGATGGGGGGGGGGGTGTTCTTTGTGCCAAAGGACCCTGGAGATCAGCAGCCACAGTGAGAAGACATACAGGAGTGGTCATGCTGGCCACATCTGGACCAAGGCATCCACCCTCGCGGTTCCTGGAGCTCTGTCTGGTGAAGGAGGACAAGACCTTTGTGTTTGGAGTTACCATGAGATCCAGCACCAGCTGTCCCCAGTGGTCCACAATGTGCTTGAAGGCCCTCAGGGCCAACTCCCACTAACTAGGGTCGAGGTGGCCTGCCTGGATGTTGTCCTCCTCCACTGTGTGCTGGGCCAAAAAGGGCTTGCAGATGTCGCTCGGCCCAAGGAAAGAGAAGACTCATCTCCCACGCAACACCTGAGCACTTGCTGCACCCCCCCCCCCCGGCGATTTACATAGGACACCACAGCTCATTGACTGACATCACCCGTAATGCTCATCCTTGGAGAAGGAGCAGAAATTGGCACAGGGTCATGTGTATGGCAAAAGCTTCCAGACGATTAATGGCCCACTGCACCTCTTCCAGCAACCAGGTGCCCTGGGCAGCTTGATCCAGACAATGAGCTCCCCAACTGGCTAAGCTGGCACTGGTCTACCATTATCCACTCCAGCTCATCCAGAGGAACCTCACAGATCAAGTTCTCATGTGCACTCTATCAGCAGAGGCTGTAGCACACCCTCAGGGGAAGGGGAAGCCAAACCATATAGTACTGAGAGCAAGGGGACCAGCAGCTCAGAAGAGATCTCTGTAAAGGACGCATGTGCACTCTGGCCCATGGCACTTTCTCCAAGGTTGCCGCAAGGTCCTGAAGACCTGCAGATAATCTCAAGCCCAAGGGGCTGGAAGCTTCTGAGACTACAGTAGCTACCACTGGAACCTGCACCAACATTCCGCCTTGAGGGACACTCTGCCCATCCAGATATCAAAGCGTGCGCCCAGAAACTCCAAACTCTGAGATGGGACAAGACAACTCTTGTTGTTAATGACTGTCTACCTGAGCTGCTCTAAGAATTGTATTACCTGTCAGATTGAGCACGCCGCATCAGAGAACAACTGGGCCCAAATGAACCAGTCATCCAGGTACAGATATATGCAGATCCCCTCGCGTCAGAGTGCCACAGCCACGATAACCACGACTTTGGAGAAGGTCTGTGGGGCAGTCACTAGCCTGAAGGGGAGAGCACAGAACTGAAAATGCTGTCCCAGAACAGTGAAATGGAGGAAGTGCTGAGGTCCTGGTGGATAGGATGTGCAGATACACTTCCATATGGGTCCAGGGTTACCAGGAACTCTCCCGGCCTGTGTGGGAACATAGCATTTCCATGCAAAAGCAGGGCGTGCGCAAGATCTGATTAACACACTGAAGACTGAGAATAGGTCAAAAGGCTCTGTCCCTTGGGGCCATGAAGTAGATGGAGTAGCATCCCTCTCTGCACTTGCCAGGTGGCACCAACACCAAACACCCAACACCCAACACCCAACGGTGCGAGAGCTAGTAGAGAGGGTCACAGATCACTTTGTGTTTGTGCGCTGAGAAAACCATGAATGCATCCCGAATGTGTCGGGCCAGTTTGAAGGCATAGCTACAATGGATGACCTCCAGTACCCAGGCAACTGAGATGTCAGCCCATTCCTGGTAAAACAGCCGGAGTTGCCCTCCAACTCCCAGAACCTTGGAATGGGCCCCCAGGCTGTTAATGCAAGGGATAGGAGGAAGAGCTGCCAGACTTTAAAGTCCCTCAGCAGACTCCTGTGATTGCCTTGCTCCCCAAGAAGGACTGCCTGTGGCTCGCAGAACCGGAGTACGAGGATGACGGTCTGTTCTGTTGATACCGCCACAACTCATGGTACCCAGAGCAAGACACACCGGAGCTAATGGACGTGGAGTGTCGGGAGGATAAACTTTGGTTCGTGCTCCTGTAAGCACTGTGGCTTGACCTCCAAAGTCCTTAACCAACTTTTTCAAGTCCTCCCCAAAAAGAAGTCCACCTTTGAACAGGAGTCCTGCTAAGCATGCCTTTGAGGCCTTTATCTGCCAACAAGTTCCTGAGCCCGAGCCACCAGCAAGCCACATTAGATGCACCACTCCGCAGGCAGTTAAGTGTAAGTCATAGAATGCATCCAACAAGAAATCAGCAATGGATTCCAGATGGGCAGAAGTTTAATTCTTCAGGCAGCAGCTGGCTCCAATGCAATAGAGCACAGGCAGCAAAACCCCCACATGCTGAAGTCTATACTGCTAATGAAGAGGCCGAAAAGGCAGTCTTCAGGAGATTCTCCACCTTCCGAGGGTGAGAGCCTCACCTCCCTCCCCTGGAATAGTTGTCCTCTTCGTAATGGCCGTGACCAGAGAGTCCACCCTAGGATAGCACAACCAATGCTGAAGGTCTGGGACCAGGCGTAGATCTTGTCTAGTCGGCGGGCCATCTGTAAGAAGGCATCTGGCACATCCCATTCATCCTTGACCAGTTGCTGCAACTCAGGCAGGAATGGAAAGGCCTTAACTGGTGCCTTGACCCCCCCCCCCCCCCCCCAGAAGGCTCAGCCATCTCTGGAATGTGGAGTTCTGATGCAACTTGACTAATAAGAGCAGAAACTTCCTCTCTATGGAACAGATGAACCACCTGTGATTCGCTATCTTCCTCTGATGGTGAAAACTCACCCTCCTCCAGGCTGGAAGCTGTGAGTGAGGACATACCCAGCTCACTACCCTGTTCGTCACTGTCTGGAGACTCCAAGTCTGAGGGCCCAGGCAAAGTTCTTGAGCATGCTTGGTCCAGATACTCAGTCACAGCACCCTTATGCTTTCTCACGGAACCAGCATGGCTAGAGTCAATGGTCAGGTGTGGAGACCTCTGTGGGGCGCCCTCCCAGCCCACATTCCATAATTCCCATGCCTGCCTAAAAAGCACAGCAAATTCCACTGCATCTCCTGATGCATTGCAAGGCACGGTATGGCACCCGCTTGAGTCTTCCCTGATCTGCGAGAGTAGGTCCAGCAGGGAGATACTGGCCCCTTCAACAGGGCTGTCCAAAGGTTCTAACTGCAGTGGGCCCAAAGCCACAAACTGTGCAGGTGGTGGTATCAAGGCCTGTTGCCCAGACAACATATCTCCCACTGTGTGTTTGGAATTAAGGGGCATACTGGATCCCGCCTCTATGTTTGGTTGGGATCTGCTGCACAGAGCGTGCATATGCAGTCACTCAACCCCCAGGCACAGTATGCTGCATCCTAGGCAACGTGGGGCCTTGTTCGACATGATGCTCTTACAGGCACATGCGCGCACGCATACCTATCAGAAAACGGCAGGTAAAGGAGGCCGCACGTTCTCCTGGTGAGAAGGGACATTCGGTGCCGGAAAAATGTTGGGAAGGAAGCTGCAAGCCATTGCAGCCCAGTGAAAGTACTACTCACTCAGAGTTTTGTTGAGCATTGAAAGGGCAAGTTGCTGAACTGCCGACCCAACCTCCAGCCCTTGGGAAGCAACCGCAGCACAGTACTGACCAGGCCTGCCAAAACAAAAGGAAAAAATAGCTGATCTCTTCCTGAGATCAGCCTGACCCTAAGTACTGCTGTATTTTAGTGGAGGAGTAGCCTAGTGGTTAGAACACTGGCTTGGTAACCAAGCAACCAGGATTCGATTCCCACTAGCACTCCTTGTGGCCTTGGGCAAGTCACTTAACCCTCCATTGCCTCGGAAGAAAGGCCTGGCAATCTACTTCCGGTGACACTGCCAAGAAAACCCAGGAGCTTCTGGGTCGCCAGGAGTCAGGACTGACTCGAAGGCACACATTGCATTTTGCATCTTTAAAAAAAAACAAAAAAACACACACACCAAAAGGTAATCGAGGCTAAGCACCCCCCTAAGGCAGACTCCAAGGTTATTGAACTGACCCTCCTGGTCAGAAGTAGCCTCCCCCCAAAAACAGCAAGCCAGTCCTGGGGGGGGGGGGGGGGAAGCTCTCTTACATACCCCAGAGACTACTTAACTGCCACCGTCCTCCAGCTGGAGCAGCAGTCTGAAACTCTAAACAAAAAACCAACTACCTTCTGCTGAGACAGAGAAAATACTGAACAGTGCCCAAGCTGTACTGGGTAAGGTGCTAGTAATGATGTCACAGCACTGTTCAAATGTTTTCTCTGTCTCACATCTGCTGGTTGGGGGAGATAGCCCAATGGTTTGGACTGGTCTAGGATGGCACTCTGGAAATCCAAGTTTCAAAAATAAAAGATGATGCATATAAATTACTTTATAAATGGCACTACACGTTGGATTGATTCAAGAGGATATTCTCAATGATGGAGGGCTTCTGTTGAAGGGGGTATTGAGACGGAGGCAGCTTTATTCATATTTGGTAGGGCTGCCCTATAATAAAGCACTTCTGGGAAAAGAATTTTAAAAACAGAAATCTTAACAGAAATTAAACATATCATTCTGCCCAAAATGACTGTTGAGCAGTTATCCAAAAAAACTGGAAAGGGCACAGAGAAGGGTGATACAGATGCAATAGCAGCAGTGTGATATGAAATAGTGGCTCACTGTAAGATAATAGTATCACCCAGTATGGAAGAGGGGCACACAGCAATGAATATTTATAAAATGGACAAAGATTACTGTTCTGCTAAAGGGATGTTTTGTTTTAGAAAACGATGAGTGAAAAAAGCATAATTACTCACATGTGACAGGTGTTCTTTGAGGACAGCAGGAATCAGTCCTCAAACGGGTGACATCGGCATCAATGGAGCCCATGTGGATTCACTCCCCAGCTTTCAAAGAAAACCTTTGGGAGTTAGACTGCACATGCACGGTCACCTTCCTGCCCAAGGGTGGCATCTTACCTCAGTATGACAACGTGGCTCAATCAAGCATAAAAACAAAAAGAAAAAAAAAACAACTCCATGGAGAGGAGGAAGAGTTGTGAGGACCAATTCCTGCTGACACCGGAGAACACCTGTTACAGGTGAGTAACTACGCTTTCTCTGGGAACAAGCAGGAAGCCAGTCCTCACAATGGAACTCCCATGTTACAAGCTGCCGAAAAAAACCTGTACAGTCATAGACAACCCAAAAGGAGAAGCATGAAGGCCAGCAAGGAGCGCAGAATGGCTTGAAGTCCAGTGTTAAAACCCCAACATTGACGATGGACTCGCCTCTCCTGTTGACTAGACACAAAAGGCCAGAGAGAAAAAGTTGCACTATTCCCCAAAGAGATGACGAAGTACTGCCTGGCCGAAGGCGCTATCATGCCATGAGCTCTCCTCCAAGTAGTAATGCACTGTGAGGGTATGGACCGAAGACCAGGTGGCAGCCTGGCAGATGTCCAGCAGAGGGACAGAGCATAGGTGAGCCGAGGCAACCAGCATGTGCACATTATGTGCAGTAACATGATGCTCCAGGGATAGTCCAGTCTACTCGTAGGTAAAAAGAGATGCAGTCTGCCACCTAGGTAGGCATTGTACGCTTAGAGACCACAACCCCAAGTCTGTTGATGTATAGGAGATGAACAGTTGTGACGAGTGGCGATGGGGCAGTGTCCTCTGAAGGTAGAAGGACAGTGCCCTCTTACAATCCAGGGTGTGTAGCAAGGCCTCCGCGCAGGATGTGTGAGGCCTGTGGAAGAAGGTGGGAAAAGACCACCTCCTGGTTCATGTGAAAAGCAGACACCACCTTAGGCAGGAATTTCGAGGAAGTCCAGAGAGCGACCCTGTTTTTGTGGAACCTGGTATAGGGGGAGTGAGCCACTAACACCTGTAGCTCACTAACTTCCCTGGCTGAAGTGAGCGCTACCAGGAACACTACTTTCCACGAGATTGCACATAGACAGAGGCTCAAAAGGGGGACCATCAGCTTTCCGAGAACCATGTTCTGCCCACCTCTGGTGGTGTGGGACCTGATGGCGGGACATCTTTCTTCTTTCCTCCCCCAAAGCCATGCCCAAGTCAGGAAAAGCTAGTTTACGACCCAGCGCTAGCACAAATCTGAGGCTGCGATCCCACGGCTGCTCGCACAAAACGGCACAGCATGTGGACAAAGGCAGCATGCACCGAACCGATTCTACATAGAGCTGGCCTTGACGACAATGGAAGAGCACCGTGGCTACACCGCCACCATGGAAAAACGGACCTAGAGCAAGCTGCACAGCACAATGGAGCCTCGGGACTCCTCTCCCTGTAGCCAACAGGGAGATCACAGCCCCTGTGCAGGAGGAGAAGGAAAGGGACCTGAGGCTCCAAGGTAGTTAACCCGAAGCAAAGCGGGAAGGCAGGCCCTGCCCTCACCGACTGCTCCCTTAAGCTTTCTCCTTTATTTTCAATTGCCCTTTGTTTTTGTTTTTTTAAAGCAGTCTCGAGTGACTGCAGGCTCCTCTACAAATATCCCAAGGTCAAATACCTGAATCCGAACACACTGAAAGCACAGTTACTTACCTGTAACAGGTGATCTCTGGGAACAGCAGGAATTAGTCCTCACATATGGGTACGTCGGTACCGACGGAGCCTGCGCGGGAATGCTCCCCAGCTTCCCAGAATGAAAGCTTTTGGGGCATCCCACAGCGCTTGCGCGCTGCCTTCCCACCTTTCCTACCAACTCTCCTCAGTTCAAGTTTAAAGCTGAGACAATAGAGAGAGAGAGTAAAGGAAAGACAAAGAGAGAGATACAACTCCTAGGGGAGGTGGGTGGGTTGTGAGGACTAATTCCTGCTGTTCCCAGAGATCACCTGTTACAGGTAAGTAACTGTGCTATCTCCAGGAACAAGCAGGAATAAGTCCTCACATATGGGGACTCCCTAGCTAAGATGCCTGGGAGATCCCCAAGGGTATGAGACCCTGAAGGGTTCCTCGTCTTCCTATGGATCTCAGGCATCCATTCAGGGAAGGAGGGCAGGAGTTGTTCAAGAATGGAACAGGTGCCTGAGGACAGCCTGACCAAACAAGGCATCCCGGCGGGAGTCCTTGTCCAAACAGTAATGGGCTGTGAAGGTATGAACCGAGGCCCAGGTGGCTGCTCGACAGATCTGATCGATGGACACAGAATGAAGATGAGCCATAGACGTGGCCATGGCCCTCACATTGTGAGCTGTGACATGGCCCTCCAGAGAAAGCTTCTTACTCTGGTAAGCGAAAGAAATACACTGAGCAATCCAATTGGACAGTGTTCCTTTAGAGACTGGAAGTCCTAAATGAGAAGGATCAAAAGCAACAAAAAGCTGGGAAGACTTTCTATGTTGCTGTGTCCTGTGTAAGTAAAAAGCAAGAGCTCTTTTATAATCTAGAGTATGAAGGTTCCTCTCTGCAGTGGATGCATGAGGAGCTGGAAAAAAGACAGGTAAATATACCTCTTGATTAAGATGAAAAGGTGAGACCACTTTAGGCATAAAGTGAGGATTTGTCCTAAGGACTACCTTATCATGATGGAACCCTGTATAAGGTGGATTAGCCACTAAGGCCTGCAGTTCACTGATGCGGCGAGCAGAAGTGATTGCAATAAGGAAAATAACCTTCCAGGAAAGAAATTTCAAGGAGGTAGTGGCTAAGGGTTCAAAAGGTGGCTTCATAAGCTGACCAAGAACCAAATTTAAATCCCATGCCACCGGGGGAGGTCGAATGGGAGGTTTAGTTAAAGTTAGGCCTCTCATGAATCTTGCAATAAGAGGATGAGAGGAAACAGGTTGTCCATTGATAGGCTTAAGGGATGCTGCAATAGCACTTAAATGGACCCTTACTGAATTTGTCTTAAGGCCTGCATTGGAAAGATGCAGGAGATATTCTAATAGAGAATTCAGAGGAAGTGCCAGAGGGTCAAGACCCTTCTGAGCACACCAAATGGAAAATCTCTTCCATTTAAAAGCATAGGAACGCCTAGTGGAAGGTTTCCTGGAAGCATGAAGGATATCCTTCACTTGCTGCGAAAGATTGAAGTCTTGAAGGTCTAGGCCTTCAGTAACCAAGCTCTGAGGTGAAGGGACTTGGGGTTTGGATGCCACAAAGTCCCCTCCTCCTGAGACAGAAGGTCTGGAGCAGCTCCCAAGTCCAAGGAGGGGGCTTGGGAGAGATGCAGAAGTAGAGGCTACCACACTTGGCGTGACCAGCGTGGAGCTATGAGGATCATAGATCCTTGATCCCTCTGAAGTTTGAACAGAGTCTTGGGGATCAAAGGAATGGGTGGAAAGGCATACAGGAAGTCTTGACCCCAATGAAGGAGGAAGGCATCCTTGGCCTGAACTCCCTGACACGGAATTCTGGAACAGAACCGGGGAAGTATGGCATTCCACGGACTTGCAAATAGGTCTATGTCCGGGGTACCCCATTCCTGAAAGATTCTGAGTACCTGATCCATGTGCAGGGACCAATCGTGTGGAAGCAGAACTCGACTGAGTCTGTCTGCCCAAGAGTTTTGAATTCCTGGGAGGTATACTGCCAGGAGATGGATTTAATGCTCTCTGGTGAAGGCCCATAATCTTAGAGCTTCGTTGCAAAGCGACAGAGAGACAGTTCCTCCTTGCTTGTTTATGTAAAACATGGCTACCTGATTGTCTGTTTGAATGAGGACTGTCTGGTAGCTGAGGAGGGTATGAAAGACCTTGAGAGCTAGGTACACTGCTCAAAGTTCCAAGAGGTTGATATGAAGGGAGGTCTCCTGTGGGGACCAAGTGCCTTGGGTGGATAGGTCCTGAAGATGAGCTCCCCAACCTGTTTGGGAGGCATCTGTTGTGAGGATTGCTTGGGGCAACAAAGGCTGGAAGGAGGACCCCAGCAATAGATTTTGAGTGGATATCCACCATTGGAGAGACCAAAAGAGACGGTTGGAGTTTGCTATTTGGTCTGAGAGAGCTCCTGAAGCTTGAGTCCACTGGGTGGACAAAGTCCATTGAGCTGCTCTCATGTGTAGACGAGCATAGGGCACCACATGTAC
This sequence comes from Ichthyophis bannanicus, assembly GCA_033557465.1. Lineage (NCBI taxonomy): Eukaryota > Metazoa > Chordata > Amphibia > Gymnophiona > Ichthyophiidae > Ichthyophis > Ichthyophis bannanicus. The sequence goes on from CM066034.1 coordinate 713,198,344, forward strand.
TGTGGAAGCCATGTGGCCTAGTAGTTGTAGCATCTTCCAGGCAGTTAAGTGTTCCTTCGACTGAATCTGGGAGGCTAACTGCACTAGACGTTGGCAAAGAGCCTGGGGAAGATAGGCTCTTGCAGTAGTGGTGTCCAACCAGGTCCCTATGAATTCTAGGGACTGAGTAGGGGTGAGCTGAGACTTTGGGAGGTTTACCACAAGTCCCAGATACTGCAGAATGCACCTGGTGGTGTTCAGGGAAATTTGGGCTTCTGACTGGGATGGAGCTCAGATGAGCCAGTCGTCCAGATATGGGAAGACAAAGATTCCCAGAGTGCGCAGAAATGCAGCAACTATTGCCATGCATTTGGTGAACACTCTTGGAGAAGAGGCCAGACCGAAAGGAAGGACTCTGTATTGGTAATGTTTTCCCTGGAACAGAAAACGTAGAAATTTTCTGTGGGATGGATGGATGAGTATATGAGTGTACGCATCCTTGAGATCTAGAGAACAAAGCCAATCCTGACTCTGTAGGTATGGAAGGAGAGTGCCTAAAGAGAGCATCTTGAACTTCTCCTTGTATAGAAATTTGTTCAATTCTCGGAGATCTAGAATAGGTCTGTATCCCCCTGTTTTCTTTGGAATGAGAAAGTAGGGGGGAGTAAAAACCTGACCCTTGTTGAAGAAGAGGAACTTCTTCTATGGCCCTCTGGGCCAGAAGGGAGGTTACCTCCTGATCCAGAAGGTCGAGGAGAGATGTGGGAGAATTGAAATGTCTCACCATGGTGTAGGGAGGAAGGTCTGAGAAATGAAGTTTGTAGCCCTCTCTGATAATGGAGAGGGTCCACTGCTCTGATGTGATTTGCTCCCATCTGGGAGCAAAATGAGCCAACCTTCCTGGAATGGTGAGAGGTTCTGGCTGTTGTAGAGCCAGAAAGGTTAAGTTCTCTAGTATCAAGTCAAAACCCCTGAGGGGCTTGGGACTGCTGGGTTGCAGAAGCACCTGCAGGTTTAGGCCTGGCCTGTTTAGGTTGCTGATGCTTAGTAGCAAAGCGACCTGCAGAAGACTGTTGACCAGAAGTGGAAGGAAATCTGCCCTTCTTGTAAAAAGACTTTTTAAAAGATTTTTTCTTGGCTGGAGTGGAGGTAGACTTAGAAAGTCTATCAAGAGCAGCATTTTCTGCATCCATTTGAGTGGCTTTAATTTGCCACTCCTTGCCAAATAGGTTTTCACCTGTACAGGGCAGATTTCCTAAACCATCTTGAACCCAGGGCTCTAGATCAGAAGCCTGGAGCCAAGCAATTCTACAAGCAGCTATAGCAATGCCTGAGGCTCTGCTGGCACCTTCAAAGGAATCAAAGGCTGCCCTGTTGGAAAACTTTGAAATGTCTTGAGTATGCTTGAGCCAAAGAAGGAATTCATCCCTTTTATCTTCTGGAATAAAAGGGAGAAAGTTGTGCAGTTTTTCTGCAACCTCCTTCAGAAACATACCCATATAAAGGCTGTAGGAATTGATTCTGGCAATAAGCATGCTAGCTTGGAAGATCTTTCTACCAAAAGCATCCAAGGTCCTGCATTCTCTTCCTGGAGGAGTAGAAGAGTGTCTTTTGGTACTCTTTATTCTCTTCATAGCTGACTGCACCACAATAGAGTGGTGAGGAAGCTGAGTTTTTTGAAATCCAGGAGAAGGAGGGACACGGTACATAGTGTCCAATCTACGAGAATGAGGAGAAAGGGTGAGAGGAGTCTCCCACAAGTCAATCAAATGTTCTTGAAGAATTTCATGAATTGGCAAGGTGACTGCCTCTCTGGGAACCTTAGAGTATCCTAAAATATCTAATTTTTTTGCTCTAGGTTCTTTTTCAGAGGTTACTGAAATAGAGAGTCCTTTAGCTACTTCTACTATGAAGTCTTGAAAGGACAAATCCTCTGGAGGAGACACTCTCCTTTTGGGAGAAGAGGGCTCCTCAGGAAGGGTGAGAGATACTTCAGGAGACTCATCCGATGACTCAGAATCATCAGAAGAATCGAAGTATCGTCTGCCTGATTCCAAAGATCGATAGGCGTATCGATCGGTACCGACATCGGGTGTTCCCGGTACCGGGTCGGTACCGAGAAAGAGCCCAGGACAGGGAGCCGGAATCGGCATCCTGGCCGATGTCGATGCAGCCGGTACCGGTATCGAGGTTGGTACCGATACCGGTGCCGGTACCGACAACCTGGCTTGTTGCGGTACCGACGGCGTCGCAGCCTTGATGAAAGCCAGAATGGCCTGCTGCATGGATTGCACGGTGTGATCCATGGACACCACGACTGCCTGGATGTCAGTACCGGGAGATTGTGCCGGTACCCCAGAGCAGTCTAACAGGTGATCGGTCGAGGCCGTGCCATCGATGTCAACCTGTAACCCCATAGGAGGAGCTTTGGAAGCCGGAGCTTCCTGCCGGGGTTGTTTGGCTGGGGCAGGATCCTCAAGGGCAAGGCCGGAGGCATCTCGATACTTAGAGGGAGATTTGCCCTTTGAGGACCTGCTAAAAATATGTTTGGTTATCTGAGATCCATCAGGAGAGGAAGACCTGGAAGATGTCGATGCCACCGTCGGTGCATCCGTGGGAAACAGCAGATGGAGCTTGGCTGCTCGGTTCTGTAACCCTCGATTCAGGCCCTAAACATTTAAGACACCATTCATGGGTGTCTGTCACAGAAATTGTACCTCTACACTTAGTGCATTTTTTGAAGCCAGAGGCTGGTTTTTCCATGAGGGAAAAAATTTTCGTGGGCCTGGAGGCCTAAGAGGAAAAATACACCAAGTGGGGAAAAAGTATTATTATTATTTTTTTTTTAGAAGAAAAGAAAAGAAAAGACCGGTGGTACCGGTCCAGCGTCGGGGAAGGCAGACACGCGACCAAAGAAATAGATTAAAATAAAGAACTTCTTCAGCGGTGACAGGAACACGACCTGCTGGCTCCGCGGAAAAGAAGAACTGAGGAGAGTTGGTAGGAAAGGCGGGAAGGCAGCGCGCATGCACTGTGGGATGCCCCAAAAGCTTTCATTCTGGGAAGCTGGGGAGCATTCCCGCGCAGGCTCCGTCGGTACCGACGTACCCATATGTGAGGACTTATTCCTGCTTGTTCCTGGGGATGCCCTAATACACCTTCACTAAAACACAAGGTCGAGGGAGCTCCTTCTACAGTTGCTGAGAACTGAAAGACTGGAGGTAGGTGCTCGAGGGGGAGCTCTTCTACTGGGTTATCAGAAAGCTGACATGCTCAGTTCTCAGCTACTGGAGAATGGCGACTGAAGGGGAAAAATGAATCCCCCTTCAGGTACCTTTGTTACAGGTTGAATCCATCTTGTGCTAACGTCTATAGCTCAAGCCTAAGAAAGAAACAGCCTGCTGACTTTTTTCACACAAACTGCAGAGTCAGCAAGATTGAGCTATAAAATGAGCTAATATCCTGTCCCAGAGAGCTGACACAATGAGAGGCTCTGAAAAACTACACAGCTAGTGAAAAGCTGTCACCTGGGCCCCTTGAATGAACAAAGGGGAACAAACAAGGAAGACGAACATCAGTATCTACAGTTCATCTGCAAGAAACATGACTAGCACAAGGCAAATGAGAATGGAGAGACAGGATGCCACAAGGGAAAACAGAGGGTAAAAGATTAAGAAGCAGATTTGCTTGAAATAATAAAGAATAAAAAAAGAAAGGAAATCTATTTATCAGCAATTTGAGCCTAAAAATGAATATAAATATAGAGAAGAAATTTTAATAAGCAGACAGACATTAGCTGATCTCATTGGAGTGAGGCTGTCTCTGGCTCCAGAACCTTTTTACACTTAAGACAGGTGCTTTGCTTGTTATAGATGTATTGATGCTATGGATTGATATTGAAATTTGTACCTCATAAGTCAAAAGCAAAGCTTGTGATGTTACAGACCTGGCAAGATAAATAAAAATAAGTTTCCATGCTTTTATGGTGGCATGAGCAATTTGTTTAAAGCAAGTCCTGTATGTACGTTGGGGTTGAACACAAGCAGCCAAACAAAAATAGAAAATCCCCAAATAATCTTAGGGGAAGCCCAGAAAAACCCCAATATCTTGGTGACCCCGACGTGATCACGGTGACATCACAGCGCAGTGATGTCACCAGGAAGTGTTCTCCTGTGTTTGCTGGACGAAGCACAGGTCGAGAAGGAGGTAAGCGTGATTTTGAATTCCTGCAGAAGAAACGTTGAGAGGGTAAGAGATGTATATATATATATATATTTCCTACCTATGCAAAGTGAAAAACAATGTGTTTATATAGAGATATAGATATATAGAGAGATATAGATAGATAGATAGAGAAAAACATTATTGTTTTTCACTTTGCATAGGTAGGAAATTTTGCATGAGTAGGATATTGTAGACTAGTTAGGATGTTTAAGAAAAAGACAAGAAACTGATTCTGACACTAGAAAAGTGGATGTACAAGAGCAGACTGCATTACAGAAAGTTATAAACAGATATCCACTTGCTGCTAAACTTTAGAACAGTTCTGCAAGAAGTGGCGTTAACTGGCCAGCAAGTGGTATCCTAGACCCACATTAGCTACATGAATTGCAAACTAAGATAGAGAAGGACAAAACAGGACAGAAATTAGTGGAACACTTACATGTCACATTATGGGTGGAGGTAGCAAGAGAATGTGGTGAGGAGCCCCCTCCTTATAACCCCACACATAATCTGGGAGAAACAGGACTATATCCTACCTTAACTGCAGTTGCAGCTATAGGATACCAAGACCCTATTCCTATAGATCAGGAACCTAAACAATCCAAGGGGACCCTCCACAGTAACAAAAAGGAGACCTCACCCGAAAGGAGATTTTATGATCAAATGCTCCCAGGCCCAATAGAAGATCCTGAGATGAGGGCAGCGTGTGAGGATATAGGGAGAGAGAAAGAAGAGTGGGCAGAAATATCAGGGACAGTTAAATTAGAATATTGTAAGCAGCCAATTTGTGAGAACGAATTAGCACAATGGAAAACAGAGTTAGAAGCCAGTACTGAGAAATGGAAAAGTGCTCGTCAAGAACAAGAGGAACAATTTAGAATAAGCCTAGAAAATCAGCAGGCTGAGTGGGAAGAGAAAGTTAAGGAGAAGGAAGAACAGGATAAATCTAAAGAACAAGAACAAAAGAAATTAGAAGAGTCATGAATTAAAGATTGGGAGGAGCGGAAGTCAGACCTGGAGGAGTGGGAACAGCATAACAGAAAGGAGGCAGATAAGGTGAAAGAGGAATGGGGCAAATTAAAACGCAGTTCAAGAAAGACTGGACTGAGATCCAGCTATGAAAACAAGGAAAGTAATAAAAAGCACATTGGGATTGCAAGAAATAACAGTAAGGCTGGAGCCTCACTAATGCCTAAGGAAACAGTAGCTGAGGGTGAGGGAAATAGTTACTTCATCGACCGATGGAATGACAATATGTACGGCTGGACGTTAGAGAACCAGCCGCAAATATTGCAATGGCCTCCTGAGGGAGCACTTGACACTGCACATTTGAATACTGCTAGACTTTGCATTCATGGGGGAGCAGGAGACCCACAATGGGATTTAGATTACATGAAGACAGGATTAGAAGTATGGGAAAATTATGAAGAAAAACTGTGCTTGCCCTTTTTGCATTCAAGAGGAGGAACTATTCGATATGTCCCTTGGAATTTTACTGATATGGATAATATAGCTAGTGCCTTACCTCCTCTTAGTAAAGGGGGGGGGGGCTTCCTGGATTCAAAAGTTTGAGCGGGTTATGGCAGGGTATACTTTAGGGCTAGGGGATGTTAAAGCACTGTTAGCAAAACTCCTGGGAACTCATGCAACAAATCAAGTTTTTGCCAGAGCTAATTTACCCCAAGTTCCTGTAGCAGAAACACGATATGATGGTCTGAGTTTAATGAGCACCAGCTCAGAGTTTGGAATTCTATAAAAGAACCATACCCCACCCAGAAGAATTTAGGGCCACTACTGAAAATGCATTTTAAGATAGGAGAAGATATTAGTGCATATATTCCCCGATTTTAAGATTTGTGGGAAACCCAGACTGGGATGATTTATTCTGACCCAGGTTTCCTGCTCCTATTTTTCCAAACACTTAGCAATACTTTGCCTAAATCAGTTCAATCAAGACTTGACACGATTGTGGGGTTAGAAGATGAGTCCTGGGCAAGACAGCAGTCACATATACACATTTTGTCAAATTAGCTGAAGGACAGATAAAACTTAAGGATATGAAAAGTTTGCAGACAAAATTAATGGCATTACAACTGAGAGAGTTGCAGGAGGATCTTGATAAAAGTAAGGTTAAAGAGAAAGACAAGGAAAAGGACGATGAGAAGGAAAAAGAAAGTGAAGGTTCAAATAAAACAGAAAAGCAGCATGAGGCAGAAAAGCAAAAACTTAGGGCCATTATAAAACAGAAGAATGAAATTATTAGAGATTTGGAACAGTATGACATTTAAGACCCCTGGGAGAATTTTGGTTTATATGCTCAGGCTTGGAATCAGACAGGACCAAACAGTGGGGGTACTTGGAAAGGGGATGGGCAGGACCACCTCAATCACAGCATTTTTAGAGAAGCGCCCTTAGTTGCTGGAACTGTGGCAGAAGGGGACATCTTCAGCGTGAATGCCAAAGCCCCCCAGCCCAAGGATGAGCAAAACCACAAGGGCCACCCCATGCCTACCAGGGTCCTCAGAGCAGGTTTCCCCAGTGGCAGCCTCCTCAAGGGGGACCACAATGATTCTCTATGGTGATGCGGGCCATGCTCAATGAGCGTGAGATAATTGCTCCGTCTAAATGGGTATAAAGTGCAGATGTTGTTGGATTCTGGAGTCACAACATCAGTACTGAATTCCCTACCCCCAGGCATAAACCTCTCTCAAACTACTGTGACAACAGGGTTTAATGGAGACCCAATTACTACCAAAATGACAGTACCCATTGAGGTAGAACTCATGGGGCAACATATCTGTAAACCCCTATTGTATGCCCCACACTGTCCAGTTAATTTGATGGGACGGGATCTACTATCCGCCTTTGAGGTACAGATGACCTTTATCAGCACACCATCTGTTTTGCTCCTGCAGACAGTCAGTCAAATTTTGCTAATATCCCACCTGAAGTTTGGACCACCCCAGAAAAACCCCAACACGACTAACCAAGAGTACATGGAACCCTGGACTGGCCTGGAGGGACGATGAGGAAGATAAAGGTTGCAAAAATAATAAAGGTTCAGTTTTCCTGTTTGGGTTATATTTTAACTTGCATAAAAAACATGAATGGTTTACTTACTTGGGATCAGCGCTACTGGTCTTACTTTTAGGGAAGACCCAATGACTATTAGAAGATCCACCTCATCTTTGTCATACTTCATAGCTCGGTGAAACTGTTCTGGTAAATTTTCACCAAAGAATACAATCTCTGGTTTCATTATGGCCAGTGGTTCATCAGCTGGACATCTAGGACATCGAGGAACAACCTGTACAGTAAGAAATTTCAATTAATTTTCATATGGAGGTTTTTGAATATTTTTTCACTTTTTATTTAAAAAAAATATTTACATAAGTACATACAAGCTTAAACATCAATGTCAAGTATTAAAAAGGCCTGATTCAGGGACATAATGTATTTTAGTAAAAACCTTCAGTCTTGTGCCCCCTCTTCATCAATTAATTTTCAGGCCCGTAGGGCATTCTTTGAAGTTGACAATTAAATTCAATTATTGGAGGGAGACAAGGGCTTGCAGAGCTTAGAATTTGGTGTGAACAGACTGAATAGATCATATCGCCTTATCTGCCGTCATTTTCTATGTATGATCATTCCAACACCACCTGTCCTAGAACAAGCCTGTACAATAGCATAATTGGGCCTCATACTTTTAAATGTTACACTATTTCATATATATATATAAATTGAGGGCAATCACATTTTTTTTTTACCTAAATGGGCTACTTACAAACTGGCCATCCTCCCTGAGGCAAAAGCACATGCTGATGGTTCTCCAAGTTTGGGAGGTTATTTATTTATTTATTTTATTTAACACTTCTTCTATACCGCGCTATTAAAATCAGCGCGGTGTACATCGAACAGAAATACTACAATGCATACAAACATTGAGTTTACAAAGAACAAGGAATTGAACGTGGGATAGAAACCGGGGAAACTATATACATATTAACTCAAAACTATGTACAGTACTCTATTTCAAATGGGTGTTGCATTGGTTTTGTGAAGATGAAGATTAGTGGTTTGGTGGGCTTAAGTGGGGACTACCTATTACCTGTTATTATTGATGTGCTGGGGCGGCTGGGGCATGAGGGAAGCTTGCTGGTTGTGCTTCTGTCTTGGGATGTTTCTGGGTAGCATTTTGTGAACAGGTGGTGTTTTAAGGCTTTTCTGAATAGGATGAGGCTTTTAATACCACGGATTTCATGGGGGAGTGCATTCAAGTTTAAAGGAGCGAATATGGAGAAGGCCCTGTTAGAGGTAGCCTTTGTACACGTAGTCAATTAGCTTGGGGACTACTAATGTGTTCAGTGCAGTAGACCTCCTGTTCCTATTTTCCAGGGTACCATGGATTAGCTTGCTGATTGGCGTAGGGGGGGTAGTTTAGGGCTTTGAAAGTAAGGACCAATGACTTGTATTGGAGCCTGGCATGTAAAGGTAGCCAATGCAAATCCTTCATGATGGGCGTTATGTGGTCGGATCTTGACGATCCAGAGAGGACTCTTGCGGCTGCATTGATAGCTAGGCGGAGTGGATTTAAAGGTCGATTGTGGGAGGCCATGGAGGATGATGTTCGCGAAATCCAGATGTGGGAGGACTAATGCCTGGAAGGTTGTTCGGTAGTCTGAAGTCCAGTAGGTGTCGGAGGTGACGTAGCGTTCTGATCTTATGGTATATTGCCTTTGTGATGTTTTTCACATGTGTTGTCATATCCAGGTGCTGGTCCAGGGTGATGCCGAGGTAACGGACTGTGGATTTGGACTTCAACTCTACATTGTTGGCAAGTAGCGATGAGGGAGGTGTGAACTTATGGTTTCTCGTGACGAATAGGACATCTGTCTTGCCATGGTTGATCCGTAGGTTTTGTGACAACAGCCAATCGGCTACTGCTTCGAAGCATCTGACTATTGGGGAGAGCACTGGTTGGTCAATTATGAACGGCATGTAGAGGAGGATGTCATCTGCGTAGGCAAGGCATTGTACGTTGAAGGATCGGATTAAATCACATATCGGCTGCATATAAATGTTGAACATTAGTGATAAGGACGATCCTTGAGGAACCCCCTGTGTTTGTCAAGACCTATTGTTTTGCTTTGACTACAAGTTGCTTTGCATCCCCCTAGGCCAGTGGTTCTCAGCCCAGCCCTCTGGGACACCCCAGGCCAGTCAGATTTTCAGGACATTCACAATGAATATGCATGAGATAGATCTGCATACAATGGAAGCAGTGCATGCAGATCTCTGTCATGCATATTCCTTGTGGATATCCTAAAAACGAGACTGGCCTGGGGGTCCCAGAGGACTGGGTTGAGAACCACTGCCCTAGGTGATAGACTAATCTGTCTAATGGTTAAGCCAGCCAAAGGGAGTAAAGACTATTGATTATGTCCCCTTCCTTTCCTCTTAGATTTTTCATAAGCCTCATTAAGCACTTTCTGCTCTCCCTTGCCACATTCTTTTTTTCTCCATCTCCAACCCAATTTTCATAAAACTAGAGGGGCATAGTAAACTACCAGCATAGCACCATTCTGCATCATAACTGTATAGCTTCATGCAAAGGGAGGCCACACTGGTGAGAGGAGCCCATAGGGTGGGCAATTTATTTTTCAGTGGGATAATGGTTCCTGCTCCCACCCCATCAAAATGCCCTTAGTGACACCTATATTAAAAGGTGCTGTAGGTTTTTACCAGCTAGTGTGAATGCTCAATGACAGATCATCGATTACTGCCTCTTTGTAACGTTTTAAGTGTACAAGCTATGACCGACAAGTAGGTGTTACTATGGAAGCAAACTTCACAGCCTTCTGCAGGTGTGGGATCTTGACTATTTGCTCAAAAGTATCTTCTCTGTGTACTTTAGAAGCAAGAGATAGATGCAACAATCAAACCTGGCTTCCTAAAATGGTATTACCGAGCCAGTGGGTTGGCTATTACAAAATAATCCTCAGTTATGAAATGTAAATGGAGATTAATCTCAACAGGTACCAGTAAATGACTAATATACCCACCAACAACTAAATTTCTATTACAATATGTCCTAGAGAACAGTTGTGATGAAGGATACCCCCTTGCTCCAGCAGCCAGGCAAACAAACAAACAACAAAAAAAAAGATTCCAGAGAAAGGTAGGTATAAAACCAGATGCTAGGTATATGGGAAAAACCTCCAGCATATGCAAAGAAAGCATAGTTACTCACCTGTAACAGGTGATCTCCGGGAACAGAAGGAATTTAGTCTTCACATATGGGTATCGTCGGTACCGACGGAGCCTGCGCGGGAACGCTCCCCAGCGTCCAATTAGGAAGCTTTTGGAAGCACCCCACAGCGCTTGCGTGCTGCCTTCCCACCTTTCCCAACTGCCTCTCTCCAGTTGAGTTTAAAGCTGAGACAAAGAGAAGAAGAGAGATACAATTCCTAGGGGAGGTGGGTGGGTTGTGAAGACTAAATTCTTGCTGTTCCCGGAGATCACCTGTTACAGGTGAGTAACTATGCTATCTCCAGGAACAAGCAGGAATGTAGTCTTCACATATGGGGATTCCCTAGCTATAGATGCCAGGGAGAAACCCCAGAAGCTGGGTGCCCTTTCGGAAGGGCTCCACTTCCCCCCATGGATCTCTGGCATCCTACCAGGGATGGTGGGTAGGAGTTGATTGTATGGAACAGGTGTTGAAAAACAGCCTGACCAAACAGGGCATCCCGGCGGGAGTCCTTGTCCAAGCAGTAATGGGCTGTGAAGGTATGAACAGAGGCCCAGGTAGCTGCTTGACAGATGTCGTCGATAGACACAGAGTGAAGATGAGCCATAGAGGCTGCCATGGCTCTCACATTGTGCGCTGTGACATGGCCTTCAAGAGGAAGGTTCTTACTCAAATAGGCAAAAGATATACACTGCGCAATCCAGTTGGACAGTGTCCTTTTGGAGACTGGAAGCCCTAAATGACTAGGATCAAAAGCAACAAAGAGTTGGGAGGACTTTCTATGTTGCTGAGTCCTTTGCAAGTAAAAGGCTAAAGCTCTTTTACAGTCCAAAGTATGAAGATTCCTTTCTGCATTAGAGGCATGAGGCCTTGGGAAAAAACAGGAAGGTAAACTGATTGGTTTAAATGAAAAGGTGAAACCACCTTTGGCATAAAGTGAGGATGAGTCCTAAGGGCTACCTTATCATGATGGAACCTTGTATAAGGAGGATCAGCCACCAATGCTTGCAATTCACTAATGCGATGTGCTGATGTGATTGCAATAAGAAAAATAACCTTCCAGGAAAGGAATTTCAAAGAGGTAGTAGCTAATGGTTCAAAAGGCAGCTTCATGAGCTGGCCAAGAACCAGATTTAAATCCCATGCCACCGGTGGTGGCTTAATGTGAGTCTTGGTTAGAAGAAGGCCTCTCATAAATCTCGCTATAATAGGATGAGAGGAAATAGGTAGCCCATTTAAAGGTTTGAGAGAAGCTGCAATAGCACTCAGATGAACTCTCACTGAATTGGTCTTAAGCCCTGCATTAGACAAATGAAGGAGATATTCCAGTAATGATTCCAGAGGTATTGCAAGAGGGTTAAGACCCTTCTGCGAACACCATATGGTAAACCTTTTCCACTTGAAAGCATAAGAGCGTCTTGTGGATGGTTTCCTGGAAGCATAAAGGATATCCTTTACTTGCTGAGAAAGGCTAAGACCATGAAGTTCTAGGCTTTCAGCAACCAGGCCCTGAGATGTAGAGACTGGGGACTGGGATGCCACAGCATCCCGTCCTCCTGGGATAGGAGATCTGGAGCAGATCCTAGCTTCAGAGATGGAGCTTTAGAGAGATGTAAGAGCAGAGGGTACCACACTTGTCGTGGCCAATGTGGGGCTATGAGAATCATACGGCCTCTGTCTCTCTGAAGCTTGAATAGGGTTTTGGGAATTAGGGGAATGGTTGGGAAGGCATACAGAAAATCCCAACCCCAGTGGAGGAGAAAGGCATCCGTGGCCTGACAACCCTGAGCCGGAATCCTGGAACAGAACCGGGGAAGTTTGGCATTCAGCGGACTTGCAAAGAGGTCTATGTCCGGGGTTCCCCAAAATTGGAAAATTTTGTCAACCTGGTCTGCATGGAGAGACCATTCGTGTGGAAGCAGAACTCGACAGAGTCTGTCTGCCCAAGAGTTTTGAATGCCTGGCAGATACACTGCAAGGAGATGAATCTGATGCTGTCTGGCAAGGGCCCAAAGTCACAAAGCTTCATTGCAGAGTGACAGAGAGCCTGTCCCGCCCTGCTTGTTCACATAGAACATGGCTACATGGTTGTCCGTTTGGATTAGGACAGTTTTGTAGCTGAGCTGGGTGTGAAACACTCGCAGAGCAAGGAATATTGCTCTGAGCTCTAGAAGTTTGATGTGTAGATCAGTCTCCTGTGGAGTCCAGGTACCCTGGGTAGAGAGGCCTTGCAAATGGGCTCCCCAACCCACCTGTGAGGCATCTGTTAGAGTTACTTGAGGTGGGGGTTGCTGAAAAGGGGACCCCACCAACAGATTCTGAGGTGACTGCCACCATTGGAGAGACAAAATAAGATGATCTGAGGTTGCTATTTTGTCTGACAGGCAACCTGATGCCTGAGTCCACTGCGTGGATAGAGTCCACTGGGCTCCCCTCATATGGAGGCGGGCATAAGGGACCACATGCCATGTGGCCTAGCAATTGTAACATTTCCCGAGCAGTGAGGTGAGACTTTAGCATTGCTTGGGAAGCTAACTGCACAATGCAAAGGCAGTGGGACTGTGGAAGATAGGCCCTTGTCTGTCTGGTATCCAGCAGGGCTCCTATGAACTCTAGAGACTGAGTGGGAGCTAGGTTGGATTTTGGGAAGTTTATGACAAGTCCCAAATATTGAAGGATACGCATTGTACGAGATAGAGAAATCCTGGCCTCTGGATCTGATGGGGCTCGAATGAGCCAATCGTCCAAGTAAGGGTAGACAAATATTTTTAGGGTGCGGAGGAATGCTGCCACCACAGCCATGCATTTTGTGAACACCCTTGGTGCCGAGGCCAGGCCAAAAGGAAGAACTCTGTATTGGTAGTGCTTCCCTTGAAATAGAAAGCGAAGAAACCTTCGGTGAGTTGGATGGATGAGAACATGAGTGTACACATCCTTGAGATCTAGAGAACAAAGCCAGTCCTGACTCTGAAGGTATGGCAGTAGAGTTCCCAGAGAAATCATTTTGAATTTCTCTTTGAACAGGAATTTTGTTCAATTTTCTGGATGTCCAAAATGAGTCTGTGCCCTCCTGTTTTCTTTGGAATAAGGAAAAAGGGGGAACAGAACCCTGCACCCTGTTGATGAATAGGTACTTCTTCTATTGCCCTTTGGGCAAGAAGGAGACTGACCTCGTGATCTAACTGGGAGTTGAGAGAGGTCTGAGAATTGAACTGTCTTACCACTGTAGGAGGGGGCATGCTGAGGAAGTGAAACTTGTATCCCTCTCTTACAATGGACAGAGTCCAACTTTCTGCTGTTATCTGCCCCCATCTGGGGGCAAAATAACAACCTTCCTGGAATAGTGGAAGGCTCTGGTCCGTTCAGGGCCAGGAAGACAAAGTTCTCTAGATGGGAGTCAAAGCCCCTGTGGAAGCTGAGTCTGCTGAGCTGGTTGAGGCTTAGCAGCCTTTGTTTTTCTTTGTTTTGGTTGTTGCTGACCCTTTAGGGCAAACTGACCTGAACGATGCCCTTGCTGGGTATAGGAAGGGTAGAACTTCTTCTTTCTAGTGAAGAATGGTTTTTTGTAGAACTTTTTCCTTGCAGGATCAGCTGTAGATTTTGATAATCTATCCAAGGTGAGATTATCAGCATCTAGCTCATTAGCTTGCTCTTGCCAATTTTTACCAAAGAGATTCTCTCCTGTGTAAGGAATATTCCCCTATTTGTCCTGTTCTCAAAGTTCCAAAGTCAGATGCCTGGAGCCAGGCAATCCTACGTGCGCTTATGGCAATAGCAGATGTTCTGCTTATGCACTCAAAACAATCAAAAGCTGCACGATTTACGAATTTGGAAACATCCTGAACATGTTTGATAAGTGCAAGATAATCTTGTCTCTTATCATTTTATTTATTTATTATTTTTATTAACATTTCTTATATACCGCACTATTTGCTATCAGCGCGGTTTACATGGAACATAAACATCCGACAATATACATATGTCTGGTCGATTACATTTAACAGGAAATGGAACTTGGAGAACTAGGTAAACTATATACATATGAAGTAGAATGAGAACAGATACTGTTTGGTGTTTACATTGTTGGGGACACCTCTTGCAAGATCTTGTCTGGTTGACTACTACTGATGTTGAGGTGTAGGCTATTCGAGTGTGACCGGGGTTCGGAGCTGTCGGTGAGATATTTGATGAATAGGAAATGTTTAAGGGCCTTCCTGAACTGGCTCAAATTGGGGATTGCTCTGATATGTGGTGGTAAAGTATTCCATAGACTTGGGGCGCAGAGTCGGAAGGCTCTGTTAGCAGTTGTTTTGGTGCAGCTTGTCATTTCTTTCGGTATTACTAGCATGTTGGACTCTGCGGTTCTTCTTGGTCTGTTAGGTGCAAGTGGTTGGATGAGGTCGGAAATAGAGGAGGAGAGCCCCTTGGCAGCTTTGAAAGTCATCAGCAAGGTCTTAAAACTGATCCTGGCTTGAATGGGGAGCCAATGTAGCTGTTTCAGGAGGGGTGTCACATGGTCTATCCTGGAAGCTCCAAAGAGTACTCGCGCTGCACTATTCACAGCAAGTTGCAGGGGGTTCAGGGTGGATCGGGGAAGACCTTGTAGTATGGAGTTTGAATAATCAAAATGAGGAATAAGGGCTTGGTAAATGGTGCGGAAATCATCTGGTTCGAGTAACGGGCGTAGGTGTCTGAGGGATCTGATTTTAAAGTAGATCGCTCTTACGGTATTGGCTATGTGTTTCTTCATGTTGAGATTTTGGTCCAATGCCACCCCAAGGTAACGTATAGCCGGTTTCACTTGTAGTTCGGCGTCATTTACCTTCACACAGCTGGGTGGTATGAAACTGGGATTTCTCGAGATGAAAAGAACTTCTGTCTTCTTAATTTAATTTAATTAGCGAGTTTTTATATACCGCACCTTCCACTTATCAGTTGCGGTTAACATGGAACAACAGTAAACAGGCAATGCTGCTTTTACAGATAACAATGTGAAACTACAAAGAAATTCAATTTTACAATTAACAGTTGTAAACTATATACAAAGAACCAGATTTTAACTATGTACAGGTATGTATGTTTTCGAAATCGTCGGTTTGGGGTTTTCTCATTTATTCCAGTTCAAAGATGGATTCGCAGATGGATTCTTGTGTTGGATTCACAGATTTTGTGATAGGAGCCACTCAGATATGGCGTTGAAGCAATTGGTCAGAGGGGCAAGGTCTAGTCTGTCCAATGATACTGGCATGTATAACAGCACATCGTCAGCATATATCATGCAGCTAACATTGAAGGATCTAATGATGTTGCAGATGGGTTGGATGTATATATTAAACATCAAGGATGATAGGGATAGGATCATCAGGAAGAGGGCTCATAAGCTCTATATCTCCTGTAACTTCCTTAAGGCTCATTCCCATATATAGAATGTAGGAACTAATCCTGGCAGAAAGCATAGAGGCCTGGAAGGTTCGACACCCAAAGGCATCAAGAGTTCTACATTCACGTCCTGGAGGATTAGATGCATGTCTTTTTGCACTCTTGATACTTCTCATAGCTGATTCCATCACCATGGAATGGTGGGGCAGCTGAGTTTTTTGAAACCCAGGACAAGAAGGAACTCGATACATGGTATCGAGCCTACGAGAATGAGGAAAAGTGGTGAGAGGTGTTTCCCACATCCTTAGCATGAGATCATGCAAGATCTCATGAAAAGGCAAAGCAGCTGCCTCTTTGGTAGCTTTAGGATACTGTAAAATCTCCAATTCCTTCGCCCTAGGCTCTGTTTCAGGAGCCACTGTGATGGAAAGACCTTGAGCCACATCCTGGAAGGATATATCCTCTGGAGGAGACATCCTATGTTTAGGAGAGGAAGAATCCTCAGGGGGAAACACTCTGGTATCAACAGAGCTATCAGAGTCCTCAGACTCGGAGGATTCAAAGTATCTCCTGTCCAGGTAATCGTGCAACGCACGATACCGGTACCAATCTAAGTCGGTATCGACAGGGTCCAGTACCAGCTTGTCAGTACCGGAGGGCATAGCATGCGTCGGTACCGGTAGTCCACCTGTCGACGTCGACGCAATTGGCCCCGGTACCGATGTAGGTGCCGGTACCGGTTGAATTGTCTGAAACGGTTTCGGGGGCATGGATGGCGAGAGAAGAGCCACCAGACTGCGTTCAATAGCCAAGAATCTCTGGTCTATCAACGCCGCCGATGCCTGGGTATCGGTACCAGACAAAGTGGCCGGTATCCTAGAGCATGGCACCTGTAGTTCTGCTGAGGTTGGGGCCTCGAGAACATCCTGGAGCCCCGATGATGCTTTGGAAGCCAAAGCCTCCCGCCGGGGCAATTTTGCCGGTGTGAGTCCCTTGAGGGCAATGCCAGAGGCATCTCGATATTTGGAAGGAGATCTACCCTTTGAGGACCGGCCAGACTTATGTTTAGTTACCTGAGATCCATGGGAGGAAGACGAAGCCCTGGAAGATGTTGATGCCACAGATGCTGCATTGGAGGGAAAAAGGGTGCTAAGTTTAGCAGCTCGGTTTTGCCGACCCCTCTTCGACATCATCCCACAGGCAACACACCCAGAGATAGAGTGGTCAGGACCTAAACGTTTGAAGCACCACTTATGGGTGTCGGTGACGGAGATGGTACTGCCACACTTGGAACACTTTTTAAAAACCGAAGCGGGTTTTTCCATTGTAGAGGAAAGTTGGACCTAGTGCCCAAAATGACGCGTGGCACCAGAGGAGAAAAAAAGCTGGAAGACTCCAGGAAAAGTATTATATATATATATATATATATATAGTTTTTTTTTTAGGAAAAGTAAGAAAGAACCGGCGGTACTGGTGTAGCATCGAAGGAAGGCAGACGCGACCACAAAAAAAGAGAATAAATGGAATATTTTCTGCGGTGACAGGAAGTGCGACCTGCCGGCTCCGCGGAAAGCGAAGAACTGGAGAGAGGCATTTGGGAAAGGCGGGAAGGCAGCACGCAGGCACTGTGGGGTGCTTCCAAAAGCTTCCTAATTGGACGCTGGGGAGCATTCCCACGCAAGCTCCGTTGGTACCGACAATACCCATATGTGAAGACTACATTCCTGCTTGTTCCTGGAGATAAGAAATGTTCAATTTTCAGGATCCCATAAAGGAGGACACCAAAAGTTTCTGGGGATGGAACTTCAGAGATGAAAGGCAAACTTAACTCCTCTTCCAGGACGAGGACCACTAAAGATAGTCCTGCCTTCTTGCTTGTCACTTTTCTGGAGCCAGAACCTTTCGATGTTCTATCAGAGAGGTGTTGCTCAAGTGGTCTTCAGAGCACTACTAGATTGGACTTAACTGAAGGTTAGGTGCCTGGTGCACTTGACCATAAACAAAAAGTGCCTAAAATAATAAAACACCCTCAAATGCAAGCATTGGGAGAAATATGGAAGCTGTTTCCTGAAGAAAAGCAGAGCTAGAAGTGCTCCACCATATAATGCATTTCATAAAATTCGCATAATAAAATGGATTTTTAAGGCATTTAATATACCGCCCATCTACAATAACGCATTCCAGGCGGTTTACAATCAGGTACTACATATATTCCCTCATCCTCAAAGAGTTCATAATCTATGTACACAATTTATGCATACTTGAGGCAAGGGAGGGTTAAGTGGCTTGCCCAAGGCCACAAAAAGTGCCTGTAGGACAAGATTGCTGTCCCCGAGTGGGAATCTAACCCCCAGCCCTCTGGCCTGAGGTAACTTGTCCCAACCACTAGGCCACTCCTCCCTTCCCTACCCAAAGCAAGGTCCATGGATATAAAAGATGGAACTGTGAAACTAGACTACTGGTTATAAAAAATGATACACCCAAAGGATTTTTTAAATGCTGGACATATAAAACACTTGGGAGTCCTAGTGCAGGGACTGGGCATTGCTGTTCCTTTAGTGAACTGGACAAGTTCCTGGAGGAAAAATCCATAAGCCATTATTAAGAAGACCATGGAAATAGACAGCATACTCCGGGATAAGCATCATTAAAACTGTGTACCTTTTTGGGAACCTCAAAAGGGTACCCGTGACCTCGATTGACCACTGTTGGAAACAGGATACTGTGTTTGATGGACCTTGGTCTGACCCAGTATGGCATACTGTATCTTATGTTCTTAGTTTTCAGAAGGAAAGGAAATCTGTGATGGTATAGGGCAAATCAAAGTAGTATCATAGGTGTGGCACTTCTGGCTTGCCCATGAAATGCATTTAAAAACTGCATTTAACTGTGTACTTTTGCTAACAGAAGCAAGAGAAATGGCACAGATGGCCTGAGCAGGCAGAGGCCAGACAAATTCCCAAAAGGAAAGGAAAAGATTACATATTTCATTCCAGGAATGCAAAGAATATAAGAACACAGTCTTGTACTGTTTCTTTGATCTATCAGAATCAAAAACAGACCGAGATGGGATCCTGGGAGGAGTAAGAAAGCGTAGTTACTAACCTGTAACTGATCTTTGGGAACAGCAGGAATTTAGTTCACATATGGGTGACATCGGTACCAACGGAGCCTGCATGGGAACACTCCCCAGTGTCCAAATGGAAAGCTTTTGAATATTCCACTGCACCTGCACGACTGCCTTCACGCCTTACCAACACCCTCTCTTCAGTTGAGTTTGTAGCTGAGAAAAGAGTAAATGAAACCCTATTACTCCTAGGGGAGGAGGGCAGGTTGTGAAGACTAAATTCCTGCTGTTCCCGGAGATCGCCTGTTACAGGTCAGTAACTAAGCTAAGCTATCTCCAGGAACAAGCAGGAATGTAGTCTTCACATATGGGACTCCCTAGCTCCCAGATGAAGTGACCTCAGAACCAGCAGAGGTTCGCCTTGGAGTAGGCATGATGAGGTCATGGATCCCACAAGAATTTCTGGTGTTGAAGGGTGTTGAAAGAACTGAAATACGAGATTGCAGACCTGCTATCAGTAATCTGTGAACTATCATTAAAATCATCTCTAATACCTGAAGATTGGAGGATCGCCAATGTAACACCAATTTTTAAAAAAGGTTCCAGGGGTGATCTGGGAAACTACAGACCGGTGAGCCTGACATCAGTACTGGGAAAAATGGTAGAAACCAAAACCTTCCAGGGAGAGTCCTGCTTTGTTGTAAGCTAATGAAATGCAGTTCGCTATCCATTTGGAGAGCATACGCTTAGAAAAAGGTAATCCCAGGTGACGGAGGTCAAATGAGATGAACAACTGTAAGGCTTTACGATAACAGAGCCCTTTGGAGATAAAAAGAAAACACACACTTGCAGTCAAGAGTGTGTAGAGTTGCTTCCACTATAGACGCATATGGTTTAGGAAAGAAAACTGGAAGGTAAATTGACTGGTTTAGATGGAAGGGAGATACCACCATTGACAAAGTGTGGATGAGTCCGAAAGACTACTTTGTCAAGGTGGAAGCAGGTATAGGGTGGATCCGCCGCCAAGGCCTGAAGCTCACTAATGCATCTAGCCGAAGTGAGGGCAATTAGGAAGATTACCCTCCAAGAGAGGAACTTAACCCTTCATCACACACGTTAAATTACCAACGACTTTACACATCTAGGGTCAAACTGACCCCATCAGTAAATGACCAGAAACCGTGAACAATTTCATCCACATAGGATTGGTATTTTAATGCATTTATTAAAAACAGTTCTCAGTTTTTTGCTGTTTACAAATGTTCAGTGTTTATGATATAAAAGTAGTCTAACTATTAACTTTAGTTTATCACTTAATTGTAATTAAGTCTCGACACCCCTAGTATAATTATCTAGGCGTCTTTTAGTCAGCACATTCATTGCATAATGGCTGGCAATGTTCTGGGCATATGGCTGTACCACATCGCTTGCAGTATTTTGATGTTTTTTTTTATCTGATGATCTGGTGCAAAGCTGGCAGCACGATCATGCCCCTCTGGATTCACAGCCTGTAGGACCAGGTAAGCTGAATCCAAGTAGTTGCATGCAGATCCGCACCCCTTTTTGAAGTGTTCTTGGGTTCTGCAATCGCAATGTCTGCTGTGGCAGAACTAACTCCTTTGCCAGTTCTGTTAGGAACAGTCGCAGTTTGTGGGACACCTCTGTTTGCCATTTGGGTTTTTGCTGCACCCAAATTATGTATATGTACGCACAAGCTTGTCCAGATTGTCTACTCCAGACATAGTAGCATTATAGTGCAGAATCATTGCAGGCTTCTTTTCATTCTTGTCGTCTATCATCTTGTCATGATGCATGCTGCTCAAAATAATGACCGTTTTGTTTTTCTTTGGAACATAACAAATCAGCAGTTCACCTGGTATGTCCCTTTTGTTTTTTCTCATGATGCTAACAACTGTAGTGTGTTGAATCAGAAGATCTTCAGCCAGTCCTACATTAGTAAAGAAATTATCACATGTAACATTGCGGCCAGTTTTCCACCAAGGTCTAGTCAATCTTTTCACTACAACTCCTTTCTTCAGTTCGACCGCTGCTCCTGGTTGCTTCCCCAGATAAACTTCTCCTTTCAGTGGATAGCTGGTCTCTGCATCACAGTTCCAGAATATCTTTATTCCATATTTTCCAAGCTTTGTGGAAATGTATTGTCGAAAGTCGCACTTGCCTCTGAAGCTGACCAGATGCTCATCAACTGTCATATCCGTTCCAGGTAAGTACATCATTGTTAGACAACGAGGACTACTACTCATTTCACTCAGAATTCTTGGAACAATAAAATAACTGAAATCATAATAAATAATCAATCAAATATATATCTCAGAAAAAAGAAAAATGTTAGCGGCAAAGCGCCATTACTTCTATAACAGCAATGAATAGATCTATACGAACACATGCCTGGTATGAAAAATGTTGCCTTAATTTCACATGAAGATCACAGTAGCCTACAGATGAAATAGCCTAGCAATGCCAAATTAACAATAACTACAACATGAACCTGAAACAGGAATTCTGACAACACTGGTTTCGCTAAGCTGGGGTCAATTTGACCCCAGGTGTGAATAAAGAGTAGTTACTCACCTGTAACAGGTGTTCTCCAGGAGCAGCAGGAACCAGTCCTCACATATGGGTGACGGTGCCGACGGAGCCCCCATGCGGAGCATTTCCCAGCTTTCAAGCCTTTGGGAATGCAGCGCGCATGCGCGGTCCCCTTCCCGCCCAAGGGTGCCATCTTGCTCAGTCTGATGACATAGCTAATAGACAGCAAAACCAAAATGAAGTATAGGACTGCAACTCCAGGGGAGGAGGGAGGGTCGTGAGGACTGATTCCTGCTGCTCCTGGAGAACACCTGTTACAGGTGAGTAACTACTCTTTCTCCAGGACCAAGCAGGAAGTCAGTCCTCACATATGGGACTCCCCAGCTCTAGACTACCAGGAACCCTAAGCTGAAAAAATGGCTCCCTCTCAAGAGCCTCAGCATTCGTGATAAGAATATCCTCTGACAACGCCCCCGTACGGTAGCCCAACAAGGACTGAAGGGTAGGAGTTGCCTAAACCTCAAAGAGATTATGGAGTACCACCTGTCCGAAAGCACTGTCCCTACGGGACTCTCTCTCGAGGCAGTAATGGGCTGCAAAAGTCTGGCTTCAAGACCAAGTAGCGGCCCAGCAGATGTCTGCCAACGGAACAGAGCGGAGATGAGCTACTGATGTGGCTTTCCCCCTGACACGGTGGGCCGTAACTCGACCCTGCAAGGGGAGGTCAGCTGCCTTGAATGTCCAGGCGATACAATCTGCTACCTAAGTGGACAATGTATGCTTGGAGACAGGTAACCCCAACTTATTAAGGTCAAAGGAGACGAAGAGCTGAGTGGCCCTTTGATGCCCCCTTGTACGTTCTATGTAAAAAGACAATGCCCTCTTACAGTAGAGGGTATGCAAGACTGTTTCAGCCTGGCTGGTATGCGGCCTGGGAAAGAAAGTCGGAAGAACCACCTCCTGGTTGAGGTGGAAAGAGGAGACTACTTTTGGAAGGAACTTTGGGTGGGTCTGTAGGACCACCCATTTCCTATAGAACCGTGTGTACGGTCTATCAGAAACCAGAGCTTGTAGCTCACTCACACGTCAGGCCGAGGTAAGAGCTACCAAGAAGAGCGCTTTCCAGGAGAGGAAACGCAAATGGCAAGTCGCCATCAGTGCAAACGGTGGGTGAGTAAGTTGCTGCAAGACCACGTTCAAATCCCACTCAGTTGCCGGTGGACGAACTGGAGGCTTGAGAAGAAGCAGGCCTCTGAGAAATCGGGACACCAAGGGGTGAACCGACAAAGACTGTCCTCCCACCGGTGAGTGGTGCGCTGACAGAGCACCGAGGTGGACCCAAACAGAGTTAGACTTAAGGCCTAGGTCTGACAGGTAAAGTAGATACTGCAGTACTACTGGCACAAGGCAAGATAAAGGATCTTTATTACGCTGAGCACACCATATCATGAACCTACACCACTTGAGGGCATAGGACTTTCTGGTGGATTGCCTCCTAGAGGCCAAAACCACCTCTTCAACCTCCTTCGGCAGAAGCAAAGGAGCTAGCACTATCCTTTCAGCAGCCAGGCCATCAGATTGAGGGACCTGAGATTGGGGTGCAGAAGGGAACCCTGATCTTGAGACAGGAGATCGTGTTGCAACCCCAGAGGGAAAGGAGTTTCCACTGCCAACTGCAGCAGAAGCGGAAACCACGGTTGCCTCAGCCATCTGGGGGCTACCAGAAACACCGAGGCCTTGTCCCGTAGAATCCTGAACAGAGTTCGGGCCACCAGGGGCGTGGGAGGAAACGCATACAGGAGGCCCGTAGACCAAGAGATCAGAAAAGCATCTGCTACTATCCTCAGGGGATGCGGCTGTCTGAAGCAAAACCTGGGCGGCTGATGGATTTGTGGACTGGCAAAGAGATCGATGGACAGAAGTCCCCAGTGGAGGAAGACCTGCTGGATCACCCATGGATTCAACTGCCATTCGTGAGGTTGGAGAATCCTGCTTAGCTTGTCCGCTAGGAAATTCTCCTGACCAGGTAGATAAACTGCTTTGAGAAACATGCCTTGTTTGACTGCAAAGGAGAAAAGGGCCTGCGCATCCTGACATAGGAGCCTGGACCCCATGCCTCCTTGCTTGTTCACATAGAACATTGCTACCTGATTGTCCGTCTGAACCAAGACAGACTGGTGAGAGAGGGCATAAGAAAATGTCTGTAGAGCCAAGCGGATCGCTCGCAGCTCCAAAAGATGGATCTCCTGCGTGGCCTCCCATGGAGGCCAGAGGCCTTGAGTGCCCATGTCCTGGTAATGTGCACCCCAGCCCTTTAAAGACGCATCAGTCGTCAGCACCCGTCTGTGTGCTGGAGCCTGAAAAGGTACCCCCCTTAGAAGGTTTGGGAGATGTAGCCACCACAGTAAGGAGTCCAAAAGTGTTTTGGATACCTTTACTCTGTCTCGGAGGTCGCCTATGCCCTGCGTCCACTGATCTCTGAAGCACCATTGAGCAGCCCGCATGTGCAGATGGGCATTCGGAGTCACATGTACTGTGGATGCCATGTAGCCCAGGAGCCGCAGGAAGTGCCTGGTGGAGACCAGAGAATTGCTTTGGAACTGGTTCGCCAAGTCCAACAGTCTGTGAGCCTTGTCCTCGGGCAAGTAAGCTCTTGCCTGCAGGGTGTCTAATCTTGCCCCTATAAACTCTAGGTTCTGAGAGGGGAGCAAACTGGACTTTGCATAGTTTATGACAAAGCCCAGGTGCTGAAGAAGTGAGAAGGTGCAAAGAGTGGCTTGTCTGGCCTCCTGAAGAGGCTGACCACTGATGAGCCAGTCGTCCAGGTATGGGAAGACAAAAATTCCCTGATTCCTGAGATAGGCCGCCACCACCGCCAGGCATTTGGTGAAAACCCTGGGGGCAGAGGTTAGGCCAAAGGGAAGTACCCTGTACTGAAAATGGTTTCCTCCGACCATAAATTTGAGTTATTGTCTGTGGTCTGGATGAATGAGGATGTGAGTATAAGCATCCTTTAGGTCTAAGGAGCATAGCCAGTCTCCCTGCTGGAGGTAGGGCAGCAGTATCCCAAGGGTAAGCATCTTGAACTTTTCCCTCTCCAGAAACTTGTTTAGGTTTTGCAAGTCTAGGATAGGCCGGAGGCCTCCTGTCCTTTTTGGTACCAGGAAGTACCTGGAGTAGAAGCCTTGCCCTTCCGGGTGGTGAGGCAGCGGTTCCACTGCCTGTTCCTTTAGAAGACTTGCCAACTCCTGAAGGAGGTTTCTGTGCAGAGGGAGTCTTGGAGGCTCCCCTGGAAAGTGGGAGGGGGGGGGGGGGTAGCTGGTGGAAGTGGAGCATGTAGCCCTTTTGGACTATGCTGATGACCCAGGTATCCCCTGTGATGGCTGGCCACCTGTAGGAATACAGAGTCAGCCGACCTCCTGTGCTGAGTGGAGCCAGCGGTGGAGAAAAGGCTATGCTGTGGGAGTCAAAACCCTGCTCCCTGCTGTGCAGGAGCCGGAGCTGGCGGCTTGGGGTTTTTTTGCCTACGGGCCCCATGTCCCTGCCCCTTGGCCTGCTGGTCCTGTTGGGGAGCTGGAGAGGCCTGATATTGAGGGTAGGATTTGTAGGCAGCACCCTTCCTTGGGAAAAAGGTCTTCTTTCCCGAGCCCTTCTTTTTTTGAGAAGGGGCAGAAGTCTTCCTGGACAGCCTTGTCCTAGTGAGAGTCTCAGTCTCGATTTCCGCAGCCTTTTCAGTCATGGGCTTACCAAAAAGGTTTTCACCTCGGCAGCGGACAATCGACCAACTTGTCCTGTACCCATGACTCCAAGTCTGATGACTGCAGCCAAGCCTAACGGCGTGCACTGATGCCGGCCACGGCTACCCGGGCCGAAGCCTCGAAGCCATCATAGGCTGCTTGAAAGATAAACTTCGAGCACTCTCAGATCCCTGTTGACAAAGCCTTGAACCTCTGCAAAGGTTCCTCGGAGAGGCCAGCTGAGAACCCGGCAAGCTCCTTTGCCAGGACTCGTAGGTACATGCCCATGTACACTTGGTCGGTATGGACATGGCAAGATTGCAGAGCCCTGGAAGCACTTTCTACCGAGGGCATCCATGTTCCGGGCCTCCCTGCCGGGGGGCACCAAGGAGTGCATCTTCTGACTCTTCAGGAGGTGTATGGCCGATTCCACAACCATGGAGTTGTGCAGTAGCTGCGCCTTTTGGAACCCAGGGCTCTTACGGACTCGATAAATGGAATCGACCCGTTTGCTAAGAACCAGCGTCAAGGCCGGTACCTCCCACATACGGAAGAGCCGCCGTTCCAGCATCGGAGGAACCGGTGCAGTAAAGGCTTCCTCCGGAGGAAAGTCATACTGGAGGGCGTCCGCAGAGAAGGCCAAGGCCATGTCCCTCACGAAGTTCGAGAACCGGGTATCCTCCGGGGGGGGGGGGGGGGGGGGACCTTCTCTGAGACTCAGACTCCGGTGAGTCCGAAGGGACACACTGGGTCCGGAAGGTGTCCGGGGACTCCTTGTCCTCCGTCTCCCATGCCAACTCCTCCAAGGAGGAATCGAGCGTCTCCGGCCATGTGGGCCTCGGTGCCACCCGCCCCGACACCAAGGGTATCGGCGTCGATGACATTGGCCCCGCATGGGAGGTCGAGGGGGACCGTGACCGAGGATCGACCCGAGACTTCATTGACTCGAGGATCGGCTCGATCTCCGGGGTCGACTTAGACGTCGAGGTCCCGGTGGTCAGGACAGATGCAGCGGTCAAAACAGTGATCAGCACCCGCTGCTGTTCCATGAAGACAGCCAAGCTGCTCTCCAAGGTCGTCAACCTGAGTCGAAGCTCAGGAGACTCAGCAGCCCCCGACTCGGGGCCCGACATCGGTTCTCCCAGAGGAGAGTCCACGAGGACAACCTCACTTACGTGACTCGGGGACTCCGGCTCCACACGAGGTAACTTGGACGGGCTCTCCGACTCCGAGAGCCCGGGGTGGCAGTCAGGGCTATGCGACCTGGCCCTCGAGGATCCAAGAGCCTCCACCGATGCCGCCCTCACAAGCTTCTTTTTCCTTCTGTGCTCCCGGGTGGGAGACTCCCTCTCAGAGGAACCCCGACGGCGCTCGGGGTCAGACTCCCGAGATATTGAGGCCTCTGACAAAGTCCGGGCCCGGCCGGACACGGACTCAGAGAAAATTCTCTCATGTTGATGCTGATGGCTCCTCAGTGCCTTCGATGACATTTTGCCGCATGGGCCACAGGCCAGTGGGTCATGGTCGGGCCCGAGGCAACGGAGGCAGCAGTCGTGTGTCGGTGAGAGACATAAGTTTCTTGCACCGATCACACTTTTTGAACCCGCCGGCAGCCATCAGGGGAAAAAGGGCCCCTGCAAGGTCAAAAGACTGGGCTGCCAGTGAAAACACAAAAAGAGTGCGAACGCTAGTCACGAAGGACAAAAACAAAAATCAAAACTCCGGACTTGATACCAGTTTACCGAGCCCAGGTGGGAAGGGGAACCAGCGTTGAACCGGATCAGAAAAAGCTAAAATAGCCGAAAAAAAATCTACTTTTCCTGGGTGACACGAACTCACGTCCGTTGGGCTTTGTGGAAAAAGAAAGACTGAGCAAGATGGCACCCTTGGGCAGGAAGGGGACCACGCATGCGCGCTGCATTCCCAAAGGCTTTCCTTGAAAGCTGGGGAAATGCTCCGCACGGGGGCTCCGTCAGCACCGACATCACCCATATGTAAGGACTGACTTCCTGCTTGGTCCTGGAGAATAGGTATATACACCTTAAAAATGTTAACAAAAAATTACTGCTCCAATTAAATGATACACTCTATGGGAAATTCAATGGCTGTCAATATTGAGAAGCTACCGGAAGTTTTAAGTCATGGCTGAAATAAATAAGTAAGTAATTTGACATAACAAAAGGCTTGGGGTCAAAATGACCTCACGTGTGTGATGAAGGGTTAAATGAGGTCAGGGCTAACAGTTTAAAGGGCAGCTTGAGAAGCTGCGCAAGAATGACATTGAGGTCACAAGTTACCGGAGGTGGCTTAATGTGAGGTTTGGATAGCAGAAAACCTCGCATGAAACACGCTACTAGCGGTTGTTTGGAGATGGGCTGTCCTTCGAGTAGGTGATGAGAGGCCACAATGGCACTAAGGTGGACCCTCATTGAGTTCGTCTTTAGACCTGTCAAGAACAGGTGGAGGAGATACTGGAGGAGTGACTCCACTGGAGTAGAGAAGGAATTGAGATCTTTCTGGGTGCACCAGACAGAATCTTCACTACTTAAAAGCATATGAACATCTGGTGGAGGGCTTTCGAAAAGCCAAAAGGATATCCTTAACCTC